>OV884014.1:56088248-57288248 GCA_930367205.1 Acanthosoma haemorrhoidale
GGCATGAATTTCACGGTTTGAACTGTACAAATTTGGTGAGTGGAGTTGTATAGGATACGAATGAGCTCTTAATCCACATGTATTAATGCTGAATAAGCTAATTGTAATTTTGCAAATAAAGAACTGTGAGGAAAAAAAAAAATTGTAAAACCCTGAAATAAAGTTCGAGAGGTAACAAAGGTATTTACGCCGACCCCTCCAGCTCCTCAGCGCCATCTACCAACTACACCGGCAAACTCAGTCTCTTCATGAGATGACCTGCCAAGGATTTAATTTGTGAAAAGGCTCGATATTTTTAATACATCTATTTCTGACACATGCCGTATATAGTTGCTGTCGGGTTGCCACTAGGAGAGTGCCTAATCACCCTAGCCCTGGTGACAAGTGCGGATTGTTGTAATTTATAACATGGACCATTGTTCCATGTCGGCGTTAATATCTGACTCCATTTCTGATAGATAGGTATGCGCCCCGACAATGCACTATGTTCAAGAGAAGAGGTACAGAGGTTTCATAAATAATAAGGCAAGTTTTTTCAGAGTTTGAGCGGAAGCGAAACAAGCATAGTTACAGGTCGCCAGAGAGTCTGCCAGGAGACTGGCGAGGAGACTAAGAGACTGACGGGGAGTCTAAGAGACTGACTTCCAGTGGCCCTGGTGTAAAGCGTCAGCGAGTAATAGCGGATGAGGAGACTCAGAGCCTGATGAGGAGACTAGACAATCAGGGCCAGGAGCCATGGTTTAAATATTGTTCTTGCTTGGGGGGGGGAAGCCTAGGCCGGCGTGAGGAAATGCACACACCTGCGACGAGGTACGTGACCCCTCGTCCCCTAAAGGACTGTTTATGGCCTGGCTTTTAGGCTGTGGTACCTGCTGTTTATGGCTGCCCTCTGCCGACCCTTTTTTAGTAGTGACTTGTTTATGACTGCCGTCTTCCGTGTTTTATTGCTTAGCACTTTACAATGATTTACATATACTTAGTTCCTGTTCAAAAAAAAAATTCAACGACAGTAATTTCAAATTTTACAAGTAGTGTTAATTACATTCTGTAAAGCGGTATTTACGCAAACATAAATTCACTAGGTTGAAGCGAAAATGTACTAGCAGTTGAAGGTCCAACCGATTTATCCCAACAATGGACGGCGTGGCATTAAGCAAAGAATTAGACATTGGAAACTCGTATACCACTTAAGTTACCCGATTAACTCAACGGTACACATTTCCTAAAATAAATTCCTACAGCATTCCGAATACCTACTAACTAACAACTTTATTGTGAGAAAAATTACAATCTGCCTTATTGGGCAATAAGTAATTGTGGTAAATGTTCTCATTCATACCATATTTACAATTCTTCATTCACTAACTCATTCATACAGTATTTACAAACAGCCCAGAGACCTCCCAAGTCCACATGGTTGTCACCTCCCTCGCATGCCAAAGAGGAAGCGGAGTTTTGCCGAATACCTATTAAGGAACAAACAAGCTGCTAGGGATAACCCCACCTTCTGCTCCAGGAAAACCCAAGTAGTCCTATTTAAACTCAGTAGAACACTGATCTGAACACCTGTCACCAACAGCCCATAACTGTTTCTCTATTCATTTTACTCACCCAGCCCTCTTGTATTTACTATAAACTATAAACATTATTGGGAGTTGCGTTTATTAAGTGTTTTTTTAAGACTTTACTGCCGTGAGGGTGTTAGTTCACCGAGTTGAAATGCGATGATAGGTGACAGTGAAGCGTAATCTAATGCCCATTAACCTCACTCACTCCATTTTATGTCCACGGCGTGTACGCTATGTCGCTTGTAGAGTTGAGGTTACCATTTTTTTCACTCCAATAAACCTCCAAGTGCAATTTCACCTTATTCAATGGTGATTTTCCATTAGTTTGACCAAAAAATGAGACTTGAGAGTAAATGTGGTAAGATGATTTCATGTTATTTTATCTTTACCAACATATACAGTAACATTAAAGATGTTGAGGTTATTTTCAAATGCAATGGACCACTTTTAGGACCCCTCAATAGGGGGAAAAATTTTAACTTCAACCCTTCAATATATTTTGTGCTGACAAGTGTGATTATCATCATAAAATATAGAAACAGTGCCAAATTTGAATTAATCTTACCATGCTTTCACCTAATATGTGTATATATTAACCAACAATTGGTTTATATACAACAGATCGTGTGCAATATTTATTTATAAATATATATTACTAAAAATTAGGGAAGAAATAAGTTATCATAAACTGTGAGAGGGTCGATACATCTTCGCATTTTTTTTCTTCATAGCCCCTTTAAATTTACAGATAATTATATATAACTATAGATCCTCTGGCGAATCTATTTACAAATTTAATATATGTTGTTTTTTTTAAATCGTCGGAAATATTATTAGACAGGTTTAGGGCCAGAGATGAATGTTTCTTAAATACAAATAAAATGATTTATATACTCGATATGTTCCAGAAAAAATAATTTGGGTTTGTTAAACCACCCACCTCGCTCACAAAAATAGCTCTAAGAAAATAAAATTAAAAAACCCTATTTCGATTCCCTCGAAGAGGTGATGTGTAATTTTGGCACACAAAACTACGTAAATTTTCTACAATTTCTTTTCCGTTCGCCAAGCCCCTTCGTTAAATAATTCAAAACTAGAATGTTTAATTGTTTGCCAACACCAACAAATGCTGCTTATTTATATTTATTATAATCCAAACAATTCCAAAATGGCTTTTATTTTTTATCTTGTTGATTTTTGCTTCGTTGCTATTTATTTTTTATTATGAAATTGCTAACTGATATTATTGTTGTTCTTACTGTAAACTGTAAACTGTAAATCTTTGTTCTTAAAGACCATAGTAAATATATTACTATTATTATAACTAATGTTACGTAAACCACTACGTTAAGTGAACTGCGGTTTTTATTTTTAAATATACGGACGCTCCCTCGCTTACCAATACACTACATATATCTGATATCGCCTAGTCGGCGGGCAGCTTTATTCGTATTGATCTGACTCCATAAGATCTTATAAGGTGTGCCCGACAGTGCACTATGTTCAGAGAAGACGAACAGGGTACGTATTATAGGTAGTTCACACTCGGTGTCTAAGGGTAGGCGAAAACCATCCCGATCCCAAAGGCGAGTGTGAACCGGAAAGATGCAGACTGGATCGCCGTGGGAGACGCTATTACGTAAAGTTTGTAGGGCCCCAGTAGACTGTCGTCCCCATGGAAAAGGTCACTTCCAAGGAGGTGCTAGTTTTAGCGAGATGAAGGCAGATAATCCCACAAGGAAGGCATCTCTAACAGAAATGCACCGATGGCTTCAAGATGGAAATGTCAGTCCAAATCAAAACCTCAGCGTCTAAGAAGTCTGCCCGAGACCAGTCCTCAGCTGAGCAGAGCTGCTAAGGAAGTCCTCCCACTGTCTCGTCCTGAAGTATATATCTTTTCGTCTTGTACTGTAAGTCTCTCTCTCTAAAAACAGAAGATTTTTTTCTTTATGGCCCTTTGTGTCCGTGAAGGCCTTTTCACATCTTGCGAATGGCTTCCGCAGACTATTCTCGGCCCACCCTAGCTGCTGAGTCCAATATCCCTTCTGGCAATTACTTTCGTGACAGGAAAAAAAGAAGAGTTCCTCCAGACCATGAATGACACTCCATAATATATGCCACGCTTAATTTCGGTTGGGGACGTCGGCCCAAACCCGAAAGGGGTTTATGGCATGCCTGTCTCTTAACATTACTTATAATTTATAACATTTCCTATGTCGGGGAGAACATATAACTACAGGTTATTTTTTTAATGTGTAAATCTAGATATATATGTATTTATATATTCATGTCTGTATAAGTAGCCGCATGTATATATGTACAAGTTTTATTTTCATTTTTCAAGCAGGTTTTTGTATTATTGTTTTTGTTTACATTTATTTCATTGTCTATTTTTAATTCTTTATAAATATGCGTCTTTTTATCAATATATGTATATTTTTTATTATTTCTTTTGATATTTTATTTCACTTTTAAAATTTAGCGAGGACTGATACTATCAAAGAATAATCCAATTTATATAAAATAAATCTTTGTTCTTAAAGACCATAGTAAATATATTACTATTATTATAACCGCTGTAGCTGGATATCTTTTCATGTTGTTTACACGTCCTAGTTTCGTTTATATTATATTTAGAAAATTGATTTTAAGAAAATTTCTTTCGGTCCATGGATCGGCTAATTGTTACCTTCAGAGATGATCAACATTATCATCGATACTTTTACCTCGTTAGTGATTGTAAAATAAAAATTACAAAAATGCATTCAATCAAGTATTATTTATATGAGAACTTACATCTACATTATTTCTCGGCCCTTGCACAGTTGATAAACTGCCAGATAAAACGCCCACACACACACTCTCTCTCTCTCTCTCTCTCAATGACGTTGGAGTTAGATCGGTTGGAAAATGACAAGACCTGTGAGCCCGGACCTTCCTCCGCCCAGTTAGTATTTCATCTCCAGCAAAACTCTTCTCTCTTACATCCAATAGTTTGAACCATAGCCTCATATAATACCCAGTAAATAGAAAAACACTACTTTTATTGTTAAAAAATACAACAACTAAAAAGACAATGTATGATTAGAATAGAAAAACAAAAATATTATAGTTCAAACTACCCTCGGACGAATATGAAAAACTTACACATAACGAATTCATTTCTGGCAAACAAAAATAAATGTTAAGTACATCACAATGGCAAAGTATAGTAAAGTGTAAACCTCTATAATAAATAAAAAATAGTTTGTTTAACAGCAGTCAGGTAATAAAGTCGTAGATGGATCGTTATTTACAAAAAAACATTATGAAGAAATCGATTAAATGAAATGAAAAACTTTAAAATAATGCAAACAAAATAACAAGCTAAATGCACAACAGTAAAACCAAGAAAGGTGGCAGTCAAACATACGGATATATGTATATAGTGGACAATGGAACAAAAATAAAGAATAATAAAATAAATTAATCAAACATCTTTATTGTGATATAATTACAATCTACCTTATAAAGAGGAAGTCTTGGGAAGTCCCCCCACGCACCTCCATCAGCCGCGTCGCCGGATACGAGCCAGTCGAGGCTGACCAAGAGCCCGAGAGCCACAGACGCTCAGGACATAATTGGAGAAGCTGGCCATTGACAGGACTCCCACTGTCAGGTTTGTATAGTAAGTCACGAGACTACTGCTGCTTTAATCTCCGAGGAGGATTATAGGGATGTGTGGCACAGTGTGATGACTGTGCTTGGGGATTAGGGTGGTTAGATAGGTTACTATGGAATTTTATGAATTTGGAAGGGATGAGTTCGAGAATGTAGGGTATATTAAGATCGTTAAGAAGGGTTTGTTGCTGACGTAAAAAGGGGCATTTACTATTGTTCTCAGTACTTTTGATTGAAAGGATTGGATACGCTTGAAGTTCAACTTTTTTGCTGTCCGCCATAGCTCTATTTCGTATATACAGATTGGCTTACGTATAAATTTTATATTAGTAATTTAGTGTCTATTGAGAGATAGGATGTACTACCCTGTGCAGTTGTCCAAAGAGTGTGTTTACTTCTTGAATTTTTAGCCTCGTGACAAATAATAAAATTATGAAAATAAAATACAATAAATAAAACTTCCAAACTAGTGTGAGACTGTCTGGATGGTGAGTAACTTTAGGAATAGGAGGGTTTTGAAGGTTCGAAAGGATGAAGCATGGCGGATATTAGGAGGTAGAGAATTGTAGAGTGTAGTGTAACGAGCAAGGAAGGACCGATCGTATGCTGCAGTTTTGTGGCCTATGCTCAATATTGTTGTCGGGTCAAAAATTGTCGTCGAATACCCCCAAAGTGAGAAGGAAACGCCCGCCGCGGGCTAGGATCGCTACAACCGCCTAGTCGGCGGGCCGCCTAATTCGTTTTGATCTGACTCCATAAGATCTTAGAAGGTGTGCCCCGACAAAGCACTATGTTCAGGAGAAGAAGAACAGGGTAGGTTTATAGGTAGTTTATGTGGTCTTGGAATGACCTCGAATTCACACTCGGTGTCTAAGGGTAGGCGAAAACCGTCCGGATCCCAAAGGCGAGTGTGAACCGGAGAGAAGCCGACTGGATTGCCGTGGGAGACGCTACTAGGTACTTTTGTAGGGCCACGGCAACCGTCGTCCACGAGGGAGAGGTCTCTCCCAAGGAGGTGCTAGTTTTAGTGAGACGAAGGCAGAGATTCCTGCTAGGAAGGTGGGGTGGCTCCCCACCTGCGGCTGTTTCCCCCACTAGCTTCTCTCCCCTGTCCGCCTGACGTAATAAGCTTTATTAAACATATGAAAACATAGATAGATATTTTCTGGTCCAAGAAGAGGGGAACTTCTAATTATTCGTAATTAAGAGGTGGCCACAACAATTACTATTACTCACAAAACTATTTCAACTTATAAATTTTTTTTAGTAACTTCCAAAATGCGCGTGTCACAAAATTTAAATTATATATTTCATAACTAAGTTTAGTATTATACTAATATTAATGTATTATAGTAAAAAAAAGTATATCACACTTAACAACCTAAAGTCGCAGGGCAGGTATCCGTGCTTGGCGGAAAAATGGCCATTTTCTTGAAAATGACATAGGTATTCTGTAAAACACAAAAAACATTCAGGAAAAAAATTTCTTCCAATGTTCTAGTTTGACAATCGTTTCATAATAGAAAGTATTATCTATCAACGTCTATCCAATTAATTCTTCTACGAAACTTGTAAATTACAGTTAGTGATTTTACATTATTTACAAACGAAAATACAAAATAATAAGAAAGTAAAAATGACCCTGACCATTTCCTGGCCCATCACCAGACTTCCTGCCGCACAAATTAGAATACCTAATTAACAAGAAAAAATTATTAAAAAGCAAGTAAACACATTTTCATTTTATACTATGCAGATCAATGTGAATCGAAATACCTAATCGCAAATCAAACTTATATAAAGCTCCATTTTCGTTATGTAATATCTTGACCAATGAGCATTGGAATATCAACACAATAAGTAAAAACACTGTAGTTACACAATTACCAGAAGAGGACAACTACAGAAGAATCAACCCCCACCCTATCTCCATGGGCCGTGAACTGCAACTGAGGCTTAAGAAAGCCAAACAGCTGTTCACCTGGCCTAATCATATGAATGGAACTTGAAGTTATTATTGATTTATGTGATAGAAATAATTATTTATTTTTATTATATATATTATAATTAAATATATATAGTTACAGTACTCCACACAGTATATGTATGTACTGTACTACACACACACGTGAGGTGGTACCGAAATTGGAACGATTTTTTTTTTATTAACGTTAATGTTGACTAGTAATATTTATTAAGTTTCACTAAATAGTTAATGATAAAAATAATTTAATTCAATAAAAAGTTCTAATTTCTCAAGTTAATACTGGTGGTTCTCAAGTTAAACAATAAAACATGCTTAGGAGCCAATTGGTTATATGAGCTGGGACACCAGCTGCACGGCAGATATAGACCCAACCGCCGGGAGACCTTCCCGGCTCTGTCAGAGAACAAAGGAAACCGCACACTAAAAAATCATTGGGTACTACAAAAGCGATCCTTATTGGCTACTGACAAGGCCAGCTGGGTATTTAAGACCGGCGGTTTGGGGCCTGTATATTATTCTCCTGGGAACTAACTGGCTCATGGCTGCTCTGCTTTAAACTCTGAAACTTGGCTGCTTCTTTATGAAAACATCTGCATCTCTTTCTCTCCTCACCTCGCTACGTTTTAGTCCGGCGTTGTCAGACGCCACACCTTCCTAGTAGGAATCTCTGCCTTCGTCTCGCTAAATCTAGCATCTCCTTGGGAGAGACCTCTCCCTAGTGGACAACGGTTGTCGTGGCCCTGCAAACTTACCAAGCAGTGTTTCCCACGGCGATTCAGTCTGCCTCTCTCCGGTTCACACTCGCCTTTGGGATCCGGACGGATTTCGCCTACCCTCAGATACCGAGTGTGGATTCGTGCTCATTCCAAGACCACACAAACTACCTACACTACCTACCCTATACCTCTTCTCCTGAACATAGTGCATTGTCGGGGCACATACCTATAAAAAAATGGAGTCAGCCGTCATGAAACGGTTGTCCAGGTTATCAACTCAAGCAGCCCTCACTTCGTCACCAGGGCTAGGGTAACTAGGCACCCCCCCCCCCTTGTGACGACCTGGCAGCTATTTAATAGTCCCCAATTGACCAGGTGGGCTATAAACAGAGTCAACATTGAATTTGGAAGGTTGATACAACGTTGGGGTAATCTAAGATTCATGTAAACTACAGTGAAACAATTGTATGTATTTATATTTAATTACTCTTTTATGAACATTTATTTTATCTATTGATAAAACATTTCACTAACAGATGGTATGGCTTGGTGTATATTATTTCCCCAAGCTGCCCTCCAGGTATATAATATATTATAATCTTTTTAAAATTAGATTTGATATAAGCATGCGACCTCCGACTAATATAATTGACCACCTATAATTGACCAAAATTTGAAATTTTATAACGACTTTAAAATGTATGCAAACTTGTTCTTTTGGCTTTGAAGCATCTCGTAGTCAGTTTGTGAGCGATTCCAAAGGGTTTTAATGATATAATTTTAATAAATCTGTTCAAAAGTTGGGCACTTTAAATAATATGACGGGAAAATTAGATGTTTCTAAATCTTTTGTTACTCAGTTTTAATGGTGTTGGTCTCCAGTAAATACACAATTTCCAGAAGGGTTTAAATCCAAAAAAAAAAAAAAGTGTTTGGTAATTTATTTCCGGATATACATTTTCCATGTCAATAAATTTTTACAAATTCAACAATTTTAAAAATCTACTGACACAATAATTGTTCCAAGGTATTATGTAAGAGAAATTGCCAAAAATATCATCCGGCATGAGAAGATATTAATATTTGAACAAGTGGCGCCGAAATAATAATCCCTACTTTTTTTTAAACAGGGATATTTTCTTTGGCCACTAATTATTAATAATAGTGGGATCCAGTATAATTTGGAAGGCAATGGCAATGTACCCCCTCTTTCACACTATTCTGGGCTGAAACGGTCTCTACCCGAGCGCCACCTACCCATAAACTTATAAGAACGAAATAATAAATAAAATCACTTTTGACAAATTTATTTCGTGAGAAAGCCCTATTTAAATACCCCCTAATCATTGTCGTGTAGCTTAAATGATAAATACTCTGGGGTATTATCGGTTTTAAAAAAAGACAACAACGCCGTTTATATATATATAACGTTAATCTTCATATATTAATTTATATTGGTTACAACACAATCTAGAATTAAGCGCTAAAAATTGAGAGCTATGAATGGGAATTGTGAGGAAAGCAATTGTCGGCAATCATTACGTAAGGTACATTTTAGGACGATCGATATCAGATGTAAACCTGATTTAGCGAGTTGGTAGGTTGTGGAGTTGAAGACTCGCCTGAAGATTTTTTTTTTTTCAAGGTTCAAATTCCGGGATGGACACTGAATTTCTTTCATTTCAATAAGTAGCAGTGTTTCCATTGCTAAGAGTTCATCATGATGAAGTAAATAAATTAACAAATATTCGTAAAATTTGAAGAATTCAGATCTTTAAACTGTTAATAGATTCTGTGATGTGACCTGAGAGAGCTCATGAGCCACAGAGAGATACTTAAAGATACAAGACACTAAAAAGATACAAGTATGATTATATCTGAACAGAATCTCGAGAAGTTGGCTTGGAGTGTTTTTTTTTTCCGCAATATAGATTACAATTTCAGTTCAATTATCAGTGAATAGTATCATTTGGAAAAATAATTCTCGATATTTTTTAATCAAAAATATTTTATTTGATTTGTTAAACCAACTCGGTCGCTAAACATCGCTTTTTGAAAAAAAAAACGAATTGACGAAAAATTGATTTAAAAAGAAAAAACACTAAAATGAAAGCGATTTCAATTGTTTGTTGTTTAAAATCCTTTATTTTATTATTTTAAAAGTATTTTTAATTCTTTTTGTGTTTTCGCTTTAAATGCGCCATTGACTTTGGGGAAAATCAGAATTTTAATGCAAACCAGCATTGAGAACTATTAACAAAAGTTAGGAGAAAGAACAAAAAGCCAATGAACTAATAACAAAAATACCATCATGAAATTTAGCCCATACATTCTAATAACATGTACATGTAACATATATATTTTTCCACAAAAAATTTCTTGTTTGTGTTTAAAAAAAAAAACTTTTCGGAAATGTTAAAACATTTTAAAATTGGTTTAGTGTAGTCAAGTAACATATCACATTTAAGGCCCTTGAAATTCTGTAAAGAATTGCATTATTTTTATGTTTTTAGGGCAAATAGTTTTGGAGCTATAAGCTTCTGAATGTTCCAAAACGTGTCAATTTTTGTGGGTTTTTTTTCTTATTTATAACTCACAAACTAAAAATGGTAAAAATCTCAAACTTATATTACTACGTACGTACCAAAAAACCATTTATTTCTGAGACTTCAAGTTCAGTTGGTTGGTTTGACATTGAATGACCCAAAAGTAAAAAAAAACTGTACAATAGAAAAGCCCGCTTTGTTAAACACTCTCGTTCACCGAAAAGCGGCAGTCCAATGATTGACTTAAAAAAAAAATCGATTAATACCGACTCGTCCGATATTTAATTCATGTGATTGTTCACCCCATACCTTTAATTTTTGGGACAACCTTTAAATGTGTGAGTGAAAAATTACAGGTTTAAATAGTATTTGGGGAAGGATGTAAGTCACGCAGAGCTGGATCTAGTAACAGAGGACCGCTTTTTTTGATTTTTTTTAGTTTAATATTCTGTTACATACTTCCCGTTATAGCAGCAAAAGAGTGATTCGAATAGTTTTAATAAAATAAGATTTGAGACAGATTGATTCGTTTTTACGGCCACTTTCGCTATCCCAGAGAAGGTTTTTAAAAAAATAATTAAATAGTTAACTATTGAAAAATAATTGTATTTAAACCGCCTCGTTATTATCGTCTAAAATTGATTTATCTTCAATAATCTTATGGATCTAGACTAAAACAAAATAAACCAACATCGTCACTCTTGATTATGAATAAAGTATTCGATATAGTCCATATAAATTTGAATGTTGGAAACAAATTAACAAAAATCCTAATGACAAAATCGAATAAAATTGGGTGAATAAAATGTCTGGGATAAACCTCAAGGCACATCACAATAGGCTGCCAGTCTGATTATTTATTCCTAGATACTATTTTATTAACAATCTCTAACCTGCCCTTAGCCACGCGCAAACATATAAATTTAAATAACTCCATGCCGTTTGTTAGTAAAGCCCATATTTACTTATCTACTTAGCTGGAGCTTTGTCAATCATACCAATCGCCAATATTAGAAAACTTCTAATAATTCAAAATAAGTTACTATGAATAATATTGGACAAGGTACACCGTTGTAGTGTTTTGTTTCTTTCAAAGCTCTCTCAATTTTAAATTTAGCAATGGGGAAAAATAAGATGGAAATTATTGGAGAGAAAGGAGGGGGGACCTATACCATTGAAGTTTAAGTCTAAAGTTGATTAGATATGTAGATATTTTACAATCGATTAACAAAAAATTTGTAGATAAATGTAAACAGCGAGAATCAAATTCAAAATATCACTAACATATATAATTTACCCGAACATAAGGACTTAGGGGATATAATAGGAAGAAATGTGTTTTTCTATCAGGATCTAGTTTTTTAATTTATTTGTACTTCAATGAATACTTTATTCAAATCAAAAGTAATAATGATAGTTTTTAGGCTAGGTCTATTGCGCCATACTAGCACAAGATTATTTTTATTATGTAAATATATTGATTTGAATTTATTACAAGTAGCGACTTGAGAGGACTTAAAAGTAAGAGAGATGCAGGACCGGTTTTATTGTGGGTGCTTTTATTACTGCCTGTTTTAATTTATATAAATATATATATCTAAACTGAAAGGAACACTGTGAGATTTTCTGCTGTATATATTCTAAATTGTATTTTGGAATATACGCGTGGAAGCGATCTTGAAGTTGTTTTTTTCTGATCTGTGTGGGGAAGGGTTGTGCGCACTTGCCGTTCCCCTACCCCCCTCCCGTTCCCCTCCCCGCCGGCCATACCGCCCCGTGACGAAGACCCTGGAATTTTGACGTGGCTTCTACGTATCCTCCTTCCTACCCAGTCCGGTTGCAGGAAACTCTGTGACGAGGAATACGTAAGTGGTAAGTATCCAGGGCACCCCTGACTATATTATCAGCCGCCCTTCTAGTGTCTCCTTCGCCGCCACCGCACTGTATATACTCCGATAAACCGCTCAGATGGCTCGGACCAGCCAAAGGATACAACCCAAGGTAAAAATATGGCGGCATGGTTCTATATACATAGGAAAATATAGCGGAGAGGACAGGATTCGCAAGTGACGAGCCGTGTCAGTTATGAAAAGTGTTGTTTATATTAAGTGTGCGGACAGGAAAATAACTTCGTCGTGCTATGGCGGTTGATATTTGTGACCTTGCCTATGGATAGGTTACTGTATGCTGTGAGTTTGAATACAAAACGTTAACTTGTGTTTTTTTTTTTTGTTGTGTTAGCTTTTTTCGCATATAAATATTCAGTTTGAATTAGTAACGCCCATATATTAACATATAGAACGACTTATCCGTCCGGAGGTTAGATCGTTTTTAATTACAAGTTTTTAACCAAAATACTTCAGCCCATGGTGTTGTCTAACCTATTCTGACAATTTTCAAGTTATGTTTTTCACGCTTACTGTAATTCAGTATTTAAGTGCAAATAGGTGTTGAGTCTATTTTTGCATAGTATTGCACAACTTAGATATTCTGAGATTTTAGAGGGGTTTTCCCCCTTTAACTAAGAAACAGGTTATTTTATATTGCTCAAGTAATACCATGTGTATTTTAGCTTCATGACCTTGATTTCTTCTTTAAGAATACATGAGGAAATTTAAACATAGGCTTTCTCACTTTTTTAGAATACAGTTGATGGTGATAAGCAATAGTTATACTCAAGGTTATCAACACTTTAACCTTCAGTGATCAGTTTCATGCATGGGTCAAAAAAATCAGTGTTAACTTTTATCCCATGGTCTTATATATGTGTACTATAAACAAGTATTCATAACTTTTACACTCATTTAATATTTCATCTTAAAAACTGTTAAAGAATCATCGTATGTGATATAACATTCTCTATTTGTATTGGCATTGAAATTGTTAGTAGAATTAGAATTATTGTGAATGTAATTATTTGCGTCATTGATTGATTTGTTCAAACGAGAACTGTTTACTCATCTGTATTTGTTGTTTTCTTCACCGTATAGCGGGGCATTATTATCTGCCTGAAACGCCTCTTATCTTTTTGAGATTTTTTCAGATAGATTTATTTTATAGTTGTTACGTATTAAAAGATTTGTAATTAATTAGTCTTCTATTCTGTTTAAATATTTTGTCCATTCTGTTAAATAAGGAAATACTAGTCATTGAAGAATATCTCTTATTAATATAAACCTGTTGAATTGTGAGACTCATCCATTACTATTGGGCTGAATTTATTAACCATGGAAAGGTATTCATTCTATTATATGTATACATATATATACAATTTGATTATAATATTAAATTTTTAATTGCATTTAAGTAGTTTAACATTATAAATCAAACCTATTGAAGATACTGTTTATATTTTATTGAAATTTGTTTTATCTTCTAGATAACTAATTAAAGTTAAATTGAATATTCCCTCAAGAAGAGATTGTATTTTATAGTTTAATGTTTTTATTTCTTCAGGTGGTATCGGGTAATGGACGGTATGGTCGAGGAAGGTGGAGCGAATAACATACCAACTGACCCGTTGGCTAATACCATTTCTGTGACATCAGTGCAAAGTGTAATTCAGGCTAATCAACAATCTGTTATACAGAGTGCACAAGGTAGCATACAACCTGTCCTTACCAAAGGGAACGTTATACTCGTTTCAAAGCCAAACAGTGTCATCCAGACGCCACAGGGACAGCTCCAGACCCTCCAGGTAGTTGTATTTAAGTCTGAATTAAGTGTATTAACAGGTAATCGTCAATTGTGCGCTGCTTTTGTCTTTGTCTATGATGTTTTTAAATTGTTTATGCTGTGGACGTTGAATATCTTTAGTAATTCTTTTTCTAACCTTGCCTTGTACAGATATACCTCATTAGAGTATAAGATAAACTTGTTATAGTTAGTAAAAATAAAAAGATATTTGTGGGGGATTTTTTAATATGATAGTTTAAACATAACCAGGTCTTCTAATGAGAAAGAAACTTACTACTTTAATGGGACCGAATTTGTCTTCCTTGCACGGGTTTAAAAATAATTATGTTGGTTTTGTGATAATTCTGAAATATTAATGAAATGTCAATAATTAGTTCTGTAGACAATTAAATAATTAATTTATTAAAAATGTTGATATTTAGATGAAAATCACATAAAACTATTTGTGTAAGTATTTAAAATTATGGGTTTATGTATGTTCAACGAAGGCAAGTAAATATGATAAATGAAACGAGTCAAATGTTATGTACCACTAAATTAATGGTTTCACTACGACTGCAAAACCCATTAAAATGATTTTTTTGTGTTTGAAGTCCCAACTCACAAAGCATTTTATTAATGAAGACATCTCTTAAATATTTTTCATGGGATTGCTTTTGTTTTGAGTTTCGTTAGGTCATCAAATCTATTGCAAAGTATCATAAGTCTAAAAAAATCACTGGTGTTAAAACCATCAAGTTGGGAGTATGATGATGATGTCAGTTTTTTATTGTTGTTAACTCTTGTCTAAAAAAAACAAATCGTGAGTTACATATTTTTTATTCAGGACAAGATTTTTAATTTGATAGCTTACTTAAAATGAAAGCAAATTATTTTTTCTTGAAATAACTAATAATTTAATTAATGACAGTAACCCTTGTTTTATAGAGATAATTTTTTTTTTTCATGTTAATATCAAATGTTACCTTCATTCAAAATTTTATTTATCTAGCTTGAACAGGGGATTCGAAAAGTGTTGCTTTGAACAAATTAAGGAAAACAAAATTTAAAATGCCTTAAGAATGAAATACTTAAAGTGAATTTTCTAAAACCCACATTGCATGAGCACAATGTGCTCTTTTTCCAATTAATGCTTCATTTATTGATTAGTTATATTATTTTTTGAATTTCACCAATAACATTGTTCTTTGTCAGTTCTGTGTCCGTAATCCCTACATCGGTATCTAGGAGCAGTTGGTTGTCTAGTCTGAATGTCTATTATCAAAGAAAGTCTTTTTTGTCTTACCGAGTGTTACATTATAGCTAAAAGTTCTGTCAGGTATGCTTGCTCCCCTTGAGAGATTAATAACAAAACTTGCTTAGTTTAGTATGTTTTCGATCATTGAATGATATATTATTATTGTATGCCCGTATCATTTCATCATGTTATTCATAATTTTAATACTGACACAGTCATTTGTCTAGTTTACAACACAAACTTCAGTGGCCAGTTTAAGATCACAAGTGCCAAAATTATATTTGATATTGTACTTAGTGTCAGATATGAAAGATTTATCAGGGGCTAAAACATTTAATATTATTACTTCTTTATTCATCACATTCTTACATTACTCAGAAATTTTGCTACAGAATACTGGATTTTTTAAAGGTTGATTTATTAAACAAAAGATCTATTGCACTAAGTCTATAAGTGACAAAAAATAGCATAAAGTTATTAAAAAATAATAAGTTTGTATAGTCACGGGTCATGATCACATGAAATACAAACTTAATCTGTATTTGACCTTTTAAAGCTTTGCTCCTGTGAATTTAAATAATTTCTGTTAAATTTAATAACAGAGACTATCTCAACATTAAATAGTTAGTATTATCATTTATCAGCGTTTACAGTGGTTGAATTTTTGTCAGGTCGTCGAAGCCGGTAGTGATGAGAGTTTATCGAATGAAGAAGATGCGTCGACTAAAAAGAGGAGGGACATTCTATCGAGACGACCTTCATACAGAAAAATCTTGAATGACTTGGGAGGTAATATTTTATTTATTATTTTATTTTGTCTTTTGATAAGTTGATTAATATTTACAATTATTTGGTTGGTTCCTACCAGGTTTCATTTGTAATCACTCACTAATAGGCAACGGATTATTTCCTCAGTTTACCTCCACTAATTCACGATTGTCACAAGCGGTATTTACCTATGTAGTAAATAATAATGTATATCTAAGTCAAAAATAGATTGATAAAACAATAAAAATATTGAGAAAAAAACAAAATCTTTGCCCTTTCGAATTTATGAAACAATCATAATTTTGTTAAATTGTAAAAATAATATAATACTTGATGTTCCCGGGAAGAAACATATATTCCTGTTAAAATAAATCAATTTTAGTCGTATTTATATTTTATAACAATAATTAACATTTTATTAAATGAAGAAGTATTGTATATCTACAGTAGTGCATTATGTAATGATTAGGAAGGGAATGGCAGAAGAGAGTATGTAAAACTCCGGGAGTGTAATTGTTAAATGGGGAGAAGGGGAAGTGGTAGTATTGAGATCATGATCAAAAGTGTATGTTAACTAAACGTGTAAGGTATAACTAAATCCGAATTAACTCAGTTTTATTGGTCTAACAATTTTATTTGAGAGTTTCTGGTAACTTAATCAAATCAGTGAAGGTAATAATCGTTCGGAAACACATATATTGTCCCTTATCTCCACATGTTGGTTTGTCTTATACTTAATTTTTGCATAGTGATTCTTCTATTACTGAAGAGGTGTATACAACTTTCCTTTTTTTTAACTAGACTTCTAGGCAGGCTAAAACTTATGGCTATCCTAATTACCTTGGAGAATCTTCTGGTAGCGGTTTTACTGTCGGTATAAACGGAGCATACCTTGATAACAAGTGGGTGGTGCTGTACATTCCTGTCCTGAGCCTTTGTGGTACACTTTACCGTGAAATTATGTGAAGTCCATAAATTGTATTTGCAAATATGAGTAATGAACAAAGGCCTTGTTTGGCTTCGAGAACAATTGGGATAAAGTTACCAAGTATGAGCCACGACGTCATATTAGTAGTCTAGAACAGCTTAAAGATTCTTAAGCTGCTACATTCTTGAAAGACCACCCATCATTCTGTCTATCTCAAGAACATTCAACCAGTTACTACCTGTCCTACCTCGAGACACATGCTAACAGGTATAAAATTGCTTCAGGTCATCCTACCTGTGGGCTAAAGTTCAAGACATATTCATATGAGAAAATCAGGCTTCATGTCAAAGGCAAAAGGGTTTAAAGGAAAAAAATTAACAAGTCCACATTCTAAACCATCTCAGTGATGTTTTTTTGAATGTTTGATTCGAAGAATTCAAGTGGCAAGAAAGAGAGAGAGAGAGGAGTGCTATTTTTATCTAAGATTTACACCACAGCAACCATCAATGATTCGTTATTGGACCAACTTCCTACCTAGATGGTGAGATATCCATCTTATGGTTTAATTGCTGGCTGTGGGTTTAGATTAAGTAAACAATGACCAGTTTTGTCTTGGCACAACTTTGTGTTTCTATTTACAAGCAATTTCAGGATCTTGACTGCCATTCTCAAGTACTCATAACTATTCATTCAGTACTATTTCTTCTTAGGGGAAAAAAATAAATTTCATGTAATGATTTTAACGAGTACTCAATGGAGAAGCATGGGTGATTATTGGTAAAGGCATGAAAAAATCATCAACTTAATCTCTTTTTGCGTTTTCACTGTCTGCTTTGGGAGAAGTTTTCTATGGGGGAAAAAAAATAAGTCATAATTCAAGAATTTTCCAGTAGATGAAAATTTTGTTTTCACAAAATATTACCTCAGGTTTTGTCAACTGCTGATAACTTCTTTGAATCGTCATTATGTGATAATTTTCTATATACTTATTTAGTAATGTTGAAAAATTAATTTTAGATATATTATTATTGGTATTTGTTAATGCGCTACTAACAATTAAGATAATACAAACTTGTGAAATGTTAAGGAACAGTAAGACCTTGCCATTCATAGAGGTCCCTGAAAAACCATTTATTAAGTGACAAAGTAGTAATAAAATTAGGAAGAAAGAGCCTCAATTAATGCAATAAAGGTTAGAATGTTTTAAATGTAAATCGAACATTTAGAAGATATTTTAAATAATGAGCTAATCGTAGTTAGGTCCTTCTTCCGTGTTCTAATTTGACTATTTTTTAAAAGTCTTAATTTCCACGTCACCAGAGTCCTAAGACAAGTAGTTTCATAATAATTGTGACAAGAATTCTCCTGATTAATACCTATTGCAGTATAAGGAGACCAAAACTAAGAAACGTAGTAGGCAGGAGGGACTAATGAATTCAAGGAACCCTCAACTTGAACCATAAGAAATCCTTCATAATCTGTTGTTGCATTGTGCGGGGAAGGAATATATGCAAAAAGTTACCAGAAATATAAGTTGTCTACAAAATAGGTTACTTATTTTCAAACTGCACTTGAAATGATGAGGTTTTACTGTTTATTAATTAACATGTCTATTTATTTATATTTAGAAAGATATACACATATTTTTCACTATGTTTCTCTGCCCTTATGTATTGCAACTTAGGGCAGGGATCGTGGGCTGTCTCGCCCACATCAAAGGCAACCTTTACTCACCCAATTATGTGCCAAAGAAGTATACTGGGGGCCAAGCGGTGATTATAGGCAAGCCAATTATAAATTAAAAATTCATAAATAATCTGTAGCTTTAAATTTAAACTTCATGTTAAACATTTATTCCTGATGCTTTGACTCGATGGGCAATAAATATGTTTTGTGCAGTTACTATCGTCGCATTGATCGTTCATATCGATGCATGTTAGGACAATATAAGTCAATTCCTTCACCCATGTTTTTCTATGTCAAGGCTTAAGTTAGTAGGTCTTCTCTATTTTGTTATTTGCAGACAAAGCAATTTTTTAGTTTTCAAACCCTTCTGAAATCCCTATCACTTAATTTAAAGTACGTTGTTTATATTACACAAATTTCTCTCGAGACTGATAGAAAAAACAAATGACCCAACAATTGTTGCTTTCAAAGAAAGCCAGATTTTCTAAATTAGAAAATACCCAGTTTTCCATTTATTTTTCATTGTACTATGCTTTGGAATTTTCAGTCAGCCAATTTCTTTTATATATTTCATCATTATTAATTAGATACAAAATTATAAGAGTTGGCAAATTAGTATTTCCAGATTTATAGGTGAAATTAGAATCATTTACTCAAAGGAGTGATTTGATGACTCGTAATATAAATTCTAACTCGAAGAAGGTTTTACGTGTTAAAGTCCAATTCATAAGCTATAACTAATTTTCTGCAAAGTTCAGTACTTACTCATTAATTGGTTAAATATTTCATGTTAATTTCATTTGTCATCATTTTTGTTAATTTTTAAAAATAACAAAATGAAACAATGGAGACAACTTCATTTAAAATTATCTCCATTTAACTTTGATGTACGCATTTTGATTGAGTATTGTTTTTCCTAATTGTGGAACATTAAAAATATGAGCTACACATAATTTATACACATATTTATTATAAAAGTTTTGATATCTAACTTTCTAGATTTGACTACTGATATATTTATCACTTATAGTTTTATTTATTTATTATATTTTCCAGGTACTAAAGTAGAATCATCAGGTTCAGATTGTGATTCTAATTTAGACAGTGAACTCTCATCGCACTCGCTCCCAACACATTATCAGACGGGTATGTTTTTTTTATTTTGTTAACAAACAAAATTAAGCAGTATTATCATAGAGAAAATAGTAAGAAATTTAATTTTTTTAAAAATTACCAATTAACATCTGCAGACACTGGGCATTGACATAGAATCTTACTGTTTTGTCTGGCATTACAAAGCTTATTGAATGTACAAATTTTTTAAATGAACATTCACAACTTACTAGAAACGATTGATGAATCTTCATTTATTTTTATAAAGCATGTTTTAGATTCATTGAGGAGATTTATAGTCTAACTCAATTATATTTACATTTATCTTAGCTTTTAGTCCTATTATAAACGACAACTCCTTATTTAATTACAATGTTAAAAATGAACATAGAACAAATTAAAAAAAAATTAGGTTATTAAAAATGATGTCGATGAGTTTCTTTGTAAGAAGGTAGGTGTCATTGGATTAGTTGCTATAGTATTATATATTGCTGAGTCTCATTAATAACATTAGCTATAAAAACATTAAATAACATAATAATAACCTAAAAAAGATTGTGACAGAGCTGGGATTCGAACCCTGGATCTCTTGACCGAAATTATGTTAGAATCCATACATTGTCAATGTCTTTTTCCTTTGGCTGATAGTTATTAAATTAAAAAGGTGTGATTACAGACCCCAATTAGTCAGTTTCAATACTGATTAATAATGTGGGCTTTGGTTGTTATATGTTGTTGCCATTGTAAGAATGCCCAGCCAATATTACTATTTCTGCCTTATGTTTTAATAACTGTCGAGTTTAAATATTTCAATTCTTTGCAGTGATTCCTGCAGGGACTTTACAACTTACTAGTCAGGGTGAGGGAATTCACACGCTGACGATGACTAATTCGACCACAGCTGGGGGTACAATTGTCCAGTATACCCAAGGGCAAGATGGAGAATTCTTTGTACCTGGTGAGATAGGTACTTAAATTATTTATTTACCTTATGGGTTATTTCATATTATTTAGATGTTATTTAGGGTTTTTTTTGTCACGAGTTATCAAGTTATATATTTTCCAAAAAAAACAAAACAAATATTTTACTAGATGTTGCACTTTTAAAATAACATTCTTTGTCCTTAAATCCGTTTACATCTCCAAGCTTATGTGTTTGTATATATTACATAAAGCTGGGTTACACTGACAGCTAGTGAATAAAGCCAAATTATGTATCATGATAGCAAGGAATCACGAACCCCAAACAATGAAAATTTCCCCACTGACTGATTCACAATAGATTAGATATTACTGCTGTCAACATTAGCAGTCAATAATCGGCTTAACATGTTTGTAAAAAAATTAAAAAAAAAAAAATGTCAAGGCCTGATCTAGAACAACACCGCTTCTGAGATATCTACTAGTTCAGTTCATAGATAGAAAGCGCTTGTTCATACATGTATTTTTATAGTAACATCCTAGTGGCTCTATCGACTTTATTTTTATGTCAGTCTCCTTTTATTGAAATATATCCTCACTTCCTAAGTCGGGAACGTCTTCAAATCGAATCCTTATTATCAAATAGATATCAGTCTAAACAGCTCAACATTCCAATGCAACGTTTCAACAATCGGGTTGAAAAAAGCTTACTAACTTAATTCATCCTATACCCTCGAAGGAATGGCACCAAATCATGACACAAGTGTTGATCTTGCACGAGCTAATTATTTCTTTGAGCTTAAATGGCAAATCTCTAATCTACCTAAGAGCCACACTGTCGACCCCCGGGCAGCAATGTTAGCTCTTAAAACCCGAGGTTGAGTTATTAAGACTAAAAAAAAATACTACTTCATTAAAATCATTTTTTGATCAATCGAATTAATTTTTGTTAAGCTGCTAATCTTAAATATTGGACCATATAATTATGTTATTTATTACCATATCAAAAAAAAAATCACATTGTTACTTGTAATAATGAAGTATTTATTTTTCAGTTGTAACGCAAAATACAAATTTAGGTGGAAATTCAATATTAGCAGAGGATCAAGCAAGGAAGAGAGAAATGCGTCTTTTAAAAAACAGGTAAATTTAGTTTTCTAATTGATAATTGTACTGTTATTTTTTTCCTTATTGAGTACTGTATTCATTTTTTAACAATATTGTTTCCTTAATGAGTATATTTTTGTCATTAATTGTAAATGATTTTCCCGCTTTATTAAATGTTTTTGATAGAAAAAATCATATGTGATTTTAACACTGGCAGTATTTTTTATGCTTCTAATCGAAAGCAGTTATTTTATGTACTAAATTTGATCCTGGTTAATAAGTATCATAAGAATACCTTACTTGGTAAATGTGGTAAAATACAGAAGTTGGCCAACCCATTTCTTTGAAAGACCTCTGCTCTGCTAAAGTCGTGTTTCACTCGCATGGTCATGATGAGTATCAAAAGTCTGCTGAGTCCCTTCTAGTACCCAGTCTCTAACTTACTAAACTGTTCAAAGGGTAAGTCCTTACATGGACTTAGTAGTTCGGGCCGGAGGACTTAAGGTATGTAGTATACTCAATAGATAGTAGCACCAACACCAGTAAGAATGTTTAGTTTTGCTGAAGAAATTATTTCATGAAAGTCCTTCTGAGACTAAGGACTTAAACCTCATTTAAAGTTTTTTATATCTAGTTATATATGTGAAATAAAAAAAATGGCTTTAAAGTTAAGTGAATAATAAAATATTTCATTATTTTGTGAAATATTTAGTGTAACTTAAGATTAGGTCTAGCTCTTCTTCCCTAATAGGTCACCCACCGCCATGCTCAATGGCACCTGGTACTACCTCACTGTCCACGGTATGAATAAGTGACGAATGTTGTCAATGAGTGGAGTAGTGCGCTTCGGAGCAGTCACTGTCACTTAGCAAAGATATATTTTAGGTTTATACAGTTATTACTGTATTATGTTTATCTGCGGTGATGAGCCATGAATCAATGGTTCCTCTTGGTAAACAGGTTTTTGAAACTTACAGTACAGTATGATCCTGGAGATCCCAATATTGACTGGAACCCGACGCATTTCTTAGAAGTAATTACACCTTCGCATTTTTTTTTTTTTCAGGTTTCCTTTTAATTCCATTCGGATGTGAATTGTATACATGTTAATAACGAAAAAATCCCTTACACCCAAGAACTACTCGTCACACACAGAAAGCTGTGTGGTACTCCTCAACCTTGGAGCCCTTGGCCATCATTGAGATGATGGAATCCTCGACGTTCCTTTTGTGGGTAGGAGAGAAGAAATCCCATGAAACTCCTATTCCATCCCCACTATCGATTGCTCTTTAGTTCTTCTGGCCTGCTGCCTTATTTGAAATCCACCTTCTCAGTAGGTAGCAGCACCAGTACCAGTCAGAATGCTTGGTTTTAGTTAAGAAATTATCTCCTGAAAGTTCTTCCCAGACCAGGGACTTAAAACTCATTTAAATTTTTTTGTATCCAATTACATATATGAGATAAAAAATGGCTTTCAAGTTAATAGAATAATTAAATATTTCATAATTTTGTGAAATATTCAGTGTAACTTAGGAATAGGTTAAGGTTAAGTAAAAGTTTGTTGGGTGAAGTTTCCAAATATTCCTTTTTATTAGCTAACACTTTTCTATATTGACGTGATTTTATTTATACAAAAAAAAATTTTTTCTAGGGAAGCAGCAAGGGAGTGCCGGAGAAAAAAGAAAGAATATATTAAGTGTCTAGAAAACAGAGTGGCAGTTCTTGAAAACCAGAATAAAGCTCTGATTGAAGAATTAAAGACATTAAAAGAACTTTACTGTCAGACAAAGGTAGAATAGCCTCTGAAACTGTGTTATGTATATAGTGTACATCATTTATATCTAGAAAGGGATTTGTTTTATATATATATTATATATACGAATATATACATATTTCTTATGTATATGTTTGTAAGTCAAACATACATGCTTATACGTGCTATGTAGAATTTTAACTCTGGTGTGCTTCGACCAGCTATATATATATTTTTAATAGCTGCTCCCTGTCCGTCCTGTGATTTCAGGGAATTGTTACTTTTATTTTCCAATGATCACATATAATGCCACTTAAATCGTTATAACTTATTTTTTTAACCTTATAATAGATGTGGTTAATTAAAAGATCTCATCGAATAATTGTTATCTACCAACATTTATTTATCTATTTTATGTAATTCTTAGGAAATTATTCCAGCTCAACTTTTCTTATAAATCGGATCTTTTTTATTTAAAAAAAATATTGGGGTAATGCATATATAAACGGTTTAGATAGTAAATTTATTGTTTTATTTTAATTTTTAAATCGATCAAGTTGTTAAGTTACCATTTCACGAGAGCATTTTAGCTACCTCCCTTATCAATTATGCTTAGTTAGATAAATCATTAGGCAGATCAGGGAAATTACTTTGTAATCAAATTGTTACGGTGGATGGCACATCTAGAATTTTAATTTTTTATAAATGAGGTACTTCCTTAATGTTCATGTATATGTTTGTACATATTTATATATATATTATTATTTTTTTCTGATTTAGTTAAGTTACGGCTGTTAAGCCTTTTTTATGTGCCTCATCTGGGGCTGATCTTTGTTTTTATGATTTAAGTAGCTGATACGTTTCCAAGAATGTTTCGATTATTATGCCCTTATTAGATGTAATTAATTTGCACTCAAGTGCCTTAACCCTGTGCTGAAGCTTCGTTTAATTAAAGAAGGGTTGATTGATATATTCTTAATGCGATGATGTGAAAAAGTTATTTTTTAAAAATCATTTTCAACTTAAGGTGGTCAAATAGAATTAGTTTTCTTGTATCAAATATAAGTTTTAATATTCTAGCAATGACCACTGAAACGTGTGAACCTTTTATTTCCAGTCATTTATTTGTTAATATATATTTTTAACTGTAAATATACATACCAAATCCTGCTTGTGAATGTTAGTAAATAATTGTGCATTGTATCAAAATGTAAATACATTAAGTATGTAATATATTATACATTTATATTCTGTGAAAATAATTCTTAAGAATTCTAAAAGACCACAAATTAAAGAAATACATTCTGTTTATAATTAAAAAAATAAATAAACTTATATTTTATATAATTATCTGTTGTAATGTGATTGTGTTGCTTTTTACAGTTATAGTCATAAAACTATTATTATTTTTTATACCGCCTTTATTGTCTTTTTGTCAGTAGAGCTATAAGTGACGGGCAAGTGAAACATATTTGATGCCAGCGAGTTCTTGAATTTTAAGAAATTATGTAGATTAAATCTCTTACGCTGTCAGCTGAGAATCTCACACACGGGCATGCTGGAGTTATTACTTCAAAATCTTCCCCATTCCTGCTTGGATTAATAATTAGCAATATTTGAAAGAACTAATTGACATAAACAGATATAATTAATACTATTCTTTTAAATAATATTATTTCATAAGTGCTCTGCTCTTTATTGAAGTACATCATAGTGATAATAAGAAGTCGAATCTATATCGTAGGCTGGTATAAAAGGGGGGAAAAAAAGTGGAGTTTTATGCTTCATTAGAAGAGAGGATAATCAAAATAAAAATTATAGCTGAGGCCGAAGAAATATCTATTACTTTCTATTGTGGATGTGACGGTTCCCTTCCCTCTGTCCGTCTTATCAATGCATCTTTAATTTCGATTCATCATGGACCCCTGATTCCAGTAAAAGTGCATCTGCGGACATCAGTCTTCCTTCCTGGTAAAAAGTCAACTGAAGATGCAATTTGTAATTATTATATCATTTCCTTATGATTTTTATTAAAATTTATTTACAGTAATACATAATCCTTGTAAATTGCCTCAATGACTGCCTTGTTGCTAACTATGAGGTAAGGAAGAAGAAGATTAATTTACAAACCAAATCTATTGCTAAGTAAGTGTTACTACTCTCTCCGTTCGCCAAGAGAATGAAAATTGCATGACTTTCCATTGTTCCCCCTATATCTTACCCCCACCCGCCTAACAAACTCATTATGCACCGACTTCACAGATCTTTCGACTCATGACTTCTCTTGTCAGTTTTTCTTGTGCCAAATTTCTACGAAATTTCTCTTTACGTAAACAAACTGTAGTTGATATAAGTGATCTGTGTAGTTTTTTTTTAGTTGTATTCAAGTTATTTTTTTTGTTTTGTTTTAGGGCATGTAAACCAAAAGTGTCATTGATCCCGAGTAGTCAAGTTAATGAATTTACAAAATTATAGCCCAATTATTAGGGCATTTTAGACTTAAGGTTTTTCAAAATGGGTGAAACTTGGTATTTATGTTCTATCCATAAATATAGTAAAAAGTTTTATTTTTTTTAGTTATGGTTTTTGAATTACTCATTATTAAAACGTTATCAATTTGGTTTTTTAATGTTCAAAAGCCTCTAACTATTGGTCCTATAAAGCTTAAACTTGTGCTTTCTCTTTAGAATTACAAGGATTCACTCTGTTGTGGCAACTTCTTCACCACTAATAAATAGAAGTTGCCTACTTCACGGACCAGAAAACACCTCCCAACATTTCCATATTTTATTAACCAATATTCGGAGTTAGTTTAGAGAGGGGGTTTAGTTCACGATCTAGCCTCAGCCTCGGCCAGAGCTCACTAGGGGCATGGGCTTACTTAGCCCAGGCTCTGACCTGCCTATATAAGGCTGAAATTCTGACCTATTGCTTGTTGCTCTACTTGAACCATGGCTTTCTTATTTAACTACCTCTTCACCTCTCTTTCCTAACCTTGCTATGTTTTAGTCCGGCGTTGTCAGACCCCACACCTTCCTAGTGGGATTCTCTGTCTTCATCTTGCTAAAACAAGAACATCCTTGGAAGGGATCGCTTACATGCAGACAACGGACTTTGGGGCCCTAAATAATGTACCTAGTAGCATCTCCAGTGCACACTCGCCTTTGGGATCCGTGTCAGATGCCGAGTGTGAACTTGTGGTCATTCCAAGACCATGTAAACTAACTATGAAACCTAGCCTTTACCTCTTATCCTGAACATAGTACACTGTCGGGGCACACCTTCTAAGATCTTATGGTTATGTAGTCAGATCAATATACAAAATTCCTGTCGGTAAAGGAATCTGCATAGTATTCATAAACTTAACATACAAAATTTCAGACTTTAGAACAGTTAGTGTGCCTTCGATTATTACTGTCACATTTTAAATTGTAAATGGCTTTACTTAAAAGCAAGATATGTCTTTCAACTAAAGTTCTGTGTAAAATAACGATGCAATTAGTTATAGCGTAGTTGATTTGTTGTGAAATACAAATATTTTTTAAAATGCCAAAGTACAGAGAAATTATTTAAATAGAACAACCTATTTTATCTTCACTAAGCAGCCATGACTAGCTAATTAATAATATAATCACTTAAGGGTGTCATAGCACCACAATGAGGTAAGTTATGTACACTAAAGTTTAGGCATTTAACTTATCTATTTTTTTATAATAGAACCCATAGGAATACCATCATGAAATTTGGTCCATGCATTCTAATAACACTTATTCAAAAAAATTCATAATTTTGTATTTATATAATAACTTTATATAAATTTTAAGATTGGTTTTGTAAAGTCAATTAACATATATTAATTTAAAGCACTTGAAATTCTGAAAATAATGGCACTATTTGGCAGTTTTGGAGCTATAAGCTTTTGTATGTTTTAAAAAATTAGTCAATTTTTTTTAAATTTATAATTCAAAAATTAAAATTTTACCAAAACTTTTTTATCATAACTGACTGTCAGTACAAGTAGTAGCAAAATCATTGATTTCTGATACTTCAAGTTCCAGACCATTGGTAGATTTGATATGGAATGACCCATAGGATCATCAGGGTATCAACATCTTTAATTCAATACCCCATAGAATATGACGTAAATAAATGTATATCTTTGTTGACTAATTCATTTATTAATTTTCATTGGGTTACTTATATTTTTAGCATCATAAAACATATCATCCCTCATAAAAAAAAAAAAGTTGAGTTAAAAGTGCTGGATTCGATGACATTAAAATGGCATATTGCTATTACAAACCCTACTCTTAAGTTGGAGAATTTGGTTATTCATTCAAACTAATTATTTAATGATGCCTACTCATCTTTAATGTAGTTGGTTATATTTTTCATGTCTTTCAAATAGGACTTCCATGTACACATCATATATTATGTCCCTTCCTTGAACTGAGAAAAATGGTTTCTGGGTTGAAAATAACCAACAAAACGATTAAAAAAAGCTTACTTAAGAACTGTTAAATCAGGCTGCTCACTAAAAATCACTTTTTCAACAAATAAAAACAAAAATGCAGAAAACTAAAACATTGACACCAGAGCCATGGATTTGTCTTTCCTATTGATGGCACTCATAGCATATCTTAGAAATTCTTTTTGGGTTACTAAAATCTGTAATGTGTTCTTAACCATGAACAAAAGCCAGAACTTTAAATCTAAGCTGGGATTTGAGTAATCATAAAAATTTGCGAAATGGTGCTAAATATATTCATTTTTTTTTAATTAGTTCTGTTATTGTACTATCGTTTATTGAAACATGAGCTTTATAACCTACCCATCATGTGAATTCCACATGCTTTCGTTTATTGTAAGTAAATTTAATAAATACTTTCGCAAATTGAATTCTAGAAAAACCGTTTGATTACTTATTTGGAAGATATTTCAAAGCAAAATGAGCGTGGATTATGTCAAACAGAGGCATTTGACTAATCAGTATCCCGACTATGCAGGCACTTCGAGTTATATAACGGCCAGTGATGTATACATATATATAAACTTTAAGTTTGGATTAAAGTGTGTATAGTACAGTTCCAGCGTAGGTTTATCTTCCGTGTCATCATTTTTTTAGGCGTCCAAAGACCTTGCAAGGAGGATTGATAATATAGAAAAGCAGTTGTACGAAAGACTTAGTGAAGTAGATAGTCAAAATGAATTCGGGACTAATTACAGCGTATACACTGGTTCTTGTGGATTAGCAATGCTTTATCTGAAGAAATACATTAGCCAAAACGATGAAGAGGCTCTAGCGGTATATATTTCAATTAGCTTTTATCTCGGTTCCTTAAAATTTTAACAATAAACGAACTGTCGTCGCTAGATATATAAAATAAGGATGTTCTATTAAGTAGGAAACGCTCCTTACACTTCAGGCACATTACTAAACTCTAAAACCAACTGGAAATCCTGTCAGACATATCATATTTACAGTACATTCACTGTTTGTGAATTGATAAATACAAGTCCAAAACAAAATAGTTATACAGTCAAACTTCAATGACATGACCACATTGCAAACGACATAATTATTACCTCAATAATACAGGGTGTTTCAGTGATCTACTTACAGTTTAAAAAGGCCCAGTGTTGTGAAGGAGGGTCGTAGAAGGGTGGGGTTGGTCTCGTTATGTTCCCCTGACCCTGTCATTCATTTGACATCATGGATCCTCGGAGTAACGAGTAATGTGGAGGCGGTGCTGCAGAACGGTGATTCTGCGACGGTGGCTCAAAGACGGTTCCGTACGCACTTCAATATCGGGCGTCACGGTCGTGTTCCTTCAAGGTCTACCATAGTGAAATGGGTCGGTATATTGAGGGCAAGCGGACCTCTAGTGAAAAGAGCAATAGGGGTGTACATCACAATCTGTAGAACGTGTGCGCCAGGCAAGACCAGGGCGTTCATTACGGAGACACACAGCTGCACTGAAGATCACCCACTCATCCGAGGATTCTATAGCATTTCAGCTTCCATCCTTATAAACTCGCAATTACACAACCGTGGTTGCCCCGTGATACGTCATCAGAATGGAATTCTGACAAGTGATGAAGCCCACTTCCACATATCCGGTTTTGTGAATAAACAAAACTGTAGGCACCAGGCACTACAAAGCCCATCCAATATCCATGAACGACCCTTGCATTGTGAACGGGTAACTGTATGGTGTTGGCGTGATTGGGCCTTATTTTTTTGAGGACGTTAACTCTGACCATTACCTGGAAATTATTAGAAAATTTCTTGTCCCTGAGCTACGGAGAAGAAGACGCATGACGAGGAACAGGATGTGGTTCCAACAAGACGGAGTGACTGCCTAAACAACAAGAGCGTCAATGGCCGAACTGTGCCGCCTTTTCCCCGGACATGTCATTTCTTTGCGAGAAGATGTTGCCTGGCCCCCTCATTCCCCAGACCTGGTAAACCAAAGGTTTACATCAAGAAGCCGAGAACTACAGCAGAACTGACGGAAGCGATTTGACGAGAGATGGCAGCTATCCCTCGACAAATGGTTCAGCGGGTGATGTTGAACTTTCGGGAGAGGCTTGAAGAGCGCGTGCGCCGAAATGGGCATCATTTGGAGGACATTATTTTTCAAACCTGAATTTCGATTCTTGATTACTTGATGGCAAGTCCTAATAAACATGTTCTATGAGAAAATTTTGAAAAATATTCTTCTGTGCTTTTTTTTTAAGCGATGAAACTGTAAATAGATCACTGAAACACCCTGTATAACTCTGATGAAACAAGCCGGAGGAACCAAATTGAATTTATACACAATGGTTCCTAGATAAGAGTACGTGCCGCCAAGAAACCGGATCTCACCTCCCCCAGCAACAATTTCCGGTCGCCGTTGGGCGTGATAGAAATGCCAGGTGCTCCTCGTTGGATCTCTCTGTTCCCTCGGTATTAAACTCTCTCATAGCGTTGTAATTATGGTTGGACCATTCTAACTTCGCAGTCTAACTTTAATAATTGAAGGGTTCGGCCGAATAACAAACTGTCTTTATTAATTCGTTTCGAAATCCGGTTTTTGATTGAATTAAACGTTCTATGTAGCTTCCCTTACATGTTCCTTACGCGAGATGACTGTTGTTTCAATTATAGAACTGAACATTCCAGCTGTGTAAAGAGGCACAGCATCGTAATCTGTTGGTTTCTATAAAGACTTAAATCGTATTATATAACTTTTGAGGCCCAGCGACAAGTTAGTTGGGTGAAGTTAGCAAGTGCAACAGCCGTAAGACCTGTGTCGTACTTTTTTTAGTTTGTTACTAAAATGAGTAGAGAAGTGCAGATGTCTATCCATTTTTATACCCAGATAGTACATTAAGAAACCCGGTGAGTTCTCTTGCCCTCCTGTAGTATAGGATTTTCCCAAAGCTCCTTTCGGAGGGAGAAGATTACTCCGAAATTAAGATCGAATTTTATTAATAATAGTTTATACTGATGTTTAACCTATCCAGCCTGTCACTGATTACGTTACAAACTGACTCGGCCTGTGTAAGAGCTATTTTTGCATCATGGTACTGCTGTAAACGAGCTCCGTAGCACCCACTTAACTGTCAGTATTGCCAAAGATCTCAAAGTCCAGGTATTATAGCCAGATATTCTTCTCGAGAGGTTAAAGGACGCCGACCTGCACCTGTTGCTTGGTGTGCCGTCTGTGGGTGAGTCCATCCACTGTTGACACAAAGTTTTTTGACCCGTTACAGCACCTGACAAACCCAGTGTTTAACAATATGCCCCACCGCCATTCCCGCATCGATTGTAACAGGCTGTCCGGGAAAACTAGGTTAAGCTAGTTTATTTAGATTTATTGTAGCACAACTGATATGTTTAGATAAATCATGGGGAAAAACGGGTAATAAAATAATTGAAAACGTACACGTGGCTTGGAGCGAGAACATGAAGTATATCTATATAAAGGTTACAACAAGGTTACTATAATGGTTACATGATATAAGGGTTTCAATTATATTAAATAGTCAATTAGTTTTAATTATACATAACGGTCTCCCCCACTATTCAAGAATTATTAACATTAAAATAGTACCATGAATCAAAAAGTATGTATCTTGTGAGGGGACATCAATACTGAAGTGATATGTTAGGATCTCGAAACCTTTCTGGGAACCTTCTCTGACGAACAGGTCTGTTGATGGGACATAGAGGAGTCTGAAGAAAAGGCTCGGTTGAAGATGAATCTGGAAGATCATGAGGAGGCACAGCTGAAGCTGGCTTGGTTGAAGATGAATCTGGAAGATCATGACGTGCCGATTGAGTGTGAGGTTCCTGAGGTGGACTTGGAGCTCGAGGAATTTCATAAGACTGAGGAGGGCCAAACGAAACAGTCTTTTTTGCTTGTACAAGGGCGTTTCTCAGTTGATTTATGTGACGCTTGAAAAATCTCCTTGATTTGTCCAGGCGGACAAGGTAATGTTGTTGACCCAACCTTTGCGTCACCTCACCAAACTCCCACTTTGGCTTGTTATTTTTGAAGACACGGATTTGCACTCTCTCCCCCACATGAAAAAATCTTCTGGTAACTCGCGTTGACTGAGAAGAGTGTGGTTTGGTTGGTAACAAGGCATCCAGGCGGATTCGGAATTTTCTTTTCAAATATAACTCAGCAGGTGAGGAGCCATTAGCAAGGGGAGTTGATCTGTAATGAAATAGGATATTTGTGACTTTTTCTGGCATGGGGGTATCGTCATTTGACAAGGCCCGCTACTTATCCTTAAGTGTCCGCACATTGCGTTCAGCAAGGCCATTAGTTGCTGGATGGCCAGGGGCTATAAATTTTTGAAAAATTCCGTTTGTGCGGCAAAAAAGATGAAACTCTTCGCTCTGGAAAATGCTAGCGTTATCTGAAACAAGCTGATTTGGGAATCCATGCATTGAAAAAATCTTTCTGAGAAGATTTATGGTTGAGGACGTGGTAGGTGCTTCTTTGATAGGTTCCACTTCCACCCATTTTGACTTAGCATCTATGCAAACAAGGAAATAATGGCCCTGGAACGGTCCAGCATAATCTATATGGACTCGTTCCCAATTCTCGGATGGTTCATCCCAAGGGTGAACTGGTACTTTTGGTGGAGCCGATCTTGTAAGGGCGCACTGCTCACAACTCTTGACAAGTCGCTCAATCTGACTGTCAATTCCAGGCCAGTAAACATATTTTCGGGCTAATTGTTTCATTTTCATGATCCCTAGATGTGTTTCATGAAGTTCTGATATAACTTGACTTCGAAGGGATGTAGGGATGACAATACGATCTTGGCGGAAGATGACATCTTCATGCAGTGTAAATTCTGAGTCCACGCAGTCGTTTTTTAGTGACTCGATGATTTTCTTGAGTTCCGGATCCTTCTTGGTTTCCTCTTGAATAGTCTCAAATGTAACTTTATTGCTTGAGATATGAACAATTTGTTCAGAAAAAATTTGGTGAACTTCTTCTCCCATCAAGGTGTCAGTTGATGTATGGATAGCATGAGCGGGAGCTCCTGAAAGGCAATCAACATTTTTATTTTCTTCGCCAGATTTGAATTTTACTTTATAATCAAATCCTGACAGAAATGAGGCGTATCGCAACAATCGTGCGCTTGTCATGCGTGGCAATTGTTTATTATGCTGAAAAATTCTTGATAGTGGTTGATTGGCAGTTAATAGGGTGAACTGTTTGCCAAAAACATAATCATAAAAATGATTTACACCAAAAATAATAGCAAGAGCTTCCCTGTCTAGCTGGCTATAATTAGCTTCTGAAGATGAGAGTGAGCGGGAAGCATAGGCAATAGGTCTTTCAGCATCATCTACGGGGTGGCTTAGAACTGCTGCAACTCCATCTGGGCTTGCATCGCATGTAAGCATGACTGGTAAAGTAGGGTCAAATGGAATCAGAACGCGGTCACTACAAAGCTCTGCCTTTAATTTCAAAAATGAGGCTTTACAATCACTCGTCCATGAAAATCGTTGATTATTCCACAACAACCTGCGGAGGGGGAATGACTAGGCTGAAAATTGTGGAATGAATCGTGAGTAATATGTAAGAAGTCCCAGAAATCTACGAACTCCGTCAGGATCTTTAGGGCGTGGCATATTGTTGACAGCTCGAACTTTTTCAGGGGATTTTCGAATCTGGTTGTGCTCCACAACATGACCTAGGTACTCAATTTTTTCTTCAAAGAAAGAACACTTACTTTGGTTGACATGTAGGTCGTGGTCAGCAAGACGTTTGAGGCAGGCGCGCAAATTTTGAGTCATTCTTCCAAAGTTGCTCCATGGCATATTATGTCGTCAAAATATGCTTCTGATTTTGGCGACCCCTGAAGAACTTGAGACATTATGCGATTGAACTCGGCTGGTGCAGACTTGGTGCCAAAACTGAGGCGGTTCATTCTATACATGCCACGGTGTGTTGCTATGGTTTGGATCACTGCACTATCTGAACAGACTTTTACATGCAAGTACGCCTTATATAAATCAATTTTACAAAAATACCTTGAATTGCGTAGACTGTGTAACACATCTTCTATTTTTCGTATAGGAAAGTTAGCTGAAATTAATCTTTCATTGACACCTGATTTATAATCAACGCACAAGCGTACACCACCATCTGCTTTTGGGATAACAACTAATCCCCAATCACTCGTTGTAACCGGTGAAATTATTCCAGCAGCTTCGAGGGAATCCAATTCTTTTTCAACAGGTTCTCGTAGAGCATAAGGTAAATGGCGCTCTCTTGTGAAACTAGGTTTTGCCCCTTGTCGTAGCTGTAACTTAACTTCATAATCTGGAATGCAACCAACTTCCTCGGCAAAGACAGTTGGGAACTCAGCTACTATCTCGCCAGGTGCAGCGACACAGCCCACCGCAAGTACACTTGACATATGGTTTTGGGTGGTATCAATTTCTCTCAATTCAATCATTAAATCTCTAATCCATTGACGCCCAAGCAATGCTGTATGGCCAGACGGAACAATATACAGGTCACCACACGCATTTCTACCTTTATATGTGGCTGTTACCTCCACTTTTCCTCTCGGGAGAATTTCGTTGCCTGAGTACGCTCGAAAAATGGTATTTGTTGGTCGGATTTCTAAGCCCAAATTCAATTTCCTAAAATCATCCTCGTTTAGGAGAGAAAATCTTGCTCCCGAATCGACATCCATGAGCTGGGGTTTTCCATTGATTTGGACGGTAACGATATATTTATTGGAGTCGGGGTTTACTTCGAAAAGGTCTACAAGATATGAAATGCCGTATTGATGTTCAGAGTTGACGTGAGAAATTGCATTTGCAGATGATGCGTAACTAGGTGTTTTATTTTGTGACAGGGTGGTGATACAAACTCCCTTACGGTCCCTTACGGTTACATGACGTGCAATGAACTTTATCATAATCAATGCGACAGTCTGCTAGTCTATGGTTATTTCTAGCACACCTTGTACATAGGTCTTGAATCCCTATGTTGAATGCTTTATAATCTATTCTATTTCGGCTGTGGGATCTATTTTTGGCTCCTGATGAATAAAATCTATTACGAGAATCATGGCGGTTGGACGAACGGTCTTGCGATTTTCTTCGAAATGGAGACTTCCTATCCCTTTGTGGATGATTTGATGACCCAGATAGGTGATACGATCTTCCCCTCTGAATTTTTACACGAGTCGGAATTACATTCTACTTTGAATTCACAATCTCCTATGTCTCGCTGTAACGCAGCAACAAATTCGGAAATCGACTGATTTTCTTTCTGGGTAATGTTCAAGAAATAGTGTTGGGTCACAATTGCGCTACGTTTAAGGGTCAGCATGGTCATGAGAATAGAAACAAGTGTCTTATAATCAAGGGACGTGACAGGTTTTTCTGGTCCAAGGAATACGGTGAGTGCATTGTAATGTATACTACCCACAGAACCACACAAGAGCTGAGCTTTCTTTGTGGGATCGACTAAATTTTTCATTTTGCAATAATTCTCGAAACGGTCCATATAACATGAAAATTTCTCTTTTTTAGAATCAAAGTTTTAAAAAATACTCACATTCGCGAGGTTGTTCGTGTCTGACTTGCGGTCTTGTTTACTTGATGTTTGAGAGCTTAGAAGTGATGTAAGCACACCCATGAATTCTTGAAATTGTTGTGCATCCATTCTTGATGATCTTGATAATTAATCCGAACGATAAATAAAACAGAAAACTGATAAAACAGCGAAAAAGTACTACGGAAAGCACTCGCGGTAAAAATTACGACTTACCGCGTATACAAGGAATACGAACTGCCGGCAATGTCCTTGTAACACTTCGTGAACTTGAAACTCGGATAATTTAATCAGTTTTTTCTCGTCACCAATTGATATGTTTAGATAAATCATGGGGAAAACGGGTAATAAAATAATTGAAAACGTACACATGGCTTGGAGCGAGAACATGAAGTATATCTTGTCGGGGGGCGTCACTAGGGAAGTGCCTGATCACTCTAGCCCTGGTGACAAGTGCGGATTGTTGTAGTTAATAACATGGACCATGTTCCATGTAGTCGTTAATATCTGACTCCATTTATTGATAGGGATGTGTCCCGACAATACACTGTGTTCAGGAGAGAGGTTCAGAGGTTCATAAAGAATAAGATCAGTTTTCAGAGTTCGGGCGGGAGATCGGCAGCGTAATAGTTACAAGTCGTCAGAGGGTCTGCTAGAGGCTGTGAGGCAAGGTGCCGTCGCAGAGGTGTGGCAGAGAGAGTGTAGACCAGTGGAAGGAGGAGTGGACTTACCACCAGGCCCCCGGGGCCCTGGCGTATCGCGACGAGTGATAGCGGCTGTCTAGATGAAGAGACTGGAAGAGAGTGAGCCTACCAGGGCCAAGCGGCCCTGGTGTAAAGCGACCAGTAGTGCGGCTGAGGAGACTAGGAAAAAGAGTGTCTTTACAGGGCGAAATTCCTTGATCTAAATACTATCTCCCCTTCCCTCCCGGAAGGCGGAGTGGCTGCAGGGGGTATGTTTTATGATGCCCAGGTGGCGAATGCCCCTTAAGTTTATGACTGTTGGCCTAAAAGGGTGTGTTTTATGATGTAACACCTACCGAGATACGTGATCGCTCTTCCCCTAAGGACTGTTTATTGGCATGGCTTTTAGATTTTATGACCCCGGAAAGTAACTGAAGGTCTGCAAGGGGGCTATTTATGGCAGTCAGGTGGCTTATCCTCTCAGGTTTATTGCTGTACCTTCGACCCTCTGTTACTTGTTTACATCTGCCGATCCCTCTATGTTTTATTACTAGAAAATGCACCAGAGTATAGGGTAATTTACATATATGGGTAGCGCTTCGCTACATATCTATATAAAGGTTACAACAAGGTTACAATAATGGTTACATGATATAAGGGTTTCACTTATATTAAATAGTCAATTAGTTTTAATTATACATAACAACAACTCATTCATAAGGTGAGCCCTATCACTTTCTCTGTTCACACTCCTTGTATTGTGTAGATCAGCCTACCATAGAAAAATTATTGTGAACCTGACAAATTTTATAAAGTGTAGCTATGCTAAAGTAAATATAATAACCATGATGAGCGTTTATGTAATGGTTCCTTACTATGGAATCTGTAAATTAATGTTTTTGTATTAAATAAAGGGTTTTGAAAAAATATATATATATATATATATATATATCCTATCAGCGTGAACAAGGGCCGTTTGGGTTATTTTACCTTAAACCCTAATACAACAAAACTCTATAAATATAAATATATCCATTCCACTCTTTCTTTTCATTAGTTATTCTGTGATAAATATTGCTGAACTTGTCTTTAATGGTTGAGAAAAGTTAATGTACATAGGATCACTTTTTTATTTATTTTTCATTACTGTATTCCAGCAAACACTTTAACATAATCAGTATATTACGAGCTGTTCTGGAATAAATATACTTCTTGAGTTAATCAATGAGTATTATTGGCAATGTTAACTTTTTAAAAAAAATATCTATAAAGAACGAAAATGTATTTACAATATACAGAAAATAAACGTATAACCTAACCCTACTATTAAATAATAATGTAGTACATTCCCTCCAGAGAGGAAGGAAGATATTAAGGGATGTCCTGAAGAATTTAAAAAACAAAGGAATCAGTTTTCTGCAAGGTGATGCCGGTCCGCTGGCTTTAGGATATGTAATGATCGGATATTCGGCGGAAGATCGTAATCCAACTGAACTCCTAAGTCGGTAGGTATTATATTATTATTAATATCAACATTTTACACCTAACAGTTCATATGAGATATTATTGATTGTATGGTTCGTATAGCTTGTGCTCACTCGCGGACAACGACACCAGTTCCTCTCATGAGTTGTTAAACGGAAGGGCTGGTTATCTGTATGCTTTGCTCTTTGTTCGAAAGCACAACGAAAACGTTATTTCCGACGAACTAATACGCAAGGTAAGTTATATTGATACAAATATAAAATAGGGGGGATCTCGTTTAGTGTAGTGGCTAAATACTGCTATTCTTCAAGTTCAAATCATATAGTACAGCGAACGAATATAGATTATATTTTATCAACTAATTAAAATCTAACTAAAGGATTTATAAGTACCCAAAAGAAAAACATTAGAAAATCCTTGAGGGCTTGGGTGGTTTAAATTACAGTAAATAAACCCTTAAAAAGGCTTGTTTTTTTCAAGCAAACTACCTATTAAAAATCGGTTGATTTTTAATTTGAAGTACTAACCTTTCTAATTGGTGGCTGAAAATGTGCTGGATCACAAGAACGTGTGGTCGGAGCTTCATTTCTCTCATTTCGGTACGGCCACAAGTAGGCGTGTGGTTCAGGATGTCAAAACTAAAATGTTCTGAGCAAAGAACTGAATATTCTCCTGAGTCCCAATTTAATCGAAGCACAGCTTTAATCTATTGTCCCCTCAACGATTTATCCTTAGGAGATCAGAAATACAAGAACGTTTGAAGGAATATTCAACAAAAGTGGACTCCAGTGGCTATTGGAGCATCCGCCGAATACGTAATTTTTAATCCATTGCAGAAGAAAGAAAGCATTGTATGGCGTTTTGTTATTGTCTTACTGAATTATATAAAAATATAATCCATAGAAAATTCCAACAACTCCTGAGATGGTCTCTGTTTATTTTATTAATAGGTTAAATCCCCACCTTAAAACCGAACGAATTTGGTGGATGGTTGAATAGCCCTTCAAGTCAGATAATTATTATTGTTTGGACTTGAAGAATTCCTTTAGCACTGAATTCAAAAAAATAAAAAAAAGGTCAAACTTACTTGTGGAATCAAACTTCGAGTTTTCGCTTGGTTTGTGTCCTATTAGAACATCCGTAGGCGGAACACATTCCTATTGTTGTAAGCCAAAGGCTAAAATCTTGATGTAACACTTGAAAAGATTTCAAACAATTAGTGTTTCAATAATTACTTTTTCAGAAGGATATAATAAAGATATAAATGAACACTCAACTCGGGCCATTACTGTTATGGCTGCCTACCGGAATTACCAGCCCTACCAGTTGTACCGAAAGTAGTTTCCCATACGCCATCTCCATTACTCTTCCATCCACCTGGATCGACGCACTTGTAAATTAGCCGTTGACAATCGCTGACCAAGTGGTTCGTGAACGTCATTATAACCTGATATAAAGGAAAATTAGACTTACATAGTGCACTTATAACGTTAAGGTTCCAAATGTTCTAATATTAATTGTAAAAAAAAAGTCAATCATTTACAACGTATGTGGGCAACAGCCGGCCCGCGGGCCGGATCCGGCCCGCTGTAAGATTTGATCCGGCCCGCGAGACATTTTGAAAAACCCAATTTAAAAAAAAAAAATACACTACTTACTCATACTCATGGAATCAAGTGAGCGAGCAAGCCGAGTGGCGGTGATCATCAAAGAGTGAGGCGGCAAACATCAAAGTTCAAAGCCATTGATGTTTGCCGCCACACTGGCGGCGCAACAAAGGATTATTGCTTCGCAATTGTATTGTTCTACACTAGACGATTCTAGATCATTCCTTCATTTTGCCTATATAAGCGGGTGGATGGCCGGAACTTAGTTCAGTCCTATTCGAGCTACCGTGGTGATAAGTTTGCTTTGTGACTTTGTGTGCATCTTGAGTGCTTACTAATTATACCTATTTTCTTATTAAGTTTATCGAACGATAAGTAAATGAAAATGATGTCTGGTGGAAGGAAACGAAAAGTAGATGCAGAGGGTCGCCAGTTTCAAGAAAAATGGACTGAAGAATTCTTCTTTATCTTGCACAATGGTAAGCCTATTTGTTTGATGTGTAATGAATCCATTTCGGTGATGAAAGAATTCAATATAAAGAGGCATTACTCAACTAAGCATCCTACGCTGCTCTCACTGACAGGACAAATAAGAAAAGACAAAATCCAGAAACTTACCGCAAATTTGGAAAAACAGCAGCAAATATTTCATAGACAAAGAACACAACTTGATAATGTTGTGAAAGCTAGTTTTATAGTTAGTTCAAAATTGGCAAAGTCATTGAAACCATTTGCCGAAGGAGAATTTATCAAGGAGTGTATGTCAGAAGTTTGCAGTGTTTTGTGTCCTGAAAAGAAAAATGAATTTGAAAAAATTAGTTTGTCAAGACGAACCGTTGTACGACGTATAGAAATGATGGCTAATGATATAAAAACAACATTGACTGGCCGTATGACTGGTATTGAATCATTTTCCATAGCATTAGACGAGAGCACCGATTTGTCTGACATAGCTCAACTGGCTATATTTATTCGAGGTGTTGATAAAGAATTCACTATTACTGAGGAATTGCTTGCTTTACAGCCGCTAAAAGGAACCACTACAGGAGAGGACATTTTTAATGAAGTTCAAAAGGTATTCACAAGTTTTGGCTTGCCATGGTCGAAATTAGTTGGAGTATGCACAGATGGTGCACCTTCTATGGTCGGCTTACGTAAAGGTTTCATCGGAATTTTGAATGAAAAAGCAACTGAATTAAATGTGCAAAAAGATGGTTTGATAGTCCTTCATTGCATTATCCACCAACAGAACTTGTGTTCTAAGTCCATTCGACTCCAGAATGTTATGAATGTGGTAGTAAAAACCATCAATTTTATTCGATCCCGAGGGCTTAACCATCGTCAGTTCAAGGCGTTTTTGGATGAAATATCAGCCGAGTATGACGACGTAACATATTATTGTGAAGTCAGATGGCTAAGCAAAGGGAAAATGCTGAAACGGTTTTACGAGCTTAGAAATGAGATAGCAGAATTTATGCAAATAAAAGATAAACCACTATCTGAATTGAGTGACGCAAAATGGATATGTGACTTAGCATTTCTTGTCGACCTTACAGGCCATTTGAATGATTTAAATTTGAAACTTCAAAAACAAGGACAGTTAGTAAATGATTTGTACAGCCATTTGAAAGCGTTTCAGATCAAAATCCGCTTGTGGGAGGCACATATGCTGTCTGGTAACAGTTACCATTTCACCACGCTCTCTGCGTATGAAAATATTGCTTACGCTCAATATGCTGAAGAACTCAAGTTACTGTCGGAGCAATTTTCGATCAGATTTAGCGATTTCAAACACATGGAAGACTGTTTCAATTTATTTGCTACTCCAACAAAAAGTAATGTACAAAATGCTCCAATACACTTGCAAATGGAGTTGATCGAGATTCAAGAAAACTCACTCCTAAAATCTAAATTTGAAGACGTGGAGTTGTGCGATTTCTACAAAAAATACCTCGAAGAAGACCATTTTCCGCAGCTTAGAAAATTTGCAAGAAGATTGATTTGTGCGTTTGGCAGTACTTATAAATGCGAACAGTTCTTTTCATTGATGAAAGTTAATAAATCAAAACATCGTACAAGGCTGACTGACGATAATTTGGAAAATTCTTTACGTCTTTGTACCAGTGGAATTAATCCAAACATCGATGAATTAGTTTCCCAAATTCAAGCTCAAGTGTCTCATTGATTTCGGTGTCGCTATTTAACTTTCGTAGTTTGTAACAATTCTAAATTTAACGATTTAATTTAATGCTGTAGGTACCTATTTTTTCATTTCATTTTGTTATTTTAATAAATTGTGTTGTAATAACATTGTCGTATTATTTCATGGCTGACTGATATCTATCGCTAAAAATTATGAACACTACTTTAAAATGCACTACTTTTAAACGCGGCCCGCGAACGTATTTGCACACTAAAGTTTGGCCCATAACATGTCAAAGGTTGCCCATACCTGATTTACAACATAATTTAATTTGAAGGTTAACCATACTGTCTAAAACATTAGGTTTCAGGTAAATATTTTAGATATAATTGCACTTATATATTTTACATTGCGATACATAAATATTGTATTTTTATTTTATCACAGCAAATAAGTATTATACTTGAAGCCGGAATTCAGAAGGCCGAAACATTACGAAGCGATGCACCTTTACGATATGAGTGGTACGATACAAATTATTTAGGAGCAGCCCACGGAGTCGCAGGCATTCTATACATGTTGCTTCTCGTGAGTTAAGTTTTATTTATATTCTTTATGTAATATATGCATTGTTTGATGAGAATTTGCCCCCTGCCCCTGCTGTTCAACATCTACACCGCCCACATCGTAGGTGCCTCGTGCCCCAACTGCGAGGTATCGCCGTATGCAGACGACATAGGTGTTTACAGCACTAACATCAATCCAACCAGAGCTCTGAAATTTGCTGAGAGCGCCAGTCAACACACTGTTGTGAAACTCGATGCTGTCAACATCAAAGTAAACCCAGCCAAGACGCAAGGAATCATATTTAGTTATAAATCTGGAAGAAAGAAGTTACCAAAATCCTTCGTCTTAGACGGCAAAGAGTGCACTGTGAGCAACAAGCTATGCTACCTTGGGATTACCCTCGGTAGACACTTGTCGTTCACGACACATCTCAGCAAGAAGTTAAAGAGTGTTAGGAAAAAGTTCTACAGCCTAGGACACCTCACAGGTGTCAATTCACAGCCCAGCTTATCAGTACACCTCAACCTGCTGATTTACCAGAGCATCCTGAGACCTGCTTTTATGTACGGGACCCCACTATTCAAGTATCTAACTCGCAACACTCTAAAAACGCTCCAGCAATTCCAGAACAGAGTTCTCCGCACCTCCCTCAAACATACCCCGTTCGATCAAATGAAGGCAGACGAGATCTACGAAAAATTTGAAGTGCTCACCATCCAAGATTTTATCAAGAGACGACACATCAAATTTTTCGATTCACTTCAACACTGCCACAACCCACTATTCTCCGACCTTCAACCACCACCAATGCCCGTCCGATGGAAGCACTGCTGGACCGCTGAATCCTGGAGACAGATAGACCTCATAGAACCCTGACGGGGACTGAACGATTCACAGCCAGCCGAGAGATCGAGGTCGATCTCCCGGCCGACTCAACCGAATCAATATGACCCCTTCTACCTGCTCAGAGTAGGTCGATCTTCCGGCCGATAGGCCAACTCACTGCAGCCCCCTACAGGGGCGCGGCCAGGTCTGACCTGGCCGACTACTAACCAATGCCTAGTACCCCTAGGCTCCACCATAGGTAGACTCTCACTACCTTCCCGAATCCACCCGCCTCTTTTAGGCATCCCACAACCCAAAACCTTCTCATACTTCCTTCAAATGGGACTCCCCTTAGTGAAAGGCACCCATCAATCCAAAATAATTTTCCCACATCCTATTTTTATAAGTTTGAGAGCTATGGGGAAAAAAAAAAAAGATGAGAATTTGAAATTCTGAAAAATAGCACTAGCAATTACAAAGCAACCATTCCAACTACCAACAATTTTTGAAACTGTTGAAGAATAAAGCATCAGGTCCTATTTTGAGTTGGTAGAGAGATAGTAAACAGTTTAACACATCTTGAGGTTGGTTCTATTGAAGAAAGCAGATATTATCGTAGAAGCATAACAAACTGAAGTATTGTAGTAAGCGTCTCAGTAATAATCATAACAATAATAACAACAATAAACGATGTGAGATGAGAAAACACTCGCTTGATTTATTTATTTTTATGACATTTAAATTTTTGGTTTGCAAATAGAGATGAATCAAAGATTATTTCTCAAATAGCTAAGAAAATATTATTCTGTTATTCCAAATCCCTTCTCTTAAGGTAAACATCCTGCTTCGTGTAACTTCGTTTATTTACACGGACATAAAACTGTAAATATTGAATTGTTGGTTTTTGGTACCTTATGTATTTTATTAGCTATTAATTGATTCTAGTGTCATCGGCTGTTGACAGAACACGAAAAAAACACATTGATACACCCCACTATTGAATGGCTACTAGATGAACGATTTCCCAGCGGCAATTTTAAATCTTCAACCGGGAAGGACAAAGACACTCTTGTACAGTGGTGCCACGGAGCTCCGGGGTTCGTTAATCTCTTCATTTTGGCCAGTGAGGTAAGTGAAATAAACTTAACTGACGAAATAATAATCATTGTTGTATTTGTGATAAATCTAGCTGAGTTGCATACAAAACGTCTTAATATCCCGGCAGGACCAACCCGTTAAAGGGGAGGGGAGTAGTGCCACTAGTGCACAAGTTACGGTCATCCCAATTTGAGACGAGAGTATAGGAAAGATTGTAACACATGCAAGCGAGTACAGTTTGTAGAGCACCGGATTTGATATTGGGGAGGTCCCGTAACGATAGAAAACTAAAAGTTCCTGGAGAAGGTTTATTCTCACACGTGCGTGGTAGGAACGACTGGCTGTAACCTTTTTTTTTTTTTCAAAGCTCTCAATATGAAACAGGAATGAGGAAAAATAAAATAGAAATTATTGGAGTGAAAGGGATCCTGGCTATAACCTGTTCTTTTCTTTTTCAAAACCCCTTTATTTAAATATTTACAATTCAATGAACAATAACATGAACAAATTTACAGGTTTATGGCTCCTTTTCCTGCATAGCATATGCATTTGAAGGAGGGTAGAAGTGCAAACATTTTTCGTTTTATAGTTAAAATTACAAAGGCAATAGACTGGACTCACCTTCGGGTTGAAATAAGGAAAAAATAACTAAAAACTAAACTTACAAACTATAACGTTCCTGCCTCGACCGCTTGTTGCCATCGATAGGGGAACGGGGCGGGAGTGATCGTGTTGAACACGGGGTATGTCATGTGTTGTAGGGAGTCAAAGAATTTTATATGTCTACGGTGAATGAAGTCATCCGCCGTAGGCTGCTAAAATTTATCGTGTAATTCACTGTTGCTCCACTGCTCGAATGAAGTGTGTCTGGCCACTTTCATGAGGATTCCGTTCTGAAATAGCTGAAGTGACCTCGCTGTCGCTTCAGTCAAATGACGAAAAAGCGGTGCACCGTACAGCAGAGCAGGCCTGAGTATATGATAGATTTGGCGATGTTAACAGATGCGTGAGCCGGTAAGACTTCATGCGTGTTTGCTTTAGTTTCCTGGCAAAATAGTAACTAAAACAGAGGTGTCTGTCCATTTTAACGCTCAGATATACAAGGCTGTTTGCTGGTGAGTTTTGCTGCGTTCCTATAGTGTATGTAGTAAGCAGTGGACTTTTTCCTTTTGAAATGAGAAAATCACGCAGTCAGTCTTACCCGCGTTTACAGAGATATTGAGTCTCCCCAATCTCTCACTCATCTGGTTACAGGCTACTTCAGCTTGTCTAAGAGCTACCTTGGCGCTCATGCTGCTACTGTACACCGCTATGTCATCAGTGAATGCGTAACTGCTGTGTTTTTATATCGGGCTCCTACAATTTCAGACTTGTACACGTTGAACAGTACAGGGGATAAGACGGCTCCTTGTGGGACTCCACAGGTCAGTGGCACAGCTTCGGAGAAGCTATCACCCACCCTCGACCGCAGCGATCGATTTCTCAGGAAGCTAGCCAGAATCGAATAGAGCTGCTCCGGGCACTCCCGGTCGCTGAGCATTCGACACAAGTCCCGTGGGACACCGAGTCGAACGCCTGCGTGCAGTCTAACGAAATCATAGCCGTGGCTACGTTTCGATTTAAATTTTGAGTTGCTTCTGTATGTAATTTCAATGGCTATAACCAAACCAAAGCAACCGTTATATATGCTTCATTCATTCAGTAATCGATTGTAGATCAATCGATGCACTTATCAATTTTTGTAAAGTTTACCCTATTTTTGTAATCATAATTGTCATTCTTAGAGAACTTAAAAAACCAGAATAAAGTTTATTTCATCGTTTCAATTATTCGTAGGTGTTTGAATCGCAAAAATACATGGATGTGGCACTTCAATGCGGCGAAATAGTTTGGGAAAGAGGCCTTTTATCGAAAGGTTACTCCATCTGCCACGGAGTTTCTGGAAATGCGTACACCTTCCTCGAACTGTATAAATCAACAAAGGTTGCGAATTATGATATTTAATAAATCACCAACAGGGATGAATGTCTCACAGAATCAAAAACTAACAGTTGTTCCGTTTCTTCAGAACTTGAAGCATCTCCACAGAGCGGCCTGTTTCGCTGATTGGTGCACTAACTACCCCAGAGACCAAAATATGAAACCGGACAGGCCTTTCTCATTGTTTGAAGGTTCAATTGTAAACAAATATTTTTTTTAAATATTTAATGAATCCGTTATTCATTTATAATTTTAAAAATAACTTGCAGGCTTAGCCGGACTGGTTTACTTCTTAAATGATATAAGAAAACCACTGACTGCGAATTTTCCAGCTTATGGATTGAATTGAAACATAGATTAAAATGGAATGTTTGCAGAGAGTAACGCAAGATTTGATTTAAATATAAAACACAGTTTTTTGTATTTTTGTTGTTATTTTTTGTTGAGTATAAAGTAAATAGGATAGGGTTATTTATGGAATAACACATCAGGCAAATGGCCTCTATGACTTTTCTGGCACATACACACTCTTTTGTCGAAATTTTCCATGACCATTTGCATAAATGTGGCTGAATTTCGTTTATGCAGCGTTTAATTTCCTCTTTGTAATGCACGGGGGGATATGGGCTTGTTGACATACACCTTTGACTTCAACTAACCCCATAAAAAGAATTCTAAAAGTGTTAAATCACACGATCTAAGGGGGCAATTCTGATAACCGAAACGAGAGAGTACACGACCTGGAAATGTCTCATGCAGTATTTGAATTGTTTCATGGGCTGTATGGCATGTGGCACCATCTTGTTGAAACCACATATTGGCCACATCAATATCATCCAATTTCGGCACAAAGAACTGTGTTTACGACGCCGAATTGATGTTCCTGGATTTTCAACAACACTCTCACGCGGTGCTTCGATATTGACATTTGAACGGCTTGTTTTTGGACGACCAGTGTGTTTAGTGTCTCCAACTGATCCAGTCTCCCTAAATTTTTCAATCAATCTCTTCACAGTTGATGAGGTCAAACACTATTCCGACCATATTTTGTATGAAATTTTCGAACTGTGGCCGCCAAACTTTCATTATTTTTGAGATAATGTTCAATAATAAAGAGACGTTCTATCGTGTAACGCTCCATTTTTACTAACCCTAAGCTGTCAGGTGTCATATTGTTTTGTTTTTTTAGGGTTGCCAGCACTTGGCGGCAAATTCAAATCTTGCGTTAATTCTGGGACACCGTTTACTTTACGGTACTGAAGAACCTCGCTAATCAGACTTGAGTTAGTCCAAACCTTCCAGACCGGGTAGTGGCAACCACTGTCTGCTCAATATTTTCGGAACTGGCAAGTTCATGATTGGAATTAATTTAAAAAAAAATTAATTCAATTGAAACCTTCTCCCTTCAAAAAAGTTCAAAATTTGTATAAATACATGTAATGTTTTTCAATGATTCGCAGTCTTGCTATATTCTGAATAATTAGGTTTTCGTTGTTCAAACACAAATGATATTAACTGTTAAAACCAGGTTCAGCGTGAAAACATCAATTACTATCATTAATTATATTATTTATTGATTCCTACATTTCACTGTGTAGCTTTAACAGGATGAAAGAAATATCACCAGATTGATCTTCAATCTTGCAATTTAATCTTCTAAAAGTGACTTCACGCACAAAAAAAAAACATAATGGTAATCAAAAGGGACTCATAACAGTCTTAAAGGTGTAAAAACTAAAAATTCTTAGAAGCAGGTTACACTCGTACTTGGCACGGTGAAACGACTGGTCATAACCAAGGTGATTGATTTCATATTCATCGGCGCAGTTGTAAAATAGGGTTAGGCCGTCAATGACCAAGTCGTATGTGAACGACGTCATAACCTCACTCTTATGAAAGAAAAGCCTCTTCATGCAAAAAAAAAAAAAAAAACCCACTGTCTTCACTTCTTTGATACATTTCCTGCCAACCAATGCACCTTAAATTGACCGCTACCAGCAGATTGCTAATCGTTCTATGGCCCCATCTTCAGTTTGGATCTTATATCCTGTCCATTTCTACTTTCCGGCTGGAAAATTGTACATCGATGGACTTCTGATTTCATCCCATAACTCACCGATGAATATAACAGTTAAGTGCCCAGAATTAGTCGGAGGCAGCGATTTAAAACAGTTATAGCTTATCGGTAATGTATTGACTAAGCTCCCTAAGTTGGAAAGACACAACTTTACCTTTAAATGAGATGGCTTTTCCTGCACAGGGCCTAGAGAAGAACAAAGGTTTGTCGGACTTACGGTAACTCATTTTTACTCCCTCATTGGCTGGTTGTTGAAATTTATTGGTCATAAATCCAGAGTCATCAAGGCTTATCTTCACTGTTGCAGCCCTGTCTTCAAACCTTAAGCAAAATCTTTCGCCAAAAGAATACCTGAAATTGTTAATAAAATAATATTTAGGAATAAAGAATTAGAGTGGCATTCTACGAAATGAAAAAAAAAAAACTTTGTTCTTGGACATTGTCCCCTAATAATAACAAGGTTATAAAGAATACTATGTACAAACGTATAATGCGAGGTACTATGCCTCTATGTACATAAGAGATTACTACAAAGAACTAACAGCGACAAATTGAAACAAAAAACAAAATTGAATAGAGATGACAAAAAAAATACATAGATATTATCACAAGGAAGAAAGAGCATGGAAGGTTGCTGGAATGAATGCAAAATAAATAAACATAATAATAAAGATTGATTAGGAATAGTTATATTGGAGGGAGATAAGAAACTGGTAAAGTCCAGATTTAAAGATTGGGAGAGTTGCTGAACGTTGTCCCTAGGAGGTCGGCCAGCAGCATTCTTTTCTCGATCCCTTAATATTATAAATCAAAACAAAATCATTCGTCTATAGAAAAAGAAGCCTACGACGTGGCAGAAGGTCTTTGTGTCTTTGACACTGATGACACTATCTACTAGGGAGGGATTTCCAACAAACGATCTGCACCTTTCATGTTGTGCAATGCAAATGCGGGGAAAATTAAAAACGAGAAAATAATGTGCTGGAGACTAGATCTATGAGACTAGTGTATGAGATATTATACAGACCGAGGAAGGAAAACAAAGCAGCAGACACTTCTAGAGGTATCAAGAATATGATGTTGGATTGGCAACAATTCGTCACTGCATGAAAATCTCTGCCACCCGGGAGAAACTCTCTACCATTGGGTTAGAAGCAAAATTGCCAATCTCTATTGATGAAATTCGGAAGGTTACTTCATCTTGTCCAGTGTATGCTCAAGTCAAACCTCGTTTTACAGGGATCAGACTAATGTCATTAAGGCAACAAAACCTTTTGAGCTGTTAAATGTGGATTTTAAGGGTCCCCTGCCGACGAGTTGTGAGCTTAGGTATCTTTTAGTGATTGTGGACGAATATTCACGCTTTCCATTTCTATACCCGTCCTGGCATGAACGCTAGCGCTATCATATCATAGCTTCAGGAACTTTTATCTCTTTTCGGGATTCCGGCGTAAATTCACACCGAACGAGGATCGAGTTTAATGTCTCAGGAGCTTAAGTCCTTCGTATCTGAAGTGGTCATAGCCACAAGCAGAATAACTGCTTATAATCCTCAAGGAAATGGTCAAAGTGAACGATACGTTGGAAAATCAACCGAATATGCTCTGATAAGTAAAAAACATGACACTTCAAAGTGGAAGGACGTTTTACCAGAAGCGTTAAGCTCCATCCACTGGCTCCTTTGCATGGAGGCAAATAAAACTTCACAGGAAATGCTGTTTAACTTAAGAAGATCAACTCTCGGAAACTCAACGCCGCCATGTCTCATTAATGCCGGCCTCAGTCCTCATGAAGTGACCAATACGTCAATCTAAATACGACCCTCTCGTCGAACAGTGGTACTGTTGGGGGAAAATCCTGAATATTCTAACTTCAGACTTCCAGGCGATGGGGAAACAACTGTATCTATCAAACAAGCACCTCGCACCAATCTGGACTTCAGAAGCACAAGAAACAACCGTGACTCCAACAACTACTCCTAGAGGTGCAACCGAAGAAAAACCTCCTCTAGACACTCCACATCAATTATCAGATTTTCTGCAATAATGTTAGCATTGTTAACACATGCGACTATGGAGAGAAACAGTTATCAGGGTTATCAAACTTATGCGATTATCAATTGTGTATAATTCTATTCAGTGTATATTCTATTTAATAAATCCTTAATCAATAGTCATTCATTCCTTCAACATGTCAATGACCAAACCTAGATTATTGATTCAAGTAGAGAATCAGATAGGTCGAACATCGACAGTTAAATAATCTTTGAAGAGGAGAGTTTTAAAAGAAAATAAAGAAAAGCTTTATTATGAAATATAAGAAAAACACTGGTATAATATATACAAATATTAAGATATTAGTTAGAACATACTGTGGTGAATGTCTAGGCACAAGTGGGGTCTGGGGCTAAAGCTGAGACAGATATGTATAAGAAAAGGATAAGATTCTGGGAAGTAGGGAGGTCTTGGAGGGATATGCGGTTGCTTACTTAAAAATAACAGGAAACCATCAGTGACTTAAAACACTGAAATATAAAAGAAATATTTTCAACATGAGCATAAATAATAGTAATATCGCCCCACAAAGAGTTAGCAAGAGTTCTTCTGACTCGTAGAGAAAACGAATAATAATAATCATCTGTTTTATCTGAACTTCTATTAAACTATTTAAGACCATTTGGTAATCACTTTTATTTTTAGTCAGCTGAAAAGCAATGAATAGATCTAATTTCATGTTTAAAGTTATTTCAAGATTTTTTTCCTGTAAGTTCACAGAACAACGATTAAACAATTATTATTACAAATTGCTAGTTAACTTTAATAGAAATTTGCTAACGAAATCAAACAATCCAGGGTTTTTATTTAGCTTGAAAGTTATAAGGTTGTTTAAAAGGTTTAGTTGTTTATTTATTGTTTTCTCTAGCAAAGTTATTTAAAAAACCTGCCTCCGAATAAAGATACCGTAGGTAACGTACTGGTTACCCTTAGCTGATTAATTTGAATTATGGTAGATTACTAAAAATCGAAGGTGGTACTTACAATCTATTTTTCTTAAAGGACAAATTTAATTGTATTAAGACTGTTTTAGTAGTTGGAGTGAAAGAAGAAATGGATCTAAGTCGTTTTCATAAAAATACTTATGAAGAATATAATTCTCAGTCAGCTGTCAAATATTTGAATGGAAAACTGGTGATTACAATTAATATAGTTTTCTGAATTTATGATAACTTATAAGACAAATGGTCTCTAAACGCTGAAATTTCTGTTTATTTTTAGCTCAGTAGTGATATACTCGAAGAAGTTCACAAATTAGATTCTCAACTGTTCAATAAAATTGAAAAAAACGTGAATAGGGCCAGTTTCAATGATGATTATACCGTTTATATAGGATATGGTGGTGTTGTTCTTCTGTACCTTCTAAAATATAAGAAAACCGAGGATGTCAATTTTTTATTAGTAAGATGGAGGACATAGGGTTCTGTACAATTAGTATGTATAGCAATTATTTCACCGCATCTATTATAAGTTTGTTTTTCAGAAAGCAAAGGATTTGACTGATAAAGCACTATTACAACTTAGACACGATGAAGTAAGTTTCCTACTGGGAGATGCAGGTCCATTAGCGTTAGCTGCGGTAGTTAATTCAAAACTAGGCAACGAGGATGACACAATACGATTGGTTGAGAGGTTGGTATTTTCAATGGTATTCTGGTTTGATATCGAGTTCATTTGTTGGGCAAGTTTTATTCGATGGATAAGAGAAATATTTTCTTAGATAAATCCTTATTTAATTTATCGATTCATTCGTATATTGCTTCCTATTTTACTGAATTAAGTAAATTAGGTGAAAACAACACTTTATACTTAATTGGATTGGTGGATGTCAAATGGCTGAACACTAATGACAAGACAATGATGTTTTCTTTTTAATTTAGTCAATTCCCAACAAATAACTCCAAATAAATAATAAGTATTTCAAATCCCACTTCAATTTTAAATGTTTATAGATTGATTGCTTTACCCAATGCTGTTTCTACATCACCACCTTATGAGTTACTCTACGGCAAAGCTGGCTATTTATATGCATTACTTTTTGTTGAAAACGAAATTGGACCTATCATACCGGTGGAAGTCATAAAGGAAGTAAGTATTATTATTGTTTTTGTCCTTTTTTCCTATTTTACTCTTGTGTATCTGTATTCTATAAAAATAAAATTTCAAATCCTAAACTTTTATTTTTATATATTGTTTTAGAATATTGAATCTATCCTTCGAGGAGGTCAAGAAAAAGCAGAGGCTACAAAATTCCCAGCTCCACTGCAGTATGAATGGTACAACACAAATTATTTAGGAGCTGCTCATGGTGTTGCTGGTGTCCTGTATGTTCTTCTTTGTGTATGTCATTTTGAACTTTTAATAGCCATTGTTAGGTAAGAGAAAAATACTGACACTGCCTTGAGTCGGAATCTTTTGGTGTTAGTTCAAATGCTCTACCTACAAAGCTGCCTCACGTTAAAACATTCCGATTGACTATGTATAGCTAGTAAGAGGTACCTACTGAAATATCGAACTGCTACTTGAAAACAAACCGGGGTGCTGGGGGGGAGACTCATTAGGCCATCTGCCCAGAAACCAGAATGTTTTTGGTTGGACTCTTGTTCTCTTACCTAATAATTATTACAAATAGTGACACAATTTTTTCTTTCCTAATAATTATTTATCGTAAGAAGATATTATTATATCTTCGTAGGCTAATCAGTTCCTGACCGAGGTGCAGAAGCATCAACTGATCAAACCTACAATTGATTGGTTAAAAGAGAATCGTTTTACGAGTGGAAATTTCAAATCGAATCACGGAAGAGACAGGGATTCCCTTGTTCATTGGTGTCACGGATCTCCAGGATTAGTCTACCTTTTCATGCTGGCTAGCAAGGTAAGAATTTTTTTAATCTGTTATAAAACTTATAGATATTTGATAAGTGATTCAAAGATATAAAAATTATTTGCTACTGGTAAGAACTAAGTTTCTCATGTAACTCACGAGCAATAGAAGTCAGATCTCGTCTTAGCATTAGCACTAATTGAGGTTTAGCATTTCATCATTTTTTTCTTCTTGTATTTTTTTTTCAGACAATGTGGAGGCATTTGCCTCCTTCCTGCCCAAAAGACAGTTAAATCGGCTTTCTTCCTATAACTATTGTTGTGTCAACTTCTTCACTACGAATAAATAGAAGTTCCCCTCTTCTCGGCCCAGAAAATACCCACCTACATTTCCATATTTTAATAATAAAAACGTTAAGGGTCAGTGAGGAGAGGGGGAAACTAGTGCATGAAACAGCTTAAGCCCACTAGGGTGAGGCCCAGAGTTGGGGTTTTGTCCCAGACTCTCGGAACCCAGCTTGATGCTCTACTCAAACCATGACTTTCTTATTGAACTTCCTCTGCATTTCTCTTTCCTAACCTCGCTATGTTTACTCCGGGGTTGTCAGGCCCCACACCTTCCTAGTGGGATTCTCTGCCTTCGTCTCGCTAAAACTAGCTCCTCCTTGGAAGAGATCTCTTTCTTGCGGACGACGATCTCCTTGGGCCCTACAAACTTTACCTAGTAGCGTCTCCCCCAGCAATCCAGTCTACCTCTCTCCGGTTCACACTCACCTTTGGGATCCGGACGGTTTTCACCTACTCTTAGATACCGAGTGTGAATTTGTGGTCATTCCAAGACCACATAAACTACCTATAGTACCTACTCTGTTCCTCATCTTCTGAACATAGTGCACTGTTAGGGCGCACCTTCTAAGATCTTATAGAGTCAGATCAATACAAATAAAGCTTCCCGCCGACTAGGCCGCCAGCAAAGGTCAAAGACCACAGGTCCACCAATTTTATCTCTTTTTTGACGCTCGCCAGACAGCGGCCATGGCCGTAGAGACCCTAGCCCGCAGCGGGCATCCTCCCCCCTTGCAGCGACTTGACAAATATCTTTTCTTATCATGACATATCTCTGCTCATAGTGCAGATCGTATAGTAGGGGTTTCATGCTATTCTTATTAAGCAAGGTTGAGGGAGCTTTAGGTGATTATGACAACAGCCTGATATTACTAAAGGACCAGTAGTATCCGAATCTTCCTTGAATATTTTCTTTGATATCTGTATAAGTTGCTGATGACTCATTGTGTAGAATTCAATATAAAGGCTTTCCCTTTGTGATTTGGTTTTATTTAGTCATTTATATTTAGTACTTATGCACCAGTTGTAGTGATGCCATCGTTGTGTGCCCTGTTATGTTTTTAAGTACCCTGTGTGTAAATTTTTGCTTTGCTTTTCATATTGTAAAAACATATTTTCTAAATTACTGAGAACCTAGATGCATAGATAATTGCAATATTAACTGCGATATTTATTGTACCTATAAATGGATCCATACTGTTTTTTTGATAGATTGATAGAGTTCTCAGAAAGAATTGAATGGCCATTTCATACAAGTATTGATTGATGAATTTTTTTTTTTTAAGGTCTACAATGATTCTGAATATAGAAATTTAGCCTTGCAGTGTGGCGATGTCGTCTGGCATAGGGGACTGTTAAAGAAAGGATATTCAATTTGTCATGGTGTTTCTGGCAATGCTTACACATTTTTGTACCTCTACAAAACGACAAAAGTAACTTCATCAATTCTTTTATCAGTAGAAAAAAATTAAGTCAGTTGTAAATAATGACCATGGTTCATTGCCAATAGGAATTAAAACACCTATATCGTGCGGCTTGTTTTGCTGATTGGTGCACAACACATCCTTCTCATGAGGGAAGAAAGCCTGATACTCCGTATTCATTATTTGAAGGTTTGAATTACTGTTTTTATATTCTTAATCATCTTATTAACCCCTTGGCAAATAAATTAGGATAATGGATTAGGCCAATATCTTTTTAATTAGTACTTAATAAATATCAATTTGTATTTTAAATCTCATTCTTATTTAAATAAAGTATTATTCTTATTACGAGTAATATTGAATTCCATTCTATTAATTCCCTGAAAATATTTTGTTATCAACACTAGGCTGGAAGAAGTATCTTGAATATTCTAAAAAATCTACAACAGAATTGAGTCATGTTTTAGCTCTTGATAATGACAATGTATGCTTGTGTGTTAAGTACACATAATTTGGAGGGAAGACACCTAAAGTTTCCTTCAACCCTTTAAATAGAATTAACTTATTGATTAAGAATGATCTGATTTCGTGAACACCAAAATCTTCAATGCTACAGAAAGATTGTTGATCCAATATCTTTTTAAAACATCCCGCTATCTCATCCTGGGCACATGGCGTATCTAATTCCGTATTCATTTAAGCCTTCCCACACAGATGTCTTACCCTAGATTAATGCATAGAGCTCCATGTTACTCCTCCATTCTCAGCCTTCAGTTCTTGTCTAGTTTTAGTGACCCATAGATTCGGCGTAGAATGTTACTCTCAAAGAAACTAATGAGTTTTAGTCATTCCATGTCTCAAAGTATTGTACACTAAGGGGTTAATAAAGTAATATTTCTATATGTCTATTGTTTAATAGACAATGTATATAAAATTGTTACCTCAGCCAGCTCTGTGTTGTGTCTAATAATATTACTATTTGATGGTCTACCAATATTTAAGTAACACTTTATAGCTCAAAATTATTTATACAAATTTTTGTTTTCAGGTATTACCGGGCTTGATTATTTCCTTACAGATGTACAACATCCTGAAGAAGCAAGTTTTCCAGCATTTGCTATTCTTTAAATTTTCTTTATATTTTCAATTAATTGTGAATGATTCATGAATTATACAAAGTGAATTAACTGTCCGATATTATTATTTAATTTTAATTTTGTATATAATCTTGAAATATTTGTAAATATTTTTTTTTTGTCCATGGACTTGTCTTTCTGTTAATTCTTTTTAACTATTCAATGATTTGTAATAAAACTTGATGTAAAATCTTTAACATAAATACTTTATTGTTAAATCCTACCCTTATTAGGAGTGGGCAATTTGTTAGTTGTTCATTTTTATGATATGTTGTTTTGCTGCAATGATTCTTTCATGTTCTTCACCATTTATGAGTAGAAAAAAAAGTGATAAAAGGTACATGTTGTACCAACTTCTTCACCACTAATCAATAGAAGTTCCCCTCTTTTCGGCCCAGAAAATACCACCCTACCTTTCCATATTTTAATAATAAAAACCTTAGGCATCAGTTAAGAGAGGGGGAAACTAGTGCACGACACAGCTGAAGCCCACGAAGGGGTGAGGCAGGTGTAGCCCAGCCTCTGACCTGCCTATATAAGGCTGAGATTCGGCACCTTTTTCCATTCTTACGGAACCCGGCACCTGAAGTGACTTCTGCTCTACTGAAGCTACTTCTGCAGCTGCATAACTATATTACAGAAAATTTAATGCTGACATTTTAGTTATAGACATTTTTTTTTGTTTTAATTGAGTCGATTTCTAGTGGCTAAGATGATTCAACAAATAAAAAAAAGAATCATGAATAAAAAATGCTGAGAATTTTTTTCTCTTCATGATACAGAGAAACTTGTTTAATTCGAAGTTAAAGGGACCACTTCAAAATTATGAGATGGACTATATTTGTTTCTATGTCAACTCCTACCCTAGAGAAATGTTTATTGGTGTCTATAAAAGGTCCACTGACATCTCCTAAATTAGTTTTGGGGATAAAAAGGTTTTTATAATATGTATGCCCTATAAGAAAACAGAAATTGGGAAAAACTAAACTACAGCATTTATTCAAGCTTTTTTAGGGGGGGGGGGGGTAAAGGTTTTGTACCCATCAGTCCAAATTGGTTTTAGTATACCTTTTATATGAATATTTTGTGTTATAATGCAAGGTGGTATTTCCTGTCAAGCAGTTTATACAGTTGTGAAACCATCTGTCGAGGTCCTGTCTTGTATGTGGGTTCCAAGTTAATCTTTTGTCAAGGTGGAATCCAAGGTATAGCACTGTGTATAAATTGGGAAGAGGAATAGGATTGACGAGGACCTGCATCCCATCGATTAAAGTAACGTGAGTGCATTTTCCTTCATTGACTTTTATCCTCCAAAGGTTGCACAAGCAGTCAATGTTGGAGAGGTTAATTTGGCTATGGTATACTATGTTGGAGTCTTGGTGAATGGACAACTGTGACATCAGCAAAGGTGGTAAGAAAGGAGCCATCGGTGGTAGAAATGTCATGAGTACAAAGGGTCTAGATAAGAGAGCCAAGAACTCTATTTAGAGGAACTCCTGGTTCGACCGGATACTGGTTTGCGTATTCTGAGCCACTGCATGCTTGGAAGTAGATGTTAGACAGATAGGAGTGAGGAATAAAGAAATGTTTTTTATATGTTAAGATTGATTAGAGTTTGAAGAGCAAACCGGGATAACGAACCAATTAAAATGCCTGAGCAATATCAAGAAATGCACCGATAAAAAAGTGCTTCTTCTTTAGGGCTGAAGAAATGTGGTCGGCTGCACTGTGAGATATGTTAAAGGCAAAAGCCAAACTGATGTGCGGGTAGAAGGATGTAGGTTTTCGAAATGGGAAGGAGACATATAACTAGGATTTTCTAGATAATCTTGGAGATGTTTGGGAAAAACAAAAAACTGATAATATGAAGGGCTATTAGACGGTTTGCCGGCTTTGTTTGTTCCAAATTTTCCAGCCAATTGGGTGACATCTCTACGAAATTTAAGATATCTATTGGATTTATTCATTTGAAAGGATTTAAACCCAATTTTGTACGAAGAAGAAAACAAGCTCAGATTGATCACTAGTCCAAACAGACCAATTAATTAGAATTTATTTTAGGAACTGCGCTCAACCTCCCCACTCTCATCGACACCTTCTATTGAACTGGAAGAAGCGACAATTTTTCACCACACAAGATCGGGTTTCGAAGCTTTTATGACCCTACCAGCCAAAAGGTATTACTTAATTCCTGAATGTCCTTCTTATATTAGATACGGAAAGCTCGTCACATTGGCATATAACACGACTTTGGACTGACAAATAGACTTAAAATTACTCGAACAGCACACTAGAGACCGAAATTCGACAAACCAACGACATACCTATCTCCTCTGAACCCGAATAACGGAAGTTTGTGGATATCAACTCAGAGACTCCTACGGGAGAAGACCTCCTCAACGTCAAGTAACTCCATCAGCCAAATATGATACGACATATGAACAACAAATCTGGATGATTTGCTGACCGCTTATCCTCTTTGACCTCAAAATACCTTTGAAATCGGTCACATTCACGGCTTATTATTATTAGTTGTAGTATTACATCTTCGCGACGATAGAGACAAAGCTATGCTAATGTTCCCATCATTGTAAATAATTATTATTAAAATAATATTAGTAGGTCCCAGGTACGAAACCCGGCCCTATCAGATTATTTTTTATTTGATTATTCTAATAATTAATGGGATTAATGCTTCAACTAATAAGGTTATTTCATACTTAAGGCATAACATGAATCTAATATTAATAATTATAAGTCACAGTGACAGGACCTCTCATTGATGAAAATTAGGGATCCTGGATTCAAACTCCGGCCTTGTAATGTCATTTTTCCTTGGCTAATAATAATATATATTCTCTAACTCATGGAACGGTTCGTTGATGATTGACGATCGTCTATGCCGCACAGTAAATAATCACAATTTCTTTATTATATATTCACTATAATGGATACACTGGAATTTAAAGATATCAAAGTCTCACCAGACCAATTTTTCAACTACACTGATGCTATTAAAAATAGCTATACTCCTATTGTTATTGATAATGGTAATTAAAACTTTAAATTTGTACACATAGTGGTTATTTCTTTATTTATTATCTATCAATTTATTCTGCATACTAAATGATAATTTGAACTTTACAAAAATGTCTTTTTGTTTATTTAGGAATTTATTCTTTGCTTTATCCTTTGTTACCTAAGAGAAACAACTGCCCTTTAATTCTGTTTCACTATATTTTCTCTCATTATCATTACAAGTATTTAGTATAAATTATTCATATAAAGCATATTATATCCTATATGAGTTCATTTATGAAGTTAATTTAAACGAAAGGTGGCATTGTGTGTTAAATCGCCTTGTCTTGTCCATGCTCATCAATATGGTAACACTTTAATTGTAGCATAAGAAAAATTTATTTTTCGGCCACTAACATGCTCGAAAATAAATATATAGTGATTGTTGCTTTTTTTAATCTAATACATATAAAATAGAATTGTATAAGTAGTACGTACTGCAAAACGTTATAAACTTAAAGATATTTGACTGGTTTATAGCTCAGCGCCTTGCACAAACTATGGGGGGGGGGAAGAATCACGACCTTGATATTTCAGCCCTTCTTCCCTAATGTGACCATTCTATTATACTCGCCCCCCCCCCTTAAATTATTTTTAATATTATCACAAATCCTATTTAGTGCCTTATGAAAAATATTTGAGGATTGTCTTCCTTTCAACCCCCACCCCCTCAAATTCCTACCATCCTCAATTATTATTTATTGTTAGATTTCACTCAAATACTGTTCTGCACTGAACAACAATTTTCAAATTCTGGTTAGTTATATATTTTTATAATACTATCTTAGTAGTAGTAAGTAAAATGTTGTATCGGCATAAAATTTGGTCTGAATACTTTTGAGTATTTTAATCAAATTATGATTTGGGCATGACTGTATGATTTGAACCCTCCCCCTAAACTACTATATTCTCATCTATTATCATAAGAAAGACAGCTTGGTGGCGAGCACAAGGCAGCGAGTCTATTATTTATGATTTATAGCGAAGAGCTAATGTTATAAAGGGCAATGCCACCTGACAAGTAAAGCTATTATTTATAAATCAGAATATATATTAATAGCTGTCTATTGATGTATTTTTGTGTATGTATTATAATGATCTATGATAAAAACAGACTTGTTCAATTATTATCTACGTATTTTTCAGGTTCTTATAATTGTAGAGTTGGTTGGGCCACTAAAGAAAAGCCCTTAATGGTTTTCAAAAATTGTCTTGCAAAGCCACGAAAAGAAAGAGGAAAGAAGGTTATAGTTCTTGATTTTTCATGTTGTAGCAATTTTTTTGTTAATTAAAGTATCACTAATACGTGTATTTATAGGATGGAGAGATGCAGGTAGGGAATGATATCTTCAATATTGAAGCAGTGAGATTTCAGTTGAAAACCCAGTTTGATCGTAATATAGTTACACATTTTGAAATTCAAGAGCACGTATTTAATTATATTTTTTCACATCTTGGAATCAATACAGAAACCGTTAACCACCCTATCGTTCTTACTGAAGCTTTTGTGAATCCAAATTATTCTCGTGCTTGTACGTTCATAATTATAAATTTATAGCACAATTATATAAATTAAAATAAACCTGATCTGAATTTCTTTCAGGTATGTCAGAACTTCTTTTTGAGTGTTACGGAGTTCCAAGTATATGTTATGCAGTAGATTCAATTTTAAGTTATAGACATGAAAGTAAAAATGGAAATACTGGTTTAGTGATATCCTGCGGTTATTATGGGACCCATATTGTTCCTGTTATTGATGGCGAGGCCGACCCTAAGCATGCAAGAAGACTCGATATTGGAGGTTATCATGTAATATCATATTTGCATCGATTGTTGCAGCTTAAATACCCAGTTCATTTTGCAGCTTTAACATTGAGTAGAACAGAGGTGAGTTAAATGAAATAAATGATCAAGATTTATGCTTTAATAATGTACAAAAATACAGTAATGCATGTAAATCTTTTTTTGAGAATTGCAGTGAATTCTATATGGAGCAAAAACATTTTTTAAATTTATACATTACAAATTTTTGTGCTAACTATTATCTATTAAATTTGGATTTATTTAATTGTTGAATTGTAGGAACTCCTGCATGAGCATTGCCACGTTGCTGTTAATTATTTAGAAGAATTGAGGAAATGGTCTGATGGAGATTATTATGATCAAAATATTAAGTGCTTTCAACTCCCGTATACAACTCAGTCCACCCTAACGCCTGAGCAACAGAAGGAAAGGCGGAGAGAGCTAGCACGACGTTTGATTGAAATAAATGCTAGGAAAAGAGAAGAAAAGGTCATTAGTCTTTAATAAAAATATTAAGGGTCATATAAACTTAAAACACCTTAAGTCAAAAATCTCAATTATGCCAATTCAACGCCGTTTCCTGATTGCATTTATTACTGACTTGATAACTCAAGATGAAAATCCCAATCAGAAAATGTATCTTGAACATGATAATTTTATCAAGTTTGTGGAAACAAGCAAAGGCACCACCTTATCAATTGATTCAAGAAGCCCTGAACTGAATGCTTTCCACTCAACTATTCATAATTTTAAGTATCCCTTGTTATCATACTTTCCCTGATTTTATTTAATCATTTATTCTCCACCCAGTAAAAATGTCTAACCTTTGTTTTATACTCTTCAGTTAATAGTAATGATAACATTATCATGGCATTAGATCATTTTAGTTTTTTTATATATTCATCAAATTGGTACATAATTCCAATATTAGTTATTAGTTATAAGATGCAATCAATTTATATTATTTTTTATGTAGGCTAAATTATTTTTGTTATTCTTAGAGTGATTTAAATTTCATTTCAATAATCGGAAAGGATATCCTAAATATGGTATTGAAATATATTGCTTACTTTATATTAGCTTGTGCAACCTTGCTCTTTTTTGAAATCATCAAAAAAGGGAGGAAGTAATCTGACTATAACGGCCCTCCAAGTTACGCTCACACAATTTCAAAGTCACAGTTTTACATTAGATATTCTCTAAACAGTATTTGTTCCCAATTAGGTGCAAATAACATAACAAATAGGGTTAACTTTAACAAATATTTTTTTAACTTACCAGCACATGTGACATTTGTCATAAATTTGTGACAAATTTTGCAGGAACCTGGCAATAACAGGAATTTTGGTTTGCAGATTTTTAATTTTTATTTAATGCTATTTGATTTTTTCTTCATTTCAGTTAGCTGAAGACGAAGAACAGCTTAATCAATTGCTGGCTATTCAAGATTTGCACGAAGAAGGGGAAGAAACCGAGTTTCAGGTTAATTTATTGTATAAATTGTAATATAATGCTTACTATAATTTTATATATAATTTTATCATAATCTAAGTTGTTTAAAAACAAATGAAAGAACTTTTTGTCCCTTGGTACTTGATGCCCTTATCCAGAAAGCATTGCTGATTATTTTTCCTAGAATTGATAACAATAGCCTTATAAATTCTTTTATTTTGTCATCTTCCTGTCAGCATAGTGAAAATTGAACACTTACCTTTTAGATCTAATGCTCCAGAAATTATCACCAAAATAGATTTAATTGCATCTGCTAGTTCAAAAAGTTTAATTTCATCATAATTATCAAAGTTTTTCTTTTATTGCCTAATTGAAAGCTGATTATCTAATTTTTACGGAAGAGCAGAATATTTACATCTATGCAGATAACTAGAACAATCACAATTTGCTTGTTTGCGATCGGAAATATGTAACCAGCTCCCTATAGGTTTATTCCGATTTCTTAGTATTTTTTCTCTCCCTTTTTTTAGATTAATGTCTTTTGGAAGAATTCTTATTAAACTGTTATTTTAATAAAATAACTAATCATTTGATTTTTCAATTCTACATTCTATCAGTTGACTTGATAGTATGAGTCCCTTTCTGTCTCTCAGAGATGTCCCTTAGGAAATATGGTTAAAAAATTCAAACATGGAAGAGAATGATTCAGTATATACAAAAACCGAAATGTAATTTCCTTGTTGTAAAAATAAATTAGAAAGCAATGTTATATTCACAAAATTACCAATTTTGTCTTATTAATCTTATTATCTTATTAATTGCCTTGTCTTATTAAAACTTCTTTCACCCGTATAAATGTTAACCTTACATAAGGACATCAAATTTATACAAACATAAATGGTCAGATAATGTTTCTTAACTGTTAAAATTTCATATTTCAAATAAGTACATTATTTTCTTTAAATAATAATTTGTTAGGACTTTAATCTTCTTTTTTTTTTTTTAGCCTATGATAATTTAAAATTGTGTGATTTTAAAACAGCTAAAAATAGTGATTAATAATACTTTACTTAACACGCTGACTGCCAGCTATGAATTATCTCCTAGTTTGATCACTTGCCATACGAACAACAGATCGAAGCGTGTCTGTGCACGAATCAACTCGTAGTTGGCTTCCGTGAAGAGCTTTCTGTTACATAAGCCAACTACTTGATAATTCACAAATCTTTTCATTATAAATCATACATTCTCAATGCTTTTTGATGATTACTATGTACTATAATTACGAGTTTGATGATTAAATTAAATTGGTTTTTTACACCAGAATCCTGAAAATTTCCATGGCAGTCAACCTGTTAATAATCAAAATTAAAATATTTTATTCTTTTTTTTTACCACAACTACCCATCCTTACAGACTTGGTACCCTTTGTGGCATCTGAGGGCCGCTACTGCGTCCATTTGCTTAATTTGGTACTGTTTAGGTGCTCCATTGTACTCTAAATAGTTAAATGTGACTCATTGACTTATTGTTAATAAATAATTGTATTTTTTACAGACAGCTTTATCCGAATTTGGCTTGAATAGTGGTGAAGATCTTCCGAAAATGATCGGCCAAATACAGGCGAGAATAGAAAAAACTAGGCAAAAGATTGTTGCAGCAAATACGTCAGAAGATCCTATAACAGAAGTAATATATCATAAGAAATGTATAAATATTTTGTTACTTGTCTATAAGAGAAACCATTTCTGGTAACTGTATGCCACAGCCGTGTAACTCATACTCAATTCATGTTTATTAATGTATGCTATTAACTTTTGTGTACGATTGTTACACTTTTTTTTTTAATATAAATTGAATAAATGTGTAATTCAAAGATATAGTAATGGTAAACTTTTGGTTAGCTCCGTTAAATAAGGAACAAATCGTTACGAACGTTATATTCCCCCCTCTTCTAGGCAAGTGATATTTTTGCAATTAGTGTTAATAACTATTACTTAATTGATTTTATTAATCAAAGTTATTTTTATTCATTCTTGTCACAGGTGTTGATTCTTATTAATTTTATTTCTGTGAATTAGTTATGGTATTATCTGTTTTCACTAAGTAATAATTGGATGTTTGTTTTATTTCATTACTATAAAAGAAGTATACTTTTTTATCCATTTAATGATTCATGATGATCGGATAGTTCTAGTCTAATATTTAGAGACTTTTTATGTTTTAAGTCAATTTCGTGAATGGTATTTTTTTATGTTATGATCTGATAGAAGTATTGTTATATGAAAAAAAAATTTTTTCTAGGAACCTAAACAAAAAATAATGAAATTTCAAACTCCAAAAGGAGAAGAAGATTTTAAAAGTTGGGTGGAAGGTGTTCGAAGGAAAAGGTAAAGTATTATAGTTGAAATAGATTTCTTGTTCATTTATTTTCACCCTTACAATCATTCAGGGCAGGTAAGGCAGACTATTCTATCAGGAGCCCACAAATTATATTTACGAAAGTGAGATAAATTTCTTCTTCAGCTATTTTTGTTAATGAAGAATTTTTTTTTTAAGAATAATAAAAGAAAAAGTTAACTAACATTTAATAATAACTAATAATTACTTTATTATGATAAAATTACAATCTGCCACATTGGGCAATAAGTAATCGTGATAAATGTTTTCATTCATACCATATTTACAATTTTCATTCACTCGCTCATTCGTACAGTATTTACAAACAGCTCAGAAACCTCCCAAATCCACATGGCTGTCACCTCCCTCGCATGAGAAAGAGGAAGCGGAGTCTTGGGAAGTCCCCCACGCACCTCTGTCAGCCACGTCATCGAATACAAGCCAGTGGAGGCTGACGAAGAGCACGAGAACCACATAAACTCAGGACATGATTGGAGAAACTGGCCATTGCCAGGACTCCCACTGTCACTTATTTATAGCAAGTCACGAGGCCACTGCCGTTTTAGTATCCGAGGAGGATTATAGGGATGAGTGTTGCAGTGCAATGGAATTTCATGAACTTTGAAGGGATGAGTTCAAGAATGTAGTGTATATTAAGATCATTATGAAGGGTTTCGTTGCTTACATAATAAGGGCCATTTACTATTGTTCTCAGGACTTTTGATTGAAAGGATTGGATACGCTTGATGTTCGACTTTTTTGCTGTCCCCCATAGCTATATTCCGTATGTCCAGATTGGCTTAAGTATAACTTTATAAATTAGTAATTTATTTTCTATTGAGAGATGAGATCCTTTAAAGTAGTCTGTACAGTTGTCCAAATCCTCTGTTTGGTTCTTGTCTTTTTAACCTTGTATGTGGGTTCCAGGTCAGCCATTTGTCGAGATGTAAGCCTAAGTACCGTACTAACTAACTTTTAACTAAAAAGTTAACTAATTTTTATAGCTGTACTATATTGCTTCAATGCATTGCTTGTTTATTATTTGATTTATAAATGCATGATTTATAAATTTGTCGTAAGATACACATATATGTGTATTTTTCAGAGAAGAAATTTTAGAGAAGAGAGCTATTCGTAGGCAGAGGAGGTCTGACATGGCCAAAAGAAGAACAGCCGCTTCATTCGAGAGGATGAGGCTCATTAGCCAACTAGCTCGAAATGAAAAACGAGATGATGACTTCGGCTTAAGAGACGAGGATTGGGACGTTTACAAAGCTATCAATAAGGTAAACTCCCACAGTTATAGTGTAGTTACTCTATTTATATAGTTATAACAAACTCAATTTCAAAATTTAAGCTTATAACAGAACTTCACTAACCTTGAAATAAAAATTTAAGTCAAGTGTGATACATCGCACAATTAAGGGATTCGTTAAGTTGTGAAAACGATTTTAATGACTTAACAGTAATAATAGTCCACTTAGTCCCAACTCAAAATATTTATTATTACTCAGCATATTGATGTCTTTAATTTGATGATTTACTTAAAATAATAGGAAAATATTATAATATAATTGATTCATGAGGTTGTTTGTAATAGCAGGGTTTCTGATTTGAAAAAAATCATCAGCCCTATAAAAAGTTCCATTAAATCTTTAAGTAATTTCGATTTGTAAAATTAACATGTAATTACCAACCAGTCTGTAGCTGTCTGAACTTATTGTTCATTGTTAAAAACATGTAAAATATACCTCATTTAAGAGAAAATATAAATAACTCAGGTGGGAAATACCGGTGATAGTTGAGGTGTAGCAGATGGTAATACTTAAGGAGAGGTAAATTATTTTCTGGGGACAATTTAGTGGCAGCAGTTTGCTTAACTGTCAGATGGAGGATATACGTTCATTATAGATTGGTTACCAGTTCTGTGTTTAAAAAATTTAACTTACCTATTTTAATTTTAATTCCAAAGTTAGTGAAGTGTATTTATAAGATTTCATTTTTAAATGATATTTGTTAATGATCATTTCATGTACTGTTTAAATTTTTAGTCTGCCAGATGCCTAAATAGCCGATATCTTGACTTCTGGAATGTATTATTATTATAAATATACATCATAATGATTATCCGTCATCACTAAAATTTTATTCGCTTATTCTTAAGCAGTCAAAGGATATTTATAAAAAGTTCATAAAGAATAATAGTTTATTTTATAATGTTTCATTTAATATGATCTGAGGGGACTAAATGGTCCTAGTACATAATTTTGTCAATTTCAAATATTTCATACTAAACCAGGCTATAGAAATTTATTTATGATTTAAATAATATTTCCCTAATGCTTGGGTTACAAAATGGGGGGGCTGAAACTGACTTATAAACTAGCTTAAACCTAGATGATGCCCTCTTTTACTGTCTGCAGCCATCAATGAAAGAAGGGTTGAGGGGATATTGTGTTGAACAGGAAGTTCAGTGAATCAAAGAATTTTATATTGTTTAGGAGGATGAACTCAATGACCTTTGGTAGATATTCTTTGTATAGCTCACGATTTCTGCACTGCTGGGATGATATATGTTGGGCTACATTCATAAATATGCCATTCTGAGATTTCTGGAGTGTTTTGGGTACAACTTGACCTCAGTAGTGGAAATAAGATGACTTTCTTTCACTCATCAGAAACACATTGCAACCTAATACGATAATTGTACAGGTTGGCTGGTGAGTTGTACTACCCTCTCTTCGGGATCTGTTTCAACAGATTCATTTGTGTCCCATCGTGCCTGGTTTCCTTGGCGTCAGTGAAGATTCGATTTTGAAGATAATTACAATTAAATTAATTCTAATAAATAGTATCCGTCAATGCAAGTAAAAAAAAAATGAAACCTACTCTGGTATAGCAGATACATAAAAAAAGGAAATCCCCCTCTGGTGTGCACGTAAAAAAAAAATGTGCACATACGTGAGAGTAAAGGATAGTTAAACTTCTACTAATGCCAGATCTTTGATCAAACACAAATAGAGGCCCATTGACAGTGCGAATTGAAATAGACAAGAAACAGCAATTAACCTATTACCCAAGAACATACTATCAAATCATAAACATAAAACAACTTAAATATATACGTGGATAATATCTGGCTAGCACGAGTTAAGCTGAAGTGAACTGTTTCAATAAAATAACTGTTACCTTTGGACTGAACACTGCTTTAGCCACATGATATGTAACAAGAAAGGAAATAAGGTTACAAGGATTTTGTTACAGCTAAGCAGTAAAACCTCGTTTACCTGGACTAACTCTGGGACCAAAGGCAATCCGGACAATTGAAAATCCCGCTAATATGGATCGTAAGCTATACAAAATCCTTAAATAAGCGCAGACTTGCTGTTTATTAACATAAATAAAACATGTTTTGTAACAAAAATACATAATAATGTTTACAAGACTTTAAAAAATATACAAATAAATTTTGATATCGTTTCTTAACAATGAATTGGTTCACTGTCTTCCGTTTCAAACACGTGTGGTGTTGGTGGTGACGCTTCAAGTACACACTCGTAACGTTTGCAGAAGGTTGTCTGCAGCCACTTGGACTAAATCATCGCTTGCTATTTTGTTTGTAGCACTAATAGCTGGCCACAGTTTTTTATATGACTTTTTCAAAGACCTATTTGTGACGCAAACCCAAACATCAGCAAAAATGTAAATAACTTCTCTGATATTGATTGAATCACACTTTTTCCCCCTTCTTATTCAATTATTTTAACGAGCAGTTCTTTTGGATAAACTATTTTGATGTTTTCAAGGACTCTCTGGTCCGTAAGTTGTTGCAGTAGGGTTGTCGCTGTTGAAAGAAAGTTAGCCTATCTTTGATTTTCTTTTAGACCTTAACCGATTCTTCAAGGTTTGATGTTGACTTTTTGCTTGGAAGCATCCGGTAATAAAGCCCAATTTCATCAGGATTATAAATTTGATCGGGTGACACTCTAGTATGCTTTCTTAAACTCAACTAAAATCAGTTTATTATCATCATTTATTGTACAATTTATGCAGGAACTGTATATTGAATCAAATTAAAAAGCAAATATACGTACTTGGTATCAAAGTTAAAAATTATTATTTAATGTGAACATAAAATTAAAAAAAGTTACAAATCTGATCAGGATTATCAGGAGATCCAGATCACCTTGGGCCGGATAAATGAGGTTTTACAGTATGTGTATCTCAAAATAAAAAGTTATTATTACAGGCACAGCCAAAAATTGAGATTGTCACAAGGTGTTTGGAGCACCTCTCCCTTCGAGGTGTACAACGACCGACTTATCACTCTAAAAAACGATAAAATACCTTTTTGTCTGACACAGGCTCAAAGAAAAGTGATGACGGATATCTATAAGGACAGAGGCCTTCCTAATGTGCACAGGTCCCACCAGAAATAGAGAAAAGCGTCTAAGACGTACTCAGGTGTTGGACTTATCAACTCCGAAAAGGTGGTGGAGAATCCAACTCGAATTTTATTAATAATTACCCCCTAAAACACTCAAAAAATTTAATTGATAATATAAATATTGTTAATATCTGTACAATATGTTGGAGATACATAAAGCTTATTATTTGATAATTTCTTCAGTAGTACCTCGGATCTAATGTATTTTTTCTTTTTGTAGTGTTACTTCCAGAATAAGTAAAATTATATAAATTAATTTTGTAAATGAACGTTGAATGTTCATTAGGCCTTCAAGGTCAGGGCAATCCAGCTATTTGACTTGTAGCCCAGTAAAACTTTGAAAACGTTTTGAAGATGTGCAGAAGTATAGTTTAGTCAGTTTGTGTCCTGTTACTCAGGACACATGATGGGATGTTAACTATATATATTAATGTTAATTAATAGGGGGACCGGAAAGTAATGTCGGTTTTTTACATTAAATTCAAACAGATAAATTTTTAACAAGTTTTTGCTTTTAATCAATGATGTTATCGCCCTCTTTTTTGCCATCTAGTGTGCAAATTTTCAATGCCGGATGGATAAAAATCAATTGGTTTTTGAACAAAATATCTGGAGGCGGCATTGGCATTTTGGACATCAGCCAAATTTTCAAAAATTTTGATTTTGATGATACTGATGGCGCAGTATGGTGGGTAAGGCTGTAGATGAAACCCTCTACAATAATACAAAAGGCAGTGGTTCTCTCCGAATGAATCGGCACAAAGTACAGCCAAGCCAGGAAGGAAGGTTCACACCCTAAAAAGGCGCTTTTGTGTGTGTTGGTAGGGTATTGGCAGTGTAGTTCATTTTGAAGGGCTGAAACCTGGACAAACTGTGAATCCAGACCTTTATTGTGAACAATTGGATCGAGTAAATCAATCTTTAATTGAAAAGTGCCCAGCAATTGTCAACAGAAAAGACATTATTCTGCAATACGGTAATGCAAGACCGCACTGCGCAAGACGAACCCTGGAAAAAATTAATGAATAAGGGGTGTGAGGTATTGCCTCACCCACCACACTCGTCAGATATTGCGCCATCAGATTTCCATTTATTCCGATCGCTACAACATTTTCTAAGTGGCCAAAAATTTGAAAATTCGAGTGATGTCAAAAATACCATCTCCATATTTTGCTCGAAGCCAATTGACATATATCGATTTAGTATTGAAAATTTTCACACTAGATGGCAAAAGGTTGTTGATAACAAGGGTGATTACATCATTGATTAAAAACAAAAATTTGTTAAAATTTATCTGTTTGAATTTAATGTAAAAAAATGACATTACTTTCCGATCCCCCTAATACAATATTAGTTCACTGGGCAGTCGTAGGCGACGAAGGTAGCTGTTTAGAAAAAATAGGAGTAGGGGGACACCATGAGTAGGCTACTCTCATCCCCCCCCCATATAAAATGAAAGTTGTATCTTATTAGTGATAATGAATACTGCTCCCTATTATATTTCATAATTAAAATGATGTTTTTCGAACAGTGTTTTTATGAATTCAAATTTTGTTAGGAAGGAGGTGACACAGATAGTGAAGGAGAAACAGAAAAATTATTGGAACTAGAACAAGTTCTTAAAGCTCATGATCCGAGTTTTTGGAGTGAAGGCGTAGAAGCTCCCGGTGAAACCCACAGGTTGTTAAATTAACACATAACATAGTTCATATTTTTTTGTTGTGACAAATTTATATGTGTAATTATTGTTATTTTAAAAAAAAATTTGTAGTGTATTATTATAGTAGTTTATATTTTGTTACAGCTCTGAAAAAATTATGAAAACTTTTTTATTTTAATAGTATTTTGTAATTATAATCCACTTAAGTCTCTGCATATATTAGATGTTTTTAATCGGAATGTAGTCTTTTACTTTTATACCCCCCCCCCCCTACTCAATATGATAAAAAAAATATTTAATTTTTCAATAACTGACTTTCAATTGACTGAATTTCAATAATAATAATTGACCCTATCATATTGACAAAGTTATGAAATTAAAGATCTTAAAATCCTAATTAATTAATAGTATGTTACATTTCATACAAATGACAATCAACAGGTAGTTACTAAAGTAAGATCATCAAGACATTTTATTGTGTGATTAATCACTTTCGGCTTGAGTTTAATATCAGTATTCTGAAATTTAATAATTTGTTTTTAATAAATGGGTATTTTATTGTAAAATTTCATGATTTTTACTATATTTGTGGTTATTTTATAAATCTTTTCTTAGGTTACACGTCGGAATAGAGCGAATTCGAGCTCCTGAACTTCTATTTCAGCCTTCAATGTTCGGTTGCCATCAAGCGGGCTTAGCCGAGGTGATCGCATTTGTATTGAATAGTTACGATGACGTGACAGCAAGTCGCCTGAGTAAGGAAGTTTTTCTAACTGGAGGTCTTGCAAACCTTAGAGGATTAAAAGAACGGATTGTTTCTGAACTAACTCAAGTTCGGCCATTCAGGTATTTATTTATTTTGTCATTGCAAATAAAATCTCTTTATCATTTCAAATAATTTGTTTTTGCTCTAATGAAGGATGTATCCTTCATCCTGGTTATCTGTTTACAATATTTTAGTTTCAAACCAAACCAGTTATTTAAATATTTTGTATAAATTCACAAGTATAAGGTTTGGTTTTATGTAAAAAATTTTAATTTGCAAAAAATGTACAATTATTAACTATGCCCTATAAGAACAATTACTATGCAATTTGTTGCATGTTTTGGTGTATATAACAAAAGAAATAACTTATTTAGTAAATTCTGACCTGGTTTTAATTTTATTTATTTTTTTAATCAATAATAATTTAGTTTATAAATGAACAATGATGGTTTAACAAATAAAACAGAATATATTGTATATATTTTGTTCAAAAATACCAAGTATCTATTCAGTGAAAATTTAAAATTTTAAAGGTATATACACAACAATTCATCGACATTTTTTGGTTGAAATACATTGACAGGAAGTATTAAAGAAAAAAATTTAATATAATTAAAATCATAGTCATGAAAAAAGTCTGGTCTGTTAAATTAGCAAAAAAGGCTAATTTAAGTTATAATTTTTCCTCCATGGTTGAGGAGAAATTAAATACTAGTATTTTAAGAACAATATCAAAATTAAACCATTTAAACAAAGAATTTGTTTGAAGAATGTTGAACCATTTAAACCAGCAAAAGGAGATTTCACTTAAATGAGCTGAAATTTTAAATTCTAATTTATTCCACTCCAAATTTTTACTTATTGTATTTTTTAATTAATTAAAAATTCTATCGGGTCAGGTTTTTTAAAATTCTAACTTATTATTACTACCTATTACTCGTATTATTTCATTATCAATTACTAATTTAGGTTCAACCGATTTACTGATACTCTACTTGTATTTTCCTCCATTTTATTTTTTATATCCTCCACTTCCTTCTCCTTTTTATTACCTTTATCATTATTTTCTTTTTTATATGTACCTAAATCATTTTTAATTAATTTTTGTTCATGACCTACGAGTTTTTTTTCGGTTTCTAAGTTATCTGCTTTAAAATCATTTTTTTGATTTTCTATTTCCGGTTTTAAATCAGTTTATAAATTATGTATTTTTTCATCCATTTTTACATTTACATCTTTAAAAGAATTTTGTAATCCTCGTTCAATTCTTTCACATTTATTGTCAATTTTTAAAAAAAAATTATTATTTTCATCCGCCCATTTATCGATTTTATCAGCATTTCGTTTAGTTTCTTCATATATTAATCTCAACATCTTTTCCAACATACTCTCCTCCCGGCTCGATTCATTTACGCTTTCCATGACTGAACTTTAACATATAAATATAAATCCCTACCACAAACACAATTTTTAAAACTTTAGAAAACAAAAAATTACACGACGATTTTCGTGACACACTTATCTAAACAATCCTTTAACCAGATTTCCTCATTAACACGTACCTGTTTTACGGGTGCAAAATATTACGTTTTTTATCTTTATTTTTTATATTTAAATTTGATCTGAGGTTTTATAAAGGTTCTGCTAATATAAAAAAGAATTCTGGCAAAAGGAAAATTGTTTAATTACAAATTGATTCATTTGGTTAATACACATATAAGCACGTACGTGATAAAATTAAAATGTTAAAAACTACTTGAAATGTACCTTACTATAATCGCAGCTGGCCAGTTTTAATAAGCTACGTCCTTTGGCGAATTCTCCTTGTTTCTTTGTTCTTGATAGCCAAGCGTGGTCCCTCGATGCGTGCCTCATGTCTCCTGGGACGATAATAACTCCTTGTCCTTCCTCTCTCGTGGCCGGATCAAACTGAAAGAGAGTGTGCTTACCGCCTCTCATCCTCCTTCTCCTTTTCTGCTGCCTTCTTGAGTTTTTAACTGTATTATTTTCCGATGCCAGTTGTCTTATTTTAAAGTTAACAAATCTAATATTGAAATATTTATATTTAATTCTTGATATTATTTATATGATAAATAATAATTTTAGACATAACGGCAACAAAAATGTTCATCCTTTCATAGCCATGACCCACAGGTCGTTTTACCGTTCTTTTACGCTCGCTAATTTTGAGTTTATATCAAAGGCAACATCACAAACTCACAGCATCTAAATATCACAACAATATATTAGATAACAACTGATTTTTTTTCTTTTATTACAGATCTTGCATATCGGTGCAAGTAGCCAGTAATCCGTCACTCTGTGCTTGGTCTAAAGCAAGAGACTTGGCTAGAAATATTACATGGTTGAAGTCATCGTCGGTTACGAAAGAAGATTATTTGGAAAAGGGTTACGAGTATCTTAAAGAACATTGCACTTCGAACCCTTACACACCCTCACCAGCACCAATCAACCAACCTGAAGGTATAATACAGAACATAGCTAACACCATTTCTGAAGAAATCGAGATTGATGTGGTATGAATATACCGATATCAATATTATGCTTGTATTAAGGGTTTATAATAAAGTACTGTTTTTCATTAATAATTTATTTGTAACTATTACATATTAATAAATTTTTTATTTTCACAATGATATGCATTTGTGTATGCCTGAATAAATATATTAATTGATTTAATTTTTATTTATTAATCAGTTCCATAACACATAACATTTAGATTACTAATTTTTTTTAATATAAATAAATTAGTTAAAAATGAAACACAATATGAGAGCATCAGAATCAAAAACCGATCTTCACTTTATTGCAAAACTGAGCTAAATGCTTTGAATGCGCTTTATTAACTGGCTACAGAATAAAAAAAATCTCATTATTTTGATTGGTGAATAAATAATTTTAGTATTTTAAGTAGGTAAGGATTGGATTTAACTTTTTCAAATTTGGAAAAGTGGAGGATACTTCTTTTGAACTGACACTGTCATATATAAAATGCAAAAATTAAATGCATACCGGTATCATTTATAAATGCAGACTTTATAAAAACTTACACTTAGCATAGTCTAAAAATAATACTTTTATGACTTTACACTCATAAAAACTTTACATTAATCTTTACACTCATTCTTATGTTACCGGAATAATAATAATAATAATACTTATTGTTTCAATAAATACTGCTCATAATAGAAGTTATATCATTAATTATCAAATTAGTGAATTGATTAAATAATGTGATAACGTATATGAGCGGAAATAGATTATTTATTTACTTTAATTTTTTTGTAATTGATTCTCCAAGCTAGGTAAATGTTCCATCCAAGTGCGATAATTTGAACAAACAGGACTCTGAAATTGGCAGGCAGGTTGAAAGTTATCAACTGTGCGGCTGGCCATAATTTGTAGTTGCTTAACAAAATGTCGGTATAGTCTTTGCTCAGTCGGGACCGGACTTGTTCATAGCCACCTCCTTCCATAACTGTTATAGAAGACAAGAAGGCTGCCATCATCATCGGAGCCATAATTAGTTGGTCTGCTGCAACTTTCTTTATAACTATTTTGTAAGATGGTTCCATGCCGATTATTTTGTCTAAAGTTCTGTACCATTTTTGTAGCACTGGCCCTATGCAGGTCCCTATTATTGCAAATCTGTTAACATACAATGAAAAAATTAAAAATAAGTTTTAATATTTAATTTAATGGATATTGTTGTGTTATAGACAAAGCGTATGTCTATTTGTTTTTTTAAATTATCAGTTAGTTAATCATATCATCTAGTGATATAAAATAAATCATAAGATGATGACAAGGTGGGTGTTCTGTTTACGTACGTTTAAGATCATTATATACTATAACTTTATGGAGAGAAATATTTTTCTCGGAATAAAAATTAACTTCCCTATAGGCTAAAATTAATTGTGATCAAATATCCCATTCATACAATTATATTCCTCCATTTATTCACCTGTCCATACCATATATACAAATACACAACCCTGCATGACTATAACTTCCCTCACTTATGAACGAGGAAGCAGAGATCCATCAGTAAATGAACCAGTGTAAGTTGACCAAAAGTGTAAGGAAAACAGCGATGCTCAGGACATGGATTGGAGAAACTGCCTTGTATTAACAAAATGTCATGAGACTCGAACCCAAGACCTCCTGATTTCTGTTACTGAGCTTTCCCATTCATCTACAGGAAGCTACTATTTCTTTTATTTTTCCAATAATAATTAAAACTGACACCAAAATGATTAAATACTACAACTAATAGTAATTAATATCAAGAATACTAATTACGAATTTATAAAAATAAGAATTAGTTTTATATAATTTTAATCGACCATATATTATTATTAATTTAAACAAAAATTAGGACCTTGCCTTATTTATTGGACTAGTTAATGTTACCTTACTGTTCTTTTATAATTGTACGGTTCTGCTGATGTTTCCAATGCCGTTTGCGATATTATGTCTCCTAGCCCGAGAAGAAAGCCTGCCTGAATGGCTTGAACCTTGTATGTGTGTTTCTCCAAAGTTCTTTTGTATATACCAAATATTCTTCTTATAGTCATTCTGAAATTTTACAATTGTTTTACTAATTCAGAAATAATTAATAGGTTTTTTTTAACTATTAATATAAGTGCTTCAGTTCAACATTGACAAATATGTATGTAATTTGGTGCATATATTTATATTATACGTATAATATCTATGAGCTGCTTAAATTTACCATGCAAAGCTTGTAATTATTAAAATAATGTCAGTTGATTGCTTTTATTTGTCAAATCCCCTGCGATAGATCAATTTTTGTTTTTATTATTGATAATAAATAAAAACTTTTTTTTTTCATAGCCCCTTTAAATTTACAGATAATTATATACAATTATAGATCCTCAGGCGAATCTATTAACAAATTATTTTTGTATTTCCTGTAAGCTTCGTTACATTATAAACAGGTTTTGTTATTTTATAAAAATTATATAATGAATAAACAAGTAAAATAATACATATTATACGTGACTGGACTGAACTAACTAATAAAGGTGATGGGGCTCACCTTTTTGATCAAACTTAAAACTAACTTACATACTAATTCTTAACCTAATTTTTCCCTGACAGTCTGTTGCCATCGATGCGGCAGGGGTGGGGGGTCATAGTGTTAAACACTAGGTTGGTTAGGTGCTGCAACGAGTCAAAAAACTTAATGTGTCTCCGGCGGATGAACTCGCCCACCGACGGCACTCCAAGCAACGGGTGCAGGTCAGTGTTCTTCAACCTCTCGAGAGGTATGTCGGACCACTTTTCGCATGATCCCATTCAGGAAATGTTGGAGAAATTTGGCTGTAGCGTCAGTCAGATGGGTAAATAGCGGGGCACCGTACAGCAGAGCTGGCCTGAGGACACATTTATAGATCATCAGTTTGAGACGAAGCGACAGGTTGGGTGAAGTTAGCAAGTGTGATAGCTGGTAAAACCTGTGTCGTACTTTTCTATTTTATTACTAAAATGAGTAGATAAATAGAGATGCCTAACCATTTTTATACCTCGATAGTGCAAAATATAAACTATGTACAATGCCTGTTATTATATAAGTATACCATATTTATGTTTACTCTTTCTGCTATTTTTTTGCAATTATATATCCTTATACAAAGAAATATAATATGCATTATTTATAACCGCACCAAGGCAAGAATAATAATATATTTAATTATTTCATGTATTTTGATATTACCGTCAGTATTATTTAAGAAATCAGAATTTTTTTGAAATATTTGAGATGTGAATTAGTTCTTGAATATTTTCTTTATACCTGACCGACATTTTGAACTGCCCTGCATCATCATAGAATATGACCTTGCATATCTAGTCACTTACCCTGGGAATACTCATTTACATCTTTTAAAATTTGTAAGAATGCTCGTCGTTCAAAAATACTCAAGAATGTCACATCAGTTTGGAATGGAAATTTCTGTACTTATTCATCTGAAATTTAAATTTATATTAAATAAATATGTTCTGTTCTCATCAACTAAATAACATTTGTATAATGAATGTCCATTCATGACTGATTGTGATCATATTAAGCAATGAAGGGACCAGTAAATAAGCTGCTTAAAATTTTCTGATTATCCCAATCAACTGATGGCTCAATGAACATAATATGATAGTTATTGTCCACGGCCATAGTCAAAGCATAATAATAATATCTTTTGAGCCTAAATGGTTCGAACCTTGTAGGTCAGGCAGTATAATAATTAGATAAATTTCAAAGTACCAATGAGAGCAAACTATTTTTCAAGATGTTCTACAGCTGAAATAAATAAGGTACGAAGAGTCTGTTATTTAAGTATATCTATTTAATAGTATTTTAATTTATAATTCAAGTGCTGCTTGATGAGAGAATAATAATACTGAAAATAAAAGTATATGTTAACCCTCCGAAGCTTAAATTTCTACATAAGTCCTTCGATCAGAGGTTCTTAAACCTCTTTACCAGAGCTATTATAAAATATAAAGATCAGGCAGCTCAACTGTTATTAAAATGGATTTCACAATTTTTTTTTTTTAATACTAAATACACAAATATTCATTTGATACGATTCCTACTATTTGGAGTCTTTGAAAAAACACATACGTTAGTTAATTATATAACAGCAATCAATAAAATTTAAATCCATTGATAGATTTGGATGATTTGCAAAAAAAAAAAAAAAAAAAAATGCCATCAATGTTCCTTGGCTCAATTTAATAATAATAATAATAACACCGAATTTAATGAAATTATTGAAAACTTAATATAAATTACAGTGCCATAAATCACTGTACATTATCCATTTGGAATCAATCTATTGAATTTAAGATAAATATAACCTCAAATGAAGAAAAAAAATAATAGGAAATTTAAATACATTCAGAATAGTGCAAGCTAGAATAATTTGGAAATAAAGTAAACAGAATACTTTAATTACTAAAAATATACATAATGTCAATTCAACAATCTATAATATATAAATACTATTACACAACACAGCCTTTTGCTTCCTACATAAAAAATAAAATTCTTCAATCATAACAAATTTCATCATCACATACATAACATTGATTGAAATTTACATTTTAAAAATGAATTACATATATTACCTTAATTTAAAGGTTTTATTGGTTTATTCCTCATTGTTACATATATATATATATTTATTTTTTTCCCAGCAAAACATTTGTCACAACATATTCATTCCAGTAATAAATACAAATTTAAATTATCACAAGTCATAAATTTAATATTGAACAGCACAGATTTTACAAAGTTTTAACAATAAGTCAGCATAATATGAACACAGTTCTTCCACATGTAAATGATTGAGAAATGTACATCATTTACCCATTCGACAAAATGATAAATACTAATACTTCTATAAGACAGGAGGATGATAAACCATAGGTCTAATGTACTGTAATTTATGTTTGTAATGATTAGGAAGAAGTGAAGTTAAAACTATATGGCTAATTAATGCAGTGATTCCCCAAACCCGACATCTTCCATTGATATACACTGGTAAAGTATATCCTTTCTTACCAGTTCTGAACTGAGTATACCTGAGGTTTTCTTCTGAACATAAATGTTTCAACGGTATTGTAAAAGCGATTTCGACTTCATCAGGATTTGGTTTTAATTTGTCTATATTTAGTGGGCCTAAGTAGCCTATGACAGGTAACACTGAAAACTCATTTCCAAAAATAATAGACCCCGCTCCCCAGACTTTAATAAATTTTCTGTCGATTCCCAGTTCTTCTTCGGTTTCCCTAAGAGCCGTTTCGACTAAACTGTTGTCTTCGGCATCTTCAATGCCTCCGGGAAAGGACACCTGACCCCTATGTCTTTTGAGGTTTGCTCTCCTCAATGTATAAAGAAATGATAATTCTTTGTCAATTATGCACAAGGGTATGAGCACAGCGGCCCTCTTCCTGTTTTCTTCTGAACACTCTCTGGGCGAAATCTTAGTCGCTTGAATTCTTTTCATACAGTCCTTCTTGTTTTGTTCACTGATGATCTCTGATATACTGGGGAAGTTATTATGGCTACCTTCAGAGCAAAATGTCTTGACCAAACATAGCCTGAATCTTCTTATATTGACTTCACCAATTGGCTGCCGCCGGAAAAAACCTGTGTAGACGTTCATGGCTCTTAATTGTTTAAACAAAGTAAATTATTTATGAAACGTTTTCTCTTCTCAACGTTCATACCTAAATAATTTAAACAAAAACTACTTCGTAATTATAAATTTAGGTTGGAGGTACAACATATCCTAACCTTATTGACAACCTTCTACTAGTACGGAATTCTATTCTACTACCAAGGATGTCAGCCCCACCGCCACTCAAAGCCAGCTAGTAAATATGCGGTCTCTTTGCGTCCAAGTTGTATTGTACCGAGAAGAAGAAGAAAGCGACTTTAGCGCACAAAAAGTTCTCTATGAAAAGTTAGAAAAATGTGAGTTTTATTTTCGAATCCGGTTTATATTGATGAAAAAAATATATATGATTTTCATCATGTTTATCTACTGACGACTTTTCTACATACCATTTACATCTCTAACACGCCCTTTGAAGGATTTCAAACTTTTTACATCTTGAGTATTCGTTCAATTCTTATTCTTCTGCATTGTGCAGAAGTCCTCTCACCAGTTTTTTATTTTTGATTGACCAATAAAGTGGCAAAAAAATAAATAAGAACTTTATTTTTGGTTTTCTGCTCTTGATTTGGACCCCAAAAGAACTCAATAGATATATTAGTTGTCTTTGACAAAGCAAGAAATCACTACAAGATCTGCAATTATTTATTATGCTCGTTAATAATATTTAAATTCTTCGTCTCAAACTGATGATCTATAAATGTGTCCTTCGGCCAGCTCTGCTGTACGGTAGGTACCCCGCTATTTACCCACGTGACTGACAATACAGCTCAGAGCCTCCAACATTTCCAGAATGGGATCATGAGAAAAGTGGTCCGACATACCTCTCGAGAGGTTGAAGAACACTGACCTGCACCCGTTGCTTGGTGTGCCGTCGGTGGGTGAGTTCATCCGCCGAAGAAACATCAAGTTTTTTGACTCGCTGCAGCACCTAACCAACCCAATGTTTAACACTATGGGCCTGTCAGGGGAAAATTAGGTTAAGAATTAGTATGAAAGTTAGTTTTAAGTTTGATCAAAAAGGTGAGCCCCAGCACCTTTATTAGAGTCAGTTCAATCCAGTCACGTATAATGTGTATCATTATACTTGTTTATTCCATTATATAATAAAATAACAAATGACAGTAGCAGTACAGTAGCAGCATGAGCGCCAAGAGAGAAAAGATATTGTTACCAGATCAGTGATAAATTGGGGAAACTCAACATAACTGTAAACGCAGCTAAGACTGACTGCGTAATTTTCTCATTTCAGGGAAAGAAACCACTGCCTACTACGTACACTGTAGGAATGCAGCAAAACTCTCCAGCAAACAACCTCGTATATTTAAGCATATAAACGAACCAACACCTCAGTTTTAGTAACCATTTTGCGAGGAAGTTAAAACAAATATGCACGAAGCCTTACCGGCTTACGCATTTATTGACTTCCCCCCAATCTATCATTGCGCCTCAAGCTTATGATGTACAAGAGCATATTCAGGCCTGCTCTGCTGTATGGTGCACCGCTTTTTAGTCATCTGACTGAGGTGACTCCAACAGTTTCAAAACAGGGTACTCGTGAACGTGGTCTGACATACTTTCATTGCAGCTGGCGGAGAAACGGTGAGCTCCATGAAGATTTTGAGCTGCCTTCAGTGGATGAACTCTTTCGCCGTATACATGTCAAATTCTTCGATTCCCTGCAATATTTTTAATAAACCCCTTGTTGAACACGACCCCCCCCCCATCTATGGCAGAAGGCAGTCGAGGCAGGAACGCTCTAGTTTTAAGTTAGTATGTAAGATTAGTTTTAGGATAGTTTGTAAGTCCTTAATGTAGTCCGAAGGTGAGCCCCATCACCTAGTCTCATTTATATACATTAATCAGCATTTGTTTCAGAAACTGCTTAAAATGCATATATGCACTAAAAGGAGTCAAGAACGGCTCAATTATATAATTGTATAGTAATTTCAATTAAAAAAAAATTTATTTATAGGCGTTAATAAAAAAAAAATTATATATATCTTCGCTCTTTGTTTTCCTCCAACCATTATTTTTACGTAGTCTGTGATTGTTATACAGTCCTGTACTCGGAATACTTTTTCTTGTTTGTCCCCTTTTCATCAATTATACATACAGCATTCTTGTTTGTGCCCTCTTCATCAATTATACCTACAGCATTCCTCCTCCACCCTACAAATGACAACAATGAAAGTTATTTTTTTTTTTTATTATTATATCATAAACTTTCCGATCAAGTCAGGAGAGGTCAGTTAGGTTTCACCCATTATTATCAATTCGTCCTCCGATTTCGAGTCTGTAACATTAATATACATTTTCTTGTTCTATCATTAAGGTCAATCAGGACGTGATGACCTTTTAATTTTATAATCAATTGATTATGAGAGAAAAACATTTCTGTTTTTATTTCAGAGTGACTTTTATTCAATGTAATTACTGTAATACTAATTAATTACACCGACTGATGACAACGCTTCCTGTATGGAGTTGGAAAAATTTTTCATGTCGTTGGGTGTTTAAATGCACCTCATGTAAAGTTCCATGTTATTTAGGCTAAACAGAGAAATTCGCAATTAGCAGGACAGACATTCTGAACACACCGAGATATGGTATTGAAAACAGTACTAGTTCTGATTTTTCAAATAGTTTTACCTATGACCTTTATCCACTTGCCCCTTAAATTATTTAGTCAGAGCATTTAAGAAGCTCTCGTAGAGTCCTCAGAGTTTTTCCTGATATTGTTTCCCCATCTAAATAATTATTCATTAAGCATTGAACCAATTAATTTGCTAGTTAATAACTATACAAGTAAACGGTAACTACCACAGATTCATTCTTATAAAAATATAAAAAAACATCCAGTGTGAAGAAACATGAGACGACTCAAAGCTGCGCTAGGTGGCTAGGTTCGCCAGACCACATTCTAAAGCCTTATCGATATTAACTGTTTGATCGCCACGATTATTATACTGTTTATTCCATTAAAAATAAATTATAAACAATTATATAATCATTAACATATGATATGTTTTTTATATATATGTAAATATATATATATTTATATGTATATGTAGATCTGATAGCTATTGCGTAGGCATAATAAGTATTTTCTAAGTGTTTTCAACCATTCTCACCATATGCCCATTTTAGCAGCACCTGTACTCAGTCAGGATTGTCAATATCTCTAGCAGTTCCATATTGAAATAGTGGGTTTACTTGTTTTTAACTCTCATTCACTGTTGAATTACCATGTCTATTTTTGGTGGACTTATGGGTGACATCGACGACGATCCATTTTTAGGGTAAGCTACATTTACTTTAATTAATTAATTAATTATATTTCACAACATTGGCGATTTGATTTTTCTAGCTGTATCACTTCGTGAACTTACATATGACTTAGTTGTTGTTGGATTTCACATTTAAATCACATGTATATGAGTTTATGTTATTAATTTTGAGTTATTAAAATACAAGATTTTTTGATGGAGTCAAAAAAGACACACAGGTATGCCATTGCTTATTTCTATTACAATTTTACAAAGTTTCAATTTTTTTATTTTGATTTCAGAGGTCACATGCGAAGGTTGAACAATACAATGCTCAACAGCTTTTTTAGAGACCCTTTTGGCGATATGCTTGGGAGAAGTATGGGGCCAGAATTATTCCCCTATAATAACAATAATAATAATAATAATGGACGCATGGGTGCTGACGTGAGAGGCAGAGAATTAGCCAGGTTTGGCGGTCAAGATAATTTTGGTATGGGTATGGGCATGGGAATGGGAATGGGCCTTATGCCTATGGAATTTCCGAACATGCGCTCTATGTTCCCAGTTATGAACAATCCAAATTGTCTCAGCTTTTCATCAACATCTGTTATGACAATGACTTCTGGACCTGATGGAAGGCCGCAGGTATGATAAATTTTAATTTGATTACTAAGTTTTAACATTAAGTAATTATATGCTCATTAGGTCCACTGATCAATGAATACTATTTCATTTTACTTAGACACGCCCCTTCTGTTTTAACACCTTGTGATAAATTTAATTATTATTATTATTATTATATTACCCGTAAATATAATAATTAGTTAAGTAGAGGTAAATTTAGAACTAAATTGCTATTCCAGTGATCCTTTCGTTCTTTGGTCTCCTTAACCAAACAAACCACTGGCCTCCTGTTAATTATTAATATATTTATTGTTCCTACTAGAACCAAGTTAAGTTTTATTGGATTTGAAATGATGGTAACCGCCTGTTCTAGTGCCCTAATCAAGTCAACTACTTAAACGGATTATTCTCCCTTTTAAAACACAAGACTTCATTGCATAACTTCTATTAATCATTATTTGTTTTGTACTTCATTCTAAGGACTTTGTGCACTATAAACAGATTAACTATTATAGTTAATTTATAGTAAATAAATAATCTCAATACTGAACAGCAAGGACAGCCGAATAAAACTAGTCAATTTCTTTATGAACCAGTGAACAAATACTTAACCTTTTAAGACTTGAGTAAGCAGGGTTCCATTTTGGATTTCAGGTGATTAAAGTAAATTTTTTTTTTTTTTATTTGATTCAATAAATATTGTTAATAATGGGTTCATGCACAACTATCAGAATTGTTAAAATAAAAAAAATATATTGTACTAACACTTAAGAACATCCAGTATAAACATAATATAAATTTATTAGTAAATATATAATCCATGGGAGGTTGATTTTTAAGGGTTTATAAACAATACCAAGGGATGTAAACAGCTACCTTTTAAACACTATGCACATGTTCGATAATAAACAGACCAATACTCGATGGATTGCAATTAGTTCATATAATCATAGTTAAAATTACGAACTTGGTCATACATGTTGTAGCGTTTTTAGTTTTTTGAACTTATAAAATAATAATATTCTCCTAATGATGATACCCGCCTGTTCTAGCGCCCTCATTGAGTTAACTACATAACCGGATTATTCTCCCTGTTAAAATACAAGACTTCAATGCATAACTTCTATTTATCATTATTTATTTTGTCCTAGCTAAGAATAGGATAAGTGACTTTGCCATTTTCCCCCTATATGAAAGATTTTTTTTTCAGTAATATTTGCTATTTTGAAGGATGTGTTTATCTATAATAACTGTTGCTAATGAGCATAGTATCCCTCTGCATAAATATCTTTATTAAGTTCTCATAACATATAGCAACATTTCAGAGTTAATCAGTTAATTATCAATTTATCTCTATACCATCATAATATCAATCATGAAAAATTGTTCTGATTGTATAGGTTGATAATGGACTGATTAAGTCTGAAACATCGTAATATGATATGAAATCTTGATAAACATATGTACACAGGAGAATATTATGCTGCACATTGGTGAAACATTATTCTTTACCACCACCCATTTGTTAGATCGATTATGAACTGAATTTATAAACTATATATTCAGGTAAAATAAAGGACATATAGATGTGAAATTCATGAATTTGTTAAATAGTTATCAAATGAAATAGAAAAAAAACTTTTATAATTTCGAGGAGTATCTTACCTGGGCCTGGCCTCTTTTCTTATTTTATCATGCGTCAGTTTCAAATGGTGGTACCATTCCTATCTTAAATTAATTCCTTGAATAAACTCCTTCTTAAACTTTATACTTTTAAAAAGTTAAGCCTGGGTTTTATTCCCAGGGCAGGAGTCGAAGCCAGAGTGGGAGTCAGCAACTCAACTATAATCTAATTTTGGAGGAAAATAAGAAATAAAAAAATCTATCACATTGATAATAAACAGTAGAAGTATTATTTTTGATAGGCTTTATCTTTCCTGGTATTACAATCTATAGTTGGAGTTAGCTTGTAATAAACATTTAGATGTTATACTTACAAGAATATATGTTTTCTTCTTTAAAAAATAAAAATGCTTAATGTTTAATATTTGTATCTATAGTTGTTATTTGTAATTCTTTGTGTATATCTGTAGTTTTAGTGTAGTATTCGGACATTTGCTACTCGATATTGGTCAGATATACTATTTATATACCTATGTTTATTTTTTGTATTTACTCTAGACTATTTAAAAGAGGGGGGATATTTTGAGTAGTGTTTTATATGTATTGAATAAATTAAACCACTATCCAGCATCAGAACTAAATATCGGATATTTGGTCCCCACTTAACAATTCTCTAATTTTACTTTTTTATCTGGTACTAGTTGATTTCTGGGTCGCATTTCATAAATACTATGGATTTTGTTTTACGATTGTTAAATGTGATTTTCCATCAGTGCAGGTATTTAGTGGTTTTATTTAAAGCTGTTTTGATTATTATTTATTTTATCTATGTGATAAGATTGGCATTATAGTGATGTGTCGTCCGCAAACATTGATATTTTAACTTTTTGTGTTATTGGAATGCCCTCGTTAAAAATGTTATAAAGCTGAGGAAGGAGGACCGGTCCCTGTTGCAGGCCAACTTTGGAGTTTATAGTATCTGACTCTACTATTTATTGCATAATACAAGTGGTTATTTTTAAAGTAGGAATGAATTATCTTAATGAAATAGTCCGAGGAATGGATTGTTACTAATTTATAGATAAACCCCTCTATCCATATTGAATCCTTGGTCAATATCCATAATTACCATACATACGTGCTTCTTGTTGGTATAATCAGCTATGGGGTGGTAGAATGTTGTTTCTTAAATCCTAACTTCTAAGGAACTACTCATAGGATACAATTAGGAGAGGAGATAAAATGGTAAATAGGGGGAGGAGGGGGGGGGCCGAGGCGCTCCCGCGCCTCGTAAAATTTTTGAGTCATTTGTTTCGTTTATTGACTCAATTAAATTAATTAATTGAGTCACTGATTTTATTCATATGGGCCGCTCCCGGAGGTACTGCAATACCGGGTCAACCCGCGACAGAGGTGGAGCAAGCCCCTAGCACTCCGTCATTTCCCAAAAATCAGTTTAATCTTCTGGACCCCTGATGGGAGTCTTACCAGAGATTAAGCTGATAAGAACAGATACTACAGGAAAATGCTAATAATAAATACTATTGGTATTTATGTGTTTTTCCATGGGGGCTGACATTTTTTTTTTCAAAATAACGATATTAGGTTAATTGGGTTATAGCTGGTAAGATTTGATAAATGGCATTGAGGTCTGAGGTCTCAAGGTCTCAACTTTTATTTAAGTTTTATTAACCGGATTTGATACATCTTTATTTAATTTGTTACTCATTTTCCTCTAGTGACTAATAATTATAACCCCCTCAAAGAAAAAATCCTGATGTAGAAAGATCCTGATGTATCCCTTGTGGGATCCTTAGCCTTACTGATTAGGTTATGGAGAGGATTAGTGTTCTCTTCATTTAATTTATTCATTTTACAACTGTGGTTATCTCAAAAGAGTGTTCTATTCTAAAACTGAATTGTTCTATTCATGTTCAGTTTTTTTTTTCCATTACATACATATTGAATTTGGTTGAGAAAGAAAATTCACTAAACCTTGAATCTAATTATCAATTTTTCTTTGATCCTATAGTTATTAAGATTTCATTAGTTTTTTTTTGTCTGAAATTATTTCTAATAATACTGTTCTTTTCTTTAGGTGTACCAAGCGTCTCAAACTGTCAAACAAGGGCCAGGGGGGGTTCGTGAAACTAAGAAGACAGTAGCGGATTCTAGAACTGGTGTGAAAAAAATGGCCATTGGCCACCACATCAATGACAGGGCTCACATTGTAGAACGTGAACAAAATGTCTATTCAGGAGAACAAGAGCAGAGAGAAGATTTCATCAATTTAGATGAAGGTAAGATTACAGTTAAAATAATAGAGATGTCTTTCTCCGTTAGTCATCAGGATAAGTTTTTGCAACTTGAAAACAACACACTTTAAAACTATACTTATTTTTCTTTGTGTAAACTTTTATATGGCTAGTAATTAAGGTTGTTTAACCTCATATTGTAATATTTAAAAAAATAATAATTTATATATGAGTTTAATTGATTTTGATTTAATATAAAATTTAGACAGTTTCTGTTAGCTTCACTACGAATTTTAATTACCAATCTATAATTTCCCTTCTTCTGAATTTGTCTCTGGACATATTAAACTACCAATGCTTTTAAAACCAGAAAATTTGTTCTTTATTTGGTTAAATAATAAGTTGTTGTTTTGTTTTATTATTTTAAAGCCATACACTGAATCGATTCTTAAGACAATGATATTAATTCAGTATCAAGTATTTAACTGCTCTTGGACTGACCTTTTGTCTGAATAAGTTAGTTGTGTGATCTACCGACTGAGCTAGTCCGGCATGAGTAAAAATCTACCCAATATGAGCACTCTTTGGCCAAGCTTTTACCATGATTGTAATCGTCGCACCATAGTGCAGATTGTTGACAGTTAATGCAACACACAACTCCAAAATTTAAGTCATCTATATTAAAATATCTTATATTTTCATATGATTCTGTATCAAGTCCAAATTAGCTCTGAAGAACTTGACTTGAGGGGTCGCATAGTACCTCCGCTGTAAGCCTCTATGCCCACCATGGTGCGATGCTTATAGTAATGCAAGAGTTTGCCAAAAGAGAATTCATATTGGATGAAAAGCTCCTAACTTGTGCGGGTAGGTAGAGTATCCAACTAGATTTTGGGGAGTTCCTTGGTTCTAGTCTCGTTCCAGTTATATATTTTTTAGCTTAAATTAAATTTTTAATAATATAATAAAAAAAATTTATAAATGCTTAAAAATGGAATATATATTATTACGTTCTTCGAAAGATAACGTAATTTTATTTTTAACTTTGAATTTATTTTATTACTTATAATCTGATGTTTTTTAGGTTCTACTAACAAAAATAATTCTGGCAAAAGTTAAATTTAATTACAAATAAACAAAAAGAAACTTATATTAATTATACTTGTCTATATTTTTTTTCTTTTTCTTCTTCAATGGTCTTCTTTTTTAATCAAATTAACACTTCTTCCTGGTGCTGGTTCTCTTCCGTTCCGCTTCAAGTCCAAACAACAAATAACTTACAGAACTTTTTTTTCATCAATTGACTCAGATACATATATCACGGGCTGATCCTAAAACTAGAGTGCTGTTGCTCTGTGTGTTTTCATTATCACAACCACAACTATACTATAAAAGTTTTTCCATGATCACTAGACCCAGACACCTATACACCAGGCTGATCCCATAACTAGAGAGAGAATAATTCTGTGTGTGTTTTTATTATCACAACCACAACTATACTACCTTTTGTTTTTTCCTCCACTCTCAATTGTTTTTGTTTGCCTTCTTGATTCAAGGTTGGATTAAATATTTATATACAAACTCCACAATATCTAATATCACAACAATATATTATAACGATTTTGTTTTATTTAGGAAATATTAACCCCTTGACATACAAATAAAATGCCTATTATTTATAATTGATGCCTGCCGTTTCAGTAAATTGTTTTATATTGACAATATTTTATTTTTCTTTCCAATTCCATTCATGCTCTGGTACATCAAATCACTGCTTGAAATAGGTCTTGCACGTTTACGCACATTTTGTCGAATAGAACAAGCTTCACTTTAATACTCAACAGTATAAACACTTTTCAATCTCACTATTATTACTAGAGTAGCCTAATAGACTTCCATCGTCACTTTCATATAATACATCCAACTGAAACATGTTGGGAGCACTATTTCTAATTTTTGCTAAATTCAAATATGTACTGCGGCGTTCGTCGTGCGAGGTCAGTACTGTGCTGATTACCGCTTTCATTGTGCGTCATTTACTGGTTAAACCAATGCAGTTTTTTTTTTTATCAGTACTGCTGAGAGGGGGAAAACAGGATCAAGGCTGCATCAGTTAAAGAACCTATTAATATACTGCGCGGCGTTCACTTAAGAAAGTTCTTGCCGTCTCGGAGATGTCAAAGTCTACAGTGACACATGAAATAAATGATGTCTCCCAGACATCATTGTATGCAAAGGGGTTAATTTTAATATGATCAGGGTTTTTTTACAAATGAATTAAACTAGTAAAGAATTTACATTCAATTTATATTGACTTGATCGAATATTTATGTTAAATCAAACAATTATTCACATTTTACTCCAGTATGACAACTGAAACCTCATAAATACCATTACAATATTTTCATTTATATTTTATTTAATAAGTTTTTAGCTGCAGTTATACGTTTTTATTTTTTTTATTATAGAAGAGTCAGAACAATTCAATAAGGAGTGGGAAACTAAAGCACGGCATTTCAAACGAGGACATGCTAATGCTAATGCTAATGCAATAGAGTACAACAGAAATGGGAGACGTAGAGCTCCTAGATCTTCTCCTCAGCTTGCTCTTCCATCTTCGTCTTCTCAAACTCATCATCAGTATGTATTTCATTTCTATTTAGTACTTTAAAATCTAATAAATGTGTGTCAAATTCAAGGGGGGGGGGTTATTCAATTTTTTGTAATTATATACTTTAATTTTCTCAATTGGCCACGTTCTTAAAAATGAATTACTATTTTCACAATATTTATTGGGACAGCAATAATAAGAAACCTTTCAAGAAAGGTCATTTTAAGAATCTTTTCTGGTTTGTTTTTTTATATTAAATAAGAAAATTACAGGTACACAAGGACCTCGTTTATTTATCTGGACTAACTAGGACAAAGGCAATCCTCACAATCTAGAACCCAGATAATATGAGTAATAACCAAAACAAAATCCTTCCTAACATTTGTAGGTCATCTCAAGCCATTTAGACCAAATCATCCCTTGCTATTTCATTTGTAGCACAAATAGCAGGTCACAGTTCTTTCTATGAATTTTTCAAAGAGGCTTTTGTGATGCAAACCCTAGCATGAGCAACCATGTAAATAAATAACGTCTCTGATATTGATTGATTTCAACAAATCAGTCACAATTTTTCCCCCTTCCTCTTCAATTATTTTACCAAGCAGTTATTTTTGTTAAACTGTTATGATGCTTTCAAGGATCCATAGGCTGCAGCCTATAGCAGGTTTTCGGGAAGAAATTTCACTTTAATTGCTCTACTAACGAGTTCTTTTCCTCCCAGATGTGGTGGAGCATTGTCGATCAGTAAAAATTTTTTTGCTGGTAAACTATTTTTTTTCAGGAATTTTCAAACTTCAGGAACTGAGTTTTTAAAAAAAATAGTTCATCTACACATTTACAGAACGAATAGTAGTTCACATTTTTGAATGATTGGGGATTCATTGATTTCCTAATAATGACTAGACGATCTCTCCTGTATATGTATTATTACGTTTTTTATCTTTATTGTTTATCTTTTTTATTAATCTGAGGTTTTATAGAGGTTCTGTTAATATAAGAAAGAATTCTGGAAAAAGGAAAACTGTTTAATTACAAATTGATTCATGTGGTTATTATACATATGAACATGTGCGTGATAAATTTTACAATGTTCGAAATTAAAGTTAAAATGTACCTTACTATAATCGCGACTGGCCAGTTTTACTTAGTTGTGTTCTACTTGTGGTTCTTCTTTGTTCTTGATAGCCGAGCTTGGTCTCTCGATGCGTGCCTCGTGTCTCCTGGGACGATCGTAACTCCTGGTCCTTCCTCTTTCGTGGCCGGGTCAAATTGAATGAGAACAATCCCTTAGTTCTCCCTCGGTTTTATACCATCTGTTGCCATCTTGGATTTTTTAACCTCTTTGGTTTTCCAATGCTCGCCTCATATATTATTAACTTTTCTTGTTTTAAAGTTAACAAATCCAATATTAAATTATTTATATTTAATTCTTGATATTATTTATTTGATAACTATTAATATTAGACATAATGCAAGGAATAGTGTTCAAACATTCATGAACCGTGATCCACGGGTCGTATACCGTTCATTTATGGCCGCTAATTTTGAGTTTATATCAAAAGTAATATCAAAACTCACAACATTATATATTCCAAAATAGCGTACCTTTGCTTTTCTTGTAGTCCTTAGCTGAATCTTCAAGCTTTGATGCTGATCTTTTGCTCCGAAGCACCCGGTATAAAAGCCCGATTTTGTCAGCATTATAAATTTGATTGGCTGTCAATTCCTCTGATAATTCAAATCGTTCAAAGTTCATTTTAAATATACTGCAACAGCAGTATCACTAAAAAATCTCTCTATTCAGAGTAGTCGGTGAATACCGTGTTGGATTCAGTAACTTCTGTTAAAGCTCAAAGCTTTTTGGCCCAAGATAAAGCAAACCACATTTTAGCTGAGCACTGTACCATATGAATAATGTGTCGTCTAATATTTCATTTTTTGCCGTTCCTCTGCCTTGCTTGCAAACTGGTCTTTACATACCATTTTACAGCAAAAATCTTCAATTTCTTTTCTTTGATTCTTCCAGTCATACACTGTTCAAGTTACAACTCCCAAATCACCAGTTGTTTTATTTTGGCTTACCTGTTCTGTGGGGGTCAACAGCTTTCTGTTTGCTCTCGCAAGTGATGGGCAGGAATCAAGCTCAACACCCTCTCCTAGAGTTATTTATAGCTAGTGAGTCGAGACTACAAATCTGATCCAGAGATGCGGATCAACGAGGTCCTTGTGTAATTACATATGAACGTGACCACACTTGCCTGAGTTAGTGCTACTACGAGGGTGGTCTGAAAAGTTTCCGACCTAACAAAGATACAAGACTTTTTTCAGAAATTTTTTTTTTTATTTTTCAACATAGTCTCTTTGTAACTCTACACACTTCTCCCAGCGATGCTCCCATCTCTGTAACCCGTCCAAATAGTACTCGGCGTTTTTCTCTGCAAAATAATCGTTCACAAAGGTGATTGCCTCTTCATTTGACGAAAATCTCTGTCCTCCGAGCGCAATTTTTAGATGAGGGAACAAAAAGAAGTCGCTTGGGGCTAGATTCCTAGATCTGGTGAGTAAGGCGGATAGTCCAGCAGTTCAAACCGTAGTTCATGGATTTTCACCATGGCAACCGTTGAGGTGTGAGACGGTGCGTTGTCTTGGTGAAACAGGATTTTCTTTTTCTGCAAGTTCTGCCTTCAGCTTGTCAAGTAATGATGGGTAGTATGCTCCTGTAATGGTTTTTCCTTTTTGAAGAGAATAGATTAAAAATAACTCCATGACTATCCCAAAAAACAGTCACCATCACTTTCCCAGCCGACGTTTTTGGTCTAACGTGAGCAAACGCGGCACCCAACGCGCGGACAGCTTTCTCATCTCTAAATGTTGATTTAATATGTGACAAACACGTTCTTTTGACATGTTCATAACCTCTGCAATCTCTCTCACTTTAATTCGGCGGTCGTCTAGCACCATTTGGTGAACTTTGGCGATGTTTTCGTTGGTAGTTGCAGTTTTTGGACGTCCCGAACGTTCATCGTCTCCCAAGCTCTTACGACCACGTTTAAATTCAGCTGCCCAAAATTTCACTGTGGTAAATGATGGTGCAGAGTCCCCATACACATAATCAAACTTATCTTTGATTTGCTTAGGCGTATTTTGCCTTTCAAAAAAAAAAAATTTAATGACAGCTCGATACTCGATTATGTCCATTTTTCTTAAAAACACTCACATCGACTCACTCAAACGACTGTTACACAACAACTGAGCGTCCAAAATGGCTGAAACTTTGGTGAGTAACTGTCAACAGATGAACAACGAAATTCACTAGCTTTTATTTACGACTGCTGCTATCTTCATGTTGAGGTCGGAAACTTTTCAGACCACCCTCGTATGTTTGTGTGGTACGTTTGACATGTAAGTTAACCACATTTTATTTCTATTTAATTTCCCAATGGGATGGTTGGTTAAATAATTTTATCTATTGACTCATTATTTAGTAGTATTTTAAAAAAAAAATTAAGAAAGAATTATTCTATTTTGATGCCTGTAAGTTGTCCTGTCCTGGTTGTCCAATGGCTATCAAATTTAATGTGGGATCTATAAATTAGGGTTACAATGGTGAATATTATTTATAAATGGTATTATTCCTTAATATTTTCAGTTAGGAACTTATTTTCTAAAAATGTTCTAAAGTAAAGAAGACAAATAGCTATTAGCTAGAAAGGAGTCTATGTGTATTAATAATTTTGTAGAGTTTATTTGTTGGCCTGTATAGGTCTGGGGTGCATGCATGCTGTGTAGTGCTTCTGCATACTTCTTGCCTACTTTGTCTCTTAGTTTATCATTTATATATGCTTGTTCAACTTCTTGTGTCTGCTATAGCAGTGCCACTTTTCAATGCATGTCTTTCAGTAGCAGGGAAAATGCACAAACATCGAGTTTTGATCTCTTGAGCAAGAAACCAGATTTTGACTGTATCGCATTTCATACAATGCTGTAGTATTTATTGTTAATCAAGCTACTCTTGTATTGTAGCCAAAGCAATTGCTTTGCAAATGAAAGTTTATGTAGTGCGAGTGGCTGAGTGTTTGTTAAGTTAGGTCATCTGTTATGTTTTGTACATAACATACTTGTGCATTTCGAATGAATAGATTTCATATATGATTAGCTCGGCCAGTCGTGAGGTGCATGCCACATTGCACCATTATGGTTCCAAATTTGAAGCTTAGTATATAAATTCCCCCTTTAGCAAGCCTGTCCTGTTATCGAACTGCAGTGGGGGAAAGGAGCAGGGCCGATTGACTACATCACTATCAAGTGGTTAAACTGTACCCCTTATTCCTGAAAATATCAGGTCGAGTCATAAGTAACTTCTGATGCAGCTAAATAGAATTTATAGTTCGTATCTACCCGCTATGAGTTAACATGACAACAAGTTTTTGTTTTCACTATATAGACGAGGCTTCATGCTTTGTTTATATTATGATAAAATAATAGATAATAATAGTAAATAATGAAATAGATAGATAATAATAAATAATGAAAAATAACAGTTAGTCTTTTGTCAACTGTTTTTTTTAACCTCTGAAATGGAGAGTCAAAAAGTACATATTCGTCATGTAATGCTTTGGGAATTTAAATAAGGCAATAGTGCTAGGGGGACAGCTGAAAAAATATGCAGTGTATATGGTGAAGGACTAATAACTGATCGGGCAGCTAGAAATTGGTTTATAAAATTCCATTGTGGAGATTGACCTTAAAAGACAAAGCGAGGGTGGGACGTCCATCCGACTTTGATGACAACCTTTTAAAGGCAATATTGGAGCAAAATCCACGTCAATAAACAAGAAGCATTGCAGAAAGGTTGAATACATCACAATCGACTGTTAACCGCCACCTGGAGAATTTTGGGAAAGTCAGCAAGTTAGGAGTGTGGGTACCTCACAATCTCAGTGAACAGAATAAAGAAGATTGCATATCAATCGCCACAAGTCTGCTCTCACGGGTAAAACTTGAGCCTTTTTTAAACAGGATTGTAACAGACGATAAAAAATGGGTTACCTATGACTATATAGTCCGCAAAAGACTGTGGCTTGATAACGATCAACCACCCCTACCAGATCCGAAAGCAAATATCTATGGCAAAAAGATTTTATTGTGTGTATGGTGGGATTGTCAAGAAATAATTCACCACGAGTTGTTGAAGTCAAATTTAATGATTACTGTGGATAGATACGTTCAGCAGTTGCAAACAGTGCAAGAGAAACTCCCATGAAAAGCGTCCTGCACTCGCCAATCACAAAAACGTCATTCTTTTACACGACAATGCGCGACCACATACAGCAAGGGTGACTCAAGAAAAAATTCTTGAGCTTGGATGGTATGTTTTACCACATCCACCTTACTCCCCGGATCTTGCCCCGACAGACTACCACCTTTTCTGTTCCTTACAAAACTTTTTTGAATGGAAAAACCTTCAATTCTGAAGAGCAAGTCAGGCAGGCTGTCGAAAACTTCTTCCAGTCCAAACCAACCACATTTTACAAGGAAGGAATTGATAAACTGCCAGGAAGATGGGAGAAGGTTATAGATAATAGTGGTGAATATATAATAAATTAATATAATTTTGTTATTTATGAGAGCCAAATAAATGTCTGATAAAAAAACGGAAGTTACTTATGACTCGAACTAATAGTTCATTTTCTTTTTAATATTGTTTTGGCTTTTTGAAGATTATTCTAGATGTTATTTAATTTTCAGGGCCCCTAAGAAAAAGAAAGAAAAAAAAAAAGGACTTCCAATCAAGATAAATCAAAATAAATAAGATATAAAAAAAATTCTCTTATCACCCATTTTACTTTATTAATAAAAGGCAATAAATCATTATTTTATTAATATATTTTGTTATTTGTATATCCTCGACCAACCCTTTGGTATTTTGCCTTGTTGATTTTAGAGGCAAAAAAGGGATGTAATAGGTAGTCTAAATCAGTCCTATTTTTGTGAGCGAGTCAGCCGCTGTGTTTTAAATATAAATAGGTAATATTGTATGGCATTGACAAAGGTGTGGCTAATTTTTTAAGCGACACTCCTTCAAAAGACATGGAGTGGGCTAACATGTGTTTTTTGTCAGATTAGGTTTACAAATGATAATAAATTAGCTGTTCATTTTTTAACTAGTTCTTCAAGATCAAACGCGAGGAGTAGCTGTAGACCAACTCACCACTTAGCTTTAACTTCTACCGCCCCCGCTTCTGTCCTTGTTTCAAGGTAAGAGTTGTTTAGGATTTTGAAAGACTTTCTAAAACTAATAACTCACAAAACGGAACAGGAATGTCAAATAACAATCATTTTTATATTAATCCTGCATGTTTTGTTATTTTTTTCTTTGTTTAATAATTTATTGCTTATATCAAGTTTATTTTTTCTCACAAATTTATTATTACTATAGTATGTTTGAGCATACATGAGCAATTGCAAAACTTGCTACAGTTAGTTAAAAACAGTAGCTGTATATAATGTGTAACTTAAGTTACCATGTGTTATTCTGGTGGGCATTTAACATAAATATCTTTATCTGGCTCAGGTAACGATAAAAAAAAAATTAAACTGGAGAGAATTTTGTACAATTAATTTTCTTATCATCAGTATTTACCGGGACATTATGAGGAATGTTGCCTACGTGAAGCTGTTGATTGGAGAAAAGTTAGAAATTTTAATGATCATTTATTTATTAGAATAATATTAACACAATAAGAATATATCAAGTTTATAATTGTTTAAATAAAAAAGGTAGAATGATAAATGGTCCAGCCTGAGATAGCATAAACAGTAATTGGAAGTTTCTGGGTTCGAATGCCCGCAGTAATACTATTTTGTTCACTTTGAACAGGTAGGATTACCTAGCACAACTGACAAGTATTAATAAATTAAAAACTAATCAGGGCTTTGAAAATGACACCTATACACTTAATTACATGTGAGAGTTTGGATTAATGCCTAATAACAAAATTAAACGAATACAAATTATTATTAATGGGACAATTGACTGCCAAACTATAAGGATATCATAGCTAGCAGCGGGATCTTAACGGAAATCAGAAGTTCCCAGATTCAAATATGTGATGTGTCATTATTTGTTATCTTTTATCAATAATCATTGAAGTTTACACCAGTGGAAACGTTATTGATTTAAAATTATCTATTTTTAAAATATCAGATTGAACAAATGAAATGTCAGTTCCTAGGGTATGAGGAAAATTAAAGAAAAACAAACTTTAATGATATTATTTTTATTCAAAATAATATCCGCTAGCTTCAATACATTTCTCGCAACGCCCAAGAAGATTTTTTAAAAAAATGACAGACATTTGGCGACAAGCCAGGTGAATTTGGTGGATCTGGTAAAACTTCTATTTTCAGATCACATAATTTTTTTAAAGTTGACTAGCATTTAACAAAGTTTCTTGCAATCAGTCAGATCATGCACACCCTGGTTCTTTTTTTTTCCAATCTCAATAGCATGAAGGTATCGCATAATAGAAGTATGTCTGACGTTTAAGCGTTTTGAAAGGCCTTTACGAAAGCCTTTAATTCATCATCATTGAGCTTTGTTTCTGTCCTTCCACACTTTAATATTTGTATTACCGGAAACCTAGAGATCCACTGATTTACAGTTCTTTCATTCACTATACCATCACCAATCGCCATATTGATGTTTCAAAAGGTCATTTTGAATTTTTTTTTTTTCACTATATGATACAAAAATAAAACCACCCCTATGAAAAATAATATATATAATATGATATACGACCCGGAAAATTATAATTAATCCTACTAAATCCTTTGTCACAAACTGTCTCTTAAGTACTTAAGAAAGCCGCCCACTAAAATAAAACGGCTCAGTCATCACCTCAAACTGTGAAGGTAATTTTGCTATTGTACTCGGCAAGCAGCTCTGAGCTTGATCGTGGTGTTGGGGGCTGAAGGTCAGTGTGTTAGAGAGGAACTAGCTTGGTTAGCCGCTCCACTCTGTACTATGTACCGCTAGGCCTCAAATCGTGATTTTGACAAGAGGAAAATTGGAGGAAATCCACTGGGAAACCTTCGACCACCCTCCTCCCTACTGTCCAGATTTGTCTCCTTTTTACTATTTTTTGTTTGTCAAGACTATTTCATGATGTCAAGAAGCATGTGTGCGATTAGTTAGCGACCCACCCTCGTTAAACTTATAACAAGGAATGTTCACGTTTCCATATTATTGGCAAAAGTGTGTGAGCGTGCAGGAGGCTATGGTAGAGAAACACTTAAGATTTCACTTGTGCATATTATTAATCACTAAATTTATTGAAAAATTTAGCGTTTATATTTGAATTACCCTTGTATTAAATAATTTGCTGGACCAATGTTAAAACATCCCTTCTTCCAGAAACTATTGACATACTGACTTCTACTGAAACATGGACATATGGAGGACCAAATTTACGTATTTACTCAGAAGACTAACATCAAAACCAAGCAGATTTGTCAATCGAAAGTTCTAAGACTCATCACATGTGTATCATTTTACTTACAAATCATACCCTTCACACTCACCTAAAAATTCCTTAAGTTCACGACTGCATTAGAAATAACAGTAGCAAAACTGATTTAGCTGGTAACATTTAACTACGACTGAGGAGAAGTTAGAGAAGAGATCTTCTAAATTAATAGCTATATGCTATCTTTGAACTTAGCTTCAGTCATAAAGGGGAGGTATCATTAGATGCCCTGTGGCATCATGTCATATTTACAGCACATTCAGCTCTGGTTGTTCCTTCACATTCCTGATCACAATTGTGAATCAATAGATATAGTTTAAATAAATCTTGGGGATTAAGTAGACTATAATTACAAAGATTGTTTAGAATTGTTTTTGAAGCCGTTGTTGACTTTGTTACACATCACACTTTAGAGTGATTGTAATGCTCATGACCACTACATTTATCAAGTGTTTTGTATTGTGTTACCACTATTTCCTTAGGTAGTCCTTAATATAACAGACATAGGCTGTTGTAAACGCTCGCTCTAAACCAATACTAGGCGAGGATAAATTTATTTACAATGTCATAATTAATAGTTAATTATAATGTCATAGTTAATTTAAACCACATTGCTTAGTTGATGGACAAATGTCTCTATGAACTTGACATACAGCTACCAATTTCCAGCAATCTGGAATCTTTCTCATTCTAATAGGGGGACCGGAAAGTAATGTCGTTTTTTTTTTTTTTTACATTAAATTCAAACAAATAAATTTTTAACAAGTTTTTGTTTTTGATCAATGATGAAATCACCCTCCTATCAGCAACCTTTTGCAATCTAGTGTGCAAATTTTCAATGCCTGATCGATCAAAATCAATTGGTTTTTGATCAAAATATCTGGAGATGGCATTTTGGACATCATTCAAATTTTGATGAATTTTTTGCAACTTAGAAAATGTAGCGATCGGAATAAATGAAAATCCAATATTAGGCGAGTATGGTGGTTGAGGCAATACCTCCCGCCCTAATTCATTAATTTTTTCCAGGGTTCTTACAGAAAAAATAGGCACAGTGGGGTGTTGCAGAATAACGCCTTTTTTATTGACAATCGCTGGGCAATTTTCAGTCAAAGATTAATTTACTCGATCCAATTGTTCACTGTAAAGATCTGCATTCACAGTTTTTCCAGGTATCAGCGATGAACGACCCCGCGAATACTCCACCAAACAGACAAAAGAGCCTTAGCTGTATTTCATTCCGATTCACGTGGAGAGAGATTTTTGGTTTATCATACAGGACCCCCAGGAGCCTCGCCCAATATTGCGCCATCAGATTTCCGTTAATTCCGAACGCTAAAAAATTTGGAAATTCGGATGATGTCCAAAATGCCATCTCCAGATATTTTGCTCAAAAACCAATTGATTTTGATAGATCAGGTATTGACAATTTGCACACTAGATGGCAAAAGGTTGCTGATAATGAGGGTGATTACATCATTGGTCAAAAACAAAAACTTATTAAATTTAACTGTTTGAATTTAAAGTAAAAAAAAATTAATTAAATTTATATATGTCTTGGATGAGATTGCGTAGTGGTAGATTATTAGATGAAATGATTGGTTTTATGTTGTAATGTATTTGTAGTGATCTTTGCTATGCTTTTAAAAGCTTTGTTCAAATGCTTGCTATATTGATTATCAAAAAATATATTGGGGTTTAAAAGAATTTTCTTTGAACCAACATATTATATATATATCCAGCTTGAAATCGTCTTGCTCTCTTCGCTAGTTAATCTCCTTAGCTGATTAAGTGTATCGGTTAAAAGCCAACATCATAGAATTGCCCTACTTTAAAAAATGTTTTATAGTAAACTGTTTAATCCAATATGTTTCGTTTTCTCATTATATAGACAAAAAAATTAATTATATTTACACACTATAAATGAACTTAATAAAGGATGTAGTAAGTGAAGGAACTCTAGCGAGAGGTTATCTGGGTGGGGGCCATGAGAGAATCTTGAATGCTTATTAAATGATAGTGGAAAAAATAGTTGGTATATTCAGCTTGAAATATTTCGTTCTATTTGCTATACCATCTCAGTCACTAGAAATTTCTTTACAATAAAAACAAATTATCTAGCTAACATATATTGGCCAAAAAGATAATTAAAATCAGCTCAAACATGATTAAATAGGCTATGTCTACTGTTCACTTCCAAAACTTTGTTTTTTTAGTCTACGTCTTGTATATGTTGACCAAAACATATACAGCATAACCTGAGTTGTTGTTGAATGTACCTTTAAAATTTCTGAAGATTTTTTTATTACCCCTGTCGTAGCACATACAATTCATGCGAAGGATGATTTTCATTTACCAGTTTAAATAAAAGTATAGCCTCCCCCTTTGGGTCCTTCGATCATTTATGCATATTGATTTCTAGGAGTATATGCTACATTTCTTTTTCATAATAAATATACTTCTTTCTTTTTTAATGGCAATGGCTTGTTTTCATGAATCTGTGATATTTTGTATGCTTTTCTTTTGGGTTTCTTTGTTGCATGTTACTAATTTTATTAATTTATGTAAGTTTATTTATTTTAAACTTTATTTGTTGCACTCAACTCCTTTTTCCTACATTTTTTTTTTCTATTTTTATTCTTTGATTACCTTTATTATCGCGCTGTTGGGGCTCATAGTTGAGCTTATAGATTTGAATATGGTTTCAGGTATGGCCGGAAATATTGATGAGCAGTAATGTAAGTAAATTTATATATTTTTTTTGTTAGGAAGAAGTAAGGGGGCTTGGTTTTTTATTCATTGATATCTATTGTTTGTTTTTTACTTGAATTTTTTTAAATTATTTATAATTTATAATTGAAGAGGAATTCTTTGTAATTTATATTATAGTCTGAAATACGTTTAAATATTTTTTTATTATTTCAGTTAGTTGAAATGAAAAAAATAAAAATAAAAAAGCATGCGACTTGACTGAATGTAAGCTAAGTTTCTAGTATGGATTTCATCTATTTTCTATCTTGTTTCCGATGAATAAGAAATCACCAATTTTTCCTAATTCTTTAAAAATATATAATTAACTAATATCTGACCATTGGATAACAATTCATCATTTTTCCCCCTTAACTAACCCTCACCACAGCTTATAATTTAAAAGGCTTAAATACTTTCCATTTTTGAGTAATGAAGCTTTTATCTTATATTTTACTTTTTCTTATACCTTGCCGATTATATATTTTCACTTGCAACTCTTCCCTAACTGCATGAAAGCATGTCTATTACATCTAAATATTATATATTATAACTTTTATATAAATTAACCTTTGTTATTGTAAAAGTATCTAATAATTATTTACCTTTTTATTGGTGGCATAGCTCCTGAAAATGTCTTTGAAATTGTACAATTTCATCCAAATTTATGGATTTTATAATATACAGTGAATTCACTTATAATTTTTGCAGCTGGGAGAGTAAATGTTTAACTTTATCATCATTAAAAATAACGGAGAGGGAAATTTAAATCACTATTCAGTAATACAAAAAATGAAAGGTTGTTAAGTGGTAGATCAGGTCTTCTCTTCGAGATTCATCAGATGACAGTGCAATTTCAATCGAGAAAACGTAAAATCCAATAACCAACTTGACACCATAAATACCTACTGAAACAGTACCTACTATTATAAACAGAGTTGCTAACAAGCAAGTTGTATTTTAGCAATCGCGTTGACCATTCTATCATTAATGACCAGCAAGGTCTTTAAAGGTGACGACTTTTTCTATTTCCTTTTCCACACCTTCCTAGTGGGATTCTCTGCCTCTGCCTTTGTCTCGCTAAAACTATCACATCCTTGGAAGGGATCCCTTCCATGCAGACGACGGTCTCTGGGGCCCTACAAGATGTACCTAGTAGCTAGTCTGCCTCTTTCTGGTTCACACTCATTTTTGGGATCTGGACAGTTTTTGTTTTTGCCTACCCTCAGATACCGAGTGTGAACTCGTGGTCATTCCAAGACCACATAACTACCTATAAAACGTACACTTTACCTCTTTTGCTGAACATAGTACACTGTTGGGGCACACCTTCTAAGAACTCATGGAGTCAGATCAATTAACAAAATACGAATAAAGCTTCCCGCTGACTGGGCTGCCAGCAAAGGTCAAAGACCATAGGTTTATTCACGCATTTATCTCTTTCCTACAGCCGCCAGGCAGTGGCCGAGTCGACGAGAGACCGGCAGGTGCTCCTGTATGGTATGGTATGGTTGGTGAAGCTGCCATTGTTACTCAGTTAGTAGCCTTACAGCTATTTCTTTCAATGACCTCCCATTCGATTCTCGGGGAGTTCTAGCTTATATTAAATTTAATTCTAGGTCAAGCAGAAATGCATTTCATAGTTGTATTTTATAATTTTTTTATAGGTGTCTCATTTTAAAAATGAGATCATCGATCGATATTCAGTGATGAGTACATTTCATCTTCAGTTATCTGTGTTATTTCATGACGTTTGTTTTCCTATGGATCCCATCATGCCCAGCTGCTTTTCCTATTTTTATTTTCTCTCCCTCTCTCTCTATACAGTATTTCGTGTTACTAAATGATCATTATAATCTTACAGCGATTCAGATGATGGTAAAGGCGAAATGGTGAAAAAAAGGAAATTAGAACATGAAGAAAAACCTGAAAAAAAGGAGCCGAAACAAAAACAGGCAAAAGCCCTGGAGAAATCTTCATCACCGGTCCCATCTTCATCATCATCCTCCTCAGAAAAAACCAAACCAAAATTAACTCCACAGTAATTTATTTAACTTTCATTCTTCATGTGCTGTGTTCTACATTAACTGTTGTACCTTTCCTTTGTTTGTACCTAATAAGACAAACATGAATTATGAAACTTTTGTGTGTAAGTAAAGTTACGATATGCTGTGTAGATTTTTAGTATCAAGTTTGGATAAAGGTTTTTTCTTTATTTTTATATTCTTTCATTTAGCTGATAATAAATCAAATTGAAAAAAAAAAAAAAAAAAAACAAAAAAAGGGAATTGAATCGCAAAGGAACATTAATTATTCCTAGTTACTATTTTTAGTCACAAAATTTACAATTGTAAAGAGAGTATAATTAATTTACTCACAGCTATAATATATATATTTCTTCATAAAATATTCACGCATACTGTTCTCTTGCTAATTATAAAATTAGAGTTTGATTTTCGTTGTATTTCAATAATCAATGTATATTTTTTCGTATTACGATTCATTGTTGACACTTTTAAATTTCACTCTTATAACAAAATCCTTTAGTTTAAACCCCATTCCTAGTAGAATATAGATTTGAATATTTTTGGCTTGTAGTCAATTAAATTAATTGTATTATTTGTTTATTTGATAAACTGGTCATTTGTATTACCTCATTCGTATTGTAAACTTGAAGCCAAATTCAGTATTGTGATAAGTGTTAAAGAGGTGATGTAGCTCTTTTATTAATAACTATTTTATCATGACATTGTATTTCCTTTTCTGTTGAGATCGACAATTTATTATTACTTTATTATTTTAGAAATGATATGGTTTGAGAATTATTTAAAATAGAACATTCAGATGTTATAGTCAATAAATATTTGCAAAAAACATCTTGGAACAAAATTAACCTTACTCCTCCTCTATCCTTATTGAATAGCCTTTAGGCTTCCGAGACAGAATATGTTATGTTAGCACACTCGGGTGTTTTTACACTCTCTGGTAAAATGTAACTGGCATTGAACTCTGGAGAGGGAGGAGACATGTGGGAGAAAATTGATCAAAAATTCAAAATATAAATTTTTGTCGAAAAAAAGATCTGAAGCTCCAGTTTTTATTTTGTATGCTTATAACATTAATCAATAACCTAATGTCGATTGATCAAAACAATAAATCATCACACTTAGCACAATGTGAACTTATAGGGCTATATATAAGATATTTTTATATATATAAACAACTATTTGTTGATTTTAGTATGTACTGTTCGGGCCTTGGAGGTTAAGAACAGGAAAAGCCATTGGCACTTAGTAATAAAAAACAAGTAACCGAAGACTTGAGGCCCAAAATTAACTTAAACAACCCTTAATAATAAAAACAGGTACCCGGGAGAAAACCCTAGTACCCTTTGCATCTGTATAGGTATTAGAGTACAAACATTAGGAAATAAACCCTGGCAATTTACTATAACCCGTGGGGATAGCCACTTCTATGTGGTGGGGTAGGCTGGTTCAAATAACAGGTTTATCAGAGAATTGGATCTCGTTCCAGCACTTACCTGTTACTTCTTTAGAGTTGAGTTATCTTAGCCTCTTTGAGTTTGGCTGTGGAAGCTGGAGTGATGTGCTAGGAATAGGAAGCCAGCATAGCGAAGAAGCAATGAAGACAACAAAGCAGAATAGCCATATATTTTTAAAATTTTTATTTTAAGTATATAACGCAGTGAATTGTGAATATGAAACATTTACATAAATAGTAACATTATCCACTAGAACCAGATCGAACCCTGAGATAAACTTAACTTGATCTTATTAAATAAACTGTTATTCGTCATAAATGTCCATTTGACTCTTAATAAATAAGAAACTTAGATTATATTTTTAATAAAAAGCGGAATCGTACAATGTATGCAATATGTTTTTATATAATATGAAAATAAAGAATCTAACACAAAGATTCAACATTACCATTCTCAATAAAATAAAAAATCTATTTTAACAAATTATAGTTACATAGAAATGTGTGCTTAATAGTATTTCTTAATATTTCCACCCAGAAATAAAAATTGTTCAAATCTCATTCTAAAATAATATAAGTATTCAGTCTTATACTTTTTTAGGGAGTAATTTGGAAGTAGGAAAATACATTCTAAAAAGTTTAAATTCAAACATGGGGGGGGGGGGGTGAGGATCAGCTGGGACACCCAGAATTCAGTTTTAAGTGGCTTGAAAGGAGAATGATTCCTTCATACCTCATATTTATATGTAGCCTGTATTTACTCATACATACATGTAAAACCATTAATCGTCAATTTGTTTATATATAAACGATGAAGCAGCTATTGAAAACCATTATAATTTGGATCAACAAATCACACTACTTGGGCTAGTAGAACAAGACAGAAAATTGTAAAGAACTATAAAAAGAATATATCTTATATTTTATTTAATGTTAAATGTTTGGTTGTCAAGGACCTGCCTGAGTTTCAAAATAAAAATTTTTTATTAGGAATTAAAATTTCTTGTTAAGCCGCAACTTGAACCCGACATTTTTGTGTCAATAGTTTTTTTTAAATGTCACACTTTTCTGAATATAAGCTACTAATGAATCACTAAATTAATGATGAAGGGAACGTTATTAAACAATTAAAACCACTGTATAAATATATACTATATATTTTATTGAAAGCAAAGAACCAGCCATATGCATATTTAAAAATAAATTATAATTAAAAAAAAAATGAAAGAAAACAACGATTTATGGGCACATGTCATTAATTTCATTGTTTATATCTAATAATTGCAAAATAAAATTAGTGTCTGCAAGAATTTTAGCAATAGTGCAAAGTAGCTCTTGAAAAGTTGTTGGCAGCAGGCCTAGCTGTCGTCCACAAGTTTCAACGATGTATGAATCTGATGTATTTAACTCCTGTGAAATAAATCAAGAATTAATAATAATTAAGCATGGTGATAATATATGAAGTTTACATGGTAAAAATGATTTATAAATACCTTGTGTTGCAAAAAATCAGCAAAACTCAATCTTAGTCTTTGCGTATTTGAATTAGAATCAGTACACATAATCGTAAATGCTCCAGTGCTATTTTGAGGCACTGCGAAATAAACACCAGCCAAAACTTCTCCTTTGATGTTTCGAGAAAGCCAGCTTTTGAAGTTGTAAACCAAATTTCTTTTTTCCGTTACTTCGACTGCATTTTCAAAAGGGCGTGCAACATAAATTAAGTTCTGAGTAGTTTTTATATTGGTTCCTCTGATTTCTTTAACTTCCCAGATGACATAGTTCACGGTATCCTCTGGGAAAAAATACCTGTATTCTCTTTTTACCCAAGATTCATTAGTTTGTGTGAACCAACCTGAAAATTAATAAATAGTTGATTAAATTTTTTTTTATAAACAAAGCTACTTAATTATTAAACGTGAATCTATATGTATATTCAAAATTAATCATGAAATATGAGCACATCTTATTTAAAACTGAAATATCTTGGGACCTAATGATATAAGAGGGATAATGAAGATACCAAACTTTATTCCATTTGAGCAAAATGTGAAATGACAATCTATGAAACTGCCGTTTTATTCTCTGGCCTAATCTTAAAATATCTCTTTCATATCATCTTAAATAAAACTACATTGATGTAGATGACCTATTATCACATGAACTACCAACAACAGGACAGAATTTAACATGTTAGCAATGAGTTTTACTTTATTTATACCAAAGTTAATGCAGAACAACAAGATGTTGTAGTAAACTTTCATCTCACAAGTAAAAAATGCTAAGTGTTAGACGGTCAAAAAAACATCAGTATTATTACAGACTACATCTAGTAATTTATGTATATACAAAGTTACAAGTATTTGAACAATAAATTGTGAATACTAACCAGTATGTGGGTAAGCTGCGTCTTCCATGACGGTGACTACACGTGCTACATGATAGCCAGGATCAAGGAGAAGGACGCCCTTCCTGCCAGCTATATCCACCTTCATGCAGACAAGTACATGCTCTTTGTCAGATGTTTGACAAGGCCCTCGCTCGAGGTAGCCCGCTGGATCTTCTACCGACTCTTCGCATGAAACCAGGCTTATTGAAGAGTCGACCGATTCTAGTTCCAGTTCTCTTAGTCTTTCAATCAACTCCAGTCCCAGGCCGACGCACGTGTACTCCTCCTCTACGATAGCTGGAATGTACTGCTCATAGAAATCCCTTAGGTTCCATTCTTCGTTCTTACAATAATCTCCATAAAACCTTTCAAAATTAAAAGTCATATCTTAGCTTGTCAAGAATTAATTTTTTAAAAATCAATTGTTAAGAAAATAATGCAAGATTTCTACATTTCATCAGTTCCATTGAAAAACACAATAATCCATCTAGTCTATTTGTTTTAATTGTGAATCACTTTATAATCAGTATACTTTCTATATATATGTCTGTATGGATACGGAAGAGTAAATCTGTTTAATGGCAAAAATACAATTTTTTCTTCTATACTAGTTATGCTATGACCTAATGATCGACAAAATAAATTTGTTATGATTTTCTTAATTTTAGAATTGAAATTTATAACCAAATGGTTTATTTTGATTAATTCGAAACATCACATATGTTAGCAATGTAATATAAACTCTTCAATTTACAATGAAGAAAAAATTAAAATTGATACAGAACACTAAATTAAAATCTATAGAATAGACAAAAACTATTTTTTTATTCGCATAACTGAACATAATAAATAAACGGAAAGTAAAATGAATTCGAATATGAATTAGGCACTTGTGCATTAGTCATTCTATAAAATCTGAATATTGAAGACAACAATTTTAACACCTTACAGATATTTAATTAATTATTATCAATACATTACCTTATGAAATTGCCAACTGTATTGTAGTGGTGTTCCGGGAGGAGTTGCTGAACGGTAAGTTCGAAGGAAAGCGCATGTTCCTCGTATGCCTCAACCGAATCAAGTCGGAGAACCTGAAGTGGGGTAGACCAAATCGGGGGTGATATCACACCCTGTTTCAGACATATTTCAGTTTCGAGTCAACTTGGCCACTCTGAGCCCCACCTGCCGACCTTGGGTAACCCTCTCCTCTCATCCCTGCAGCTTGCTACAGGGCTTTCACTCCTCTGTGAACAGTTCTCTTGCTCTGCAGGCAAAAGATAACGTTAATTATCTATAAATATTCTTCAAAAGAACAATAAAAATTAATAATATATAAATTTTAAGTCATATCATTATTGTCGCATATTTTAGATGAATTGGAAAAAAGAAAGTTGGTCATAAGGTCGAATCACACTTTGGAAATTTCCAAATCAGTTAACAGTCGTTATGAGGGGAAATGAGAGAGGAAAGACATCTAGAGAAGCCCAGTTAACTTTAATATGAAGATTATTAACCATCACAAGTTAGTGTTTAAATGGTATTCTTTGCTTTTAATTATTTTAAGTTGTAACTATAGGACTTTTCAAAAAAACCTGAGTTACAAATAAGTCAATTAAAATAAAACATTATGTATTATTTGTGATTATTCATCAGTAAAAAATATAATTTATTTAGAAAAAAGTAAGTTGGGATTTTATAATTAAGCACTACATTTTAATAAATAACATCATTTACAACAAATATTCAAGTGTGGTCACTAATCTCCTATCTTCATACTACTAGTAGTAGTACATAATGCAATAGTGTTTAGAAAATCATCACATCCAGATAAAATATTTGCGCCATAACAGCACCTTTGGCCACACTCCAATTTTTAAAGTAAACGAATTAAGTTCATGTGACCACCATTTAATATGCATAAAAATTAAATTTGATCAATGTGAAGTAGTGTTCACCAATAATATTAGACAAATGATGCTCATAAAAGATTCAAGTTGTCATACATTAGTCACCTTGATGATGTAACCTCGTTTGAAATGAACGTTGAAGTTCTCGATAGTTTAGCTAATCGAGATCATAAAAATGTTTTAAAATTCATCATAAAAACTATTTTTTAACAATCATACGTGGGATATTATTACCTAATCTAAAAATAGTACAGACTGTAGGTAGGGTTTCGTACAGCAATAAATAATAAATCAGCGGGAAAATTATGTTAAAACAAAATTATCTGTTGATAGGAGACTTACCCATAAACCGGCCCAGAGCCCTTTGTGAAAACCCTCCTCTCCTGACGAAGAATTCAAGCAGATTGGTGGGGAGAAATCCGACAGCAGGTTTTATAGAATCTTTTATCAGTAAAAGGCCCCCCTCTCGACACCAGTCCCCCCTCCCCGTTGCAATTACAACGTATAACGTAAAGTCCAATAATTCAGCTGCATGACGGCAGCTGATAATAAAGAAAAAACACTTAAACGAGTACACAACTCAAGTGCCAGGTGCTCGAAGGCACAGGCCAATATGGCGACTTTAAGGCCCGCTGATCCCACGACCCAGAATGCATTTCGCCAGCCCATCATCCGTCTCCTTGACGACTGTTTAAAAATAAAAATATATTCGCCAGGCTGGCAAAGAATTGCTGACAAAACGTACTACAATGGAATCCCACTAAAAATAAATACGAAATCAACCATTTTTTACACGACAGTTTTACATACCCAACTACCTGGTGATGCTCCACCAAATAAATTTTTTTTGTTGTGAATATAGCAACAAATGGGAATGTAGTGACTAGAGGGGGGGGGGTTAGAATGCTATGAGCCCAACAGTTTATTATGTAAAATACTCAAAACTTTAATTTGATGAAAATCTGACAATAAATAGGAAATGTACGGAACAATTCGGCGTGCTCCAACATTTTTTAAAGCAGTTTTAAGACTTATAGTCATTTTAAACAGATAAATCTTATAATGTAATAAATCTAATAAACAAACATAAATATATACATTTTCTACTTTATATATTAGATAACCTTCCAAAATTTATTCGCAACTGAAAAATTAGTTTATAACATATATATATTGAGGTGTTCCATCCCTGATATCGCCTGTATTACATAAAATTACAAAATGTAGTAGAGTTATAAAAATAAAAGTACACGTAGAATATACACAAAAGAATGTGGACCTTCTAACACAAAGGGCAAAGCGTGACTTTTTTTTAATGGCCTTACCCACAGGGACACCATTGCACATTTCTGCACCTTGTAAAAAAAAAGGATTTGCCCAGGTTTTTGAACCAGGGGAAGAAAAGCACAATAAAACAATCTGGCTAACATATATGCAGCTGTTGCTAGCCAGAGATACTCAGAGGGTATTTTACAACAAAGAACACCCAGAAACAAAAGGGTCAGAGGCTTCGAGATAGAAATATCCCTTTAGTATCCTCTGTTCTCCATTCAGGGAGTCTGGGACTCGCTACTGGTCTCCAGTGTCTCTGCCCCTGGAGACTGAGCCAGGATTCACCTTTTAACAGAGTTCAGTCATCACTCCACGTCGAAGATTCATAAAACGTCGGGGTTATGTAATATTTAGGTATTAATGTACACTGCAGTGAAACTATTGTACGCATTATTATTTTGTTAACATTTATTTTATTTATTAATACATCATTCCATTATACACAGATGAATAACTTAGGGTATATTATTTAACCAGGCAAACCTCCAGGTTATTAATAAATAAATTTAACATTTTTTTCAAGAAAAAATTTTAAATTTACAAATGAATTAATGATTTCGTTAGAGTCGACTATTATGAAATCCCCCAGAAGATGGTTTTTCCGCTCGTTCCCAACTTTTTTAAAGAAATCGTTAGTCCTTTTGAGTACCACTATACAGACTCGTTGAAATCTTGCATACAAAGTTCACACGTTGTTTACTTAAACAGAAAAGAAACATATAAAACCTTAAATATCAGGATATTGAACTGACCATTTCAAAAAAATGTATACTTACAACTATTTTTAAAATATTTTTTTGTACATAACTATTGGTTATAATGTTTTACCGACGATATCTTAAGAAGTATTTCACCATGTTTAAACAGTTGAGGGAGACCTGAGTCAATTGTACTATTGTATTTACCTTCAGCCTCCACAAAATATCCCTTGTGAAAAGAGAAAAACCATTAACATGTGATTTAAATGTTGTCTATGGAGTGTTTGCCGTTGTGGGTTGAGCCTTGATAATTGATTAAACAATTTTTTTCTGCACACAATTTATTATATTTATAACATTCCAAGAGCTTAATAATAATGAGTCGCTGGGAGACGGCTGTTGAGGTGACACTTTATTAAGCACCACCTGATGAAGATGATGGTATAAGCCATCGAAAGCGCTTGGATTATTATAAATATTAACCTGTGGGCATACAAAAGTCGTTGTAATTGATAGTTAACTCTTAAAACTTCATTCTCCGGAATATTTTTGAATTTCTTTAGCATTACTGTGTCCTCAACCACGATGAAAAACTCAAGGCGTTAAAACTTAAATATCTTCTGAGTATTAGAAAACTTAAACGTCATATCTGGTGGTGGGGGGGGGGTTCAATAACATTTAGCTTTTGTCACATAGGTAAGATATAATACTAACGGAAAACCCGATATTATTTGAAGGGTCCAGGGAAAACATGGTATAACTCAATTTTTTTTTCGATTTGTTTTTATTTTGGTGCAATATTCTTGCTTTAAGACAGGCGAATCAAATAGTGTTTACTGTTCAGTAGAAAAACAGCCTAAACGCCTAGTGTTTAATTAGAAAATAATAGGCGGGCAGGAGAAAACCAATATAATTACCGGGAGTTTAGATAAGGACAGTCTAACTCCTTATCAGGTCTAACCCCTCTTCTTTATTTTGTATATATTAAATACGAATTTGTTTTATTTTTTTTACCTCGAATTAATGTTTAAACAATATAGGGAAATGTTATTTTCGTTTTCCTGAAAAATTTTCAGTCATTTTGTTTTTCCCCTAACCCCTTCGTATTTTAAGCAAAAATCTTATAGCGTAGCCGAGTCTGTTGGTGAATATTCCTTTAAAATTTCAAACCGATTAAATTATTGTTACAAATGATACCGTATAATAAACAGTTTAACATAATCTTGAGAGAGTTCGTTCGTTATTCGCTACCTTTTTGTATTAATATGTTGGCATAATTACAGAATATTTTGCTGTTTACGATACGTGTCGGTTAACAAACCTTGACTGGTTTCTTTGACCTCAAATTCCTCCCCAGGAAAACTGTATCGTACGATAACCCCTTCCTAACTCGCTCCGCTACTCTCTGGAATTCTCTAACTCCTAATATCCACCACGATTCATTCCTACAAACCTTTAACACCATTATATTCCAACACTACAGACTGACGGTTGCTTGTTCGGTAAAAATTAATTATTTATTATTATTTCCATACTTTTATTCTTTGTATTTATATTATTGTTTGTTGTATGCTATTTTACTTATTTGATCATATTGTTCTTTCTTTCTTTGTTTTTTTCTTTCTTTTATACATGTTAGTTTATCTATGGGTTGATTGACTGAGGACAATTAAACAATCTTTTATTTCTGTACTTCTTTGTTATTCTAAGGAGACTTTGCCCGGAATAAATGTTTTTCTATCTATCTATTATACTGATATGTATTCATGTTTTAAGACTTCAATGGACTATAAGCATAAAAACCCTTTAAGATAGTGTATTAACTCGTTTACTTGTATTTAAAAAATATATTTCATCCTAACATATTTTGAATACGGTTTCAAATTTCAAGTCGTCCAAAATATAATAATATAAATGTAGTGTGTCGAGGGAAGACAAAAGACCGACTGACTCCAGTTTCATCCAGTGGTAGATGGTTTATCGACCTCTTAGTCACGTATGAGAGAGTCCATGACGTTTTCGGAGAGTTCGTCCTTCAGAATCCCGGCACCGTTAATATTGTTCACGTGGTATAGGTGATATCGATTTGATGTATTGTTGAATGTATCGATTAGGGGTGATGGGGGAACAGGGTTGTTACCTTCCCTGCTCATGTTTTTTTAATGTTGTTTTGATCCTGTATCTATTAACGTGTGAACAAATAAATCGTTGAATTTAAGTACATTGTGTTCCGTTTTATTTTATGTTAGAAGCCTTATATAGACATTACAAAAATGGTGACGAGGATGGGATCTCTTAGCAGCAACTGATGACTGAAAGTCGCAGGGTGAGTGTTTTCCTTATAATTGTAAAACATCGCCAAAGATGAGTGAAGGAGTGATCGTCGGGCAGTTGCGGGAGTTTTCACTGGCAAACGAGTGGCAAGTGTATAAGCCTCGTATGGAAAGTTTTTTTAAAGCGAATAACACATTTCTAAACGCTTTGAGCGAGGACGCTTTCAAATTATTGACAAATTTAGCCATTCCGGAAAATCCGGAGTCTGTTGCGTATAAAGAACTGGTTGTTTCGTTGGATAATCATTTCTCGAAGACGGAATCGGTGTTTGCATCACGTTTCAAGTTTTACAATGCTATTAGAGAACAAAATGAAACTGTTAATGATGGATTGCCCGACTCCGTAATCTGGCGGGTAATTGTAAGTTCGGCAATTATCTCGACAAAATGTTGGTCGACAGATTCGTGATTGGGATGCAAAAGGGTCCCGCTCGTGACCGTTTATTTGAAGAGGACGCTGAAAAGCTTACGATTGTGGATGCAATTCGAATTTCCACCAATAAAGAAATCACGGAACAGCAGTACAGACTTTTGGAGGTAAAAAAAGAATCTGTGGGGTTTTGTAAAGGTGAATTTTCACAAACTACCGACTCAATAACTACGAGTTCCAAGAAAAATTAACAAATTGTATATCCCAGTTCGGCAAGAGCATATAAAAAGCGATGTTCTGTTTGCGGTTATACTAACCACGAATATTCAAGATGTAAATTCAAAAATTATTCTTGCAAACAATGTTTGTGGATTGGACATTTAGCGAAAATGTGTCCGAGAAATAGCAAGTCCGATTGGTCAGAAAGACCCCAGACCCAACCTATTGATACTAGAAAACAATCAAGTAAAGAAAAAACGCATTTTGTGTCAGAAGATCTCAGTGATCAGTTAGAGTCCTCATATCGTATTGAAGCTAGTGGAGATGGGGAATTTGGGTATCACGTTACACTTAAACTAAATCGGGATACTGAAATATCTTTTCAAATAGACACAGGATGTCTTAGTACTATTGTACCGCTTTCCTTGTAAAAAGAAAACTGCGAACATTTACCATTGTTGGCTACTGGAAAGACTTTCGTGTCATATTTCAATGAAAAATCTCGGCCACTGGGTGCTGTAAATGTATCTATCGAGTATAAAAATCAAGAATATCATGATATGACGTTTTTCGTGGTCAATTCTACTGGGCCTCCACTACTAGGTAGATCGTGGTTTGAGCATCTTGGGCTCAAAATAGTGGTTCCTAGTCACAGGACAGCTCAACCAGTGTTTTTCAATATGGATATGTCAACGGTATTGTTACAGAAAGCGGTGCAGAATTTCCCCGAAGTTTTCACTGATCGATTGGGCAAGTTCCATAAAGGAAAAGTTAAATTGGATTTGACACCTGTAGCGACTGCTAACTATATATGTAAATTACCCTACACTCTGGTTCATAATTAATGTATTATAATAGAAAATGTCATGTAACTTCATTATGTAACTTCTGGTAATAAATCATAGAGAGGTCGGAAGTCGTAGACAGGTAGCCCAGAAAGCCCCACCATAAAACCTAGGCCAAGCACACCTGCCCCTAATAAAATAGACGGTCAGTCACGTTCCCACGGTCAATAAATCATGCTAGGAACCCTTTTGGGACCCATGGGATAATAACTTTGCTATAGGTGGTCAAATAACCCAAGGGGGTGAGGCCCTAGCAGCCTTATAAAACACACCCTCGTACCCCAACGGTCAATAAACTAAAAGGAAGTGACTACCTGTGTATTGTAAAACTTACTGCGGGCAGACAAACCGGCCTTCCACGAGGGAGGGGGTTATCATATTTATATCAGTAAATTTCACTCTTCACCCCACTCGGTCTCTCAAGCTTCATAGCCGCACAACTCGACACCGGGGGCACTTGGCCCCTGGTAGGCCCCACTCTGTCTCGCAGTCTTCCGAGTAACTCGACACCGGGGGCACTTGGCCCCTGGTCGGCCCACTCTTCATTCTTTTCTAGTTTCGACATACCGATAGCCGCTACCACCGTCGCGATACGCCTACTCAGCCTTCCGCTAATCTACTCTCGCTAGGCCGACCTCTACGACGGCACTTTGCCTCACAGCCTATAACAGACCTCTGACGACTTGTACTTATTACGCTGCCGATCTCTCGCCCGAACACTGAAAACTGGTCTTATTCTTTATGAACCTCTGAACCTCATCCTGAACACAGTGTCTTGTCGGGACACATTCCTAATCATATATGGAGTCAGATATTAACGCCTACATGGAACATGGTCCATGTTATTAACTACAGCAATCCGACAATTGTTGACCTCCGACAATTGTTCAACCAATATCCCGACATCTGGTGACCCCGACGTGCACAAGAGGTTTCCCGACATCTGGTGACCCTCGACGTGCACAAGAGGTTTTCCCGACATCTGGTGACCCACGACGTGCACAAGAAGCTTACCCGACATTTGGTAACCTTCGACGTGAATGAGAAGCTCAACATGATCAAGACACCGCGACAATTGGTGAACTTGATGTGAACGAGAAATCCGACAACTGGTGAACCCGCCGCGAGAAACCGCCGTGATCTCAGAAGAAACCTTTTCTTACGATGGCCAACTCACCAGCTCCGTCCGACGAAGCATGCTGTACAACCGTACACGCCAACTCTCGGACGTGCATACCACCAGAGTTCACGAAGAAGACCCCATTCTAGCACACCGAACGAAATTCAAATCAACGTCACGGTTAATTTTCCCCGTAAGCTACCGTCAAATTTAATAGCCGACCAGTATTTTCGAAAATCAGAGTAAACCTAATCGCTACCACTTCACGAAGCAAGACATCCGATGACTCCTCAACAACAATTCGCCAACGCAGGAAGACACAAGACATCCACTTGGACTTCATGGGACCGTTGCCACCGCCTGCGAGGATGCGATAAAACTCACTAAGATCGACTGACTTTAGATGGCCAGAGCCGTCGAACCTCGGCGTCATAGAAGCTACACCGTAGCTGTCGCATTCTAAAAACTGGCTGGTTAACGACCGTAAAACGACTATCATCTCTTCGAAGTGCCTCGAGTTCATCCACTAGCTCGAACCTGCCCGGACGCCTGCTAATCGACTTCGACAGGACACACGAAACCCCGGGGAACTACTCACTGCATAGAGACGACCCGCGACACCCGGGAGATGATACAACGACAAGACGCGGAAATCAACTCAAGACGAATCGACACCTGACCGAACAACCCTGCGAACGAGTTCATCCGGATGGGCGCTACAACTGGGGGAGCCGGAAACGCGCCTGCCGCAGCCACATCGCTACCCCGGGTCTACAAGCCATCACTATACATCTGAACGAGAAGTTGGAACGCGACGGTAAATATAAAGTATACTCACTGATCAAATATAAATTAATTTTTTTCTCTGTTGTAGGTTGTTTCGAAAGATACGCCATAATAATTTTTATTAGGACCGAAAGTTCGCACTTGCGCATATGTTTTTTTGTTTTTCTCGTCATAAATGTTAACAGCGATCAATAGACCACAACAATTGTAAAATAATGTCAGTCAAACGTGTACGTAAATATGTGTATCTTAATACTTTTAACTGTTTGTAATTGTTACATTGTAATGAGCTAACTTGGTACTTAATCAAGTAAAATATTGATTCTTTTATTGTCACCCATGTGAAAGATAATTGTTTTTTGTAGTATAACATATATTTAATTGTTTATTAGTAATGATTGTTCGACAAATAATTTCCAATATACACACAAGTGTAAGCATTTAAGAAAAATTGATAAAAATCTGTTTGTATCATGTACGTATTATGTAATGTAAGTCAATGTAAACAAAAAACTGTCAATAATTACCGAGTGTAGGGCAATTTGGGGGAGCTCTGTAGCGACTGCTAACTATATATGTAAATTACCCTACACTCTGGTTCATAATTAATGTATTATAATAGAAAATGTCATGTAACTTCATTATGTAACTTCTGGTAATAAATCATAGAGAGGTCGGAAGTCGTAGACAGGTAGCCCAGAAAGCCCCACCATAAAACCTAGGCCAAGCACACCTGCCCCTAATAAAATAGACGGTCAGTCACGTTCCCACGGTCAATAAATCATGCTAGGAACCCTTTTGGGACCCATGGGATAATAACTTTGCTATAGGTGGTCAAATAACCCAAGGGGGTGAGGCCCTAGCAGCCTTATAAAACACACCCTCGTACCCCAACGGTCAATAAACTAAAAGGAAGTGACTACCTGTGTATTGTAAAACTTACTGCGGGCAGACAAACCGGCCTTCCACGAGGGAGGGGGTTATCATATTTATATCAGTAAATTTCACTCTTCACCCCACTCGGTCTCTCAAGCTTCATAGCCGCACAACTCGACACCGGGGGCACTTGGCCCCTGGTAGGCCCCACTCTGTCTCGCAGTCTTCCGAGTAACTCGACACCGGGGGCACTTGGCCCCTGGTCGGCCCACTCTTCATTCTTTTCTAGTTTCGACATACCGATAGCCGCTACCACCGTCGCGATACGCCTACTCAGCCTTCCGCTAATCTACTCTCGCTAGGCCGACCTCTACGACGGCACTTTGCCTCACAGCCTATAACAGACCTCTGACGACTTGTACTTATTACGCTGCCGATCTCTCGCCCGAACACTGAAAACTGGTCTTATTCTTTATGAACCTCTGAACCTCATCCTGAACACAGTGTCTTGTCGGGACACATTCCTAATCATATATGGAGTCAGATATTAACGCCTACATGGAACATGGTCCATGTTATTAACTACAGCAATCCGACAATTGTTGACCTCCGACAATTGTTCAACCAATATCCCGACATCTGGTGACCCCGACGTGCACAAGAGGTTTCCCGACATCTGGTGACCCTCGACGTGCACAAGAGGTTTTCCCGACATCTGGTGACCCACGACGTGCACAAGAAGCTTACCCGACATTTGGTAACCTTCGACGTGAATGAGAAGCTCAACATGATCAAGACACCGCGACAATTGGTGAACTTGATGTGAACGAGAAATCCGACAACTGGTGAACCCGCCGCGAGAAACCGCCGTGATCTCAGAAGAAACCTTTTCTTACGATGGCCAACTCACCAGCTCCGTCCGACGAAGCATGCTGTACAACCGTACACGCCAACTCTCGGACGTGCATACCACCAGAGTTCACGAAGAAGACCCCATTCTAGCACACCGAACGAAATTCAAATCAACGTCACGGTTAATTTTCCCCGTAAGCTACCGTCAAATTTAATAGCCGACCAGTATTTTCGAAAATCAGAGTAAACCTAATCGCTACCACTTCACGAAGCAAGACATCCGATGACTCCTCAACAACAATTCGCCAACGCAGGAAGACACAAGACATCCACTTGGACTTCATGGGACCGTTGCCACCGCCTGCGAGGATGCGATAAAACTCACTAAGATCGACTGACTTTAGATGGCCAGAGCCGTCGAACCTCGGCGTCATAGAAGCTACACCGTAGCTGTCGCATTCTAAAAACTGGCTGGTTAACGACCGTAAAACGACTATCATCTCTTCGAAGTGCCTCGAGTTCATCCACTAGCTCGAACCTGCCCGGACGCCTGCTAATCGACTTCGACAGGACACACGAAACCCCGGGGAACTACTCACTGCATAGAGACGACCCGCGACACCCGGGAGATGATACAACGACAAGACGCGGAAATCAACTCAAGACGAATCGACACCTGACCGAACAACCCTGCGAACGAGTTCATCCGGATGGGCGCTACAACTGGGGGAGCCGGAAACGCGCCTGCCGCAGCCACATCGCTACCCCGGGTCTACAAGCCATCACTATACATCTGAACGAGAAGTTGGAACGCGACGGTAAATATAAAGTATACTCACTGATCAAATATAAATTAATTTTTTTCTCTGTTGTAGGTTGTTTCGAAAGATACGCCATAATAATTTTTATTAGGACCGAAAGTTCGCACTTGCGCATATGTTTTTTTGTTTTTCTCGTCATAAATGTTAACAGCGATCAATAGACCACAACAATTGTAAAATAATGTCAGTCAAACGTGTACGTAAATATGTGTATCTTAATACTTTTAACTGTTTGTAATTGTTACATTGTAATGAGCTAACTTGGTACTTAATCAAGTAAAATATTGATTCTTTTATTGTCACCCATGTGAAAGATAATTGTTTTTTGTAGTATAACATATATTTAATTGTTTATTAGTAATGATTGTTCGACAAATAATTTCCAATATACACACAAGTGTAAGCATTTAAGAAAAATTGATAAAAATCTGTTTGTATCATGTACGTATTATGTAATGTAAGTCAATGTAAACAAAAAACTGTCAATAATTACCGAGTGTAGGGCAATTTGGGGGAGCTCTGTAGCGACTGCTAACTATATATGTAAATTACCCTACACTCTGGTTCATAATTAATGTATTATAATAGAAAATGTCATGTAACTTCATTATGTAACTTCTGGTAATAAATCATAGAGAGGTCGGAAGTCGTAGACAGGTAGCCCAGAAAGCCCCACCATAAAACCTAGGCCAAGCACACCTGCCCCTAATAAAATAGACGGTCAGTCACGTTCCCACGGTCAATAAATCATGCTAGGAACCCTTTTGGGACCCATGGGATAATAACTTTGCTATAGGTGGTCAAATAACCCAAGGGGGTGAGGCCCTAGCAGCCTTATAAAACACACCCTCGTACCCCAACGGTCAATAAACTAAAAGGAAGTGACTACCTGTGTATTGTAAAACTTACTGCGGGCAGACAAACCGGCCTTCCACGAGGGAGGGGGTTATCATATTTATATCAGTAAATTTCACTCTTCACCCCACTCGGTCTCTCAAGCTTCATAGCCGCACAACTCGACACCGGGGGCACTTGGCCCCTGGTAGGCCCCACTCTGTCTCGCAGTCTTCCGAGTAACTCGACACCGGGGGCACTTGGCCCCTGGTCGGCCCACTCTTCATTCTTTTCTAGTTTCGACATACCGATAGCCGCTACCACCGTCGCGATACGCCTACTCAGCCTTCCGCTAATCTACTCTCGCTAGGCCGACCTCTACGACGGCACTTTGCCTCACAGCCTATAACAGACCTCTGACGACTTGTACTTATTACGCTGCCGATCTCTCGCCCGAACACTGAAAACTGGTCTTATTCTTTATGAACCTCTGAACCTCATCCTGAACACAGTGTCTTGTCGGGACACATTCCTAATCATATATGGAGTCAGATATTAACGCCTACATGGAACATGGTCCATGTTATTAACTACAGCAATCCGACAATTGTTGACCTCCGACAATTGTTCAACCAATATCCCGACATCTGGTGACCCCGACGTGCACAAGAGGTTTCCCGACATCTGGTGACCCTCGACGTGCACAAGAGGTTTTCCCGACAACACCTAATGCAAAACCCAGATTCATGAAAGCGAGACCTGTCCCATTTGCCATGCAAGCTGGTGTTAGTGCGGAGATCGATCGTTTGGTTCATGAAGGAATTCTTGAACCAATCGACTACAGCCCATGGGAATCACCAATCGTCCCGTTATTAAAGAAAGATGGGTCGATTCGTATATGCGGGGATTACAAATTGGCAGTGAACCCCCACCTTCTCATCGATCAACACCCACTTCCACGAGGAGAGGATCTTTTTTAACGAGTACAGGGTTGTTCAATTTTTGCAAAAGTCGACCTTTCGCACGCTTACCAGCAATATGAGGTCGATGAAGAATCACGTGACATCCTCACAATATCGACGCAGAAGGGTTTGTTTCGTTACACTCGTTTGCCTTTTGGCATTGCGTCAGCTCCAAGCAAATTTCTGAAAGCTATGGATATTTTGCTCTCCGGATTGGAAGGTACATCAGTCATGATCGACAACGTTTTAATAGGAGCCGAAATGTTGAAGAGTTGCGGACTAGAGTCTTCAAAGTATTAGAAAAACTTGGAGAAGCGGGACTCACTGTGTCTATTAAGAAATGTGAGTTCGGCAAGAGCTCAGTCGAATACCTTGGCTTCAGAATAGATGCTCAAGGGTTACATTCAACCGATGACAAGGTTCGTACGATTTTGGAAGCCCCAATACCAAATGATGTTAAAGAACTCCAACGTTTTTTGGGAGTAGTAAATTTCTTATCAAAGTTTCTGCCGGATTTAGCAACAATTTTGTCACCACTCTACTGTTTGCTGAAAAAGGGGCACCCGTGGAGTTGGAGTGGTGAATGTGCTCAAGCTTTTGATGGGATCAAGATGCTGAAATTCAGAGACATCGAAGCCTTGCTCATTACAACCCAGACTACCCAATTCGTTTAGCGGTGGATGGATCTGACTTTGGATTAGGTGCGGTGATATACTAGCGATATGCAGATGGATTAAATCGACCGTTGGCATTTGCCAGCCGAACGTTGTCTCAAGCCGAAAAATCCTACTCTCGGCTTCATAAGGAGGAAGCAGCCTTGATGTTTGGAATTAGCAGATTTCATAGCTACTTGTACGGACGGAAGCTCATTTTAGTGAACGACAATAGGCCTTTGATATCAATCTTTGGACCAAATTGGATTGGTTTTCTCGAGCACCACTTCCTGAATGTCCAATATTAAATGAGCCTGACCTATGTATCAACTACATTTTTGACGTTTCCAGTGAACTTCCATTAAACTACAAGACAATTTTGGCAGCAACCAAGAAGGATGACATCCTTATGAAAATCATTGCCTTTTTAAAGTTCGGATGGCCAGACGGAGTTGAAGCTAAATTTCGGCACTATTTCCGAAAGAAGGACGAGTTGTTTGTAGAAAAGGATATCCTTCTATGGGGATATCGTGTTATTGTGCCAACAGCATTGCGACAACAGGTCCTGAAGGAGCTTCACGCTTCTCACATGGGTATGGTAAAAGTAAAATCCCTAGCGAGATCGTATGTGTGGTGGCCAAATTTGGATGAGGACGTTGAAGAGATTGTCCGATCTTGTCATGCATGCAACGCAACTAACGATAACCCCCCAAAGGCAGCTCTAGTACCGTGGGAATGCCCAGCTAAACCTTGGCAGTGCCTTCATATAGATTATCTGAGGATTATCTAGGGATAGATCACTAGAGGGACGTTATTTCTTTGTCATCATTGATAGTCACACAAAATGGATTGAAGCTTTTCCTGTGCATTCAATGTCCACGGAAACCACTATGAAAATCTTGAGACAGGTGTTGGCTTGTTTCGGGTTGCCTGAAACCATTGTTTCTGACAATTATTCGGCTTTCGATAGTGAGACGTTTAGGAATTTTCTTCAGCATAATGGCATTGACCTCAAGCATGGAGCGCCATTTTCACCAAAGACCAATAGCGCAGCTGAGAATGCTGTACGCTCTATCAAACGCAGTTTGAAGACCGCAGAAGTAGATTCTTCTGCTTCAGATTTGGATGTGACTCTGAATAGATTCCTGTTGGATTATCGTAATACGCCTCATATTACCACTGAAGTTTCCCCCGCTCAGGTGTTGATTGGCCGTCAGCTAAGGGCCAGACGACCTCCTACGACCTCTTGCTATGTCGAGTAAGGTGCAAATGGCTCAGGAAAAACAAGTAAATGCTTAAGGTGGCTCACCTACGGCTACTGATTCTTATCCTGAAGCAAGTTCAGTTTATGTGCGAAACTATCGGCATTCTGGGGAGAAATGGATTCCAGCATTCGTTGTTAAATGCTTAGGGCCTCGAAGACGTCAAGTTTTTGTGCCATCACTGAATAGACGTTGGACCAGGCATGTGGACCAAATCCATGGGTCCTCTACAGCACGAGAGGTTTTGCCAGCCTATTCAAGTCATGCGGAACCTTTATCAACACAGGTGACTAATGATACCATTTTGGAGCCAACTCAGGAGATTCCAACCAGTCAATCTGGCACTTTTCCGAGCACCTGCCAAAAATACCAACTCAGTGAGTCAGCTCGCCCTCAACGAATCAAGAAACCGACAACAAGATTGATCGAAGAAATATAAATTATGTTGCTGTGATTTCTTTTAACAAAATAATTAAATTAAAATTAAAACAAAATATATATATATACAGAGAGGTCCAAAAAAATGTATCCATTGTTTAAAAGTCCATAACTTGCAAACTAATTGACGGAGTTGTCTCATTTTTGGTAGTGTAATAGTTTGTAGTTCCGGCAATCGCCATACAAGCGTTGTATTGCGTTGTTTTGTTTTGTCAAATGACAGTCGGCAGATAGTTAGTGTTTTATTGTTAGTTGTACCTTGTTACTCGAGTAAACATGGCTGGCGTAAGGCTTACATTTGATGAAAGGAAGATTGTTTTAAAGTGGTATTTTAAGTACGAAAACATTAATGAGGTTCAACGGCAATGGCGAAATGTGTATCAAACAGAGCCACCGACACGTTTAACGATTCGTCTGGACGACCTGTAACAGTAACAAGTCCATTTAACTCCCATCTTGTGTTACAACAATTCACTCGCTCACCACAGATGTCTGTGAGACAGTGTGCCCGTGAAACTGGAGTGAGTCGCTCAAGTGTTCGGCGAATTTTGAAGACAGCAAAGTGGAAGTGCTACATCCCAAGATTGCTACACGCAATGAAGGAGGGCGACCCAGATCGTAGAATGGAGTACAGCGAGTGGTTTAATAACATGGTCCGCAACGATGAAGAGTTTGCAGAGATTATTGTGTGGTCTGATGAGGCACAGTTCAAACTCAATGGTACAGTAAATCGCCACAATTGCATCTACTGGGCCGCCGAAAATCCAAACGTCCAGGTAGACAAAGCCGTGAATTTGTCAGGAGTAAATGTGTAGTGTGGGTTGTCTTACCCGGGCTTGATTGGGCCATTCTTCTTTGACGGCACAGTTACCGGTGAGGTGTACCTTCAGAAGCTTCAAACATCCATTTTACCTGCCATCCAAGACTTGTATGGAGACGGAAGATTTTACTTTCAACAAGATGGTGCCCCAGCCTGTCATATGGTTGGGTTATCTCTATTAAATGAACAAAGCCGGCTGACAATATTAATCTAACCTATATAACTTGTGACCTAGATGTACTTATTTTATGGTTAATAAATTATTACTATATTCAATCAACCTATGTCTTTCATTCTGACATGGCGCAGTCGGTAGGACATGTGAATTTGAAACCGCCAGAACAATTTATTTTCGAAGGAAATATAGCAGAAGCATGGAAAAGATGGTATAGAAAGTTTAATCATTACTTGTCGGCTATCGAAGCACAAGATAAAAAAGATGAAGTAAAAGTTGGTATACTGTTGAGCGTATTAGGAGAAGATGCACAAGATAAATATGAAACCTTTAATTTAACGGCAGAAGAACAGAAGGAATACGCAATTGTAGTTAAAGCTTTTGAAGATTATTGCATACCTAAAAAAAACGAGACGGTGGCAAGATTTAATTTTTTTCAACGTAAACAGAGAAAGGGTGAGTCATTCGATGATTTCATTACAGATTTGAAAAAGTTAAGTGTTGATTGTGCATTTGAAACATTGAAGGATAGCCTTATAAAAGATCAAATTGTAAGTGGTATACAGGATGAACAAGTGAAAGATAGATTGTTGCGGGAAGATGATCTAACACTAGATAAATGTACTAATTTATGCAAAGTGGCGGAGTTAGCAAAACAAAGAATAGAGACGTTGCGAGGTACAGAAGAAGAGGAAATAAATATAGTACAGCAAAGGAGCAGAACCAAAGCAGCGACGAGTAATCGGAGAGTGAGTACGCAGCCGTGGACGTCGAAACCAAGTACCAGCGATAGCAGCAAGACATCACTGCAACAAGAGCAGCAATATGGAAGCCAGCAGCGATTGAGGTGCAATAAATGCGGCAACGTCCATGGGTATAGAAATTGCCCAGCCTACGGTAAAATTTGTATTAAATGTAATAGGATAAATCATTTTGCAAAAATGTGTAGAATAACTCGAAATATAAATAATGTAAGTATGATTGAGGGAGAGGATGATGCTGAAATGTACACTTTAGGGAGAATTCTAAAAATAAATAATGTTCAAAAGGGTTGGGAATTATCTATAAATATATTGGAAAGCAAAACTTCACTTTCAGTCAAGCTCGATACAGGGGCGGAATGCAATGTTTTAAAAAAAAGCGACTATGAAAATTTGAAAATTAAAGAGAAAATAAATAAAACTGATAACAAATTGGCAAATTACAGTGGGTCTGAAATACCGGTTATAGGAACTGTTATATTAGATTGTGTAATCAAGGGTAAAATAGAACCAATAAAATTTTATTTAGTAAACTGTAATAGCTTAAGCTCTGTGTTGGGATTAGATACAATTAAAAAACTGAAATTAATTACCAGAGTTGAAAATATAAATATGAATACAAATAATGGTCTCACGAAATTGCTTAGCAGATATAAAGAACTATTCGAAGGTATAGGAAAAATCTCAAAAATATATGATTTCAAATTAAAAGAAGGATATGAAGGAAAAATTGAACCATGTCGTAGAATACCTTTTAAATTATTAGATCTTTTCAAAGAAACATTATACAGAATGAAAGACAATAAAATTGTTACAGAGGTTAACGAACCTACTGAATTTATGAACCCAATCGTAATTACCAGTAAACCTGATAAATCATTACGTATTTGCTTAGACCCACAGCATCTTAACACTTGTTTACTAAGAGAACATTGTCCTTTACCTACATTTGAGGAAATATCTAGTAAAATGGCGGGGGCAAAAATGTTTGCAGTGCTAGACGCATCAAATGGGTTTTGGCATTTAGAACTTACACATAGGAGTTCGTTAATGACGGCTTTTCAAACGCCATATGGTCCATTTAGATTTTTAAGAATGCCTTTCGGGGTTAGTATTGCACCAGAAGTGTTCCATAAAACTTATTCAGAGATTTTTGAAGGTATAAAAAACGTAGCTGTGTATATCGATGATATAATGATATGGGCAGAAAATGAAAAAGAATTATTAGAAATTTTAGAATTAGTAATGAAAAGAGCTTATGAGCATGGGATTAAATTTAATAAAAACAAATGTAAGTTTAAAGAAGAAAGAATTAAATTTTTAGGTCATTACTTCAGTAGCAAAGGGATAGAAATTGATGATGACAAAGTCAAAGCAATTAGTGAAATGGAAAGACCAAAAGATGTTAAAGCAGTAGAACGATTATTAGGATTGATAACCTACGTGGGTAAATTTGTAGAAAACTCAGCTCAGTTAACGGAACCATTGCGTAATCTAATTAAAAAAGGTACAATTTTCAACTGGACAAGTGAACATGAAAATTGTTTTAAAAAGATAAAAACATGTTTAAGCAAAACTCCTATTCTACAATTATACGATGTAAATAAGGAGTGCAAAATTAGCGTAGACGCTAGTAGTACCGGAGTAGGGGCAGTTCTGTTACAAAATAATTTGCCAGTAGCATATGCATCACAAGCATTCACTGAATGTCAAAAATCGTGGGCTCAAATAGAGAAAGAACTATATGCCATAGTGTTTGGATGTAATCGGTAAACCTTTTGGAGTAGAATCAGATCATAAACCGCTGATCCCTATTTTAAGACGAAAGATAACTGATATACCAATGAGACTACAAAAAATGCGAATGCGGTTACAACCATATGATATTAAAGTAACGTATACAAGTGGTAAAAATTTAATAATAGTAGATTTACTATCGAGAGCTCATTTAAAAGAAACTAAAGAGGATGGAGATTACAGAATGTATATATTAGAACTTACGTTAGCAAGCGAGATGAGTAATCAAAAGAAACAAAAATATATAGAAGCAACAAAAAATGACATAGAATTGCAGACATTGAAAAATACAATAAAAAAAGGTTGGCCAAAAGAAATAAAAGATGTACCAAATATAGTTAAATATTATCATACTTACCATGCCGACATTTATGAATATGATGACTTACTGTTTAAAAATAATTGTGTAATAGTACCAAACAAATTAAGAGAAGAAGTTTTGAGTAAGTTACATTATAATCATTTAGGCATTGAAAAAACAAAAGCTAGAGCGAGAGAAATAGTATTTTGGCCCAATATAAATAAAGATATAGAAAACAAAATAAACAACTGTAAAACATGCTTAACGTTCCAACGATCAAATCAGAAAGAAAGTCTAATACCAACATTAATACCAGATAAAACATGGGCAACAGTAGGAGCTGATATTTTTTACATTGATAGAAAACCAAACATGTTAGTTGTGGATTATTTTTCTAAATATGTAGATGTTTTACCATTGAAGGATGAAACTAGTGTAACAGTTATAAAAGCATTAAAGTTTTGTTTTGTACACTGGGGTATACCAGAAGAATTCAGATCAGATAATGGCCCACAATTTTCAAGTTTTCTATTTAAAACGTTTACAAGAGAATGGAAATTTAAGCATGTTACGTCGAGTCCAACATATCCACAAAGTAACGGAACGGTGGAGCGGCACATACAAACTGTGAAAAATGTAATTAGAAAAGCTCATTTTGATAAAAAAGATGTGTACTTAGCAATACTAGAATTAAACAACACACCAATATCTAATACAATACCTTCTCCAAATGTGATAATGCAAGGTAAAAATGTGAATGGTGTTCTATATGATATACCAAAGTTTAAAAGTGAAGAAAATTCATATATAAAAGGTGAATTGTTACAAAGACAAAGGAAACAAAAAATTTTTCATGATCAACGAGCCAAAGATTTGAAAAAATACGAAAAAGGAGAAAATGTTAGAGTTAGAAACAAACAAGGAATGTGGGATCGGGCTGTAATAATAGATAGAAACATAAACAATAGGGCTTATCAAATTAAGACAGAGGGAGGCTCCTTATTGACGCGTAATAGAATACACTTAAGAAATGATACTAGCCTACCATTAGAAATAGAAAGTAACGAATATAGACTTGATGAAAATATTAAACCACAAATTTCGGAAAATTCAAATAATAATTGTAAGGTTAATAATACAGCCGATCCAGCAGATCAGCAATTAATGAACCAAAGCCAGAGCGAAGATATCAATAATGACAATGACACATATGTAACTCGTAGTGGACGAATCAGTCGTCAGCCAGCATATCTAAAAGAAAACTATGTATTACAATAAAAAAAAACAAAAAAACGGAGATGTCATATGGTTGGGTTATCTCTATTAAATGAACAAAGCCGGCTGACAATATTAATCTAACCTATATAACTTGTGACCTAGATGTACTTATTTTATGGTTAATAAATTATTACTATATTCAATCAACCTATGTCTTTCATTCTGACACAGCCCACTACCACAATCGTGTTAGGGCTTATCTCGACGAAAATCTACCAGGAAGATGGATAGGCCGTAGAGGTGCTGTAGAGTATCCACCACGTTCCCCATACTTAACTCCTCTGGACTTTTACCTGTGGGGAACACTAAAGGACGTCGTTTATCAACAAAAGCCACGCACATTGGATGAACTTCGAGAATCCATTGTACGTTCATGTGCAAATATCCAACTGAACACGTTGCAGCCAGTAGTTCGTGCTGCTGTTCGGCGGCATCGTTTGTGTGTGGATGTTAATGGTGACCATTTCGAACACCTACAGTGATATCTTATACAGTGATATAAGTTGGACTTTAAGCTACACTTTCACCAAAAATGAGACAACTCCGATAATTAGTTTGCAAGTTATGGACTGTTAACCAGTGGATACATTTTTTTGGACCCCTCTGTATATATATATATATTTTGAGAATTAGAGGGGGGAGAATGTGGTATAGGTGATATCGATTTGATGTATTGTTGAATGTATCGATTAGGGGTGTTGGGGGAACAGGGTTGTTAACTTCCCTGCTCATGTTTTTTTAATGTTGTTTTGATCCTGTATCTATAAACGTGTGAACAAATAATTCGTTGAATTTTAAGTACATTGTGTTCCGTTTTATTTTATGTTAGAAGCCTTATAAAGACATTACAGTTCAAACTAAATTTCCGGGCGAAATTCTTTAATTATCGTTTTAAAAACTCTCATAAGGTTACAAGTTACGTACAGATGATTATTATATGAATAATAAACCAGACCCTGCATTTACCTTGAGGGTTTTCTCATAAAGTTAAAAAGTGTTCTCGCAATATCTTATGTCAATTAGTGTCCCGAAGGATAAAATGTTACCTCACTCTTAGAAATTACTTCCTTTTTATCAAGACAAGGTCTGTTGACATTACTTCTGCAATGTGTTGGAAAATGATTATGGATGCAGGTGTTGATTAAATAGTTCGCAATATCAATTTCCTTATCTCGTGGCTTCACTTAACAGGCTGCTCTATCCAGTAACCACCATATCATATTTCGGACCTGATAGAGGCGAACATTTATATTATATTAGAGCGAAAGGCAAGTGTGTTATCTCATTGCTTCTGTCATTCCTTTTGCAAAACAATCAAACTGCCGGTAAATTATAAAGCAATAATTTATAAAGTCCTTTAACTGCATTAACCTAAGCACCGCCATCTTGGAGTATAACCTGTACTATTGACTTCCTCAAACTGCAGTGAATACACAGAATCAACTTCTAAAAAGGATAACAAATTCAACTTTAAAAAACGAGATTAACCATCTCCGGGCTAGGTCATATCAATGAAATTGACTTGATTTATAACATAGTAAAAGAAAGCAATCAAAATTTTTCTTCAAAACTATAAGAGTAGCAACAGTAACTTAGTAAAAAGTACTGAGCATAACGTTTCAACTTGGAAGAATATACATATGAAACATTATGAACAATAGAAATTATTCTTTAACTGTAAATTTATTTTTTGTTTCTGTTTACCTACATACATACACATAAGGGTTCACGAATGTTCACCTCTCTATCTCCAATTCCATCATTCTCAATTATCTTAAAGTTAAAATGATGGAATTGGACCAAAATTGAAGTGAGAAGTTTATCAAATAATGTCTCCCATTCTAACTCGATGTGTTGAGTTTCCCATCTTCCTTGGTTGAGGACACTTTTATGACGGTAAGTAAAAAAGAAATTCAAAGATATTCCACAGAACAAACCTTTGTGAGGAAACAATAGAAAATAATAAAATATGTTTTTATTGGCAGAATCGAATTCAGTGGCAAATCGCCATCTTATTATTTTTAAACAAAATTATTATTACTGTTTTGTGTGTTTACAATATTATGAAAATTTATAACACAATAAATTGTAACAATAAACCACAAACATTCACCAGATCATCCGACTTTAAGTTAGCTCAGATCAGACAGAGGGATAGGGGCGTCTTATTGTGACGTAATAACAGAGAGAAGTATGACGCACTTTACGGATAGCAATTATTTTCAAGAGAATAACAGGCCACTGACAAGACTAGAGATGAACGAATCATTCCATACTGAAAACTATCACAGACCTAGGATACGTATTTAGATACAAAAGAATTTTATTTGCAAATTTCTATACAATAACAGTAACAATCAGTGTGACAAAACAAAAAGCACAGTTACAAATAAACTTTATTCTCTCCAATCAAATTTTGTTGTAGTTAACCTAATAAAATCTTATAGGTAATCGAGGAAAAGTTTTCAAAATAATCTAAATAAAATGCACAACCTTAATAAAACCTATGTTAAGACTTGACTATTTCTAACTAATTTATACTCATCTTTAACTTAAAATGTCTACAAGTAAAATAAAGTATGCAATTTATGTTTTTAAAAATCTTTGTAGATTCAGCTGAAACACTATATGGTAATTTGTACTTCCTTTAAATGAACAAAAACAAAATAGTGACTTCTTTCTCTTATAAAATCATTTATAAATGGGATGTCAACATCTCGGTGTAATTTACTGGTTTTTGTTTACATAGAGGAATCCGTTACCATTCTTTTATATATATATATATATATATAAATTGTAACATTCATGATATTTGAGAATAAAGATCATGAACCCTCACATATGGTAAGGGTCATTATCCCTTATACTCCTAGGAGTGGGGATGAGATAAACCAGGCAGTCTTAGCCAAGCCTTCAAGAAGAACGCAGTGGCAAGCTCCCGAATTGGCGGTTACCATACTATTGAAGAACCAATAGTAGAAAGTAACGCTGGTTGGATTACAGGAAGAGAAGAGAAGAAAAGCAGTTGAACGTTATTGAATACCATGGTGTGTTTAGACAGGTGGGCAAATAAGTTGTAGGTTGGTGTTATGAATATTGTTTATTATTATGGATCCATTCAAAAAATTGAGCTCAAATTTATATTTAGTAATTAGTAGTAGCTATTATAATTTAAAAGGATTTGAATAATTTTTTTATACATTTTGTCAATAATCTATGTTAATTATAATTATTTGTCATAACCATTTTATTTGAATATATTTTACAATTCCTAGTTCTCAATTTATTAATAACCACAACATTAGCCTTGAGATCGGGCGATTCAATCGGAATAAATTACTATCTCAAAGACATAAAACAATTTGAATTAAAAGATCTCATGACGGACCTGCCAAGTTAGTTAAGTTAAATTGATCAAGTAAAGTAAATAGAGAGATGGTAAAAAATGAGGTAGGTTTCTATATATATATATATATATAAATAGCATTCAACACAGTAATTTTTTATGCAGTGATTAGAACTTCTGTTTATAAAGTATTGTTACTTCCTTTTTGGGAGGGAAAAAACTCATTAGTCAATGTCAGTTAACTTGACACTTTCATAATCACCACTCTATGAAGCTGATTTTACACGAAATGATAGTTGGTGTGGAGGAGGTCGCGAAGCAACGCCGGTTTAAGAGTCTGGGAATAGGAATAGGAATGCAGGGATATAGGTGCTGGGAATAGGATGAGAGTAAAGAGCATTTGCTTAAGGGTTAGGATGGCCAGGGAGGTAGGAATAAAAGGCATAGTAGCAGAAGGTGATCCTGAACGAATGGAATGTTGAGATTGCCGTGAAGGGTACGGTTGTTGATATAAAAGGGAATATTGGATATCAGGGATTGAATGGGAAGAATATCGAAGGGCCCAAGACATCTATTCGGTAGTGGAGTATTGTTGTGTTAATGAGTCTCTTGTTTTCTATTGTTATTTAAGAATGATTGTCCATGAGGCGAAGAATCTACCTGTTTCTTCGTTCCTGCGGGTGTGAACTCCAGCCAGCACTGGAAAATGTAAGAAACGGAAGGACTCCAACTTTGTACGATATAGTTTCCCTTTCCAAACGCTTGTTGATTGTCAGATTTCCGTCTAAATAAATTCCAAAGTATCTAATGGAATGAGTCCATAAGTGTATTATTTACTGTAGTATCTTTATTTACAATCGCCCTTCTCTTAGTGGACATAATAGGTTCCATATGCCTACAACAACTAGCATATTTATAACTCTCGAATAAAGCGACATAAATTTGATTCGATCACGAATACAGTGCCGGTTAGATATTCGAAAGTCTTCAAGACTGGGAGCACAAATTGAGTAATATTAATCAATACCCCGATATGTTATCATAAGGAAAATACTTTTTTTTTAAATTTCCGTGTAATTAATTAATTAATTACTATTCGTTATTTATCATGTTTTTAAAAATCATTTTCAATGAAACGTTTTTTGGTGATACTAAGTCGAAACATATTTATAATCTGTCCAAGCGTTTTTGCCAATGCGCCCTAGGAGCCGAGAAAAAAAAAAAAAAAAAAATGAAAACTACAATTTATCATCGTTTCTGCGTGTAAAATAGGGTTGCCATACATCATCCGATTTGTTTTGTTTTTTTGTAGAATATGAAACAAATATGCTGGAGTGCAGTATCTCCCGAGCTTTCCCTAGCTCTAAATTGATTGCCTATCACTTCCTGTTGGTCCTCCGGGCCGGATTTGAACCACTGAACTACAGACTTATAGAAAAGTTACAATATCCAAATTCTAATGCAATTGAAACAAAATGTTTAGGGAAATAACAAGTACGTAGTTTTTGCACCACCCAAATCCTATAAATTTGAATTTTGTGGCAATGACATATACCAAGTTTTTAGTTAGGTTCCGCATTTTCGTCAATGTCTTTTACACCATTTAAACGTTTATAACCCACCGAAATTTGGTCATAATCCAACATTATTACCACCATTGTAAATCCGACGTTTTTTTTCTTTCGGTAAATGACAACAGCCAATAAGTTTGATGTATAGATTAAATGAAGTAAGACTAATGATTTTGTTTTATCTATCCGTTTATAATTTATGTACGGTTGGTGTCATTTGGTTTAGTTCATAGGCCTCAAGACCCCTGTAATGTTTCATATGGGTCGTTAAATTTTTATTGAGTTGTCATTTTTATCCATTCTGGGGATCTTGAAGGATTTTTCAAAAAAAATTTTTTTTTTTATTTTTTCCAAAATTTGTGTCATCAGTGGTTTCGTTTCGAAATTCGTTTTTTACTTAAAAAAAATATTTTCCATTCTACGATCTATTATTCAATACGTGATAATTATACTGTACATGTCTCGTATTTTTTTTTTTTTCTAAACAGGCAGTAAATCTAAAAGTAGATTGAATGGTTTTATACAGTATGTAGACGCGAATTTTTAAATAAATTCATGTGTATTTACAATCAAGGATGTACCACACTGGTTTCGCATGATTGTTACGAAAACAAATGGATTAATGACAGAAAAATAATATTTTCGTTAAAAAATTATTTTGCAATTCAATATGCACACAGTGGTGTAACATGAAGGTTTGTTTACGTTATCGAAAAATAAAACATTGATACACTCAAATCGGCTGAGCTTGAATGCGATTCAAATATGTAAACACTACGCAATATTTTCGCTGAAGTGACTCGACGCAAACAGGAAAAACACAACAAAAAAAAACGTTTCGTTTAATAGGGAAATGCTAGCAAGAATTATTTATAGATAACACGAGGAATTCTAGGTAGTCAACTTGGACGAGGACAATGGATAATTAGCGATTACTCACTGTGACGTAAGGCACGCGAATCGAGGCTGTAGCTGCGAAAAAGGCCTCGTGCTCCAAAAGTTTTGAGATACGAGCTGGCAAAGGTTTTCATTAGCATTTCATTATGTCAACCAGTTATATTCTTAAACCAGCACTGAAAATTTTCAGCTACTAGATAAATAGTTCTGTACCTCGGAGAGATACAACACTATGTCCATTTTCATAACTTTACAGGAGAGGAGTTTTAAACTTTTTTTCAACAAAAAGTGTTTGTATTGGCACAGCTATTTATTGAGATGTTGAAACAATATTTTACCAGAACATTCTATTTATTGTTATTTACATCATGCAGTTGTTATAAAATGAAAAAAAACCTTTTTTACGGGGTTTTTTCACTTGGACAAAAAAATGGACATAGTGTTGTATCCCTCCGAGGTACAGAGTTATATAGTGCTAAGAATATTATAATGCTAATATTATATATAATACTAAAAGTAGAAGGGGCCTGAGCAGAACTGTGTACCTGCCTCGTGACTTCAGGAAAGTCACTGATGGTTCCCGTTATTTTTTAAGTAAGGGACCGCATCCCTCCAAGACCTCCCTCCCTATTCCCAGAACTACCCTTTTCTTATACATATATGTCTCAGCTTTAGCCCCAGACCATATTGTTCATTGAATTTTGATCATAAATAGTAAATGTTGTTAAATAAAGGTTTTTTTTGGGGGGGGGGAACCCATACTACACTCATTCCTAGACATTCCAACTAGTATGTAGTAACTTAACTCTTAATACTAGCTTTTCTTTCTTTTCTTTTAAAAGACTCGCCTCTACAAAGATTATTTAACTAATGATATATTAATTTGGTTAAAGAATTTTTTTTTTTTTTTTTTTAATTTCAAAACCTCAAATACAATGTACAAAAGAAAAATAACAAAATACTAATCGACTTACAAATTTCTCCTCTTCCTGCATTTAAATGCATTTGGAGGAGTGCATAATACAATAAATTTTTTGATGTTAATAGTACTCAGTCTTATATTCACACTAGGTGATGAGGCTCACCTTCTTTTTGTCACCGACACCAAACACTAAACACTAGGAACAAAACAAAACAAAACAAACCAAATCTCTACCTAGAACCTAGGACTAGAGTGTTCCAGCCGCGACAGCGTCCTGCCATCGATGGGGGAACGGAGCGGGGGTTATAGTGTTAAACACCGGGTTTGTTAGATATTGTAATGAGTCGAAAAATTTGATATGTCTACGCTGGATGAATTCATCCACCGTAGGCAGCTCAAATATCTCATGCAGCTCACTGCAAACGTATGCCATGCAGCATAATGAGAAATCCGCATTGTAAATTTAACACCAATTAAATTTAAAAAAATAATTACTCAAGGGGTTAAGAGGGGAGGGGAAAGTAACTTTATTCGCATATGATCGGCTTTATTGTACCCCTTCAAATTTTCCCCCATCGATGGCAGGACGCTGTCGTGGCTGGAACGCTTTAGTTTTAGGTTCTAGGCATAGTTTTTAGTTTGTAAGTTCTTTCTCCCATTTTTAAACTGAAGGTGAGCCCCATCACCTAGATTTGTTTACACGTTATTATATTTTAACCACAACCTGTATTGTTGAGTAACCCGAACTCCTTCAAATGCATCTGCGCAAAGCAGAATGAGGAGAAATTTGCAAAGTATCTTATTAATATATCTCATTGTTTAAATTCAAGGGGTTTAGGGGGAAAAAACAAAACAAAAAAAAACCCTCTAGCAACATTTTTGCTAATCGAGTTCACCCTTTCGCAAATAGATTGCTTCTACATAAATATTTTATTCTTTTATGCTCTTGTAAAAATTAATTATCAAGAAAAAAGTTTTCATTCCATTACTAAACCGGCACGGAACGCACGCTCTAATGGAGGTTTAGAATCTGAATTTGTTTTTCATAACAATTCTTTACAGGGCTGCCCGCGCGTGATAAACAAATATCTCCTACTAGCAACTACGCTTGTAAGTGCAAATACAGATTGTTTATATTTACAAAACCGTTCGATCACAACGCAAATATGGCGAAATGTTGCAATGATAATTTGGTTTGACAGCGTTTATGATAGATAGCCTCGGGTTTAGTTCAATGTCAGTGAGAAATGAATATATATATACTAATATATACTAATAATAACGATGTAAACAATGCTTCTATGTGAAACTTGAGTTGTGTTAAAAAGCTGCTAACAACAGTTCAATGAAAGCCTTCATTATGCTTTTTTGCAGTAATATTCTCGAATAAAATTGCGATATACACATGACAATTATACAACAGTCAAGGAGTATTGTTCATGTCATAACTTGGACCCTTATTCTCGTTCAATTTCACTGGCTTTAAATCTGTGAAGAACTATTCATTTTGCGAATTAATGCAAGCTGATTAATATCCTTAAATTTCATTTTGCATGAAATGGCAAGTTTTCAACTTTTTTTTGTGTACATTGCACGTTTTATGTTTGTACTCCTCAAAATTAGTAAGTTAGTTTAAAATGTAAACAACAATAAAATTAAATGAAAAAAATCGTGAAGTAGTACGGCTGTTTGGAAAACACTAAATAAGTTTTCTAGGAAATTCTCAAACGTTTTCAAGTTTTTTTATCTCTTTAAATTCGTGGAAATCCAACTAACACCCACAATTCTTATCTTTTACATCTATGTTCCTTAAATCTAGTCTTAGTTTATTATTAAGTGTGAACATTGGTTTCAATAGAAACACTATCTTGCCTTTCCTAAAGTAGGATCAAGCCTTCAAGGAATGCACTCTACACATTATTATTTTTCTATTTTAAAACTTTAGCTTTTTAACTTTATTTTTATTTGTTTTAAATTAGCTGGACATGAACTTATGTGTTGAGAGATCAGTCTTCTAGCTAATAGATATTTTTCATATCTCGTACTTTTTGAAAATGAAACACAAATATTTGGTTTTCAAATTAATTCAATATTTTTCATATTTCTAGTATTTTTTAAAACAAAAAAAACAAACTGAAATTATATGCTTCAGTAATTAATTTTATATTTTCCACATATTATTTCTATTACTTTATTTTTATAATAAAACACAAATTATTTACTTATGTAATTAAAAAACTAAGTTTAACAAAAATTTATTGTTGTTTATTTATTATAAAAATTATGTTACATAAAATGCTTTCTATAAATTACAAAAATAAATTCTTTTGAGTTTTTTATCTTATTGATTTATTTTTCCACCCTAAACAATTTTATAATGAAAAATAGTAATTTATGTAAGAAAACAAAATAATTTTTATTTCCTCAAAAAAGAAGTGATGGCAGGATTTTATGTTTTGTTCCACATTTTAGCACGTTTTATAATTTTTTTACTGCACGAAATCCGAGCTCTCGTCATGACAATATCAAATGAAACCTCCATGTTGAATTTCTTGACTCTAGTTCCGACAGAAGACTCCAAATGACATGGACCTATACAGAAAGCATAGGCGCGTCCCTTCTTTAAAGTTTAAAGTAAGAAAAAAACAGCGAACCCTTAAAAAAGGGCGAGGTTGCTGATCCATCCATCATCCATTTTCAAGAAAAGACTTGAAGTTTTGAAGTTACCTAACGTTTACTTTGAACGAGTTTTTACAGAACGTTCAAGGAAAACATGGAGTCTTACATAAGAGATTACGTTTGTTGGTCGAGGCAGCTGTAATCGGTGTAACAAATAATGTCACTCCCTCTCCCACAGAGGTTTTTGTTTTAGTGACAACACCTGACGACATCGAAGTCTTGTTGTTGGGTGGTCAGGGGTGTCATTAAATTGAGGTGTTGACTATTACAAATTCAAATGATACATCAATCATACACAGTTAAAAATTTCTTTTGTTGATGAGAAACAGATTTTATGAATTTTTTTAAATATGATCCACCAAAAGCCGATGTCAAGATCTTTAGTTTGATACCGTATTGAGTTCCATACAAAAATATTCATTTTTTTAATAATGGAACTACAATCCACAATTCCTCTGAAACCAAATCCCTCTTTAGAATAACAATAGTCAACAGTTAAATAATCTTTGTAGAGGAGAGTCTTTTAAAAGAAAAGAAAGAAAAGCTTTATTATGAAGTACAAGCAAAACACTGGTATATGCAAATATTAAGAGTTACATTACTACATACTGGGTGGGATGTCTAGGGACGAGTGGTATTTTGTTTTTGGTTTTTACCCTCCCCCCTGAACCCATTGGGTAATTATTTTTAAAATGATTCTTTAAATTGATTAGAATTTTACAAATGTGTATTTCTCCTAGTACTGCACTGCGTACATGGGGTCTGGGGATTCTGGATAAGATTCTGGGAAGGTGTTGTTGGAAGGATGCGGTTGCTTACTTAAAAATAACAGGGAACCAACCATCAGTAACTTCTATGAAGTCATGAGGCAGGTATACAGTTCTGCTCAACCCCCTTCTACTTGTTCTTAGCAAGGTTATAAATATTATATATATATATAGCAAGCATTATAGAACTAACGATTCCTTCTACATCAGAAACTCGCCCTTTCACGCTGGTATTCATGTACTCCTCGAGTCCTTCATCTTATAACCTCAAGATTTACCAAATTTCATGAAAACTTATCCGCACATCCAAATACTATAGCCAATTACTCCTTCAGCAGTGATGCTCGCCCATACAATGCTCCTCGACTCCCTGTGAGGAGTAAGGCGGGGTCTTCGTTGTTCCCGAGACTTTACCTGGATCACTGGATGATATCCTCGGGGGCATGAGGCTCCCCCCCCCCCATACCTATTCTATCAATGGATAAGCAAATTGTAATTTTACATAACCAACAAACAAATTTGAATGCATTTCGCTGCGTTTGGTTACAGGAGAAAATTCATCTCAATTATAAATATATATCTATAATTAAATATAATAAACAAATAAAATAATATATTGAATTGATTAAATGAAAGATAAAAAAAAAGTAGAATGCCAATTTGTTTGATCAGCCTGGTTTGATTACTCTATCAAAAACTCAATGTATTGGCGTCAAAGATAAAAATAAAATAAAATTGTTTTTATCATTAATCCAATATATTATATCTTATAGGCTTTCCAAAGGCTTTCCATTAGCGATCAATGGAACGTTTTCTTGGATATTACTTATGATAAAACTGATGATTTATTAAAATAATAAATATCTGTACTACAATTTAATTTTTTTTTAATTTATTGTTGATTAGGCTATCAAATTAAAGCTGTTAGCGTCTTGATTGCTAATATTTAACATTTGTTCGAGTTGGATGGGATCTGTTTTACCTCATGAGTCATGAATCTTCACTCGGAAAATCGAAAAATATTAACAGTCCGTGGATTATTTATCGCTTCGATAATCATTGATCATTGATCCTAGAAGTAGGAAGTGGGTGACATTGAGGAAACGACGTCAGTCAGTGGGGACACGAGTTGCCAAGTCTTGAAGAGCCAAAGCACTTGAGGCCAAGTAATTGAACACTCGAGGGGACTAATGCCAACTGGGAACGTAGGTAGTGGAACTAATTCGAAGAATATGTATTCGTTTTAATTTGTACAACAGGAAGGAAACCTTCGAAAAATTATTCCCAGACGATTGATACACGGATCAGTAGCCTAGTAGTTTGTTTTGTCGATATTATATCTTAATCAAAACATTCACACCGATATAAGCAAACTTCGAATAATTCCGAATTGAGTTACTTAGAATAATAATTTACAAACCAAAGCACACTACAATAGTTACTGTCGGGTCGTCACGAGGGGGGTGCCTGGTTTACCCTAGCCCCTGGTGACAAGTGAGGGTTGTTTGAGTTTATAACCTGGACAATCGTTTCATGACAGCGTTACTATCTGACTCCATTTTTGATAGGTATGTGCCCCGACAATGCACTATGTTCAGGAGAAGAGGTATAGGGTAGGTAGGTAGGTAGTTTGTGTGGTCTTGGAATGACCACGAATTCACACTTGGTATCTGAGGGTAGGCGTCCGTTCGGATCCTAAAGACGAGTGTGAACCGGAGAGAGGAAGACTGAATTATCACGGGAGAAACTGCTTGGACAGTTTGCAGGGCCGCGACAACCGTTGTCCACTAGGGAGAGGTCTCTCCCAAGGAGGTGCTAGTTTTAGCGAGACGAAGGCAGAGATTCCCACTGGGGTGGTGTGGGGCCTGACGACGTCGGACTAAAACATAGCGAGGTTAGGAGAGAGATGTAGAGGTTTTTCATAAAGAAGCAGTCACGTTTTCAGAGTTTCAAGCAGGGTAGCCTCAAAAAGTAATACAATGAACAGATAATATGATAATATAATTGAATAACAGATTCCTCCTCGTACTGCGATGCACTGATGCATTCGAAGGAGTGCATAATTATAATACATTTTGTTTGTGGTAAAAAGTTCATAGTCTCATATCCACAACACTAGGTGATGAGGCTCACTTTCAGCTTGTTACCGGCACTAAACACAAAAAACAAAACAAAACAAACTAAAACCTATACCTAGAACCTAAGACTAAAGTGTTCCAGCCGCGACAGCGTCCTGCCATCGATGGGGGAACGGAGCGGGGGTTATAGTGTTAAACACCGGGTTTGTTAAATATTGTAAGGAGTCCAAAAATTTGATATGTATGCGTTGGATGAATTCATCAATAGTAGGCAGCTCAAATATCTCATGAAGCTCACTGTTTCTTCGCTGCTCGAATGAAGTACCTAGGACCACTTTCAGCAGTATAAGGTTTTGGAATTGTTGGAGTTTCTTAGATGTCGTATACGTCAGATAACGAAAAAGCAGTGCACCATACAGCAGAGTAGGCCTTAGTATGCTCTTTTATATCAACAGCTTGAGACGCAGTGATAGATTGGGGGAAGTCAATAAATGCGTAAGCCGGTAAGACTTCGTGCGAGTATGCTTCAACTTCTTCGCAAAATGGTTACTAAAATGGAGATGTCTGTCCATTTTAATTCCCAGATATACTATGTCGTTGGCTGGTGAATTTTCCTACGTTCCTACTATGTAACTAGTAGGGAGTGGGCTTTTTCCCTTTTGGAAAGATAAAATTACACAGTCAGTCTTACCCGCGTTTACAGAGTTATTGAGGCTCCCCAATCTCTCACTGATCTGGTTACAGGCTACTTCAGCCTGTTTTAGAGCTACCTTGGCACTCATGCTGCTACTGTACACCGCTATGTCATCAGCGAAAGCAGTAACTGTTGTGTTTTTATATCGGGCTCCTACAATTTCTGACATATATACGTTGAATAGTACAGGGGATAGGACGGCGCCTTGGGGTACTCCACAGGTCAGTGGCGCAGCTTCTGAGAAGCTATCACCCACCCGCACCCGCAACGATCTGTTTTTCAGGAAGCTAGCCAGAAAAGAATAAAGTTGTTCCGGGCATTCCCGGTCGCAGAGCATTTGACACAGTGTCCCGTGAGACACCGAGTTGAATGCTTGGGTGCAATCAATGGAAATCATAGCCGTGGCTATGTTTCTATTCAAATAGTGGCTAGCCTCTGACTGTACCTTCAAAAGGGGATGCTCTGTGCTCATACTGGATTGGATTCCAGTCTGCTCTGGCGGAATAATGTCTTTTCCGAGCATAGAATAATTCTAGAGAATTTTCTCAAAGATTTTCCCCATTTGTGGTAGCAGACTGATCGGGCGGTAGTGGGCTGGGTGATCACCGCTCTTGGCTGGCTTTAGTAATGGGAACAAGATGGCTTGTTTCCATGTGTCAGGAAAGTACCGCAGTCTTATACAAGAGTTGTATAAGTTTGCTAGTTGTACAATCCCTCTCCTCGGCATTTGTTTGAGTAGCACTGTTTGTATCCCGTCGTGCCCTGGTGCTCGGTTTCCCTGACACCGGTGAAGAATCGCCTTGAGCTGTTTCGGTGATACAAACATGTGGTTCTGTTCAGCATCTACCGGAGGAGGCATGTGGTAGTATCCCGTCCTAGCCGTAATGTCCCTAGCGTAATGGTCGGCCAGTTTTGTTGCCTGTTGCTCAGCAGTCAGAACATTGTTGCCTTCATGAAGACGGACAGTGGCTGTCTTGCCTTTTGTAGTCTTCAACAGCTTCCAAAACTTTCTGTGATCTCCGTGAGTGCTACGAAGTCTCTCATGCCACTGTGCTGTTTTCCAGAGTTTCAGAGGATGTGCGTTATGAGAGTATTCACAACGACCTTGGCCTGCTGATCTCTCGTCTTGTACCATCTATTCTTCCAATTATTGCGCAAGGTAATAATTTTAAGAATATGGTCTGGAGGTGTTCGCAGAGACGGTGGCATGGGAGTGAACTTCGGGATCGCAGTGTTTGCTGCGTTTTTGATCACATCAGTTATGAAAGCTAGTTGAAGATCTACTTCTTCTTTCGTGTGGAGAATTGGCACCGTTTGCAGGTTATGGTAAATTTGCGACCGATACAGATCCCAGTCGGCACGACGGTAGTCGTATCTCGTGGGGCGAGGAGTCGCCACATTACTGTCGCCACTGCATACAGTAAAAAAAGGAGGCGGGATGTGCCTCGCCGTAGTTGGAACACTTTAGCGGGGCCGTCTCGTTCCTGGGGCACAGCGCCACCTCGTGAGGGCCTACACACCTCACACACTCCGTTTTTCTTCCACAGAGGTTCCGTATGTGTCCTTTTTTTTTTTTTTTTTTCAAATCCTAAAACAAATAATACAAGTGATGAAATATACAATAAAATAATCGAACTTACAAATTTCTCCTCTTCCTGCATTTAAATTCATTTGGAGGAGTGCATAATACAATAAATTTTGTTGTTGTTAAAAGTACTTAGTCTTATATTTAACACCAGGTGATGAGGCTCACCTTCGTGTGTGTCCATATTCCTGGCATCGGTAACATTGCGGAAGCCCCCTCTCTTCTTTTAAGGTCACGACACGGATGATGGCGTGGTTTATTGCACGTAATTTCTTCATACACTGTAATGTGACGCTAACCGTTACCAGCACTGGTGCAATATCCATTTTTGCCGGTGTGGTTGCTCCATATTCTTCCGGTGGGATTGCTCTTCCTTAGTCTTCGCACATCGACGACTTCCGGTATTGTCTCTTTAATAGTATCGGAGATTTCCTTGATGTCCTCCTAGACATCTAGGCCGAGGATTAAATATTTTTTGCCGCCTATTGGGGCAAAACAATGGTACTCCTTATCTCCTGTCTTAAGTAAGTTTGGCTGCGGTCCCATCTGGCCACAGCTGTAAGTCCCAGGTAGAAGGGACTGACAGCTGTGACCCATCTTATGTCGCTAACTACTTGGCGCCCCGCATTTTATTGCTAAACACATTTACAATGATTTATATTTTGTTCATGTTATTTCCATTTGTTTACAATATATATACAATATAGTATAGGGTGATTTATCTAATGTAGTTAGTGGTCGCTACAGTTACGTTGAACGAAGTATCCAATGCTGGTTATATTGTAGATATTTAAAAAGCGATGTTGTGCCAACATCTTCACCACGAATAAATAGAAGTTACCCTCTTCTCGGGCCAGAAAACACCCGATTAGCTTTCCATATTTTATCAATAAATCTTCGGCGTCAGTATAGATACAGGAGGCCTAGTTTACGATCCCGATTCGGCCAGAGGTCATTAGCTCAGCCTCTGGTTGGTCGAAATAACACGCTCTCTCATTGACCTATCTATATAAGGCAGAAATTCTGAGATTTTTCAGACTGTCGGAATCAAACACTTGAAGTGAACACTGCTCTCTCTCTCTCTCTCTCTCTCTCTCTCTCTCTCTCTCTCTCTCTCTCTCTCTCTCTCTCTCTTTCTCTCTCCGGCGTTGTAAGACCCCACACCTTCCTAGTGGGATTCTCTACCTTCGTCTCACTAAAACTAGCACATCCTTGGAAAGGATCAAATCCTTAAAAAAGGATCACATCCTTGGAAGGAATCGCTTTCATGCAGACAACGGTCTCTGGGCCCTACAAAAGACCTAGTAGCGTCTCCCCCCAGCGATCCAGTCCGTAAACTACCTAAACTACCTACATAATGTACGTAAACTACCTATAATACCTAGCCTGTACCTCTTCTCCTTTAGGTAGGGCACTATCAGAGCACACCTTCTAAGATTTTATGGAGTTAGATCAATAAACAAAATTCGAATTAAGCTGTCCACCGATTAAGCCGCCAGCAAAGGCCAAATACCACAGGTTTATTCATGTGTGGCCACCCACAAGAAATATGAAGTACAAGCAAGACACTGGTATATACAAATATTAAGAGTTATGTTACTACATACTGGGTGGAGGGTTTAGGAACGAGTGTCGGGGAACAAGTGGGGTCTGGGGCTAAAAGTTGAGACATATATGTATAAGGAAAGGTTAATTCTTGGTAGATGGATAATTTAATTGTGGGGTACCCAAACTATATTTAAGTTATTTCTTGAATTGTGGAATCCTAATTCTAAGTGCAACAGAAAACTTTAATTTAGCAACACATGCTTAGCTCTTTTTTGAGTGATGATATTTATATTGCCTTTACAGTGTTTTTAAAAGTCTATATGCTACTTATTATTTGCAAATTAAAATCAATTTTGATCAGTCGCACAATTAAGGTTTTTCTCACGGTCAGGAAAACGACAGTTATAAATAATTTAAAATTGTCCTTAAGCGTGGGCCACCTTCAATATAAAAAATCTTGCATAATATAAATACATTAGATTGGGTTTATCAGATTGTAATAACTTCATATATGTAATAATATCACAGATTCATGATATTCATAGTTGGCATTGGAGTCCCAGATAAAAAACTAAAAACTTAGTAAAACTATCTGTACATTGTAACTGTGATAAAATAGTACATTGTCGTCCTCACGATCACCATTAATGTTTTATATCCTCCAGACCATCCATAAGAAGAATTTTGTTCGGTATAAGTTAAAGGGGCTTCGGTTCAAACACTTCAATGGTGATCAAACGTCAAGTCGCCTTTCAGTTGTTTATGATGATGAATCACTTGAGAGTGTTAGCTAAGAATCGTAAGAGAATTAGTGGGTAAAATATTAGCTTCAAATGCCATCTTTAAGGATATTACTTTTTTTAAATAAATTAGTTCTATACAATAGAAGAACTTTTCTTACAAGCTAATACATTTTGACACAGTCATATTGTTCTGTCTAGTTAATGGCGGTATGGTCAATAATGGATGCCTAATTCTCAAGGACTTCTCCGCTCCCTCACGAAGGCTTCTCGGCTCCATGACAACAGGCGTATCATGTTGCTGTTATTAAACCTATATACGCAGTTGCAATATGAGCGTAGTATCAGGAGGTTGCGAAAATAATAAATAGATGACGTAATCACCCTGAGGGAGTTCAAGGACCCTAGAAACTCGTTCAAGAACTCTGCCTTGCCCTCAACAACATTGTAAAGGGTGTCCCAGAATTAACACAAGGAAGTTTTTAGTATTTTTGTTGTTATTTTTTCATTAATTTTATTTATGGAATTACACATCGGGGAAATGGCCTTCACGACTTTGCTGGCACATACGCACTCTTTTGGCATAAGTAAATTTTCCATGACCATTTGGCATAAATGGTTGAATTCGTTGATGCAGCGTTGAATTTCCTCTTTGTAATGCACGGGTGGATGTGGGCTTGTTGACATACACCTTTGACTTCAACTAACCCCATAAAAAGAAATCTAAAGGTGTTAAATCACACGATCTAGGGGGCCAATTCTGATCACCGAAACAAGAGAGTACACGACCTGGAAATGTCTCCTGCGGTATTTGAATTGTTTCATGGGCTGTATGGCATGTGGCACCATCTTGTTGAAACCACATATTTACCACATCAATATCATCCACTTTCGGCACAAAGAACTGTGTTTACGACGCCGAATTGATGTTCCTGGATTTTCAACAACACTCTCACGCACTGCTTCGATATTGACATTTGAACGGCTTGTTTTTGGACGACCAGTGTGTTTAGTGTCTCCAACTGATCCAGTCTCCCTAAATTTTTCAATTAATCTCTTCACAGTTGATGAAGTCAAAACACTATTCCGACCATATTTTGTATGAAATTTTCGAACTGCGGCTGCCAAATTTTCATAATTTTTGAGGTAATGTTCAACAATAAAGACAAGTTGTTCTATCGTGTAACGCTCCATTTTTACTAACCCTAAACTGTCAGCTGTCAAACTTTACTGCACAAATGGGGGCAAATTCAAATCTTGCGTTTTTTATTTATTTTTTTATTTTCAATACCTCTCTTTATTAATAGAATATAATGAACAAAATAAATAATTTATCATAGACATATTTCATGCATTCACATGCATTTAAAGGAGTGCATAAATATAATACTTCTTTTTGTGGTTAAAAGTTCATAGTCATATACACACACTAGATGATGAGGCTCACCTTCTGCTTATGAAAACATCTTGCGTTAATTCTGGGACACCTTTAATCTGTGAAAAGTTCCTGAGAATTCAGATAACACATTTCACATAGAACACACACAGATTTCATAGAGTCTCATAATGACTCCTTTTGAACCTATAAGTTGGCCGTTATAATCAATAGTACATATATTACATGATATACATGAGTGATATGGGATATACGCTCTCATTATTAGGGATGTTAGGGAACGGTAAAATATCGTATTAGCTCCAACCGTTCCAGCTTCTCCAGCGTATTAGGCTCATATAAGCGTTCCAGTTCTAAACAGCTCCGAGCTTCAATTCAGCTGATTTACTTGCTCGTCGCAAATTCTCGTATTTTATTTATTTTAAAATCACACATCTCATTACTGAAACTATGAAAATCTTAGTTTATATTAATAAACTAATAATAATAGTACTCTTAAATGTTGTGAAAAAATATATGATTGATGGTAGAAGGCTTTTTAATTAAAAACTCAACTAACCAATTAACTGCAAACCTTCTGCTGGGATCAGCACGACCGACCCAAAAACTTTATTTTTAAATTTTTTTATTTGAATTTAAATGATAACAATGATTAGAATAAAGTTTTGAAGGTTTTAAAATCCTTTATCCTTTTATCAATTTTATAACTTCCTATCTTTTATTGGATTATCCAGAAAAAATGTTTATTGTCAATTCAATATTATTATTTACAAATAGTTTTGTAAAAACCAATTAAAGACATTGAAGTGCAGGCTCCAGCTCCAAACTAGCCAAGTGCGAGTTCAAATCTAGTGAACAGTGGAGGTCCATGTTGGAGCTGTTCCAAACGGTTCCGAGTGCGTATTAGGTTCCGAGGAGCGGCTCCAGCAATTCCGAACCATCACTATTCACTATTTTAAATATATAACTGTTCTTTTCCTCAGAAGCAATATTTTATCACAACACATCTATTTTGGAATATTCAAATTTTACTTTTAAAACGTTGATTACGTTTGGAATATAATTCCCTGTCTTATGTTATGGCATTTGTTAAACTACTGTTTACTTACTTGTACTAGCAAATGTTTGAAGTATATTTTGATGTGTCCCTTTGCCGAACTGTAATACCCACATTATGTTTTGCAAACGTCATAGACGTCAAAAAGGCACCTACGAAGAGACGATACGTCATAAATCAAGTGAACAAAACCGGCGAGAAAACTTCGAAATACAAATATAAAATAAACCTACACCTATAAGAGCAGAGCATCATTTTATTTCCATAATGTTGTTCAAAAAATAAAAAACCAATTAAACGTATTTAATGATATTTGATATTAATGAGATTCCAAACAATTTTTATTTATTAAGATTTTTGGGCATAAGTAAACAATGGTATCGCCAAACAGTTTTCATAAAACAATCATTATCAAGTTCTGAAAAAGATTTATTCATAAAATTGCATTATATATTGCTTAACTTAAGAACTTTTCATTTGATATTAAAAAGAATTTATCCGTATTTATGTAATGTAAAAAATACATTCATATGTCAAAGTAACAGACATTATTTATTTGATCTGTTGGCAAAAGACAAAACAATTGGAGACGATTTGGCCCTAACATTTTTTCCTTCTCCCCATCTTATACTGGAAGTCTCAACTTAATAAATATTAAAATGTACTGTATATAACTAATGTATCACTTTGTACAATTTATTTTTCAGACTTCTTGTTGTAAATGTTTAAGAATGGAAGTATTTATAACAAGTATTCAGCGTGCATGTGAGCAGAGACAGACTATCGTTTATTGGAGGAGATTCAACCTCTTACCAACTCCTGGACATCGAGAACAAATTCTTATGAAGTTGTTCTTTAGCAATGAGGTAGTTACAGTGAGGAAATCGAATTCCATCGTGAAAATCAAACATATTTTCTGTGTATGCTCAAAGAAGAATGGTTGTGGGTAGCGTTTCACAAAGTGGCCTAATTTTCGGTTTCGTGCTCTCAAAAGCCACATCCGATGACTTTGACCTGAAAGCTGGTGGGTGGCATGTGATGGCAAAACAGGTCTTGACTAACACTTGATCAAAGTGGGGCTCAGTCGGTGTACCTGCTTGCACCAGAGTCAACCTCATTTCATCAATTTACTCTCAGACATTTTCCATAGCATTCTTCTTTTTTTTTTTAACGCAGAAAAAGGCTATTTTTAAAATGTGGTCACAAAAATCACATAATAGTCCCACTTGATACTGATAATGCTAATGAAGGGTCGGAATAAAACAATTACTTGATAATACAAAAAAAATTATTATTTTCCTATTATAATAAGTAGAATATAATACATTAAAGATATCGAAGTCTTAATATGTGTCGGGGCTTAAATAGACCGTCATCACAAAAAAATCATCGTTTCATCAAAATTGACTGAAATTATTTTTTTTATGTTTAGTTATGAAAATACGGCTACAAAACCGGCCAAAAGTATGTCAAGTCCTAGCACTGACTCCTCTCATGTCCCTAGCGTCTGTGGCTCTCTTTCCTTTTTTCTGGACTTCTCTGGGGAATTCCTTTGGGGCATGGGAGCTCCAGGTTAAATTTTGTACGTGCATATTATGTGAATGTTTAATTATGAGTGTTAATTGTACACATTGAGAGAGTGGAATTGTATATATGGTATAAATGAGCTATCACAATTATCGATTCTGTATAACCTATATACAAAAATGGCGATGCTCCTGAGCCATAGACCGACTGATAAGAGAAAATAGACCATGCGTAAATATGTTTTAAGTACGCTAATGGCGATCTCTTGTTCATTTACCACCCTTAATATTATGCAAATGAAACATCCGTTACCAGGGCATTCCACAATATTATAACTCCTTGACTATTATGGCTAAAATAATAATGTAACTGTTTGTATATAAGTGGTCTTACTCAATGGCAATGCTCGTAAATATGCGCATAACAGTGATCAAAGAGCATTCCAATTTGCGTTGCGTGTGGCTTTCATTTATCAATTTAATTTAATTTGTTTGATTGATTAATGTATTGAACAAGATCACGTGTTTTTTAAAGAGCTTGGAGATGACTTGTTAAAATTGTTGGGAAATTAATATAGCCCGATAACGATACTTCCTATAGAAATTTAGCAAGAGGAAAACATTAATTAAAATAGTGATTAGCTATAGGAGAATATAGATCTTGACATTTCATTGTGGCTTGAACCCACGACCTACCTACCTCACCGGGAGATTTCTCTGATCAATAAAACCACTGGCATCTCTTATTACTATAAACTCATACAAGCTTAAAACATTCACAAAAAAGAAGAACATATATTCCTGCTTCTATAAAATATCAAACCGAATAGGATGTACGACCAACTCGCTTTAGAATTTATTAAATGTGTTCCCCACCAGGAACGTATTATCTACAGAATACACCTTCGTAAGAATGTAAAAAAAACATATCAATTATCTCGAATACGAATTATAGAAGAAACCTTTCACAATCGTTTCACGCAAAAAAACAAAAACTAAATAGATCTTGAGTGATAAAGTATTTGAATAGTTTTCGATTTAGCAATTTACAGGTTTTTTTTTATTTTTTGTTAAAATTTAAGAAACAAATATATTCATTAAATATTATTGAAATGAATTATGATTAATTTGAATCGACGGTTAATTGGTTTCAAGTTGGCGTATCAACTTTGTTATGAATGTGAAATGAACACACGCACACAATAGTGTGGGATTAGAATTAGGATGTATCCTTCCTCCACGAAATCAATGACCAAATATCTTTTTTATACCCACCAAAATGAGAATTGCATTTTGAGCAGTACTCGTGAAATAGAATAACAAGTAGCAATCAATGTACGGAATAACAAAGCATTAAATATTTTGAAAACGGAATTATACATAAAAAATTTTGATGAGTTTTGTTAAGATCTTTAATTTTTATCCTATTTTCATGGGTTTCCTTAAAAATCTTACGTCCAATTACAGACACTACATACAAATTAAAAGTTTAAAGTGTGCATTCTGAACTTAAAACAGTTTTCAAATTACAAGTACAATAAACAGATCCGTCGAAATCACCAGTATTAAATAACGCGCCCCCTCCCAGAAAAAAAACTCTCCGTACGATCCTGCACACACATCCATTTAAATTCATTATAGAAACATCTATTTCAAATCAATGCATCATTTCTCAAATAATTTAATAAAATCAGATAATTCTATTGAAAAAATAAACAAAATTTCCATAAAACAAGAGATTAATTTAAGTAAATAATTGGTTTGACAGTACTATCTTTTGGTTTTATTCGGAACTAACTTTTTAAAAAAAGCAAATGAATTTCGGCAAATAAATTGACAATAAGAACTAAACAGCAATATTTGGCATTTTAATTGCACCGTAACGCATTCTGTTGGCCAATAAGGAAACTAACTAGTCCTAGCAGGGCTGGTGTTTCTCATCATAAATTTTTCATTTAGTACCAGGTCTTCAGGATCCCGCAGGAGCTCACATCTTCAGACAGTACCAGGCTTAGTTCTCCCGCCACTTTGAAGTAGTTAGCTCCTGCGGTATTCTAAAGACCTGGCACTAAATAACAATTTTCTGACGTAGAACGCTAACCCTGCTAGGACGTGAGTTCTCTGAGTACTCAACAGAATGCGCCACAATGCAACAAATATACTAAAATTTGGTGTTTAGTTTCCACGACTGGTAACAGATAGCGCTGCATGTCAATTTATTTAATAATCAGTACCTAGTTTTTCCACCACTCCACACACTAAAAAGGGCAAATATTGCTGTTTAGTTTCTACTGCCTGCCAACAGACAGCGCTGCATGTCAATTTATTTACTGAAATAATTTGCTTTCCTTTCTCTCATTTAGTTTCCTTTGCTCTCAACAGAAGGCACTGCAATGTATTTATTTCACTATATTTTTAAGACAGTTCCAGCAGTTAGCACCAGGGCACGACGGGATACAAACAGTGCTGCTCAAGCAAATGCGAAGGAGAGGGATAGTACAACTATTTTTTTTTTTTATTTCAAAACCCCTTTATTGATCAAAGTTTTAAAATTTACAAATTCTCGATTTACAGTTTTCTCCTCTTACTGCATATCTGCGTATACATTCGAAGGAGGGTAGAATTACAGTAACAATTTTCTATTTGAAGTTAAAATTACAAATCACTGGGTACAGGACTAGGTGATGGGGCTCACCTTCAGTTTACAATTGGGAAAAAAAACTAAAAACTAAACCTAAACCTAAAACTAGAACCTAAGACTAAAGCGTTCCTGCCACGAATGCGTCCTGCCATCGATGGGGGAACAGAGCGGGGGTTATCGTGTTAAACACCGGGTTTGTCAAGTACCGTAGTGAGTCGAAAAATTTGATATGTCTACATTGGATGAATTCATCCACCGTAGGAAGCTCAAAGATCTCGCGAAGATCAATGTTGCTCCGCTGCTCGAATGAAGTACCTCTGTCCACTTTCATCAGTATACCGTTTTGGAATTGTTGGAGTTGCCGAGCTGTCGTATACGTTAGATGACGAAAGAGCGTTGCACCATACAGCAGAGTAGGCCTAATTACACTTGGCGTTGAGAGAGAATTCACAACGACCTTGGCTTGCTGATCTCTCGTCCTGTACCATCTATTCTTCCAATTGTTGCGCAAGGCAATAATTTTAAGAATGTGGTCTGGAGGTGGTCACAGAGACGGTAGCATGGGAATGTACTTCGGGATCGCAGTATCCGCGGCGTCTATTATCACATCAGTCATGAAAATTAGTTGAAGATCTACTTCTTCTTTTGTGTGGATAAATGGCACCGTATGCAGGTTATGGTAAATTTGCGACCGATATAGCTCCCAGTCAGCACGACGGTAGTCGTATCTCGTGGGGCGAGGGGTCACCACTTTACCATCCACTGCGTACAGTACTGACCTGTGGTCAGACGTAATAAAGTCAAGGGAGGTGCAACTGGTGATACGGTGGGGTATTCTTGTCAGAAGTAAGTCAATTGTCGAGGTTGCCTGCGGGTTACCTCTATGTCGAAATGTAAAAGTCTGGGGGTGAACGACCGTAAACGGCTTTTTCACCAGGAGTCTCCCAGCCATGTTTGTTGCGGTGTTATACCAAATCGTGTGTCTCGCATTGAGATCTCCCACCACCCAGTGGTTAGACCTCTGCGAACATGCGTGTAGCAGGGCTGAGTACTCCTGGAGAGAAGCGTACGGTCTCCTGTATAGAGCGGTAAGGTAAATGGGTCTCCCCAAATTTACCTTAGCTGTCAGGTGGTGAAGCCTGGGATCACTTGTAGTCAGTAGTGAAGCTACTACCTTCCAATTGATACCATGACGTACAGCAATGAGAACACCACCGTAACCGGTGACTTTTTCAATGGCAGTAGAATAACATTTGATGTGGATCGATTGTGTAGACACCCTCGTGTCTGTCAAAACTACAATATCTGGTCGGTAGAGTGCTATCAACACTTCTACCTCATCTATGTTGGTCAGGAGACCATCACAATTAAAATTTAATATAAGGTGATCTACCATTTTTGTTGATTACCAGATATTATAGCCATAAACATTTGGCTGCAGAAATCGACAAGGGCAATTACCCATTTCGGTCAACACTCAAGGTATTGGCGCTGGTCATTTGTCAAGAACGTTAGTCTAGGATCTAGGTACTTACGCCTTCTATTTTCTGATGTGTCCGACGGGGTGGGGGCCATTCTCGACGAGGTGGGGGCCGTTCTCGACGGGGAGGGGGCATCTAGGTCTTCATTAGTGTCCTAGAAGCGTTTGAAGAGCGGGTTCTGCCAGGTGTTGAAAGATGGTGGTGGAGCCGGCTTCATCAATGGCTCGTCCTGACGTCTCCTCTTCTGATGGGGCTGCTGCTTGTTGGTTGGTCTCACTCTGGCGAGGAGCTCCTCCCTCTTCGCGCAGCCTCTATAAGAGGCCGGATGCGCCTCGCCGCAGTTTGAGCACTTTAGCGGGGCTGTCTCATTTCTGGGACACTGAGCCACCTCATGGGGTCCCGCAAAGCGAACGAACTTCATTTTCCGGCCGCAGTGATTACGGGTATGGCCGAACTCCTGGCAACGGTAGCACTGAGGAACACCCCTCTGCTCCTTGAACGTCACGATTCAGACTATGACGTGGTTGATGGCACGTACCTTTTTCATGGCGTTCAGGGTGACGCTCGCATTAGCTGTTACTAGGACTGGTGAAATATCTTCTTTTCGTCCTGTTGGGTCACTTTTTCGGAGTCTTCTCACATCAACGACTCCTGGTAAAGCATCCACAATCGTAGTTCTAATTTCTTCGATGTCCTCCTGGACATCCAAGCCAAGAATAAGATATTTTTTATTCTTGGCGCCGTCTCTCGGGGCGAAAGTGTGGAATTCCTTTCCACCTGCCCGGAGCAGTTTCAAAGTTTTCGCTTTTTCCTCCTCGAGCTCGGGATAGTGACTCCCTCCTTCGTCTTCTTGAGCGCAAACTTGCTGATATTTGCTCCTTTGAGCATTTGAGAGACAATTGTAGTTGTCTCATTTAAGACAATTACAGGTGGCGGCTTCTTTGTTACTGGAGCCACGGGTTGAGGACTTTCAGGTGACTCGCTCGCGAGTACCTGAAATTTATTTCCAATCTTAGTCGGATTTGTCTTCTTTTTAGGTGCTCTGGACCTTAACCGTAATTTTTGGGTAAGTGAAATCCTCTTCACTGTCCAATGATGGTGGCGGGGAAGCCGGTCGTTTCCTGGAAGTCTCTAATTCCATCTCCATCTCCCGAAAGTTCAATACTTCGAACACAATATGGTAAAAATTATTTAATAGGGTACCGTCCCCATGTCGAATATACAGAAGATATTTCGCCAGTCCTAGTAACTATCACTGACACTTAAAATAAACTAAAAGTTACCTTAGGTATCACCTCTCACAAGCGCAATGGTGGATGAACAACTGGTAACAACGATGTGAACACTGCTAGCTAGTGATGATCTGATGATCTAGTACAACTAGCAAACTTATACAACTCTTGTATAAGATTGCGATACTTTCCTGGAAACAAGCCAACTTGTTCCCATTATTAAAGCCAGCAAAGAGCGGAGATCACCCAGCCCACTAACGCCCGATCAGTTTGCTACCGCAGATGGGGAAAATTTTCGAGAAAATTCTATTGAATTATCTCAAAAATTACATCATTCCGCCAGAACAGACTGGATTTCAATCCAGTATAAGCGCAGAGCATCCCCTTCTGAAGGTACAGTCAAAAGCTAGCCAAAACTTGAATAGAAACATAGCCACGGCTATGATTTCGATTTACTGCTCAAACATTCGACTCGGTGTCTCACGGGACACTGTGTCAAATGCTCTGCGACCGGGAATGCCCGGAGCAACTCTATTCAATTCTTGCTAGCTTCCTGAACAACAGATCGCTGTGGGTGCGGGTGGGTGATAGCTTCTCCGAAACTGTGCCACTGGCCTGTGGAGTACCCCAAGGAGCCGTCCTATCCCCTGTACTATTCAACGTATAAATGTCAGAAATTGTAGGAGCCCGATATAAAAACACAACAGTTACTGCTTTCGCTGATGACATAGCGGTGTACAGTAGCAGCATGAGCGCCAAGGTAGCTCTAAGACAGGCTGAAGTCGCCTGTAACTAGATCAGTGAGAGATTGGGGAGACTCAATATCTCTGTAAATGCGGGTAAGACTGACTGCATAATTTTCTCTTTCCAAAAGGGAAAAAGTCCGCTGCCTACTAGTTACATAGTAGGAACGCAGCAAAACTCACCAGCCAACAACTTAGTATATCTGGGGATTGAAATGGACAGACACCTCCATTTTGCGAAGAAGTTGAAGCAAACACGCACGAAGTCTTGCCGGCTTATGCACTTATTGACTTCCCCCAATCTATCACTGCGTCTCAAGGTATTGATCTACAAGAGTATACTCAGGCCTACTCTGCTGTATGGTGCACCGCTATTTCGTTATCTGACGTATACGACAGCTCGGCGACTCCAACAATTTCAAAACGGTATACTGATGAAAGTGGTCAGAAATACTTCATTCGAGCAGCGGAGCAACAGGGAGCTTCATGAGATCTTTGAACTGTGGATGAATTCATCCAACGTGGACATATCAAATTTTTCGACTCACTACGGTACTTGACAAATCCGGTATCCCCCGCTCTGTTCCCCCATCGATGGCAGGCCGCTGTCGCGGCTGGAACGCTTTAGTCTTAGGTTCTAGATATAGGTTTCGTTTTTAGTTTTCTTCCTGGTTGTAAGCTGAAGGTGAGCCTCATCACCTAGTGTTGTGTATGTGTTGACTTTTAACATCAATCTTATATTGTATTATATTTATGCCCTCCTTCGAATGCATCTGATAATCCAGCACGAGGAGAAAATTGTAAATCAAAAATTATTTGTTCATTGTAAATTATCAATAAATGGTTTTGGAAAAAAAAAAAAGGTTAGTTCCGAAAGTGAACAATAGGCCGTGCTGCGTTCTAGTAATTTACATGAAATAATCCCGCTCTCTCTTAGCCATTAAGACGGCGAAATTTAAAACCAAGACAGTGAAATTTATCAATCAGCAAATAACTTATTTATCAGTTAGGTTTGTTATTAATATTGTATGTTTAGCGAAATAGGTTTGTAATAGTAATGTTATGTGAAGTATAAAGTATTAAATAGAAACTATTATTGTTAAAATAGTTACTTTTGTGTTTATTGATGTTTTATGTAAATTACACCATAATACTTGAAAGCTGATTTTAAATGTACCTATTACCAAAATATGAATTAGATAATGAAGTATGTGACATTATATTAAATTAACCTACATATTTTAAGTCATGGATCATTTACATGAGTCTGAACCTAAAAACAGTTAGTTAGCTCATTAAACTTAAAATGAGACTATATGTGTATATTTGAAACTCCAATTAATACTTTTTAATCGATAAAGCTCCTTTATGAAATTTCAGAAGTATTTAATATTTTCATAAAAGAGTTAAAATACTTATGACAATGCCATAATAACTATTGTATTGTCTTTAAATGTTTTACTCATAATTTAATTATCAGTTTTATACAAAACAATGTTACTTTCATGAAAATAAATCATTGAAGTGTCCAGATTATGTTAATAAATAAAGATTGAATCAGTTTTTGATTGTTTAACTGTGTTTATGCTTACCATCTTACTTATCCTAGCAATGTACTTTTTAATTATTATGATGCCTATTTTAACTTCCATATCTGATGATCGAAGTATTAAAATATGATCCCATCTCTATTCGCTAAAAATCTACCGGCAACGGTAATGAACTGAATTGGGACAATTATACCAGAGGGGTTTCCCAAAATATTAAATGGTGTAAAAAACTGGTACCTTTCACGCAAGAGAAAACTTTTTACAGTTGACTAAGAATGACGTTATTAATAACAGGGCAGCTATTTCTAAGCGAAGAACTTGATATGATTTTTTTAATGGAGGGTTTCAAATAACAATGTTTTGATAGACAACATGCATGAATTTCATTTAAAAAGATAAATGTATTTTAATGGAAATATATTAACTAGTTCCTTAGATATTAAACAGGATAGGCGGTAATTGTTAAGTACTTGTTTGTGGTTTAGTTTTGTAAAAATAAAGCCAAGAGATATTTATTACTATATTATTTACATCCCAATAAATAATTTTTTTTTCTATACATTTGTTTTAGGATTGTTAAAACAGCATATGTGTATATCGAATCTATGTGACAACATTATATTTTATAAATACTTATTCTAGGTATGTTATGAATGATATCTTCGATTGTTATTACCTATACTCCTATTATGGTAGATTGTGGTTAATTCTGTGAAGATTTTTATCCAAAATTAAAAGAAAGTAATTATGAGAAACAAAAATTTGAGAAATGCAAAAGAAATATAAAATAATTACAATGGATAGGCTAGGGAACTTATCCAGATTACATATTTTATTTGGCAAATTTGATCAATTTTGGTTTAATAAACCATTTTCTTGAAGATATAGTAACTGACCGGAGATCAGGAAGATCCCAGACTTGATCCCTTTCCTTTTCAAAATATTTTATAGATAATATAGTTATAATTATCGTTATCTCTATAAGTAATCAACTATTATTATGACGGATATGATATTGTTTTTTAATTTAATAGATATACCTTATTCAATTGCTGCTTTAGAATTATTTACTACCGTTATATTTTCAAAAGCAAGAAAGAAAAACTTCAATTGATTTAGTCATTGGTGGTTTTATATATTTTTTTTAATGTGATAAATTATTATTTTTTTATAACTGATGGATCACATTTGGAATAAGGTTGGTTAGTTGAAAGTCCAAAGATTTTTCAGCAAGGATTAAGTGAGATAGATAGACAGCAACAGTTATAAGAATGTGGAAGGGGGGGGGGCTATATTACCGTTTAAAACATATTTTGTTGAGTCAGTTTCTTTTTTGGCTTCTCATAAATACAAAACTTCCGAAGGTATTATAAAATCCTGGTCCCTTTTCCAATCCAAAGTTTTAATATAAGTTGTACATACCCCATTCTCAAAATCGACGCTTTTAACTTTTAAATGAGAAATGAACAAATGCAACTTTCGAAACCCCTGCAGTACCAAACCAGTCAGTTAGTAGACCAAAATGTTCCTTTAGTTTTTTACTGAATAAGATAGAGGCTGGTAACCCTAACAAGAATACAGTAGATATTATAACAACATTAAAGGTAAATGCTAGTCTTGCATAACCTTCGGCTTACGTCATAAGTGCCCAGAAATGTTTAATTGTTCAGAAGATACATAAGAAAGAGAAGGCTTATGTAGAGATCATACGTCATGTTTAAAAGATTATTATCTCATCCGTATAATCAGTAAGTAATAAAATTTTGGCCTTTAAAAAGAGTGAGAAAAATAATTATTTATCAATCAAAGAAATGGGTAAATAAACTTTTTATGTTATACATATACACAGTACAAAAGTATAAATAAAATAAAACACAAAGACGAAAATAACTGCATTTTTATTCAACAACATATTTTCATATATATAGACTATTTTGACAATTTACATTTTTGTTATAATACAAAGACCATTAATATAAGATTAATATTCTTCTATATATATCACTGTACATAAATTGAATTTTTACAATTGATACAAGTGGGAAGAATAAGTATATTAATTAATCCAATTAATTTTATTTTATAAAATCAATTTTTTTTAAATTTCATAAATAGATACATCTATTTCCAATATGAGCATTTAATTCAATTGAATAAAATTAATTATAAAATGTACATTTGTTTTTAATATGAAAAATAATAATATAAATAGTACAAAATAATAAAACAAAATTAATTAAATAACAAAACATATAAAATACTTAAATTGGGCTGAATTCTCAACAAATTCAAACAAACCAACATTAAGTCGTGATTTTAGCATTGCACATCGTAATATTTCTTTTATTAGGAATCATTTAAATGCACGATTATAAGTATCAAGCATATGCATGTTTAAAGTTAACAGGCAGTATGATAATGAAATGTTGGTTGATAATGATGATAATCTTAATTTAATGTTTAATGCAATTATATTAGGAATATTAACAATGCTAAGATAATAATAATGAAAACAATAGTTCATTGGTATAAAAATCATAGGCGCATATAAATTTCATTTACGATTCAAATAAATAAAAAAAGTCTTTCTAAAAACCTAGCTAATTATGATGACTATATAAAACAATTAGTCATAAAGATGACTAATGAAGTTGTAATATGAATATACGAAAAATTTACCAATAATTGAACTGTTATTTACATAATGGCTTAGTGGCCTTAGTCAGCCAGCCTTTTAAAATAACAAATGTATTTCGATTAATGGAAGCAACACTTGCCGAGAAATTAGCTTTTTATTATTATTATTATTAGTTAATTTGATGAGAACATTCACCTTATCCATATAAGGAACTGATATTTAACAGTGGCAGAAACTTGAGTTTTAAACATTGCACTGATAGTTTAAAAAAACAAAAAAACAATACACTTCACCTTCATTCAATCTTCGTATTCCTGGATGGGAAGAACCACAAAAGGTGTTAAAAAAATTATAAACAAACAGAATATTTATATTATTAATTAGTAACAGAAAAAAAAAAAAAAAAAAAAAATAAGGAAAAAGTTTATTAACCCCTTGACATACAAATAAAATGTGCGTCGACGCGATATATTGTTGTGATATTAGATATTGGAGTGTGTATATAAATATTTAATCCAACTTCGAATCAAGAAGGCAAACAAACAATTGAGAGTGGAAGAAAAAAACAAAAGACAGTCTACTGTTAGTTGTGATGAGAAAAACACACAGTATTACTCTCTAGTTTTTAGCCAGTGATAATAAATTAGTATTGTTGTGTTCCTGATAATAAAAAAGACACAGAGATACTGGTTGTTGTGATGATAGATGAACACATAAAATGACTCTCTAGTTTTAGCAGTTATAAGGAGTTGTTGTTGTGGGTCTGAGAAAACATACAGAGCATTATATTCACTCTAGTTTGGAATCAGCCTGATACATGTAAAAAGAAGACCATTGAAGAAGAAAAGGAATCAAAAGCATGAACAAGTAATTATAAAATTAATATAAGTATATTTTTTATGTTTGTAAAATTAAATTCATCTTTTTGCCAGAATTATTTTGTTGATAGAACCTAATTAAAGTAAATAGTAAATAAAATATTTAAAGTAGAAAAACGTAATATTTGGCACCTAAGGTGGGGCTGATAACAAAGTAATCTGGCTAAAGGATTGTTTAGATAGTGTCACAAAAATTGTTGTAAATTTGATATAAAGATTAGGGTTAAAAATTGTATTTGTGATTAAGATTCATATTGTTAGATTCAGTTATGGAAAAAGATAACCAAAGTTTAAATTATGATCCAAATGAGCAAAGTATAATTGATAGATATGTAGAAGAAAATGAGGTTAGCAAAAGGCAATCACTTGATAGTCCGGTATCAAACAATGATCAAAATTTTAGTTTAAATGAATCAAGTCAAGAGGAAAGTAAGATGGAAAAGATGTTAAGATTAATGATAGAAAATAAACAAAATTTATTAGAATTAAAACAAGAAAATAAACAAAATGTATTAGAATTATCTAAAAAAATCGATAAATTGGCAGATGAAAATAATGAAAAATTTATAAAAATTGATAATAGATTTGAAATATTTGAACAAAAATTACAAAATTCTTTCAAAGATTTAAATGATAAAATGGATGAAAAAATAAATATTTTAGAAACAGATTTAAACTGGAACTAGAAAATCAGAAAAATGACTTTAAAGAAGTTAACTTAGAAATTGAAAATAAACCCCTAGATCATGAACAAAATTTAATTAAAAATGATTTAGATGGAAATAAAAAAGAAAATAATGATACAAGTAATAAAAAGGAGAAGGAAGCGGAGGTTATAAAAAGTATAAAGGAACAAAATAAAATTAAAATAAGGAGTAACTCTAGTGAATCTAAATCGGTAATTAATCGTGATATAATACACGTAATTAATAATCATAAAAAGTTAGAGGTTCAACAATTTAAAAAATCTGACCCAGTAAAAACGTTAAGTAAATTTAAAAATACAATAGGTAAAATTTTGGATTGGGATAAATTCGAATATAAAATTTCATATCATTTTAGTGAAATCCCCTTTTATGAGTTTAGTGGAAATAACATGAAAATAAATAAAAGGAAAGATTTTAAAAATAATTTCAGGTATGTTTTTAATACCATAGAGTATAATTATAAAAAAAGAAGAAAAAGAGTTATACTTTAGTATTATGAAATAATGCTAATCGGATGAAATATAAAACTATCTATATAAACAATAGAAAATTATAATCAATTGAAAAAACTTATAAAAAAATGTCAATCGGACAAAAGTAAAAACTTGAAAAGTGCAGTTTATTGTAATGTTTAAATGTTAGTATGTTTATTTGTGAAATCAAATTTGTCAATATGTTAAAATCTATCTAAAAACTTGAAAATTAAAATTAATTGAAAAACCTATTGTAAAATAATGTAAATCAGACGAGTAAAAACTTGAATTGAAGTTTATTGTATTGTATTAAAATAGTATAATGTTTATCTGGACAATCAAATATGTTAACATCTATAGAAAAAATTGAAATTTTAAATTCATTAAAACCTTATATGAGAATAATGTCAATCGGACACATGTAAAAACTTTGAAATTGAATTTTATTCTAATGTACTAAAATGTTAGTATGTTTAATTTGTACAATCAAGTTGGTAAATGTTAAAAGCTATATAAATGTTTGAAATTTAAAATTAATTAATACTTTATTATGAAGATATTGTCAACCCAGCAATGTAAAAACTTGGAAATTATAAATTTATGGTACTATAGTTAAAAGTTAAGATGTCTGTAAGGTACAATTACATTTGTAATAATTGAAATGAAAAATGTAAAATTTTGGTGACAAATAATTTGATATTGTCAGTTAATTATAAGAAAACGCAAATTGTTAAAGTGCTAAAAAAGTGAATAGTGAAATCAAAAGTAAAGTGGAATGAAAATTTTTTTATCGACAAGCTCAAAAAATTTTTAAATCGGAGCAGACCCGAATGTTGTGATATTAGATATTGGAGTGTGTATATAAATATTTAATCCAACTTCGAATCAAGAAGGCAAACAAACAATTGAGAGTGGAAGAAAAAAAACAAAAGACAGTCTACTGTTAGTTGTGATGAGAAAAACACACAGTATTACTCTCTAGTTTTTAGCCAGTGATAATAAATTAGTGCAAGGTCAGTACTTTACTGATTATCGCTTTCATCGTGTGTCATTGCCAATGCGATTTTTTTTATTGGTACTGTTAAGAGGGGGAAAATATCTTAAACAAAACAGGATCAAGGCACGACTGCAGCAGTTAAAGAACCTAATAGTGTACTGCGCAGCGTTTGCCGAAGAAAGTTCTTACCGTCTTGGACACGTCAAAGTCTACAATCCCACATGAAATGAATGACGTCTCCCAAACATCATTGTATGTCAAGGGGTTAATTAATAACAGAAAAAAAAAAAAAGAAGGAAAAAGTTTATTAATAATAATTACTTGTATAAAAACTAAAGTTTCATAATCACATATAGTTGCCTCATGAAATTAGATGCTTGGGATGGGGGCTACTTGGCGAGGTGTTGCCACATACGGGAGGGTGGGGGAACTAATCACTAATTTGCTTATTGCTTAATTATTGACATTATCGAAGTAAAGGGGTCATGTGGACTCAAGCTTCTAATTTTGTGATGGCAACTCTATATAGGGCATTATAATTTATACTCATAACACCAACTGGGGTATTCCTGTTGTCTCCGTGCCATGTAGAATTAAAAAAACAAATCATGCAATTTACTATATTTTCATTGTGTTAACAGGACAAACCCCAAAAATAGATAGTGACAGGAATAGTCTAAATAGGAATGATGTCTGAACAGAGATAAGATAGCTCAGTGGGAATGTCAATTGTGCCATTATTTGTTTTCCTTCAACAATTATCATTAAAAATAAAAAATAGTTCTTGTTCATTATTGACCACCTATTATATTAATTATCGATATAAATATGAAGGTCATCATAAGTAACAAAAACTCATTTCCTGTTTATTCATAACCAAGAGGGTTTATGGCTACTTAACTAGTTGTGTTGTTTAACAGTCATTGTTTTATGGTACTCTAGTTTATTATAATCCACGGTAAAGAAGTTAAATGGCTCAGATATAGAGGACTGACCCCTCTCTCTGTACTCATTCAAGAGAGGGAATCCACTATACCACTTTATGAATGGATAATTTGACATCATTCGTTGAAGTTCGATTAAAAGTAACCTAAAAATTTTTAATTAGCATAACAAAAGTAACTTTTCTATCAATTTTTGGAGGCAGTGTGAGTCCACACATTTATGCAACTGTGCCTGGGACGAAGGTCATTAACATTAAAGAATATGCCCATACTATTACTTCTGTCTTGATATAGAAAAAGTTCTGTCTGTTAATAATTGATCATATACTAGCTTTGGAAATCTTAACACAGTGAGATTATTAAATTATTGCCTACATCTTCAACTTTAATTTTACTATCCAGCCCCTAAGTGTCAGGAACATATCAGTTTACAAAATGTGTTAAGGATTTCATGGTTTCTATGGCTTGCTCAACTTGAAATGTTTCACATTTGTTTCTTTATTTAAATTAATAGATAGTAACATTATTATTGTTTCGGTACGACTTATTTTTAGGTCTTTTAGTTATTTTAAATGCCGAACTCATACAATAAACAATCTTTTGTAAGAGAACAATATCTAGTTGGCCAAGAAATAATGGCGGTTCTTAACATTGGGATTTGGATCAGCTGATTTTGGAGGGAAAAGCTAAAGCACCAGTGACAAAGAATTGCCTTCTCCCACCTGATCTACCTTATCTCTATTACAAGACTCGTCTTGACCTACTTTTATTTCCTAATTTCTTCGGACTTCACAAGTCATAACTGAAACGGAACCACATTTAATTAAGGAAATAATACAATTTAATAACAAAGATGCCGACTGACAAAACATTTTTACACCATTAACAAATAGCCAACTATCACAGAAGTGATTTTGACCCTAGTGGTGCACCTGCCTATAGATTCCCAACCATTTTATTATAATTAATAAATTTAATCTGAGGCACAATACCTCCAAAAGAAACGAGGCTTTTTTTTTATATTGAAGTTGAGGTCTAGCAGAAATAATCAGATGAATTAATAAATAATAATTTATTGAATATCATGAAGTAGAATCGTATTTATTTATATTCTAACTTTACCCACGAAAACTCGATCCAAAAGAAAAACTAGCCAATGGTTCACAGCTGGTTTAAGTCTCAAAAAAACACTAATAAAGTAAAAAAAAAAAAATTACTAATAAGAGTTTACATAATAATTTTTGGAAGAAGTAGTTTTCATTTTGTTTCATAGGCCGATTTAAAAAACCAAACATTCAGCACTGAACTTTAAATACGTTTTCTTGTAAAATTTAGTTTTCGTGACTAACTTACTTTTCCCCAAGGATCATCAGTTTTTAACTAACAAGCAATAGTCTAATAATTATAAATCCAGCCTACGAAAACCTTCATATTGCCATGGACTGATTAACTACTACCAATTAACATAAATATATAACAAGTATAAATAATTGTAGAGAGGGGGAGGGGAAGTGATGTTATTTAAAAAGTTTACTTTCAACAATAATGATTTTGAAATGCTGTCATTAAGAAAATTGATTTTATTTATCCTTTAGATAAGGCCGAAAAATTGCTTAACACTCCTCTACAGTTATTGGAAAGAATAATATTCGTGAAAAGATATATAATGTATATATTTACAAGATTGAAAGGTGGGGAATTTCAATTTTCCGCTGTTTTAGCTTGCCGTTTCTGTAGTGCTACGGCGAGATCAAGCCGCAGGGCATCTTGTGCTTTCTGTTCTGATAGTGCCACTGTACTCCTTAAGCCACTGACTATATCTTTTGTTTTCCCGAAATAAATTTCGTTCAAAATATTTCTGATTTTGTTTTCCATGTCCTCTACCATTCTGCCTATATTGGCAATATGAGGGGATGATTCTGAAATGGCTGCATCTTGTTCCATCTATAATATAAAATCCTGTATAATATTGAGAATGATAGAACTTATTGAAACAAACAAAATATAATGTTGCTAATACATCCTCAGCAATAAAATCAAGCGGAAGAAGAAAATAAAACTTTATTCATAATTAATAACTGCGGAGGGAAAAGTGTGTTTGAAGCACTATTCAAGATTACTGTTATCATTGAACTGAAAGTAATTCTCAAAAATATGCAATGGAAAGACTTGAGAATTTCATTAAGTCTATATGATTTTGGACTATCTGCATAAACTTAAATTATATAGTAGTTGTAATTTAAATATCACAACTTGTGCATGATATCATTCTGAATAAATTTTTATTATACAGTTATACACTAAATGCAACTTTTTGGACTCATCCAATCCATCATCAAGGAATCCATGTCGTGACGTTCACATTAAGCAATAAATAACAAAATAAAATATTTTTTAGTTAGCTTTATCTATTATTTACGGTTACAATAAAAATTTATTGCGCAACAAGTAGTGACATTCAATATATTTATACAGAACATCTTCGTCTAGAACACTTTCAAAACAACTAATATTACTACTACATCATTATCTACTTAGTTATAGCAGCTACAATAAATTAGTTTTTTCTTCAGTAAAACCTGAATATTGTCAATATTATTGGTTTTCCTGGAATTCCTGTAGGGCTGGCTGTTGGTATTCATCGTAAGGAAGAGAGTGGAAATCGGTTGGGAATTCAGGGATATAAATAAGGTCGGAAGGTAGAGAAAGGGAGGAACCAGTAATAAAGGTTGGAATGTGATGAATAGACAGTTGTATTGAAAATTACTTAATTACATACATATATTCCGCATATCCTTGATAAGAATAAGATAAATAAAAAAAATTAGATGAGTATAACATAAGCTGATTTGAAAATGCAATTAATACTATAAAGATGCCTACCTGCCTAGTTAAGCTACCTCCAAGATTCATTGTACCAGAACCAGTTTTGTTAGTTTGAAGCCACAACATAACAGTCGAAGTCAATTTATAATGGGCATTTCTTCCGCTGGATTTTTCTTGAACTTCAACAACATGGATAGAATCCCAGCAGCCTTTAATTTTTTTCGACCCATCACCAGCCTTTTTTATTAAAATAGCACCTGCAAATGTAAGTTTACTTGAAAATGAATAAAGAAGAGAAAATGCTCGAGTGACTTAGACATAAATATCATTACTCAAAGTGATTCAACATTTAAACTTAAGTTATATATAATAAAAAAATAATAATACCTGCAAAACCATTTAATAAAAAAATAATAATACCTGCAAAACCATTTAATAAAAAAATAATAATACCTGCAAAACCATTTATGTCGAGATCCCACAAATAAACTGACGAGACTCCGCCTTCAAAATACATCTCTCTGTACTGATCAAATGCAGCATTAGCTTCAACTTCAAGTTTACGTAACCTTTCAGAAGGCATTGAACCATCTTCAAGCGGTGGGTCATAAGTATTGCTCCAAGGGGATCTAGAAAATAATTTTTATTTAATACCCTGACAATTTTCAGGAACAATTTGATTTCTTAGCCAGCCTTTCTTGATGGTAAAAAAACTTTTCACACCATTGAATTGCTCGAGTATGGTACGAATTGATAGGGAACTAATCAAAATTAGAACAATAAGGATCAAAGTGTTTACTACCTAGAAGTATATATAGACACTTGACTAAGAGACGTACTAACTACAACAAGCTGATGGACGACTACATACTGTACCTAAACATCAACAGACATAAATGCACTTATGCAATATTACCTTATAAGACAATCATATAACCACCGATACTTACACAGGGGTTCTTGCAGGGCCAAACTACTTCTACTACTACTAATAATAATGGGATAGTCTTTATCTTTGGAGAGTATTGGTTATTTAATTTTTCACTCGTTTTCATCTATAAATGAACAATAATGTGTCGATCTTTTGTACATGCCAAGAGCGACTATATGCCAAGGAAGGAGACTGCCAGCTTACCCTAAGATGAGAGAGTAGCCTGGGAGGTCAGGCAAAAGACATTTATTCACAGTACAAAACTACAGATTTAGTTACTCATTATTGCTAATCAGTATTTGGGAGAAAATATGACAACAAATTGAAATACAGTTGGGAGAAGTAAAATCTCGAGATAGCGACCACCTGCATTGCTGTTAGTAGTAAGGCACTGAAAATACTGAACAGTACAGTAGATTTTATACTGATCAGGCAAAATAGATGAGTTAAAAGAGCTGAGGTACCATTAAATGTGTACATTTTTAAATTGCAGGGTGAGGGCAAGCAAGGTAACTTGTGGTATGAAATACTTTACCTAAGATACTAAACATCAATTAAGCCAAAATTGGCCACAAGGCAATAATGAGGAATTGAGGATGGGAGGGTTAATACAAGTAGTGGGGTACGCCCACAGTAATTTTAGCAAGTACAAAACACCATTCGTGTCAAATCTGACAATTGGGAGAGGAAGGGGAACATCTAGAATTGTGACCCCTACAGTGTTTTTCGCCGCTGGTGATCTGATAATCTCTTAACAGCTATCTGAAATGATTCATTCAGGTTTTTCAGCAGCAAAGTTTTAAGGTTTACCTATAAAGTTCATTTCTTTCACTCTATCCTATGTCCTTAGTAACCTTGCAAACAAATAACGAAAATGGTTAGGTTAAGTCAAAGGGTTTTCTTGGACAGTAATGATTCAAAGAGGAACGACTTGTATAATTTAGTAAAACAGTTACGCCTACTCGATCAAGATTCTTTTGGCACATGTTTAGTAGCGATATAGGTTCTAGTGCTAGTGAGCTTTATCGCTACATGTAGACTCCAGACGGGTTATCCGATTAACAGGTCATTTCAGTGATTTGTTCAGTCAGCGATAAAATAACTTATTAGAGAAATTCACATGGCTCACATGAAAATTGCTTTTGATAGAGAAATTAGAAATATGAGCGATTCCGAGACTTAGCGAGATAAACTTTTGTGGCGTGGTGTCTTATCACTGTTAATATAAATTGGCACATGCAGCCATAAAAGTTACCAGGATATAGCTGCCATACTTTATAACTTATAAGGTTCTAATGTTATTCTTTTTTTTTCCAACAACTTGCTATTTGAAAATTAATCAATTTTAATTTAATGCGAAAATCATACATGTGAAAATATTGGTTATTTTGATGCCTGGACTTATGTTTTCATAAAAAAATAGGAAACAACTATAATAACAATAAATAGTTATATTACAGCTATCCCAATTGTAAATTACTTTCTTAATTTTTCAGAATGCTCAAGTATTTCACAGTTCTGTTAAAGAAACCTGTTGCCATATTAGCGCATTCATACTGTAATTATATGGAACACTCTACCATAGTCGATTTAAATTTACGATTCTCGACCCTGCAGTAACAAAGAGTGATGTTTCAGTTTGACAAAAAAGTTTTAAATACGATTCTTAGCTGGTACTCAAATTTCATTTTTATGTTGTCACCATAGAACAAATTATGCACTCCTGTAATAGAAATGAGTGGGCGATAACCTAAAACCTTAACAAGATTACATAAGGGTCTTTAACTTAAAACAAACAACAATTAAAAACAGGTTGGACTACTCAGAAAATAAACGTTACATGTTAAAATATTAGTTTTAGTCATCTTACTTTACAATAAGATAAAACTGATAAGAATTAAAGATAATTCACATGACTAATCATGTCATAACCTATAAATTTTTCTTTTTAAATTTAATATAAATGTTCACTACTGTCATTACATATTCACGCAACTGTAACTATTTTTTGGCAAATCGGAAAATCAGTAGGCAGGAAAGGTAATGCTACAATTCGGGAAGGTATGTACCCATTTGACACATTTATAAATCAGAATTAAACTGCTATAAATTAACTCTCGGATAGAAATTGAAATAAATAATAAATTCAAAGGTTCAATTATGTAAACTTGAAGAATTCATTGTTTATAACCTGATAATATGACAACTGATATTCCAATTTGCGCACTTCTTTTTAATGATGTACAGCTAACAGAATTACCTGTAGGAATCACCATCTCGATTGTAATCACATAACAAATAATCTTTTCCAACACCTTTATCAATAGCTATCTTCAAGGGTTGGTCAACAGATGACAAAAGTTCTTCGCAAAGACTAGGAACTAAGTCGATTAGGTCACTCAAATTCTTTTCAATTTCTTGAGGAGGTAATCTCCGCATCAAATCGAGAGCACAATCCATTTGTTGGTCCGTCTGAAAAAGTTTCTTAGTTACAATTTGACACTGATATGAGAGTACACCCAAATTGACTAGTAAAGAGTTTCAAGGGCTGTTCATTACATATACAAAACTTTTTATTGCATGTAAAATAAAACAATAATTTTGTCAACATAAGATATTAGTAAGAAAATACATAATTTAAAAGCAATAATGGATCAAAAAATAAATAAATAATTTTTTTTTGTAAATTTATGTTATATTTAAAACTATTTGATTACCATCTTTTAAATAATCAGTTATCAAGAGTGACTTGGGTTCTATAACCAGTGTAAATAACACTTGCAGATCAAAAATTAGTCAGAAGGGTAAAATGTGTACATGACCTTGACTATAACTGCTGTCGGATGGTTATACATTTTAAAGGTTCTTTTCAAAAAGTTAGTTTACAATAAATGTTATTTATTTATTAAATATCAAAATGTATAAATGTATTATTGGGCTTTTTTGTTTTAAGAAAATGGTTCTTATTAAGAAGAAATTAAAAATGAAAGGTTTCGCCAGTGCCTTTGTTATTGACGATTGAAGAAGTTGGAAGACAGAGAAACGTGTTAGAGTCTACGCTTGCGCCGCATTCCCTTATAGTTCCTTGCCCGTTTTGGTCACATGTGAGTATTAAACCTATTCGCTTTCCAATATCCATTGGTAATCTTCTTCTTTATTTTATATATATCTTTAGTTTTCCTCGTCTCGTAACCCCTTTAATCTCCGTTTAATGTTTTCAGCAGATTTTTTTCTATCGAATGAGGCGAAATTTTCTCTTGAGACCTACCGGCTGTTCCGAGTTTATTGACACTGCATACCTATTCGCGCCATGTTGTTTTATAAATTACAATAAAGATTTATTTTATAAGCCCAGTGATCAAATAGTGTAGATTAAAGTTGCCAAAACTTCCACAATTGTACGTACCGATTTTAAGTAGAAAACACAACACCGTGTATGTTGTATACAATTCGCTTTATCATTATCCTTTTTAAAACGTGGTTTCATTTCTTTATCCATATTTGTCTTATTCTACTTTTCAATGTATTTATATTTACTTTTTTATGATGTATACATTCATTATTTTGCTAGTTCTTCGTTTTTTAGTTCTGTTTAAAGATAACATTTTTTTTTATCTTTTCTTAAATTTAATTTACAGAAGTAGATTCAACTCCTGATTGTGCTATATACATTACATATTACTTTTGTTTTTATTAAGGAAGTTTAATATTAAATATGGAACTTGTTCCAAGAAATCTTTATGATGGCTCTTTTAGGTTAATTTGTATAAAGCTTGTCACACATACAACACTTTTTTTTATACATGATAATTAAGTCCATTTAATTAATGTTACATGGATGACATGCATCAACAGTATTAAGTGATAATTTCATGTACAGTTTTTGGGCGAATGCTCTTTTAAGTTTTCTATTTCTGGTTCCTATATTATCATTATTCTTACAACTAAAAATTTAACTCTGAACCTAATTTTTATATCTGTGGTAATTAAAACAAAATATGCCCCAAATTGCCAATTTGTTGCTTGATACTGTTGCATAACTGTGTATTTGTTTTTACAGGGTTGATAAGTCTGGTATATTACAGTATTTTATTTGTTTATTGGCATTCAATATTTTTCCTTTTATCTAATTGTCATTTTATATTTATTTTTCAGCTCAGTTCCCATTTACTTTCCGTCATGGCAGATATTGAAGATACTCATTTTGAAACTGGTGACTCAGGTGCATCTGTCACCTACCCCATGCAATGTTCGGCTCTACGTAAAAATGGTTTTGTCATGTTAAAGGTACGCTTTAAATTAGTGTTGTTATTCTAGTTTAAACAAAAGAAAAATATATACATATATGTCTTTCTGAGCACTTGACAATGGCACATATAGTGCCAAAAGCGTTTCTGTAAATTTGAATTACTTACTTTAATTTAAGCATTAATTTTTCTTGAACTATGGTCCAAATGTTAGCATATATTTATGTTGTTTGTTATTGCTTCTGTTTGTAATGGTTATCTGTAGGGCAAAATTTTAAAAGTTGTCTTTATAAATATCCTATAACTTCATTAATAGCCATTTGGCTGTGTAATAAGGCAGTATGGTTTAAAAACCCTGAAAAAGCTGGTCTAATCTATTAAGCTGCATTCCTAAAGCTAGTTTTGTTGGTAATGTCATTATTAAATATGTAAACAATTTTTTGTTTTTTTTACTAATTTTTAATGATCGGTACAGTTTAACTAACATAATAAAGTATCTTTTGACAGTATTAAGCACTCATTTCCTGATCATTGATTATTTTAGAAAATGTCGAATTTTGTCTCGGTATATTGTTTTTTCACTTCCTATGTCATTATTTTTGTTTTGTTTCTAGTCTGTTGAAATTATAACAAGAACCATCTTGTCTTTAAAATATTTTTGGTCCAGTCAGCCAACTTTTAAAGGTTTTCTGAATAGTAGTACTTTGTAGTCTCCGCAAAATATTTTTATTTTATTTGAATGCTGCTAGATTCTTTTACTGGTAGAAAGTTTAAATATGTCTTAGATTCTACCTTGGATAGAATTTGAATAGAAATGAAAGAATTTATAATTCAGAATTTAGATGACTTATTGTTTATCTTCATACATAACAAAGTGGTGTTTCTTACATATTATCCAGTAGAGTTATATGTTAAAATTTTACTGTGATTTATCTTATAATTGCAACAATTTTCTATGGCATGTCTTTCTTTAGTGTAAATGTTTTACCAAAAAAAAAAATATGACATTTAGTTTCTATGCCAGTTTTTTTGACGGTGTAATGCAGATTGTAAGTTTTTTAAATGTGTTTTTCTAGACAACTGAAGTGCGTGCTAAGTATGAGCTTTTAAACTTAAAATGTTGAATTTCTTTAACTTGGTATGAAAATTGGTCTTTTGTAGTCAACTTGATTATTTGGATGAGAGAGAGAGGGAGGTGTATGTAGATCAGTGGGATGCAGTGACAGGGGTTAGGCTGTTCTTTAGAAGGCTGAAAAGAAACTTCACTTGTCTACCCGCAGATTGCATCTATTTTAATGCAAAAGAGCTTTCGGTACATTTCACTGCCGTTAACAAGTGCTATCAAATGACAAAACATTCAATTCAATGATAAAATATATTGAAGAACATGTGATAATATATATGTAATTATTTATAAATGGTCACTCAGCCAAAAGGTTTGTTTATAAAATCTTGTAATGATTAATAAAGTTAAAAGGTAATAAGTCCCAAATGGTAAAGGCAATAAAATACATTTAATGTTGAAAAATAAAATCATTAAAGGTAAACATTTTAAAGAAGGGGTAAAGCAAATTTAAATAAGTTCAGTATAACAATATAATATCCTCAGATACATATGAAAGGTCATCTTACCCAGAAGACTAGTTATTAACTTTTATTTAAACTAAATTCTGATTCTTTTTTGAAATTTTAATGATAGTCTGTATGTCATTATTATATTTTGGCATAATAGTAATAATTGTGCTTTAGAGCTGTTAATGATTGGTTACAAAATCTATTTGTGTCTCCATTTTTAGTTTCTATAATATAAGCTAATTTTACAAGCTAAGCTGTGCATATGGGTTCAGATTTAAGTTTATGACCTTCCTTACCTGCTGACCTACATGAGGGACTAGCGTCATCTTTATTTTTAACTATCTTATATACTATAAATATGAAGAAAAATCAATATATATCAAAAGGAACTTTCTTTTTTCTTCTAAATAATGTTCGCTACCCTCCTCGCTCGCAGATTTCTAACCCTTAGTAACCAATTTAATTATCATCAGCATTTAAATAAACATATGGATTTATTTTTTCAAATTGTGTTAATATGTATAAATTATAATGTTATTTGTTGTTTAATTGCTTAATTTTAATTTATTATCTAAGGTTTTAAAGGTTCTGCTAATATAAGAAAAATTTTGGCAAAAGGAAAACTGTTTAATTTCAAATTTTTCTTTAATTTATGTACAAGTACGTCTTTGATAAATTACAATGTTATTAACAATTAATGTTATTACTGACTGGCCAGATTTACTAATTTTTATGTATTTTTCTTATCACTTCTTCACTTGGTCGTCTGCCACTCAGTCTGTGAAAATCTAATTATATCACTTCAATTCTTCTTCTTTTCACAAAACTCCTCTTCCGTTCTCATATAAGCCCAATAACCATTATCTAAAAGAATTTTTCATTTTTATAACACTCGCTATCTTCATATGTATTGATGACCATATAGAACAACGCTAACGCCATCTTGTTTTTCGAAAACCTCCCTCCTTTGTTTTTATCGCCTTCTTGATACACGGGTCAATTAACGCTCTTTTATTTCAAATTCTTGATAAATAAAACTTACAATATCAAATATCACAACAATCTATTATTATTTTTTATTTGCATTAGGCTCGTCCCTGTAAAATTGTTGAAATGTCGACTTCTAAAACTGGAAAACACGGACATGCTAAAGTACATCTCGTCGGACTTGATATTTTTAGTGGCAAAAAGTATGAAGATATTTGTCCCTCCACTCACAACATGGATGTGCCATTTGTCAAACGTGAAGATTATCAGGTATTAATTTGACTTTTTCTGAATTATAAAAAACTTAAAACGCATATTAAAACAACACAAGATGTTATTTGTTGTTTACTTTGTTTAGCTAACTGATATATCTGATGATGGTTATTTATGCTTGATGTCTGACAACGGAGAATTACGTGAAGATTTAAAACTTCCTGATGGGGACCTTGGATCGCAGCTGAAATCTGAATATGATGCAGGCAAGGAGCTACTGGTAGGTGTCAATTATTGTATATAAAAAAAATAATTAAACCTTCTTTACAGTTATTAATCAATCAAAATTTTATTCTGAATAATTAGGTGACGTTTCTGAATATTCTGCTATCTCAAGAAATATAAGATTATTTTATTATTTTTTCCAAGCCATCATGTTTATAAACCTTATTTTTTCACGTAGCAGTTTTATTTGAAATACTGCTGACTCCATAAAACATGGCGCAGTTTTGTTTGTTTTTTTTTGTCCCCCCCCCCCTTATGGGTGTGAGTTATTCTTGTCTCAATATTTCAACTTTCAAAACATGGTTTTCAGATAGTGAAAAATACCGTGAATGACATTTTTTTATGTGAATGACATCTCTAGCAACGAATGTTATAATTACCTAATAAATATAAATAAACTCGGAGGACGTATGTTTTTATGACAAGGGTTAAGGATCTAACAGACTATTAAAAAAAATGTTGAATCTCAACTTTTGTCTGGTAGATTGGAGAAAGAGGAAATTTAAGTATAATACGAATCTTTGGTACAGCAATTTTAAATAATTAAAAAATGGCTGCTTTGGTTTCAGGGAAAAGAAAAAGAAGTCATTATAAACATTACCGGTATCAGTAACACCCTTTGCAGGAATTATTAAGATAATATTTACTATTCACTCATATTTTTATTTTTAGTTTATAATTTTAAAACTCGATAAGAGTTTGAGATACCTTGAGTATCACTTTTTAATTGGTTGTTTAATTCTGAAATAAATGATACTCATCTCGTATCACTTTCAAAACAAGCTCAGCATTTTGTTAAACCATAACTCATTAAGTCCTGACAACAAGAAAGGAACGTGAGATGTTAGAAGCTATGTAATGAATGTTACTGGAATTATAATTAGAACATATTAGTGAAACCATCTACCGAAATATTATCTTTATTAATATTCTTGTTGATAAAAATAATTCTTATTTTATAACTTCATGTTTGTATTATTTTTTTTTTCTTAAATCTACCTATAGGAAGCCAGAAGCCTACATGCCTACTTAATATTTATTTTTAGAATTTTCCTGTTATTATATTTTGTGTTTTTTCAACCTTTGATATGTTCTCATAATTGAAATTTACTTTAAAACAACCGAAAAGGGGGAATTATTATTGTTTTTTTGTTATTCTGCCGAGAACCTAATACAATACATCTATGTTGGCACATTTTTGTTATTCTAGGACTCGTAGAGAAAATTTTTGGCATAAGTGTTGTAGAAGTATGAGTTGCTTTTTCAATGACAAGCCAACATACAAATTAATATCTAAATGGGAAAATTTTATTTTTATTTATTTATTTCTATAAATAATCAATCAAGTATAAATTTTTTCAAAGGCTGTCATAAAATTTTATTTACTAAAATTCAATAACTTGTAGCTCGTATATATCAGAATTAATCATTTTATTTTATTCAAAATGTTAAAATCTCGACTTCCCCTTAGATACTAAACAAGTTTTTGTAAAGAAAATTATTAATAGCATCTTACAATAAATATAAATATATGGGTTCAAACTAATAATATGTCAAGGTTGCGACCCCTATAGTCATATGTTGTGTAAAACTATTTTTGTGCCAAATTTGATGAGAAAATCATCTTCCATTTTGTAGAAACCACCCTTACAATCTTTCCTTAAGGGATAATTAATAAGTTTGTTATATCTTAAGATATCACATATTTTTATTTGATCACTTATTAATCTAAATATGTATATATATTTTCTAGTGCACTGTCCTCAAGTCATGTGGTGAAGAGTGCGTAATTGCTATAAAGACCAACACTGCCCTCGACAAATAATAATAAAGACACTTCAAGAAGAGTTTCTCGCATGCAGGCGGAAGCAAAAGTGGATCGGACGTTTCCCCAGCAGGGGGGGGGTTATGGTGGGAACTATCTCTATATTTTGTCTCATTTACATTTTTCTTTGGACTTATGAAATCAATTCTTATTTTCTTTTTTATTATTTGTTTCGTCTCTGTTGCTAGAGATCTACATAAGGCCAAGAGGGGAATAAATGTTAATTATGTAATAGATCAATTATATTATTGGTTTCCTTGCTTCCATATATTTGAAATACAGGAAATTTAAAATTAGGGGCTCATTAAAATTTCAATTTTAATTTAAAAAAAAAATTGCATACTATATATGGTAAAGATCAATGTTCAACAACACCCATATAGGCAATAAAAAAATAACTTGCACCCGATTCAAATTAATGTTAATATTGACATTTAAGTATTTATCAGCATACTTAAATATGGTTTAATTGTGAAGAATAATTGTATGAAGATCTTTATGTACATAATACATATACTCAGCCATGCAGCCTTTAGCTTATTAATGATCTTAAGGTACTAATAATTATTTAATTTTATGCAGAATAATTTTTTTAATTAAAGGGTTAATATCATTTTTTGAAGTTCGCTCACCTCGATAAATGTGATTTTCCTGAAACATATTTGGAATTAAACAAAATGTTATAAAGGGGATACTCATTGATTTTTTAAATTGTCTTTTTTTTTATTCACTTCCCTTTCCATTATTTAGCAATAAGTCTATTCCTTCAATATATAAATATATACATACATATATTAAAGCATACAACGTATAAATACATGTTAACAAAATATATATTGTGAGGAGTCTTGTTAACGCATTTTCTTTTTATATCATTCCTAGTTAGATAAATGTTATTGTACAATCTTGAACTATATTTATTTACGCTTTCTTGGTAGCTACTAAAATGGTGTATATTTGAAATTACTATACTATTTCTTAGACATTTATAGATGTTAAACTCACAAATGTTTCATGTTATACATCCTTCCATGAACCAAGGTTTTAATGAACTATAAATGTCGTCGTGTATGCCTGTCACTGTTTCAATAGTTAACTTATTGTAGAAATAGTACTTCTTTATTTTAACCAATTTTGAAAGAAAAAAAAAAATTAAAGATTGGTAAAAATTCTTGAAGCTTTCGCATATACAAAATTTTCATAACATGTATGTACCTACCTATATTCATGGTTATCCAATCATAAATGTTAACATTGGAAACAAATTATATATAAAAAAAAAAACTATATTTAATAAGTAGCCACTAGGTGGTGTTAATGTCAGACTGATTGGAAAAGTGGAATTTAACTATGATTTTCTTTATGTTATCAACAATTTGGTAGCATAATTTTAATGAATGGTTCTGTTAAGTGGTTATTATGATGCCACATTAATTTCCCGTTATTTATTTCATAAATATATAGAATGATAATTATACTTTTTTATGATTGAAATATTGTCGATTTTATCTCTCTCTCTCTTAGTTATTTGATATATATATATATATATATTCTCTAATCAGAAGCTAATTGATTTTTATATATTTTTTTAAGATGAATGAAACTTATGTTTTGAATTTCAGAATGGTCATTTAAATTTTGTCATGAGGACTAGTAAATCTTTTTTTTTTATATATATTATGTGAAGTTAGTAGTCTCAGAATTCAAGAAACTTGATTAATGTTTTGGCTGGAATTATTTTGTAAGATATTAAAAAAATTATATGGAAGAGCTTAATAATCCATTTTTTATCTTATAACCTTAGTGTTCGTTTTTTGTTTATATTTTTTTACAAGCGAGGGCACTAGTACTTTCAAATGAGCTTAATTTAAAAAAAAAATATATGTATTCAGTATTATGTTCTTCACTCAGCCAGAATATATTTTAACAGGGTAATTAGCATTCACAAGTGTATGTAGAGAAAACATTTTCATTTGTACATGCAGGGCAAATAGTATGTGCACATACATTCTGCCAGTAATGTTCCAACAATCCTTACTTTCACTTTAAATATACACTGTGATATAAGTTATATTTAATTAAACGAAACAAATTCTATAAAGCTTAAAAGGAGGTCTTATTGCAAAATACGGTTCCTGGGGACAAATATTTTTTTATATATATTTTCACCTACCTTATCCGGAGAATCACAGCTTTACATCTTATATGCTAGTCAAATAATTTTTAAAAAACACATTTAATTTAATTATTTCAAACTACTTGATTTCTCTGAGCTTACTGCATTTAATAGCCATTTTATTCAACTGTGTCATTTTCTGAACCCTTTTCCTAAGTGCTTCCACTAGAGCCCTCTTCCTCAACCTCTGTTAAAGACACTTATTAGATGCTAATTTCAATTATATTATATACAATAGTTGCACATTTACCAAAATATGCGGAAAATATTACTGAAGTAAATGACCTGATATAAAGATAATGCACAATATTTCTAAATGAGAGAACAAAACTTACCAGGACTAGCCCAAGGATATAATTTCCATGAGAAAGGTAAGAGTAGTATCAGGTAATTCAGTTTATAGATTTTACTAACTACTCCCTCTTTATTGATTTCTCAATGCTTGATTGAGTCATATTTCATAGCTTATGCATGTAGCTGTGCAGTTCCTTTTACATGAGAATTTTTAATCAGGCCCTCTGCTGATTTATTTAGAATATTTTCAAAGAATTATGATCATTAATTTGGTTTTGTATTATTTGTAATTATTGCTCATCAAACACATCCATACCCTTGAACAGCAACTCTAGATATTTAATAACCTACCCATTATGCAAGGGAAAAACACATTTGCCTCAGGCAATGTCAATTAATTCATTGGCATAAAAGGTGTTTGTCTCCATTCATCATGGTATGTATCTAATATTAAATATAGATCATACATTGACTTAATAAATAATTAGTCTAATACCTTGAACATCAAGTGCAAATGTTTTGTTTCATTTGTGTTAGTAATGGGGAGGACTATCCTGACAGTACCTTGTTTTTATTTGTTAGACTTTGACCCAGAACTTTTTGTTTTGTGCCCCATTATTTACTTCAAATAGAGAAGTGAAGTTGTATTTAATTAAGAAACTGTAAATAATACGTATTTTGATGCCTGCTCAGGAATTCCTGACAGGAGCTCTTTATTGCAACTAATCATTTTTAGCGGAGAAAATATACCAGTTCAGATTTTGGTTGCATTTATTTCATTTCTTCTTTCATAGTCCACTTAAGCCAGCCCTCTTGGTTCCCAGCTAGTGCTTACATGGCTTCTCCAAATCCTCCAGATGTTCCCATTCCAAGACACCCTTCTTGTTGGCCTGGCTGCCAAGTTCTCTGTCTTTGCACAACCTTAGCTGCCTTGTTTAAGGAAGGATATCTCATGTTGAATGTTGGAACACAGGGTGACAAGGGCAGGTCGATACCTGTGATAACTGAGGCTTATGGTAAGGTATTCTGTCAAACGAAAGACCCGTAAAATAACAGAATAAAACGGCAAGACAATTTTTTTTTTTTTTCAAATCCCCTTAAAAAATGAGAAAACTTTTATTTACTATAGATTCTTAGGCGAATCTATTTACATATTACATTTTATAAGTCCTGTACCATCGGTACAGTATATACAAGGTCTGAATCGGTATAGAAGTTATATACTCAATACAAGTACAATGTACTTGGCTTCATTGACAAGACTCTACAAGGTGATGGGGCTCACCTTTTTGATCATAACAAAAGAAAACTTAAAAACTAACTTACATACTAATTCTCAACCTAAACTTTCCCCGACAGTCTGTTGCCAACGATTCGGGAGGGGTGGTGGGGCCATAGTGTTAAACACTGGGTTGGTTAGGTGACGCAACGAGTCAAAAAACTTAATGTGTCCCCTGCAGATGAACTCACCCACCGACGGTACACCAAGCAACGGGTGCAGGTCAGCGTTCTTTAACCTCTCGAGAGAGGTATGTCGGACCACTTTTCGCATGATCTCATTCTGGAAACGTTGAATACTTGTGGCTGTAGCATCAGTCAAGTGGGTAAGTAGCGGGGCACCGTACAGCAGCGCTGACCGGAGGATACATTTATAGATTATCAGTTTAAGACGCAGCGACATATTGGGTGAAGTTAGCTAGTGCGAAAGCCGGTAAGACCTCTGTCTCACTGTTTTTAGTTTATTACTGAAATGAGTAGAGGAATGGAGATGCCTATCCATTTTTAAAACCAGATAGTAGAATGAGAAAACTGGCGAGTTCTCTTGTCCCCCTATACTATATAATTTTGGCAAAGCTTTTTTGCCCTTTTGGAGGGAGAAGATTACGCAGTCGGTCTTCCCGGCGTTCACACTAATGTTCAACTTTCCCAGCCTGTCACTGATTACGTTGCAAACTGACTCAGCCTGCATGAGTGCTCTTTGTGCATTCATGCTGTTGCTGTAAACCGCGATGTCGTCGGCAAAAGCGATTACCGTCGCTTTCTTATAATTTGGCCCAACGATTTCAGATGTGTACATGCTGAAAATAACCGGAGACAAAACAGTTCCTTGAGGAACTCCACAAGTCAGAGGGAATGGGTCAGAGAGGCTATCACCCACCCTTACCCTCACCGATCTGTTCTTCAAGAAGGAAACCAACATCGTGTATAGCTGCTCTGGACATTCCCAGTCACAAAGCTGTCAACACAGTATCCCGTGGGACACTGAGTCGAAAGCCTGCGTGCATTCCAACGAGATCACAGCAGTCGCTGATTGATACCGAGGGTGGCATCCGTCTGTACCCTCACAAGCGGATGTTCTGTACTCAGATGAGCCTGGAACCCTGTCTATTCGTACGGAATAGTAGCATTTTCCGAACAAAACTCCTCCAGGTAGTTTAGAATAATCTTTTCGAGAATCTTCCACATGTGAGGAAGGAGACTGATCGGGCAATAGTGGGCTGGGTGGCTGTTTTTCTTCGTGGGCTTCCGCAGCGGAAACAAGATAGCTTGTTTCCACGCTGTCGGGAAATATCGCAACCTGTTACATGGATTGTACTGGTTGATGAGTTGGGCAACCCCTCTCCTCGGCAGCTGTTTCAGCAATACCGTTTGCACCCCTTCGCGTCCTGATGCTCGGTTTCCCTTACACTGGCGAAGAATCGCCTTGAGTTACTTCAGGGAGACAAACATGCAGTTCTGACCAGTCTCCAGCTGCTGAGGTTCGTGGTAATTATCTGTCCTAGCGGCGTTTTCTGCGGTACAGTGGTCGGTCACCTGTTCTTCCGTGGTGTAGAGGGTGTCCCTGTCATGAAGACGGACACCTGATTCCTTCTTGGTAGTAGTCTTTAGGAGCTTCCAAAACTTATGGAAATCGCCATGAAGCCGTTCGTGCCACGTTGCCGTCTTCCAATTCCTCATCAAGCCACGAATTTATGTTGAAAGAGAGTTTACAACTACAAGTCTTGGCCTGACGATTCCTTATTCTATACCAGTTATTTTTCCATTTATTGCGTAATACAATAAGTCGAAGAATATGGTCTGGTGGTTTTTGTAGCATGGGTGGCTTCGGGCTAAACTTTGGGATAGCAGTGTTTGCTGAATCGACGATAACCTCGGTCAGGAAAGCTACCTGTCGATCCACTTCCTCTGTAGTGCGGAGAACACAAACCGTATGTAATTGGTGGTAAAGTTGCGATCGATAGTCGTACTTCGTGGCACGCGGGATCACAACTCTACCGTCAATGGAATACAATACTGGCAGGTGGTCGGTCGTTACTAGGTCCAGGGTCTCACAATTGTTTATCCTATGCGGCTGTTTTGTGAGTAAAGATCTATGGTGGAGGTCTGTGCACTATTACCTCTATGGGAAAATATGTAGTTCTGAGGGTGAACGACAGCTAAGGGCGCCTTTACCAAAGCTCTCCCCGCTGCACAGACGGGTATTTGACTGGTCTAGCCGGCCAAAAATCAGTTTTGCAAAATGCAGCGGAGGTCGGAAAACCCTATCGAATGTTCAATTGGAATAGTGGGGGATTCGTTACTCTAGTTATGGGCAGATATCGTTTCTCTAGTTGATCGGATTAGAAGAAAAACCAGTTAAAACTTGTCTGTTGAACTGCTTCTATTTTGTTTCATATCAAAAGTAACTTAGTGAGTGCATAGTTCAGTGCTACCTGTAACCGATCAGATTTTTATTACACCTACTCATTATGGATTGTGAGAGACCAGGTATGTATCTATGTTATAGCATAATATTATTAATTAAAATACAGAATAAGGCATTAAAAAAAAATATGAAAGATGCTCTTTATTTTTTGCTGCTTGTTACTGTGAATTTCAACATTCGATAAGGATTTAGTTATACTTCCCGATGAGTCCCGATAACTTTTTTAACATGATTGGTTGTCCAAATTATGTAGTAAAGAAATATTAAATCAATAGCCGCCAATCTGGAAAATATTGATTTTTTTCTCCTGCAAATCTAAATAAAGAAGCAAAATTTTAAAAGCAATTCTGAAAAAATATTATATAAACATTTAGGTATTTTAATTACTTAAGGCCAAATGTTATTTTAGGGCCATCTGGAATGAGAATTCTTATAAGACGAGACCTTTTTGACCTGATGGATAGCCAGCAATTGCCCAGTTTTGACCAGAAATTAGAATTTTTGGGAAATTACCTGGTAAGTAAAGAAAATTATTCTGAAGAGCAACAGAAGGATATAAAACATGAATTTTTAAGGCTTAAGTCAGAATTTCGGCGAAGATGGCCTAAAGCAAACAAGTTCAAACAATCATTCTTAACAGCTAATTCATCTTGGTTGGAAGGGACATTTCAATTACCTCAAGTAGCTATGTCTAGAGGTCGACCCCAGAAATCATTCGAGGAATGTAGCGAAAGAAGCAAAAGACGAAAAACGGAAGAAGTGCGCAGAGAAACAGATTTGCAGATCCTTTCTCATGCAACCCAATCCCAACTTTATGCCGCTGGACATCGAAATGCTTCTCTCGTGGTTAAAGAAATCACTCAAGATCCACGGCAAGCAACTAAATATAAGGAACAATTGTCGGATAATAAGACCTGTACGAAAATATCCACTGTGCAGGCGTTATCGATGTTCGTAGAAGCAAATCTCTCTAGAAGACAGTATGAGCTAGTACGATATTCTTGTAAAAAATTCCATTCTCTATCTAAAAAAGATCCACTTCTATCTGGTATGAGGCCAGTACCGAGGAAAAGAAGCAAGCCATTTTTGAGCGACACGTTAGCCCTACTTCTTTCTGCTGAGCCATTCAATCAAATAGCTCACCAGAGACTCCAGGAATCGGAGAGTGATGAAAGTTGTGAATCATCAGATGATTAATCAAGAAATGCGTTATACTAGTTTGCCCAATATTTTATTGTATATCGTAAATAAATTATTTATAAGATGAATCATTGTATCTCTTTTTATTTATTTTTATTTTTAAACCCAAAATATAAATAAAACAAAATGGTGTCAATATAAATGTTGATTAAAAGCTGTTAGAAACTTAATGTTTGGTAAAGTAATTAAATTAACTCATTTGCGCTGCAAAACCCAGACCAAGTTAATGGGATTGATTATTATTTGCATGATTCATACCATATTTCAAAAACTAGAGGTCCTAGATTTTTTAGAATATTTTTTTCAAAATCAGCAGTCTAAAATTAGTAGAATATGGTGATAAAATATTTTTGGCCGGCTAGACATGTCAAATACCCGTCTGTGCGCTGGGTTGTTGGTGGCAATATTCCACAAGGAATGCCGCGCATTTAAGTCTCCGACAACCCAGTGGTTATTTCTTTTGGCACACTCTTTAATAAGAGCTGAGAACTGTTGGAGAGACGCCCTCGGTCTCTTATACATGGCAGTGAGATAAATAGGTGTCCCCAAATTTATCTTCACCGTCAAGTGGTGGAGCCTGACATCAAATGTAATCAGTGGCAGAGCCTCTTTCATCCATGTGATGCTGTGTCGTATAGCCACCAGAACTCCACCGTACCTATTGGTCCGTTCGATGATAACAGAATAGCCCTTTAGCCTTACGCTCTGGTTGACTATTCTCGTGTCCGTCAGGACGGTGATATCCGTTGTGGAGATCGCTATGAGCGTCTCCACTTCTTCGAGTATGGTCATTAGACCATCAACGTTAAAATTTAGTATTTTGTACTTACCCATTGCAAACTAATTGGGCAACTAGTGTCTGAAGACCGGAAATAAACTCCCTTATCATGGTCTCGAGAATCGGGAACCAGGGCGGAAGGCTCGGGGTGTTTTGAGTGTTCGACGCTCCCGTCGTAACCTCAGCGTAGGTTGCTCCTCCTGTGAAGATAGGTGTGGTGGTTGGTGCCTGTTGTGTTCTTCTACCAGTTGGCTGCTGTCGGGTTTGGACTGGTGGCGCCGACTTGTGTTGGACCGGTGGTGGTTTATCCATCTTCTCCTTTTTTAGATCTGCGGCAGCTTGCAGCTTCTTCCTGTACGGGCAGTCTCTGTACGAGGCTACATGTGGCCCTCCGCAGTTCGAGCACTTCACCTTCTGGGATCTGTCACAGTTTCTAGATTCGTGTGCCCGCGTACACCGGACACACACTATTTTTTGGCCACAATGATTTTTTGTGTGGCCAAACTATTGAAACCTTTGGCATTGGGGCATACCGTCTTGTTTTTTGTATGGTACTACTCGAAACAGTACATGGCAAATACATTTGGCCTTTCTAATGTCTTCGATTTTAGTAGCTGACGCTATCGTCACTAAAATTGGGGAGATTTCAGTTTTGTGGCCTTGATTATCTGTCTTCCTTAGTCACCAGACGTCTAAGACCCCTGGTGCCTGTCCTATAGTCGTTTTGATGATATCGATGTTCTCCTGAACATCGTTACCCATGATAAAATTTTTTTTTATTCTTCTGCCCTCCACGTGGGGCGTACGTGTGGTGGGGTGTTTCCTCGTTGTTAAGGGCCTCTATGAGTTTCTTTCTTTCATCCTCCTTCTCTAGGAATATCCTAACTCCCTCCTGAAAGGGCCAAAAAGTATAGGTAGTTATTCCTATTTTTTGTAGCCTCTCCCTAGTAGCTGCTGGCAGTTCTGCAATTGTTAACACCAATGGCGGTGGTTTTTCAACTGACTGATTGTCCATTAGGTAAAACGTCGTAACGATTGCTAATCGTTACTCCATAAGGTGCTTTCGGTCGCGAGACTATCGTGGCTTTCTTCTTAGAGACTTGTATGAAGTCGCTCTTTGCAGAAGGTGTAAGTGGCTCTCGGCTTCTTTTGAGAAACGTATTCACTGTATCCGTATCCATTTCCATGGTATTTGGATCAGCAATATGCCCATGCAGCATATTACAGTCGTCTGAAGGACCTGGACTGAAATCGGTAATGGCTAATTCTTTATATTGGGGCAACGTCCCCATTTAACGTGGCACTGTTACACTGGCACTAATAATAATATCGAAAATGTTACCTTAGAAGTTGTCACCTCTAACGTGCACAACAGCAATACGGCAATGAAGTTAACAAAGGCGGCAAGATGGCAGCAGTAGGTGTTCATTTGTCAACAGCTAGCACTAAACTACGGCGAGACAAATGTTTTTTGGATTTATTTGTAGTTGTGCCAACTTCTTCACCGCGAATCAATACAACTTACCCTTTTCTAGGACCAGAAAACACCCGCCTACCTTTGCATACTTTATCCATAAATCTTCGGCAACAGTATAGAGAGAGGGGACTAGTTCACGATCCCGACACCGCAAGAGCACACTAGAGGCGCGGGTGTAGTAGCCCCTGATTGGCCGAAAAAACGATCTCATGATTGGCCGAAATAAAACGCTCTCTCATTCACTGTAGGCAGGAATGACCTGCCTATATGAGGCAGAAATTCTGAGCTTTTCCAGGCAGTGAGCTTCACGAGATCTTTGAGCTTTCTATGGTGGATAAATTCATTCAACGGAGGCATATCAAATTTTTCGACTCCCTGCAATACCTGACAAACCCGGTGTTTAACACTATAACCCCCGCTCCGTTTCCCCATCGATGGCAGGACGCTGTCGTGGCTGGAACACTTTAGTGTTAGGATTTAGTTTGTAAGTTTTCCCACATTTGTAAACTGAAGGTGAGCCCAACATCACCAAGTAATGTATATATGTTATAGACTTTTAACTTTAATCTGATTGTTATGTAACCTAACCTCCTTCGAATGCATCAAGGTATCGCAGAAAGAGGAGAAAATTGTTAATTATTTGTTCATATTGTTTTCACATATTGTAAAATAAATTAAGGGGTTTAGGAAAAAAAAAAAAAAAAAAACCTTTTCTAGGCAATCGGAATCAGACACTTGAAATGAACATTTCTCTTGTCTGCACTGGCGCTTGTTGCTATACTCGAACCATGGCTTTCTTATTTAACCCCCTGCACCTCTCTTACCTAACCTTGGTATGTTTTAGCCCGGGGTTATCAGACCCCACACCTTCCTAGTTTACCTTTTAAGTTCTACTTGATTGCTTCTTGGAGTATTTTTTTAGTAAACGTTTAGTTTAACGCTGTTACACTGTTTTCTTTCTCTCGGTTTCATTTCCCATCAATTTAGATGTTTAAAAATGTTTAAGTGGTTGAAAACGTTGTCCATCTTTAAGAAGAGATATGGAGATTTGTTTGTATCGTCTACAAATATGGCAATGTTTCAGATTGTTATTAATACTGTGATATCATCTTTGATGACGACAAAAATAACTGTTCCTAATGCTGATCCACGGGGAACTACAGCGAACAAATAACGTTATTCTTGTATGCTAATTAACAGTTGAATGGTATTGGTAATTTTATAATGCGTTTCTCATAAATCTCCTATCCTGTTTGGTTAATTATGGGAAGGCGAGCTATCATACTGGGAGCCACCCAATTTGATTTATGAAATTCAAATAGATTTACTTTCCATCTAGAGAGACATGGGCCCAGAACCTTCATGTCATGAAGCAAGCCAATTCGCAGCACTGCTCCCAGTTGGGACGGCTGTACGAATCTTTCCGTCGCTAATACTTCCTTGGATCCCTCCTCTTCAGCACTATCATGACCAAAAAGCCATTTTACTTTTACAAACTCCTCCAATTCAAATTCTGCAAAAAAAAAAATCCCGTTCATCCGACCTGTATTTCCCTTCTCATAAATTTGCTTCCTTTGACCATTATTTTCTTATCCGTGCCGCAAACTTTTGCAACTCTATTCCCATCAATATACGCCATTCATCAACTCTGCCAATTTTTAACTGGTAACTTTACATGTTCCTTATCTCCTTCCAATCCTACAGTTCATAATTTGTCATTACTACCATTACTATAATTTTTTTTAATTAATCTTGTTCATTACTTATTTTAGTACATTCACGCACTTTCCCTCTTCAAGCTACAGGAAATATAATGAATCAATTGTGAATAGATTAGTTTGTAGAATCTATATTTTGTAACAATGGGATATGAGGGGGGGGGCATATATATGTATATATTTATTCACTTCAACTCATTTATCTCTTTTCTTTCACTGTTTAGCTGTTGATTCAATTTAGTCAACTATTTGTTGTTGTTTTTCATTTCATTTCCAAGTTACACCAACACACCACAGCCCTCTACTATCCTCATTTCAATTGTATTTTTGGGGTTTTGGTGAAGTGGTTATCACGATTTGAATGTTGTGGTTTTAAGACCCACAGGTGCACTTTCCATCTGTTTATTATTTCATTTCCATGAAATAAGTGGAATGGACAGAAGTGGATGGCTCCCAATTAGATAGAGATATATTTTGGCAATTAATGGAAGTGTATAAGGGCATAAATAATTAAACTTTATTATTAATAGAATTATTTTCGCTGTCACATTTGATATAAAAATATAATTTAAACTACTCTTATAGATGATATATGAAGCCCTCAGGGGAAAAACACTATCTCCTGTTTTCAATATTTTTCAGCAGGACGAAAATAAGATTCGTCTACATTGCTTAAACATGAATACGAGTGCAAAAATAAACAAATTCTTATACAATATATAAAATATTATATATCCGGGTTTTCCCCTGACCGCCTATTCTTTTCTGTTTAAAAACTAGGCGTTTACATTGTTTTCTACCTGAACAGTATGCATTATGCGATTCGTTTGTCTTAAAGCTCCAGTATTGTGCCAAAATCCCAAAAATCTAAACAAAAGGAGCTATGCTGTTTTTTCCCGTGTGCCCTTCATTCCAGAATTTTGATATATTTTCGCCCCCTCCACTTTTCTCGCCTAAAAACTATTACGTAGATAAGTTTGTGAACTTAATTTAATTCGGCGTTTGGAGAAGGGCAGGCTTTATTTATTTTCATTTAAAAATTGTCATATAATAACGATAATGATACAAATGAAATTAGACATTTAATTTATAAATTTAAGTGAATATAATGTTAATTTATGATAAATGAGTAGATGCATTGATATTCGTACATAAAATGTATAGAATTTTATGTAATTGGTTTTGATAGTAATGACAAATTTGTCAAAATAATATGTTTCCTCATTTTGACAGGTATAGTTTACTGTGGTCGTATATAAAACATTTTTAGTGATTGAATCAGTGTTCGCAAATGGCCGACTGTTCAGGTGATTTGCAAGTTTATATGGTTTCCTCTGTTTAAATATTGTTTATTTCATCTTGATTTGCTTGGATTAGGAATGATATGACACAGTGTGACTATTTGACCTCTTATACTGTCATATCCTGACGCGATGGCGTAAATACCATTTCTTGCAATATTTGTTTACTTTTGCTTGTTATTACTATTTGGATCCAATGTTTTTATAATATTTTCGCAGTTATGCGTGCACTCGACGATATTTTGGACACATTTTGAACCTTATTGCAATTAATTAATGTGCTGGTAATAACCAAATTTGTTGTTCGTTATTAATAGTTATCCTCTGACATTGCTTATTTTAATTATGTTCTGTGTTGTTACCAGTCATGGGAGAATGTCATTTTACTGCAGTTAGTGATTTTATGTCATATTTCAAGCTATGGATAGCTTGAACATTCATTCTAAGAGCCGCAGTCCGTCTCCAAGTAGATTTTCAGGTTCAACCTCAAAGTCTGCTAATGCAGCGTAAGTTTTATTTTCATTTTACTAGCAATTATAAGTATCTTTTAGTTTATGTTTTTTTATTGCTTTCTTGTGAATAATCATTTTTAGATTGCGTGTAGTATGAGGTTTAGTAGTAGTAGCGTGTAGTATCATGTATTAAGTTGAGTTTTATTTATGAGCTGATCACAAAAATATTAATAAATAACATCTCCTTTGCCCTTTATGAAATTGTGTTAACTGATACTATATTAATATTTTTTGAATTGTTTTCATAAATTATTTGACATTATGAATTTTTATTATTAGATTTTGGAAAGGGACTAAGAAAATTGTAGTCATTTTCACATTTGACAATAAATAATCCAATTTTCTAACATTCTAATTAAAGCCATTGTTTTGAGAATAGTGTTTTTTTTTTAAATAACATAACATAAATAATGAACTTGTTGAAAAAGTATTTGATGTAGCAACCAGCCAAATATTCTTATTCAATACTTAAAATGGTTGTGAAATGTAACTGTTTGGATGCAATCTAAATGGTAACATTCATTGGTGGTGGTTTTAAGAGGGAATATATTAAATATTGGTTCAATCATTATCTTCATGATTCATACCCTTGGCTCTTGTCTCTGTTATCTGATTTCAGAATTGTTTCCTGTTTTTCTCTAACATTTGTGCATAGAATAAACAAATCATAAATTTTATTATGGTAGTGACCTATTCAGAAAATGGCTAACGCATATCTTTTCTATCATTGGTAAATTAATTATTATTATTTTTTTTTTAATATAATGAAGTTATTAGTCATTTTGGATGATGTTGCTGATTAGTTTTTATAAATGTCCCAGAATGATTTTTTTCCTTTGTACTTGATACTTTTTAAAGTGGATTAATTATGACATATCGTATTTATTAATGTATTAATCGAAGACACTTATATAGTTCTTATCATCATAATTATCTCTTATCTCTATAATTTGATTCATTCATTCGAAGGAGAAAGTAAACTGTGAATAGTGGTTTATTTTGTCATAAGTAGTGAAAAATTGTAGAAGAACATAAATGTATTATCACGGGTTTACCTTTCGGTCCGAGCGGAAAGGACCGGCTAGGCGGAAGAATAGTGTGCCTATTTTTCAGTTAGTTGCGTTTTAGTTCTTAGCAAAAATGTCTTCAAATTTCTATTCTAATTTTTTTGTTTTTAAGCCTTTTTATATTTACTGATACTAAAATATTAGAAATCATGTGGTTAATCTGAATTAACTTTTTACAGATAAAATTATCTGTATACAATTAGTCCAAAACTGCTGTCACATTTAGTCTGACAGATTTTTTTTTTTGTTATTGATAACATTAGTGTGACTCATACTATGGACAATAGTATAGTTACATTGTCTCCATTGATTTCTGTGGCTGTATCTATAATTTTAGGCTGAATATTTTTACTAGCAAATATAAAATTTAACTTGTGATTTAGTGCAGTAGTGGTTGTATTGTTATACTGTAAGTTTATTTTTCATGATATTTAGTAGTTATTATGCATGTTATCTGAGACTGTATTATTTCCTGTGTATTTCTTTTGCATGAGGTCACTTTTTTTCTGAATTAAGCAGATTATAACTTTGTAAATTAAGTATAGCGGGAAAAAAAAAATGTATGGTTAAACAACTTATTAGGTGGTATACATTGTGTCAGTAATCTATCGGTATTCTCCTGTCAGTGCATGAAAAGTTCAATGGATCCATTCACCTGGATGCCCTGGATCACTAAAATGAACAAGACATTAATTTTATTAAAATATGTCTAAAAATTGTTCCGATTTGAATTTACAAGCTTATTCCAGTTGTGACAATTGATAACAAACTTGCTTTCATAATAGAAATTAAAAATGCACAGCATTTGTATTTTATGATGTGTCTGCTGTACTCTTTACAACACCCTTATTCAAACTAGGGATTTACACGGAGATCCTATTTGATACGAAGAAGTCATGAAAAATATAGTCATTTTCATAAAACATGGTCAAATTCCATGAATTGTTATTAAAATAAAAGTCTTCTAATTTTGACTTGGAATAAAATTAAATATCCTAGCGTCATGATTGATAATAAATAATGTTATTTAATTATTAATTTTTTTTAATTATAATGAAAAAACCTCTTTGGAACCATTACTAAAATCATGTTCGCGAACTCAACCAGAGAGAAGAAACATAAATTTTGCATCACAGTTCCATTTAATGACTCAATTCTAAAAATAAAACCAACCTCATGAATAATAATGACTCTTCATTAATCAATTAGTTTGTGATTAAAAAATAAATATTGTCTAATGATATTGAGCATGGTTTCAAATTAATTAGCTTTACGTCTTGATTAATAATATTTATCATGTGTTAGGACTTTAATGGGCTATAGTTACAAACAGTTATAATTATAACTGTTTTATGTAGAAATATGCTATTAGTAGCTCAATTTGATATCCCAATAATGCTAAAAATGAAGGGTATTAATCAATTAGTGACAAAAAAATGAATATGAACAAAGCTTTGATTAGTCTCGCTGCTAATACCTCTTCTACTAAGCCGTACAATCCATGACATAATTTATGTTCATGGGAAACATCCCTCCATAATTGCAACATGGCAAAGAAACTGTCAATGGGTTAAAATTTTAGTGCATTGATTTTTAGGCATTAGGCATTGATGAGGATTAAATACATTTACAGAGCCAAGCCAAGGTAACAAAAATATTAGATAGTCACTACGAGAAGAAGCCTTTGAAGAATGTTTAATATGTATCCGGCCAACGGATGTTTTACTAATAGCATTTAATAATTTGAAACATTTGCCTACAGGTCATTACGAGAACAAAGGATGAGCAGGTGTAAGTCTCCCGTGAGTAGCAGGCATGAGCGATGCAGTTCAATCGATACTGCTATTCAGAGGAGTGAAAATTTTAGTAATCATGGCTTGGGAGATGAAGCGGCTTTGAACACCACACAAGAAGATGATATAGTATGTTCTCTTCTCTAAATTGTATTTGTTCAGTAATAAATACATTGCTTTTCTAACCGATTGTTGTATCCTTCTAGTGTGATTACTGAATATACGAGTCTATTAACTGTATCAACAAACAGGCAGATGGAATTTAGTAAAATTTTATTTTTATACAATAAATAAAAATTGCATGAGGAGGTGGTAAATATTTAGGTCGCAAACCACAGTGTTTTTCCATTGGTGCTGAATAATATTTATGTAAAATTTGGAGCTAATCTCACTATGAATAGAAATGGAGGTAATTAATTGTGTTAATATTAGGGGCAGGAATCTGTCTAATCTCAAAGTTGTTTTCCATTCGATTTGCGCAAGATGATCAACTACATACAATCATATAAAATTAATTAATTTATTTAAAAGCCATTACAGAACCCCCATATATGGCAATGGTACTTCCACCATGGCAGATTACTATAATACTGTTGAGAAACATTGTACTGACGGGAGAGGTAGCAACAAATCTTATCGTAGTAACAAAGAAAAATAAAATTGTTTTAAATTTTTTTGGTTTATTGAACTATTAAGTTCATTTGATTTAACATAAAAAACAAACTTTTATTTAACGTTTCAAATTGTTATTCCTCATCACTAGTTGAAACTCTTTCGTTATTAGATGGTGATGTCCCCTTCTTGAGTTGATTTTGTTTTTGGGAGAAGCCATATAAATTCTTGATCAATTTTATGTTAATATCTTATCTTTGTTTTAGGATGGGTAAGTTATCATTCTGATTAGATAGTTTTGCAGAGGTTTTCTCGGTCTTGCTTAAGGTTTCAGTATAAGTTGTTTTGTGATTAGTGACTTATTTATTGTATATATTTACTTTTTTGTCTAAAAAAAAGTAATCATGAATATAAGGGTAAGTCTTATTCGCTGAATGTGCCTTCAAGTTCGATCTCCATAAATTTTGTTTATAATTAAAATATATTTGGCTTTTATTAATGAAATGATCGATTTATTAATAATTAAATTAAGTTTTTTATATTTTTGTTGAGAAAATGAAGCCCGCAACTTTTACATCAGTATATGCAATATATATCCGTAGTTGGTGCTAAATAGATAACATATCTAATCCAGAAAACTAATGGGCTACCTGCTAGTGCTAAACAAAAGGTTCCATTGTAACTGGTGGTCCAGTATAATGGGAAAGTGAAAGTGCCAGGTACTGAAACAACCTTTTCTGTTACCTGGTCATCCTATTTTGCACTTGTGCAAGCAGTTTATTGAAATGTATCTTGTAATGGCATGTCAGTTTTTTTTTTATTTTTCCAAGACTAAAAAAAATGTGTCTGTTTGGGGGGGGCTTGAAGAGATTATTAACAAATTAGATCAGGTTATAACATTTTTTGTTATTTGAACTATTGTTCAATTTGTCTAAAAAAATTTTTTTGTTTTTCAAGATGATATTCTGTTGTTTCCCATCATTGGTTTATTATTGCAGATGTTCCTTTTGATTTGATGGTAAGGTCCCTCTTCTTGAGAGTTGATTTAGTTTTGTAGGGCTTAGTTCTTAAAGAAAGTTTTTTACCAGTAAATTCTATTTATGAAAACTTTCTAAATTCTTGTATCTTATCTTTGTTTTGGGACAGGTTATGTTTGGAAGGGTAAGTTAACATTCTGATTAGATAGTTTTGCAGAGGTTTCTCTCGGCTGCTTCACCTTGCTTCAGTTTTAGTTTATGAGTACAGTGAGCAATTCTTCCAGCAATGCTGATATTTTTGGAGGTGCGGTACAAATTTAATACTTTTTTTTTTATGATTCATTTATTTTAATAAAAATTTAAATAATTAAATTAAATATTTTCACAGGAAATTATTAAAGATATTATAAATTTTTATTTGACTTTTTATAAAATGCTCATAACATTAAAAAAAAATCAAATCATTAAATGAAACATCTATTGTCTGCTTAAAGTTTTATTTAATTAACAGTTAAAGTTTCATCAGGATACTATCGCCCTTTGATGCAAACACGATAAATGGCAAACTGATATTATAGCTCTACGTAAAAGTTTATTTAAATACATCTGTTTAACTTTAAATTCCCTTACTCAAGCTAGTTTGTTATCAATCTTCAAGAGCCTGTGAGTCAGAATCGCCTATAAAAGTTCTCAATGGTTTCATTTATATAATATTAATAATAAATAAATTATTAATTCAGCAATGCAAAGGACTTGTCCCTTCTCCTCCATCCAGTAATTGCATGTAACCAAAAATATGTCATATCTGTTTTAATGTAACATTTATTTAAAATTTTATATGTTCTGACATTTAATATGTATGTAACCGTCAGAATGAATAATTATTGTTACTGTAGTTGTATCCATATTTTTTTTTTTTTTTTTAAATCAATGGTGAACAGTATTTTTGCATTTGTTAAGTTTCTTATTTTGAAAAGAGATGTGTGAGTATGTTCTATTCTTAGTCTAGTTAATGCAACCGCTTCACATCTTGTATTCCTAAATGATGAGGTGAGCTCCATATCTCTAATGTGAATTTCATTTCTTGGAGTTTTTTTTTGTTCAAGTTTCAATCATTAATACTTGGGCCTGAACTGAATTATTCCATTTGTTTCCTATTTGACACAGGTGTCCAGTTTTGAGTATATGTGCTATATATACTCAGTTCTGAGCTTCAGCCGTTTAATAATGCAATAATTTAATAAATAGTAGCAGGTAGGATAAAAACTGAAATTGTATTTGATGCTCATTTAAAGATCGGTGATTCGCTTTAAATAAATTTTTATTCTCACTGTGTGTATATTTTCTCCCATGGTGTTAAATCGTAATTGTCCAGTCAACTCCTAAATAATCCACTTATATGCTCAGAGACAAATAAATTATTTCTCTGATAACAAATACTACGTTATGTCATTCATTAACCGCAAGCACTGCTGACAGTTGATGATTGACTCTTAATGAATGAATGCTAAGATCAATCAGCACATGGTACAAAACTTTGGAAGAGTCCTTCTCTTCTATACATTCCTTCCCAATTTTAACCCTTATACTACTTTCTGCAATTTTTATTACTGCAGTCAGATTAGGACCAAATTTGTCACAGTTGTCGATAACATTTTACATGGTTAGTTCCTTGAAATAGGTCTGCCCAATAATCTATTTAATGATAGGTATTAGTTCTTACCTAAGTAAAAAATTTGATCCATTCCTGCGCTGCTATCTACTTATGTGAAGTTCCCTTGTCTATTGATTGGCTTGATCAGGTATAAAGTTCCTCAAATTTATTTTCCTGGGTATAACAGAAATTGAAACGGTATACAAATTGTCTAAAAGGAATATGTCTATTCTTTTTCTTATTATTATTGTGTGTTTTTTTCTAGGACGGAAGTGTTTTAAATGGTTCAATGGATTTGGGTGATGATGGAGATGGGAGCAAAACACGAGCCGCCATTGAGCATATGTTCTCAAAGATTACTCGAACAAAAGATCTCATTAAAGGAGAACAAACTGCCAGGGATGGTAAACCATTATATTACTTATATAAGTGATTATATATTATATTATAAGTATAATACATAAAACTAGCTGATTTAAACAAATAATATACTTACTGTGGAATTTAAAGCTCCTATTGTACCCAATAATTCTCTTATGGTCAAATCTTAACTTACACTATCAAGTAATTCATTGTCATCGACAACTGAACCTGATCGACTAGTATTCGCATTCATTGAAATGTTGAACCAAAAAGCTGCTATATTTTGATGCAGCACCCCTTCACCATCCACAGAACAAATTTCTTTGACTGTTGCCTTCGCACTCAATCCTTTTTTCCAATATATAATTAGTCTTAATAGACCATTAATCACATTTTTCTTTTTGGTCATTCTCATTGCAATATATTATAGCAAATGAACTGTAAAGATGGTTTGAAAACATAATTGACTAAAGGATTAGTCAACATAAACAATGATATGAATTGTATAATCAAAAGAGTCAAATAAGGATTAAATATGTTATTTTTAACTAAAAAATATTTTCATGCACAGTGAATTTTGTTACAACCTAGAATTATTGATTCAGATTGTTTAGTGAAAATTATTATATTCAGTGATGTTCAGTAATAACCCGGGTATGAGTATTTCAAATTTTATAATGTTTTCATTTTTCACAAAGTTTTTCCCATAAAAATGGTCATAAATACTAAAGAATTAATTATACATTTGTAAGTTGTGGTTTGCAATCTCAGCTGATGTAAATTTTAATAATTGTTGGATAAGAGAGAAAAAAAAAACATACACAACTGAAATTCAATTTTGATAGGATATTATCACAGGTCTTTCTTTTAAGCTATGAAGTGGCATTTCGTTTTATAAATAAAATCTTAAAATGACATCCTTGTCAGTTTTGAAAAATATACCGAAATTTATAATTTTTTCAGTGAATTAACAGAGTTAGCATTGTGAGCCGAATTTGTTTGAAGCCTCATTGTTTCCTGTTGTACATTTTACGGAGTGCATGTCCTTAATTGACAATTTGAAGGATTTGACAGACTCTTTGGACCGATTATTCATGTAAATTGAAATAAGAAAGCATTATTGCCGATTAGTTTAAATTACTTTTTGTGGAATGGGTGGAAGAAATTAAAAATTTGCTATCCTTATTTATTAGTAAATGTGGTTAGTACATAAAGTGAACCAATCACCAGGAAAAGACCCCCCCCCCCCCTACTTCTCGGCATCTAGAGATGTTTTTGTATGTTTTATATTGTCTTGTCTATCTTTAAAAATCATTTGATTATGTAAACATATTTCAATTATATAAAAAAGTGAGGAAAAAATTCAACATATAAGGTGTACTTGGTGTATTAGCCACACCAAAATTTTCAATCTATTATTTTCTTTTATATTAGTTAATCAAATAATTAATATTTATCCGATGTTAAGGCCATTGTTAACTGAATCAATTAAATCGCTTAAGATGACTTCACTGAATCTGGTTTTTATTTAATGTCATTAACTGTAGAGAGATTACCTACTACATGACTAATAATTTTATCTTTTGTATTGGTTTATTTTAAACTTCCATGTTTTATGTTTATTTTAGATAACGTAAATGAATATCTTAAATTAGCATCCAATGCAGACAAGACCCAAGTACAGCGCATTAAAGCAGTTTTTGAGAAGAAAAACCAAAAATCAGCTCAGTGCATTCAACAACTCCAGAAGAAACTTGAAAGCTACAATAAGCGACTTAAAGAACTTGAAACGAAAGGAGTGCAAGCTCACCATCACAGGCAACCACGGGAAGTCTTGCGAGACATGGGACAAGGATTGAAGTATGTTCACTATGTTTCTACCTTCATACTTGACCTCAACAAATTACTAATACTTTTGTAGTTTTTGTTTGATGTAATTATCCGCCCCCTCCTTATAATTGAATGCAATTTTTTATTTTATTTTTTGTTTATTTATTTTTTAATAATTATTATTTATTTGATTTCCCCAGACATGTGGGTGGTAATATTCGAGATGGTATTACTGGTTTATCTGGGTAAGTGTTTAATAGCTTGAATGTTATTAATTTTTTGTTTTGTTTTTCTGGTTTGTTTTGCTTAATTAACAATAATATAATATAATATTAGGGGGACTGGAAAGTAATGTCATTTTTTTACGTTAAATTTAAACAGATAAATTTTTAACAAATTTTTGTTTGTAATCAATGATCGTTATCAACAACTTTTTGCCATCTAGTGTGATAATTTTCAATGTCGGATCGATATAAGTCAATTGGTTTTTCAGCAAAATATCTGGAGATGGCATTTTGGACTTCATTCGAATTTTTGGCCACTTAGAAAATGTTATAGCGATCCAAATAAATGGAAATCCAATGGCGCAAATATCCGACGAGTATAGGTCGGTGAGGCAATACCTCTCACCCCACTTCATTAATTTTTTCCAGGGTTCGTCTTTCGCAGAGCGGTCTTGCATTACCGTGTTGCAGAATTGAGCCTTTTCTGTTGACAATCGCTAGGCACTTTTCAATTAAAGATTGATTTACTCGATCCAATTGTTCACAATAAAGGTCAGGATTTACAGTTTGTCCAGGTTTCAGCACTTCAAAATGAACTACCCTGCCAATACTCTACCAACACACACAAAAGTGCCTTTTTGGGGTGTGAACCTGGCTTAGCTGTACTTCGTGGCGATTCATTTGAGAGAACCACTGCCTTTTGCGTTTTGGATTATCATAGAGGGTTTCACCTCCAGCCTTACCCACCATACTGCGCCATCAATATAATCAAAATCAAAAATTTTGAAAATTTGGCTGATGTCCAAAATGCCATATCCAGAAATTTTGCTCTAAAACCAATTGATTTCTATCGATCCGGCATTGAAAATTTGCACACTAGATGGCAAAAGGTTGTTGATAACGAGGGTGATTACATCATTGATTGAAAGCAAAAACTTGTTAAAAATTTATCTGTTTGAATTTAATGTAAAAAACCGACATTACTTTCCAGTCCCCCTATTATATACAAATTTATGCATTAATAATTGGTTTGGTTTGGTTTTTGCTGTGTGAAGGTCTAGCACTAATTTAATTACTTCTGAAGCAGTAAAGTCGTCGTGCCTTCTTAATTCAAGTATCAAAAAAATAATTGAAGCAACAAATTAACCTTGTGCTTACTTTGATATTTTCTTTTCCATTTAATGTATTTAATTTAATTTATTTTGTAATTGAGTAGTTACACTGTTGTAATTGTTTTGCTTTTGTTACTAACCCTTTTCACTTTCTCATTAAAATGTTTTGTTTTTTGTTCAATTTAATCTGGTAATCTAAAGTTCAGTGTGAATGCGTTATGCTTACTTTATTTTTAATAATACAAATATTTTGACATAATTTTTTAAGAAATATTAACGTGTAACTTAAGTTTAGGGGTTAGAATGGTTTATGAAGGTGAAAGAGTATTAATTAACCTCACTGTTTAAAACATTTTTGCTTTCATGGCGCTATTAATTAAAAAAAATAAGTCAATATTTTTTTAATTACTTAACAGAGTTTACTATTATTTTCCATCTTTGATGGACCAGTCCTGATTGGTTGTTGGTAGGGAAATTTTCTGATTTGACCCAGTTCATTAGTAGTCAGTACCCAGCTTAGCAATACTTTTGTTCCAACACAGAATCATTGACTAGTTTCAAACTGGTTTTAGATTATTTACTGACCATGCGCAAACATTACCTAATCACAGATTTATAACATGAAGGAATGTTTTATCCAATTTTAGACTGTTGACTTTTTCCAGAAGGTTACTTTACAAAACAACTTACTTATTTATGTCCGTCCGTTCGCTTGTTGGACTTCAAAAATGGGAATTCTTTTTTGTTCTTCTTAGACAAGCTATTTGTTTTAATTTGTAATCTGATTAACAAAAAGATATGAAATATGTAGGTTGTACAATATGAAATGCATTTGAATTAATATTTTCTTCGTACAAAAATTAGTATTCAAGCAGCTTTTTAATAATTAATAATTTGTAATCCATTTATAAATTAAAAACATTAAAATTAATCTCTACTAATTAATATTTTCAGTGATTAATAATTTTAAAGTGAATACTGAATTATTAAAAGACTAAGTAAAAGTTAATTTCTAGTCATTTTACGATTAATAGTTGGTAATTCATGTAATGAAGAGTTACATAACTTAAATTAGTTTAACGATATTTATGGCGAGCAGAAAAAGAGGAGAAGATGAATGCACATGTCTGATTTTTAGTCCTTACTGAATCTTCGGATTGTTCAATCACAAACCGTTTTCAAACTAGGTTTTGGGACTGATGTCTGACAGTTCAGTTTTGGTTTTGAGCAAGTTGGAATGGCACAACTGTTATTATTGTCCATGCTCCCGCCAATTATTTGGTAGTTTAGCCTTGTGTGGGAACAAATCTAATGTTATTCCAACTAACTGGGGGGCAGACTAATTTATTAGTTATATACTTTTTCTGCTCGTTACTCAAACAATTCATTGTACAATTAAATTATTTGAGTAATGAGTGACAAAAATGTACAAAAATCCACTATAGATCGGCTGTTTCATTGCTATCTTGATACAAGTAATAGTAGTACTGAAGGCAGCACATTTGTTTAGCATATTTTCCACCCTAAATGGTGGTTACTAATGGCTTAGAGTGGTTAAAGTGTACTCACATGGTTCGGAATATTTTTTTAAATACAAAGTCTAATTCAGAGCAACAGTACAACAAAAATCTGTTCTACTACATATCAATATTCAATTTGGCTGCAATGGTGATGTGAGCAATATAGGATAAGTGTAAATAGCAATTGATCAGTCACGATGATTCATATGCTTTCGTTATTAATTAGAATTCACAGGATTGCTTTCCTGCCTTTGGCAAATCATTATCATTAGCAGTTAGTACCTAGCTTATATTACCGCTCAATTTGCAACCAGTGACATAAACAGCATTCCAACTATGTCTTATCATCAGTTATGATAACTATGCCTTATTGTCGATGATGATGGAGTTGTTGGCTAATTGGTTAATTGAGATATTAAAGAAATTGTCTAGGGAAATAGTACTAGTCTCATTTTTTGGAAGAATCAAATAACAATGAATTAATTATTCATCTTCTCACAGCTTGTTTCTTTGTCGGAAATATCTATGTAAGAAATTATCAAGTTTTATCTAATACATAAGTAAGGTAGAAAACTGGTGGCTATTTTGTACTGTTAAACCTTTCAAGCCTTTAGATATATCGATACGAGACTAATTTATGCTAAGCACTTTTTGCAAAACTTAAAGAGGGATGGCAACCCCCATTTTATTCCTTACTTCCCAATTTAAACCTCACTATTCTCCTCAAGCCACCTTTCAGTTTGTCCACCGACTGAAGGATTTACTATAAAAATTTACTTGACATTCCGATTTCAGGAAGATTGGTTTCATTTTTTGTTTCACAAGCGAGTGACTCGTATTATAAGTAAATTAAGGTAACATGGGATTAGATGTAAACATAGGACATAGGAATTTGTTTTTAGACTAAGTAATGGTCCATAAAGTTTCACAATGAAACCACAGCTTATCATAATAAAACATTACGTGTCATTTTCCATTGTATCTTATTGGCTTTCTTAACAGCTCAGTAAATGTTAGTTCCTAGAATAAGAACTTCTTAGAAAATATACTGTACTCCGAGAGTGCAAGGGTGGAGGCAGCTTTAAATAAATCAGAATTATATGAGAAAAAATAGGCTATAGCAACGGTACAGAGTGAAAATATTTTTATTAGAAATGGGGTGTTTTTTGGGATTGCTTTTCTACAGGGTCTTCACAGGCTTGGGGATTGGTCCAGCCTCACCTCTTTTTCCATGTTGATCCTTACCTGTTTGGTTTTTAATTAGCCGACCTGTCTTATATATGTCTTCTTCTGGTTCGATCTGTGGCAGGGCATACACCCTGCAAAATGAATAAACTTAATCATCATCAAATACCTTTTAAGGGAATAAAAGAAAAGTGTTTTTATTTTATTAATCAATTATTAAGTTTATAAATGCTAATTATGTACTAAGGCAATTTTTGTTTTCAGGTCAGTGATGTCTAAACCACGTGAGTTTGCTCATTTGATTCGGAATAAATTTGGAAGTGCTGACAATATTAATTCTTTGTCACGTAAGATTAATTTTATTTTACCCTTTCAACATTTAGAAGGAAGGTTAAGTCAAAGTATAATTACAATTATTTAGCTATCAGCTGCTTTTTGTTTTAATTTTACTTTACCTATGTTAAGGAAATGGTGAATCTGATTCCTTAGAAGAGGAGAAGACACATCATGGTAGTGCCACACTTCCTGGCGGCTGTAGTCTCAATTCAGGGCTTAAGTTTACTTCAGAGGTAATTCAACTTTAGCGATACTATTCAAAATTATTTTACGAATGAAACTGAAATGTTGTAGCCATGCATCCTTGAATGTTTTGTATTTAAATTCACTGTATCATTTTCTTAAATACATTATGACAATCACTATTTTACTGATCATTGTTGTGCTGGTGATTGTTGTTTATATGCTCTCTTCTGTAATTGTGTTTAGGAACATTATTGTGTAATTACTTTTTTTTCTTATCCATCCCTAAAATTTGACAATATTATGCCAGTAAGCCAGCTAGATTGGTATCTTTGAGGACTTGTCAGTACTTTCACAGTAGTTTCATGGCCACAAATGATATGCATTTATGTTGGGCGGCACAAGGAGAACGAATAAAATTTTGAAATTGTAGGAAGGATCTGAGTGCAGCTCTGTTACTAGTGAGAGTATACCTGGAGGTGCACAAACAACTTCTCCGCCGTCGTCTACAACCCATCCTCACAATATTGCCAACACGCCCAACGTCGAAACGCTTTATGGGGAGCTGCGCACCAGGAAGCATGAAAATGATAGGCTGCGTGAAAAGCTCGATTCGATAAAGGTATGTGTTAATGTGAATAGTGTTCTAATCTCCTGGATCTATTAATTTAAGTACAGTAATTTAACCTGATTAAATTTCAACTGTTCTGTCAGATTATTTCTTCAATCACATTGAGGCCAACCTGATAATTTTCTTGGCAGTAACCTTAGCTTTAGAGAGTTTTTTTTTAATTTTAATTTCATCAATTATCAGGAAATGATGCAGAAAGAAGTCGCTTACCTAAACCAAGCGTTGACTGAAGAGAGGTTTCGGTGTGAACGACTCGAAGAACAGGTAAACGATCTCACTGAACTACACCAGAATGAGGTAGAGAACTTGAAAACAGCCATATCCGACATGGAAGAGAAGGTTCAGTACCAGAGTGAAGAAAGATTAAGAGATATCCATGACATGCTAGAATCTTGCCAGACAAAGGTATTTGTTAATTTAATTCTAAATTTGTTTATTCTTCAGTACATTTGATTCGTTCCCTATTTAATCTCCATTTATTTTATTCCATCCGGAATTAATTGAAATCGAAAACTATAAAGTTATGTCTACCATACTAATTGAATTGAGATAAAGATGAGGAGTTAATTGAGAATATGAGAAACCTCTGATTGGCAGATGTATTAAAATATTCTCCACAGTCAAAATATGAAAACATGGCATTATATGTTCCTAAATTGAAAGAAGAAGCTTCACTTTTAATAAACACGTGTGTTTTCTACGAAGTGGTCATCAAAATGATCCATCCAACCTTTAGTGTTGTAGTAACCTTTTTTTTTCCTCTTCATAGCTTCTTTAAATGTACAGATAGCTATGTATTATTCTAATATTTGTTATTTATTAATAATATTTTAATTATTATTTAAAAACTTTATATTTATAACTTATACGTTATCTCAGGGTTCTGTTAATAACTTTATAGGAAACTTCTGGCAAAAGGAATATTGGTTTTATTTACACACATTGAATATATAAAAATTGATATACAAAAAATAAAATACGTACGTAATCAAAGTATACTATTACATCTAAATTTACGTAATTATACTGGCCAGTGTTTTTTGTGGATAATCTTCGTGTGGTTCGGATTAGCATACTTGTTCTAAGCTGCAGCGTGTGATTCCAGACGTCTTCCTTTGTTGTCGCATCTGGTGAAAGTGAAAAAGGGGCTGCCCTCGTGCACAATGAGGCAGTAGCGCCGCTTCTTGGTAGGGTCGCTACCTGGGTCCTTCTCTGTCTGCTTCTGATGAACGAAATTGGTTCTTTGTCGGCTCATGTATATCTGGATTTCTCCGCTGCCTTCTTGACTTTCAACTCGTTATTTAATGCCAGTTGTTTTGAATATTTATACTTTGCTTAATTTACGTAGTTTATAAAATAAATGTTTACATTAGTTATGATATTATTTTTATTATAAATATTAATAATTAATATGACGACAATAAAACGTTCATACTTTAATAGACATGAACCACGGATTGTTATTAAGTTCTTCAATGCTTGCTTTTTCCGAGATTATTTAAACAAACGCCATTAAAAATCATCATTTTAAAATATCACAACAGTATATTACCTCAGGTGAATCTACTTACAAATTATTTTTGTATTTCCCGTAGCGTCGCTACGTTATATACAGGTTTTGTTATTTTATAAAAATTCTATTATGGAATAAACAAGTATAATGATACACATTATATTATACATGACTGGACTGAACTGACTAATAAAGGTGATGGGGCTCACCTTTTTGATCAAACTTAAAACTAACTTGCATACTAATTCTTAACTTAATTTTTTTCCCCCTAATTAATATGAAATCAAAATTTAAAAAAGCTATCAATTGTTTAAATTTTTATTTCATAACTAATAATCATATTTAAATAGATGGATAACTGTTTCCAAATATCAGATGTATTACACATTAAAATGATTTGAGGCGTGTACTATTCGCTTGGGGTTCGAGACTATTACATGTTTTATTTATATTTAATACCTAGGCCCCTGATCTTTGGACTTGCTAGTTTAAATTGTTTTCTCTTTTTTTTCTAATTTAAAATTTGTATAATTTAGATAAGTATTGACCTTAATTTATCACATCATATATTTCCATAGTAATAAATACAAATATACATGATGTTATTTATTTCATAGATATCTAAAATGGAGCACCAGCAAGCTCAGCATCAGCAGTACCTCACACTCGAAGGGATCGACAATTCTTACGCCAGGGCATTTTTAGTAAAATTAATAAATGTTGTTCTTACAGTACTCCAAGTTATTCTGCTAGTGGTAGCCACAGCAGCAGGTATCATCATGCCGTTTCTACGTACTAGGTGAGCTTTAAATCAAATAACTAACTAAAACACTTGGTGTATACCTATCTCAATTTTACCCGTGAACAAAACCGTACATTTTCTTTAAAAATCAACATAATTATACTCTGTTGAATTTGAGATTCATATTTATAAGAGCATTACATATCATTTATCTTTTATATGCTCAATTTTGTTTACACATTTTCTGCAAACGATCTTGATATGCACTAATACTTCCTCCTTCAATATTCTTGACTTGTAATGTCTTGTAGCTTAAGAATGTACATAATTTTCATTATAACAGGTTCACTGTGTTGTTGATATTCTATTATCGTTATTATTATAGGTTACATATACTAACCACCGCAATTCTGGTGGTAGCATTTGTGATTGTTATGAAACAGTGGCATGAATTAACAGAATTATCGACGCATATAACATCTCGGTTCAGAATATTTTCCCAAGGTAAGCTAATAAAATTTACTAGTGAATTCTTTTTAATTGTGGTATATAATAAATGCCACAGTTAATGAATACATTTTAATGAGTATTGCTTTAGGAGAATTGAGGTGGTTCAAATGGAACAGCTTCAGGATCGAAACCAGAAGGTCCCTGGTTTCAAATCCTTGTCTCTTTCACTAATAATTATTAAAAGTTACAATTATTCAGTTATTTATTTACATTTAATAGATTTATTTTATTAGTTGTAAATAAGCGACAAGCTTAAGCTATTTTATTTTATGTATTTGAAATGAGGGTCTCCAAAAAACGAAAATGTGACATTATTTTTTCCATGTTCTTTCTCTTGATCTTCTAATTTGCGGATGTGTATTTTAAATTTAAACTCACTGGTTACCTATGACTAAGTACTGACTAACTAGTCTATTCATCCATTTGCTTCTACTAAACGGAAATGTGAAATTAGTTAATGTCAAAATAAAAATACTGATTTCTTGAGAAAAGTTTTTATTTATTTTTCGAAAATAAGTATATCCGAATTTGCAGTTAAGTTCTTGGTACCATATCAACATTTTAAATAAATAACATTTAATCAGAAATCTATCGTGAAGTTTTTCATAAATATTTAGGTCTAAATTAGACCTAGTAAATATTAAATATAGAGGAGGTAGCTGGAAAACATGCAATAGATTTGTATTTTAGTTTAAATTCATACAAATGTGCTGTTTCCTTATCAACATTTGGTTCTATTGTCAAAAGTCTGGTTCTAGCTGGTTAGTCCAGCTGAGTCAGGATGTGGAGGACTAAATGTTTAATTCTTCAATCAGGCTTGAACTTGGACTGAGAAACATCTTAACTTAAATCCTTATTGAGTTCTCTTCTTTAATGTAACACTAAATAAAATTCAGCAATATGTCTGGTGAGGTAATTAGGTAGTTGGTTATTTAAAGAGAAATGCGGCAGTTGGGGCCACCGTTGGAATCTGTGCAAGTGGGAAGGCTAAAACTATCTAAATTTAAATCGACCTGGTAGAAAATCAAAGCTTCCCTTGATGGCTATTGCATCCAAGTTTGCAGTCTACAATACAGAAACCAATCCAAAAGAGTAAACCTGAAAACAAGGGTATGTTTCTCTTATCAAAGACTACACCAGGTGGCTGGGCGGTCAGACTGGAATATGTGGTGTACCAACTCATATCGACTGAATCTTGTTTAGCAAGAAGCATTGGCAAAGAAGGCTTAAAATTTCAAAAATACATAAAAACCATTTTAATATTATTTACAGATGTTCTGTAATCCTCACAAACACAGAGCCTACTTGTTTGTAGATTCATTACAAAGATATTTTGTTTATTAACACCATCATAAACTTCAAAACAAATATGAAAGTATTTCATCAAATAGCATGACCCGATTAAACTCCCGAATGAGAAATGGTGGGGAATGTAACATACCGAGAACTGAGACAGATCTGGGACACGCCTTGACTAAATCCCCGTTCACAAGTTCCTTCTACCTGAGTCCGTATCTTAAGGAATAATTATAACACATGAGTCATAAAACTAAGGAAGTCTTACCTGGAATAATATTGATCACTATAACTAAAAATATACTTTCCTAAGTTATGTTCATAAAATTTTATGTATGTGTTAATTTAAGTTTTTTTGTACATGGCTTTGCATTTGTTACAAATAAATAACTTATTATTATTATAGGAGAAGATTTGTATTAATAGTCCAATTATACTGATGATATGAAAATAAGCAGCCATGCAAATATTTTTTTGTTTTTGCATATTGCCTCAAAATTTCATGGATCTTGCTTTTTGTGTAGGATGAATGCAAAGGCAATCGATCGGGATAAGCATTCAGCTTGATTTTCTGTTGATCTCAAAGGAGGCTCTCTCCGTGCGTCAAGTGACCTTTGACCTGTGTGCAATATAACCCCGTGCTGTCTACATCCTGAGGCATAACGTGCAACTGGCCCAATTTATGTGATACTATTTATAGCACTAATTCTTTTTATGTATGCTTGTTTAAATCTTACTACATGACACCGCGGTGTTTTGAAAAGAAACATGAACTCCTGTATATTTGGCTTGTCCTAAACAGAAGTACGTATGAGAGCGAGAATGCATGTTTGTTTCAATTTATTTTTTTTCTCCCTCATTCTATATAAAAAGTGTTTTAAATTGTTATTGAATGGAATCATAATTCTGATTGGTGTAAATCTGTATATAGCTAGGTTATTAGTAAATTGACCACTTGGTTAGATAGCTTCGATAAAGAACGAATTTACTTCCTTTGTGCATTGAAACAGTTCACGGAGGTTTAAATGTAATAATCATATCACTTTGTCTTACCTTTTAGATTATTATTTTAAATATATTTTTATTAAACATTATTAGATTTTTGTTAATAGCTTACATTCCATGGTGTCTCTTTAAATCATCAACTGAATATGCCATATTGATTTTAATTAAAAATTCTTTATCTAGCAAAATATTTTATGAATTTATGTTATATCTTTGTAATTTATAGACTATTTATTTTTTTTATGATCCTTGTTTTTTTCCGTTTCATGATTAATTACTTGTTAACAAAATTAAAAAAACCTATTGTTAAATATTTAGTCTGCAGTTAGTTGCTAGTCCAGCGTTCTCTGAGGGATGCTCTCTAGTCTCATTTGTGACTTATTCCCTTGAGGGGCCGATGTTGTGACTCAAATAATAATTAATCCAACTGATGGTTCGGCATGACATAAATGCAGACAGAGACAAGACGAGCGAGACTGAAAAAATGAAAAAGACTGCCTACTGAGTGACCCTTTAGAAAACGCTGCACTTGCCAATGCCAACTGGATATTCTACACCAAGATCCTCATATTTTATGAAAATCCTATCAAAAGTAAAGAGAGCTATTTAAATTAAGTATTAATGTATTATAAATATATTTATATATGTAAAAGTATATTTTGCACATTATATGAAATTATTTCAATGAATTTTGGTTGATTTTAATGTCTCTCCAAGTTCACAAATGAATAGGGAACATTTAAATGTGAATATAGTGCACATGTTACGAAAATTAAATTTTTATATGTGTATTTTTGAAGACTTGATTTGAGACTTGCCAATGTACAAGAAATTTTAAATTAATTAAGTTAGAAAATATTTTGTAACAATTTCAGTAAAAAATAAATATTTATTCAACCAAGAAACTTGCAAATTTATTATTTGCAGCAAGGTTATCTTATCATATAATATTTCCCATTTTCTGCTGTTTTTTTTCTTTTTACAATTTATGAAGTTTATTTAAAACCACTTAAAAAAAAAAAATGTTACTTTTTTCCCGTAAGGAATCAAATAACAACTCATGCTGTTTTTTCTTTATATGTACGCTGTTATTTTATTCAGCCATGCTACTTTTGCTAAGTATTTGTATCGACGTTCATTGATTAAATGATTACGCAACTATGGAAATTTGCCAGTATTTCTAATTTTCCGAATTAATATCTTCCATAGGAACATTTTAACTTCAATTTATACTACTAGGAACTAATATCGTTATTCATTCTGTGCAAATTTAGACTTCTCAAGCATATTGAAATGTGGCTCAAAATGTTATCAAATCAATGGTTCCATCTAGTTGAAAAAAAATTATGTTAACTTAAAAATAAAATGAATACTTAATGTATTATTTATTGTGCATGTGATACATTTAACAGATAATGAAATGTGTATTTAAAATAAATCTTTTTTTATACATTTAATATTATAAGGTCTAGCAATAAATATTATAGTTTATCATAAACAATGGCGATAATTACTTGACTTAGATCCTTTGTTTTCTCGACTCCCGAGTTAAAATAATAACATTAGTACGTTAAATTTTTGGCTTGAACCTTACTTAAAGTGCTATTGTTTACTATTTGTACTTTTATATTTTATTATTGCAAATCATTATATTTTTTAAAATAGCTTCGATTTTATTTGTTTTCCCTCAGGCCTAATGATTTGCGACTCATTTAGTAAAAGTCTGATCGTATTTTGCCCCTATTATAAAATCTGTGTATTAAACCTTGTTAACGTAGTAGTTTTGACAATTGTGATAATTATAGTAGAATACATTATGACTGTGCGCTTTTCATTAGTCAATTTTCTGTAGATATAAGTAGTTTTGGAAAATTAATAACCGCTGTCGAGATAGGAAAAGCATTTCTGGGGAAATAATTCAATTACATTAAATAAAGAATATATCCCCTCATGAAAGAAATAAGGAAGAATTTTTAATGTGATAATAAGTTATGCTTGTTGGAGACTGTGCAGTGAATCGGGAAGACAATTACAAAATTTGTAATGTTAGCATTAGATGTCTTGTGTCAACTTTTATTATACTGATTATAGTTAAACAAGCATAACCTAAATCCTGACTTTTTAAAATTATCTGTATCGTAATATCTTGTGATTTTCAAAAAAATTATTTGAAAGCATTGAAGATTTCTTCACAAAAACATAAAATTTGAAGACTTTATTATTATTATTATTTTATATTTTTGTGTGATTACTAAGCAATGGTAAGCCTCCATCTTAAAGTCGTAACTCTTCGTATTGCTTGCGAGTGATTTATAAATGAAGTATTAAACTTGACAGATTACTCCCTTCTGAGTATCAATTATAGTAGAGTTGTACTCTTGGATGGATGCTTACCGAGAGCATTTCGAAGTGTGTCTGCTTGTATGAATGGGAGTACGTTTGGATGTGTGTATGTATGTCCGTCCCATATTGAATCATGTTTCATTATTGAATCATGTATGAAAAGTATTTAAATTATACAAGCCATTTACATATTTATTTTTTTTATCGCATGAATTTAAATGAATAGAAAGTAAATCTGAATATTTTATTTGTAACCTGAGATGTTTCATTGTAATATTCTGTCATATATACTTATTGTGTATTCACTGTAAGGTAGTAATAAACTATGTTAAATATGATTTTGTTCTATAAGTTATGAAATAGAGTAAATAAAATGTTATATTTATATCATTCTACTTCTTATTTGTTATCCTGAATTATTACCGACTTGATTTTTTTTTATGGAATGAACAGTTCTTGGCTACGGTCAGTTGCTCTCCGTCCATTCATCAGGTATTTTTTTTAGGGACATTTTTATCCAAAATAGAAGTGATTTTAATTATAAATATTAATTTGGATCAAAGGTGAAAATCCTTTTTTGTGTTTGTATTTAAAAAAGGAGAAAAGTTTCAGTCAACAAATGATATAATTGGTAATTCCTGTTATTAGAAGCGTTATCAATCAGCTCTATTCATTTAAGTATTATAATTTGTATGAGGACAGTAAATAAGTAGATATAATAATTATTCATTATTAAACAAGAAGAGTATATTTGACAAATAAAGAAAAAATAAATTTGAAATATAAAATTGTTTACCATTTAAGGTCAAAATTTTACATGTACTACCAGTTAAAAATACACTTATATCTAACAAGATAAAAATGGTAAATATCTTCCTCATTTTCATTGTATTTGTAATATATAATTTAAAAAAAAAAAAAGGAAGAGATTTATTCATTAAATGTTACCTATTTATATGTGTATGTTCGTCTATTTATACAATACAGTCTTTAAAATACAAACAGTTTTACATAAAACAATTGGTCAATCATAAACAAGGTTGGGTGATGGTATAGGTCTTATTTTATTAATGATCTAATTTGTTTACTATCATGACATTATGTGATTATTTCCTTCTATAACTTTTTGTTTTGTTTTAGTACATAGGTTCAGTTTTTCTTCTAGAGAAATCAGAGTTTCAAGGAAAATTAAGCGCCTAGATTCAATGGATATTGAATACCATACCAGAATTGTGGGTGTGAGTAATTGGAAAATATCCTTGTTAATATAGATATCTTGAAAGAGGTCTCTCTGCGAACAAGTTGGAGATATCATCTCTGGAAGTTCATGACTTCTTAGTCGTGGGAATTGCATGGAGAAGATTCAAGATGGCCATTCGGAAAGAACCATCACAGAATCTGGACTTATAAACTTCTGGTGCAAACATCCAACCTAATGTTAAGAATTCTTTATTTTTCAGTACAATCTGGTGAGCTAATTAAAAAACTACCACAAGCGTTAGTACAAAGGTTGTCAGGTGACTGGTAGGTAGATGGGAGAGGGGGAAGAAGTCAGAATAATTACATTCAACAGATGTTTACTCCGAAATCAACCCACTATTCAGAAATACAAAATAAAAGTCTTATTAGGACAGTGTATGCAGGTCAAAAACTTAGACAATAAACAAGAATGATGAATATACTCTTCAATGCTTTGAAAGAAAGGTACTGCGCTCCATCCTTGGCGGAGGTGTACTAACCTAGAGCTCTACAGAGGGCGGGTCATATGACCTGAACTAGGAAAGAGGAGACTCCCAAAAAAGTGCTTTTTCGACTTGGCAAAAGGAAGCCTGGAAGGCCAAAACGTGACAGGGAATGTAAGGACTACCGTAAGTATCAGGAACTAGAAGACACTAGGCCATGCAAGCGTTGGAGGCCTAGACTCACCTGTGGGTTGTAATGGTCAACAGAAAGCTAATAAAATGAAAACACCACCTCGGGTCATAACCCAATTGTTAAAGCTTGCTGATCGCTACACCATAGGAGAGCCAACAATGTTTAATAATTTTATTTGTGATGACATCTTTGTATTATTGTTTAATTGTGAATCTTACCTGTCTTCTTGATAATTTACTCCATTTTTAGGTTTAGTGACTCTTTTTTAATTTAAATGCATGTAACATTCATTAAGCTGTCTAAAATTTAATAACGTTAATGTTGTTTAGCTGTTTCTTTACACTTTCTAGTGGCTCCTTCGATCGCTTTTATAAAAGCTGACCTAACTCCGCTTTCTTCAAGGTAGTGCAATCCTTCGCAAGTAGATCCTAAACATACAGCAAAACATATATTGTATTTTTCTGCCTTATATATTGAAATTATTCACAATAAAGAACAAATGTGTTTCCTATTTTATTCTTAATCCTTGTATATCACACATCCAGAATAAAACTTTTTCTAGGAAACCCTGGTTAAATATCATACTCTAGCTATTTTGAGAGTTATTTTTATGAGACAAAAGGCCTGTAAACTACAATGTCAAAACTGATTTCTGCAAATCCTACAGTGATATTAACTCCAAAAAAAAATTTTTTGAGTTGTGCCCCTTTCATTCTAGATGTGTTATATATTTATCAAACTCCAATAATTTTTGTTTATCTTTCAGAAGTTGCTGGTCAACTGATTGTAGGAAGAGAAAAGAAAGGGGGTTTTAATTCATCAATTATCTCCCACAACTACTAAAAATTTCCAAGAAATCTTTAGTATTTTTGGCTATTTTTATGTTTTATGTTACAATCATCTTTGAAAAAAAGGTCTGCATCGATAAACATATATATTATTATATTATTTGTTAGTACCTTTTTGCTGTCCTAGAATAAAGACTTTTTTCATTTTATTTCAATGATTCATTCAATTTTTTTTCAATGATTCATGCTGTGCTAAAATACTTGAAATGAATTTACTATTTATTTGCTTATAGAAGTGTGTTTTATTAATCTACAAACAATTATTGGTTAAAAAGAAAAAAAATAGCTGGAAAATGACTGGACCAGGAATCAAAGCCAATTTAGAGATCGGAATGACAATGAGAAGGTTTGAATCTTGGCCTTATAACTATTTTTTCTCTTTAACCAATAATTATTATAATTTAACTTCACTTATTGTGATTACATTCTATGTGACAAATAATTATTAATGAAAATTAAATAATATTGTACCTGCGGGAGAAGTTACGTTATCTTTTAAAACTCCAGGATGAGCACCAGTATCCAGTACCATTTTACCAGCACCGATAACTGTCTGAGCTGCCAGTTTGTACGCCAAGTCCCTGGTCATACCCATTCTCACTGCTCCATCTGAAAGGGCTTCGATAACCGTGTAAATCTGCAATAAATGGGCATTATCATAATGTGAAACAACTTTTTATTTAATAGTTAGATGAAGTTTTACAGAATTAACACTCCTATGTTCAAGTCGTATGGACCAATACTATTATTTGGGGTAGCACACATATTTTTTTTATCGTACAGAATAGTATTCAAGCTGATTTCAATATAAATCTAACAATAAATATGACTTGATGGGTGGGGGGGGGATCCTTTATATATTTAAATATACAACTTCAATTAATGCTACTGATTTAGCTTATTCAACAGAATTAAGGAGTACTTACATAGGCAGGCCCAGATCCACTTAAGGCCGTTACTGGATCGAGCATATATTCACTGACTTGTTCGCAAATTCCAACAGAACTGAACAATTTTTTGGTGAGGTCGCTATCCTCTTCTGTTGCATTTGTCCCACTGACATAGACAGTAGCCCCTTCTCTCACTAAGGCCGGTGTATTAGGCATCACACGGATAACTCTGCTTCCACCTGGAAGACCCTAGATTTCTTATTAAAATAAGCAGTTTAGTTTAAAATTTATCATTATAAAAAGCGTAAATATACCTGTTCCAATTGTTGTATGGAGACACCCATTGCTATTGACACGAGTAAGTTATTCTTACTCATTGTATCTTTAATATCAGACAGCACTTGTGGCACAACATTTGGTTTCACGGCTATGATTGTTACTTGACTTTGTTTTATTATTTCCTTGTTGTCGTAGTTTACTGTTGCTCCCAGGCTCTAAAGAAATATAGTTTAATATTTGTAATAGTCCATAGTATACAAATTTATGTTTACACATAATTTAAGTGTGTTGTTTTATTTAGGTCTGATTTAAGCTTAGTATTTTTGACATTTCAATGATAAAGGTAAAGTAAAATATCCGAGACATGGACAACTGAGGTCGCTTTCATTGTTTGGGATGGATATTTTATAGACAAGTTTAGTCGTGGGTCAAATTTTGCTTCAAGAACTAGATAATTTTAGGGCGTTTCGCTTTAGTTAGGGTTTATTTCGCCAATATTATATAATTTTATCAAATGAATATCATAAAAATATATCTTACTAGCCAACAGTAATTAGAAATTTTTGTTGAAGCTACAAACTGGAATAACACTTAACAAAAACCTTTTAAAAAATGCTTAGCTTAGTAGGTACTCCACTCATCTCAACCATGGGTTCAGTTAATTAATATTGAAATTTTAATACCATTAACTTAGTTACTGACTGAAGTATAACAATTTTACTTTTTTGTTTTATGTTAATTATCTAGTATGTCATAAGTCGGCTATTCTGCTGAACAATAATAAGAAATCTTATTTGTAATTTTACATTAAATTAATTACCTTAAAACTTTCTGCTGACACAAAATCTTCAGGAGCGCAGCTAACTGTTAAATGGTTTCCTTTGGTCAAACCTGAAATTTAACTTTTATTAAAAAAAAAAAATAAAATAATAATAATTAAAGAAAACAGTCATCCCATGCTGCACACTTAAAGGAAGAGCAGAATTTACTGGAGTGAGAAGGCAAGTAGACACTAAATGCAACATTGCATCACACTTATAACTGTGTAACTTTAAACATTAAAATATAATAGTTTTTATTATTATTAATTAGGGATATTAATTGTATACAATTTTGTTTGTCTGTGAAGTTTATTACCAGCAGCAATAAAGCCCTTAGCTAGGGCATGGGCCATTTTCCCAGCCCCAATGAAACCTAAATTCATGACTGCTTCAAACTACACCAACACAAATATACAAAAATTGTGATCCACTAACTAGCAGCAACAATATGTTTATGCTCTTCATTTATTTTCCTACTTGACCCTATCCCTATCTTATCTTAGTAACAATGATTATCAATGATTAATTGGTTGCATTATATTATTTGAATATAGATCAGATATCAATTTCCTTCAAGGTTGTTTTTCTATTTGTTTAGGACAATCCTTCTATTTGACAAAATGTTACTCTGGTTCAATATAATTTTTATTTTTGAATTTCTACGAAATAGGAATCAGTATAAAACAAGAGAAAGAACGAAATAAAGACGTCGAAAGAGAAGAAAAATTATCGGGTGAGTTTCATAAATTGTGTGAAAACAAAATACCCTTGTAAAAAAAAAAAAACGGTTTCTTCTATTCTTTGATCTCCAAACTTTACTTTTTGGAAAATCTTTAAAATCATTTTTCCATTGCTCCTATAATGTGTCCTTCCTTTACATAGATGAAAAATAATAAATCTTAAAAGCTAACGAAATGTGTAGGAGTTACTTCGCGTTTTTTTTAAACTTCTCTTCACTTTAACCAAGCTTATTTCATTGAATTTTCCAACTTTACATTTCAATCAATACAGATTATTTATTTGGGCCAATCCATAATTATCTTACCATGTATTATACAGAAAGCCAAGTTCCCACGGGGCGTGAATAACGAAAGTGAAGCACTAGTGAAATTTACGCGAGTAATTAAATTAATATGTTAACGCGTTTTTATTAATTTTAACTTAAAATATTGTGATTCAAAGTTTCAACTTTGACTTAAACAAGACAATGGCGTACCCACTTTCGTGATTTAAGCCGATTTTTTTGTCGTGGCAGTTGCACAGTGTCCTTGTCTGGACGATGACAGTCAGTTGGAAAAATGGTGGATGTAGAATTGGTCGCTGCAGTTGTTTTCGAAATTATAAAAATTAAATCAATAAAAAAACATAATGTGTGCTAGAAATTGGATTCTAAGGAGAAATCATTTTTTTCCCTTCAATTCCTTCGATTGAAGCGTGGAAGGAAGGATCTCTCTGCCGCTTCTCGCGGTTTTTGAACTTCATTGCATTTCCTCCATCCCATCCAGGGGAACCTTTGATGCTCTTCTAACAATTCAGTATTATTAAAACGGTGGAACGAATTGAATTCCAAGTAGAGAAAAATATCTAGAATACATTCAATGAAGATATTTTTCACAATTTGTCATGTCCTCTGATCCAAAGAAGCATTGGAACTTATTCATCTATCGGAGATACAAGACAACACCAACATTGCAAGTAGCAGCAGTGATAACGAGAGCGACTTGAACATATTAAGCGATATGTCATTGTTATGTTTTGGACATGTTCAGTTTTAGTAAGGTGATTTATTACTTTGATTAATTTTATGTATATATTTAAATAATAAAATGGCCTTTCCCTGAAAACTTTTCAGTATCCGGTGTAAGATATCTTGTGAAATTCATCACTGCCTACAAAAACATTTCTGAAATAAAATGATCTTTTTGCAACTAAGTACAAATGATTTTGACCTAAAAACAACAATTAATTTATTTTTGTCCCGCTAGTTTGTGTTAACAGTCTTCTGTGAGCCGTGAAAAATTCGTCATTTTCGATTTCGGGTGGAAAGATTTCATGTAACGTTACAGGGGCATTTAAATAACGTTCTCTTGGAGCGATTTTAAAACATCAATGAAAAAACCTACCTAAATTATAAACTGCTCCCAAATAAAACATTGGAAAAACATAGGAAAAAGAAAAATCACGAAATAAGCTGTCGAAAGCACACTTGAACTTTGCTTTGGGTAGCAGTGCGAGTGTGGTTCATAAACTTCACATGTAAACAAAATAACAATAAATAAAAGAAAGTATTTAATCGACTTCACCGACGGTCTCAAGACCATATAGTTGTTTACGATATATATTATTTTGTTTAATTCAAAATTATATATTTCCAGTAAAGAAAGGAGCACTAAAGACTTTCAATAAAAATTATGTAAAACATGTATTTGTTTAATATCCGGTTAATCCGACCTTTTAGTCGACCCCCCCTTCAGGTTGGATGTAAGATGCACAAAAGTGCAGTTTTAGTTTATGAATAAATTCGATACAATATTGTATTCTGAATTTTAGTAAATATATTCAATAAAAGGGGTTAACAAAGAAAAAAAATGAACCATTTTACAGTGCAAAACCTATATCATGCAGTTCAGCTGAGTGTGAAAGATGATGCTAATGATGCAATAATAATACACTAATAAGAGCAAACTTGTTAGTGAAACATGTAGCCATGTTGTTATACATTAAAGTTCATGTTCCTTCTCCATCTAGCTGAAACCTTAAGTGAAGACATGGGTGAGATCACAGATCAACTGATGACAAGAGAACATCAAACCAATTCCTCAAGAAGAGAAATTTTTTCTGGCTAGCTGTAAATTTGCTAATGTAATATTATCAAATAAATTGTAACTGTTGTACTTTTTTGCAATTTAATTAGAGATACGCAGCAGGAATGTAATCTGTACTATACACTCTTTTTAGGCCTACGTGAACATAAAAAAAATAGTTTATGTTGTTTGTTGAATAATGATACAGACTTATACTGTATAATTTTAAAATGTTTATGTCTAAATATAATAAAATCAACTGTTTTACTTCATTTCTTTTAGAAGTCATTACTTGGAAAAAAATATCTTATACAGGCGCTCCCATAGTGCTAAATTTGCCACTGAGTTTAGTGAAAGATGAAGTGCAGTGTAGGAAAGGTGTAGAGTCGATCGCAGCTGCATATGACTGACTGTGCATTAAGGATGTTATGGAACGGTAAAATAACGTATCAGCTCCAACCGCTCCAGAGCAATAGGGTCCCCTAAGCGTTCCAGCTCCAAACAGCTCCGAGTTCCAATTCAACCGATTTACTTGTATAGTCCTCGTCCCTCATCCTCTTGCAGTCGGAAACAAAACGATCATTAATCCAGTGATGGTTTATTCTCATTATGTAACAATAATATTAATATTGTAAAATTATAACTAAAATAAAAATGTTCTTTTTTTAAACCTTCCATATTGGCATTTATTGATAACATTTTTGCCTTTTCACCTGTAAGCCTGGACCGACGTCCGCAGAAGATCATCCATGCTTTGGAAAATATTCAGAGTAGACTGTAAATCGTGATTAATTGAAAAACAAGGCCAGGATTAACATTAATTATTATTACCAAAAAATATTCGTTGGCCATCACGCTGAGGATTGGATAATTATATTTATAATTATTATTTATAACAACCCACGATTTTATAGGCTACTCGTGTCGGTCCAGGTATCCATCTTCAAGACACCTTTGAATTTCAATAATAGCTTTACTTTCGGCGCTGCCTACAATAGTCAATAAATTGGTTACAATACCATAGCTAGATCAAAATCATTTTATTTTAAAATAATTCTGTATACACTAATGAAAGATGGCGAAGTAATAAAAAAAAAGAAAAAGAAAATGAAAAAAAATGTCTGTAAATATAATCAGATACTCGAGCTAAGTTGGGGGTGTCGAGTCAAATTGAACGCCCTACAAGTACTGGCAACGTCAAACAGACGGCAACTCTTTATGAGTTGCGACCGTGGACCAACTAGTGAATTCCCCCCCCCCCTTTACCCCTAAATTATTATTTTTAAAATATAAAATATGATTGAGCTGTAGATTGCTTCTTTTACTAAATATATGCATTTTAAGCAACTTATGAAACAAATACTATTTTATGATTATTGTTAAAAGTTTATATAAATGAAAATTGGGCCCAGGTGATGGGGCTCACCTTCGGATTACATAAGGTACTTACAAAGTATATTAAACTAAGATAAAAAAGGTGAGCCCCATCACCTTTAGTAGAGTCAGTTTAGTCCATTCATGCATAATGTGTATAATAAATTACAGTATACGCATTATACATGTTTGTACATTGTAATATATAAATTTTTTTATAAAATATCATAACCAGTATATAATGTAGCGACGCTACAGGATATTCAAAAATAACTTGTTCAATAGATTCACCTGAGAATTTATAATTGTATAATTATATGTAAATTGAAAGGGGTTATGAAAAAATAAAAATAAAACTAATCTTACATACTAACTTAAAACTAGAGTGTTCCCGCTTCGACTGCCTTCTACCATCGATGGGGAAACGGAGCGGAGGAAATCGTGTTAAACCCGGGGTTTGCCATATATTGCAGCAAATTGAAGAATTTGCTTATGTCTACAGCGAATGAATTCGTCCACCGTAGGCGGCTCAAAATCTGCCCCCGGTGCTGGAATGTAGTATGTTGGACCAATTTCATGAGTATTCCATTTGGAAGTTGTTGGAGTCACCTCGGTCAGATTTTCGCTGGACCCATTACTGGTCCGTGCTGGAGCTGCTCCAAACAGCTCCGAGTGCGTATTAGGTTCCATGGAGCGGTTCCACTAATTCCGAACCATTCCTACAGTGCAGCAAACAATAAACAAATTAGTAACCTTTTGACGCCAAGATGAGTTACTAATACCTTACATCCTACGAATGTTTTATTTATTTGAAATAGCCCATAGGAAAATTAATGGAGTGACGTTTGAGATTGTTAGTTTCTCACTGTAGTATACATTGGCTCCTCTTTACATACACACATACATCCTCTTCCTCAGTATCAGGCTTACATTTTTTTGTCTTGTCAGAAGATATTCATGACTGAATCGCAGAATATGGCCATGAATTCGGAGTAAGTGTAGCAAAAAATATCAGTCTGTCAATATACTATACTTGCTGATTATTTTATAAAATTGTATAAAATGTCTTCACCATTAGCATTAACTTGAAGCAGTGCTGGATTTGTTTTTCCTCTGAGGAAGATGACTCTGCTGCCCAATGGATTCAACCATGTAATTGTAGCGGATCAACTAAGTGGGTACGTCAAGAAAAAACATTATATTCTATGAAATGTCTAAGAACTGCAGCTCTGACAAGTGTTTTTATAGATATTGTATTATTGGGAGTCTTGTATCTATTATTCACAATATTATATTGATGCTTGGTCCCTTTAGTTATCTTAAATTCAAAGTAATTTCTTTGTTTTGGATGGACCTGTTTATAGTGTCAAGACTCCTTACTACAATTCCTTGTTTAAATTATTAGTTTCTTTAACCCCAAAATCATAGCCTGCGACAGGACAATTTTTTAATCATATACCAAAAAATAAACCAACAGGAAATTACATGTAATTTTAATGGAGCTTACGCTTATTCTTTCTCTTTATTTCAGTTCTGAGGAAGAGGTTCGTTCATATTTCTTAGGAAATGTAAATTTTGACAAATATTTAACTGTCTAATTGCTGTTGAACAGTGGTGCCTCTCTGCGTTTAGGTTTTTTGATTGATCAACACAGCCTATCTGTATCTTACACATAATCAATTGCTTTTCAGTACTTTTTGTTAAACAACATTAATAATAACGGCGGCAACAAGTAAGTTTCGTTTTAACAGTTTGATTAAAACTTTTATTTTTTAAGATAACAACTACTAACTAAATAACCATTAAAGGAAACTTTTATTCATATTTATTTTTCATAATTTTTAAATAAACATATTTTCTCATAAAAGTTTTAATTCTACTTAAACCTATTTGAATCTAATCAATTTTAATATTATTAGAATTATCAATAAGTCTAGTAGGCACAACTTGTTCTCTCATATCTTATTAGAAGTATAAATAATAAAATTAAAGTAATTTATTTATAAATGGTAATACATTTATTTGCTTGATGGTATGCCCACTGTGAAGGATAATAGGGTTTAGACTGTCTGAGTCAAAATTGAAGATGTGTATTTTTTCAATTTTATCTATCTGTAAGGATCTATCAGTTACAATACAAACAGGCACACATTTCAAAAGGCGTTTAAGTGTCAGATATATTTGTATTTTAGTTTTTTTAATACTATGCCTATTAAATTTTGGCATAACTGCTTTAAAAAACAACAGCTTATTATTATTTCTCATAATTAAAAGTACAATATCAAAGTAAAATTTTCAAAACAAAAGTTAACTATTATTATACATCTATGATGTAAAATATTTGCTCAAATGAAACACACAAATGTCAATTTTTTCACAACTTAAAAACCATATGGAAGGCAGTAACACAAACAAAGAGGAAGTCCGCGAAGGTATTCCAAAAACTTTTTCCATTCCATGAGTCAATATTATCAACAGATTTATTTGTAAGGATTATGATATAGTGAAAATATTAATTTATTTATGCCACCATCATGTTGAATGGCTCTTTCATGTGTATTAAGAATTAATATTATATCTTTTAATTTTCATAGTTAGTATTTGTTTAGGTCCACCAAGGATGCCTACAAAAATGGGTGGATGAGAAGCAGAAGAGCGGCCGTGATGTTAAAGTGGCGTGTCCACAGTGTAAAACAGAATACATCATTTTTTTCCCTGCCTCACGTAAGCATGCGTTTTCTATGTTTTTTTTACTATAGTTAAATTGGTAGTATAGTTTTGATGGGGAATAAACTTTATTATTAGTTTAAGTTATTGCCGAGCTAGAAGGTAAATTTGATACTTTCAAACAAGATAGGGTGTGTCCATCCAGCTTTTGTCTATATGTGTGTTCTACGATGGCAGCTGTAGAAATGATGCAACCAAACTGAAATTTTAATATTTAATGACTCCCGAGTTTCGGTTAAGTTATAATTACGGAATGTATGTGAAAAAATACAGCCCCATATCTATAAATTGACACACAAGCTTTCTCAGGTCAATGCACAGAACCTGTTTAAGATTTAAACTTTTTATTATTTCTCCTTGGTCGAGGACACATTAAAAACAGCGTCACAAAAATAATTTCTAAGCTACTCGAGAAAATAAAGTTTTTGGGTCTAACAATCCCAAGGGATATTTACATATATTTTTGTTTATAAAGATAATTTTCTGTGGCCTTGATAGTTAAAATGAAGTATTTTTGATCAAGAATACTATGCAGTTTTCACAGAAATATTTCTGTATGAATATGTTAGTGTCTTCTAAGCGCTTCATTTCATTTATATTCATTAAAAAAAAAAAGTCATTTGGTGGGGCTTGTCGAGTGGCATGGGTATTACCTGGGGTTATAGTCTTCATTTCATCTCGGAACCATTAAATAGTTTTAGCATTCTGACTCTATCCAGAAAAAGATTTAAACCTGTAGAAAACCAGCCTTTCTCATTCCGAGTCAGAATTCAGGGGTTGTTGAGCCAAAGTAAACTAAAACAAGTGAATTAGTGATTCCCCATTTGTGTCTATGTAGTGTGATAATTAATTAATAATTCTTATTAATATTTAAATTTTTAATATAATATTATTTTGTTGGGACACAGATAAATTTGTATTGTTTCTGGACAAAGTGGATGCTCTTGTTTATAAAGCCTGCCCTTACATCGCCACCGGGGCTATCATTGGCTCTGTCTACTGGGCAGCAGTTACTTATGGTGCCTTAACTGTGATGCGGGTATACATAATAATTTATCCATTATATTTATGTACATATTTAGACTTATTTACTTGCATGCTAAGATATTTATATAACTGGATAGCTCATTGAGGGTCCTGGGCCTTTTTCGCCTGTGGTTTCAATTGTAGTTACAGTCTTCCTGGAAACTAAATCACACTTCGTGAGTAATAACAAAGATTTATAAAGAGCATTCAATTCTGAGGCTCATTACTTTATAATCAAAATAAATCATTACTTAACTTAAATTAATTAATGACTGTTTTAATAAACATTTTATAAATTTTAGGGTTTTCATCATTTTTTTTTTGTTTTTTTTTCAAATCAAACCAGAAACTTAAAAAATTTGCCAGTTCTGGTCTTTGCAAATCCATTCTCAAGCTATGGTCATGAATGTTTAATTGGATGGGTATAAGGAAGACATGAAAATTGTAGCTAAACCCATGAAACACTTGTAAGTGTTAATTAATTATTTGCTGTTTAAAAAAGTGTATTTTTTTTTAGGAAGTTGTCCTCATTTACAATATATATTTTGTTTTTTCAAAAATAAAAAGTCATTAACGTTGTGTTTGGAAACTTTTACTCAACCGATGTGTTTTTTTGGGTGTTAGTTCCTTTTGACGCCCGAATGATGTTAAAAATAAAATCACCTACATGAAATATAATTAAAGGCCATAAATAAATTAACTAGTAATTATAAAATAAATGTTTTCCCATATTGGTTAGGGTATATAATTAAAAGTCTTGATGCCTTGATTAATAATGCTTTAGGATTTATTGGAGTACAATTACAAAAAGTCGTTTTCTTACTTAGGTAACGAAACTCTTCATTGGGTTTGTGTGATCTATCACCCTTGCTTTGAATTTAATATTATGTAATTATATATTTACTTAGCAATGGCAATAGAAGTAGCGATAGTTTAGTAGTAGCGGGAATATATTGTATGTAACAGGTGGTTGGACAGGAGCACGGTGTAGAAATAATGGAGAGGTTAGAGCCGACTGTACTCTTGACTGCCCTGCCTTGCATCCCGGTGTTCCTTATCACGATCAGGATGGTCCAGTGGGAAGACAGCCTGCTGGAGTTACTCAGAAATGCTGGCCCTCGTCTTCCAGTCCTGAGGAACTTCCTACCTGCGCCGGTGTAAGTAGCTACTTATTCATTTTTCAGATTGAAGTCTTATGACAGGATATTTTTTATTTTGTTATTCGATTTTTAGGTTAAATGATAGCGGAAGTCGTAATGAGTCAGTTATTACTAAAGAATTTAATTGCACGAGAATATTGGCTGGGGCTATTGCTCTCCCAAATATTGGTATCATCGCTGGTAATATATTATACAAAAATATTGTCAGATCAGCTGTTCAACGAACTTTATTAGTAAGTTTTGTATTATTTTATGTATTTCAGTTATATTTGTGTTCATTTAAAATAGTTGATAAATTTGTAATAATCAAATATATAATATTGGAAAGACGATGAGGCGATGGTAAGAGAATGTTTTGGGTTCTAGATTATTTTTAGCTAGTGTTTTTAAACAACATGTGCCATGTAGAGAAGCATTATCCCAACAATGATGAATGAATTGGTGTGTGGACATGGAGTTAGATCAGTTCGATAGTTTTATTGATGTTAGGAACATAGATCAGTTATCTGTTCAGTGCTAGTTAATTATAACCATCAGTTATTAAGTTTTCGCAAATAACCAATGAAGAAAGCTAAGATTCTCGATGAAGAATTATTGAATTGAATAAAAAAATTATTGTTCTTAAGTAAGGAAATTAGATAAGAATAATAAGGAAAAGCAAATTTAATAATAGAAATAGAAGTTGGAGGTAATAGATATGAGGAGATGGATTCATGGCATCAATGAATGTTTAATTGAAATTGATCAAAGGATTTTCAGCGGATTTGTCTCTCCCTCCCTTCTGTTCAGATCTCAAATTATGAACATATTACAGATTAGTGAAAACAGTATTGTTATATGGGTGTGAAAGATTGGTCCTTACATCATAGTTGGAAAGAGGCTTCAAGTATTGAGATGGATTTTGGGCCCGGTGCGAGATAAGCAAAGTGGAGAGTCTGTTATAAGTTATGAAACCGAGTGGTTAGAGTGGCAATGTAAGTTAGAGAAAGTGCTAGCTAGCAATTTATTAAAATAAATTGTGTGCAGACAAAATGATTGTATTTTGTTCCTTTTCATTATTAATGTACTATTTATTATTTCCAATAAAGTTACAAATATAACTTGTTGCCACATATTTACTAGAGAATTTACTTGAAAAAAAATAAAAATATATTCAGTTCATATTGGCCATGTATGACCGTATCTATTCTGTTAATAGGTCTTTGAAAACAAATTCATTTTACATTTTTTAATTTTAATGTTTTCAAGACATTTAATTTTAACATCATTATATGTTCATTAAGTTGTGGTTTGTTAATTATTAACAAAAAAAAAACGGTTTAAAATTGTTAATTATTAGCTGTGGCATTAGTAATCCTACTGGTATAAATTTTGAATGATTATTGGGTAAAGAGAACAAATAGTGACAAGGCCAGGATTTTGAATAGGAACCCGGCAATCTCAGGAACTTTTCATTTCCGTTCAAGTACTCTTTTAAGCAGGACATTTCATTTTGAGGCTTGGCCATTGATTATCTATTCTTTTCTATAACTTCAGCTATTTAAAGTGTACTATAATAAAAACTGCAATTAAAAGTGTTGCATAATAAAACTCTTTTTGTATGATGCATCATGCTTAACTTGATTTTTTTTTCCGCTTTTACCAATAATTATTAATATTTTAAAAGTAGGATCACCTTCTACATTATGTATTTCATCATTATGGGTTATTAATATTATATTATTTTTTTCTGTATATTATTAAAGGCATTTTCTATTATATCCATTGAAGCACACTTACAAAGTTCACTGATAGACTTAATTTTACAGGGTGGTCTTACATTTATCATCGTTCGTGGAGTGATCAAGATGTACCATAAGCACCAGGTGTACAAGAGGAAACAGAGGATACAAATCCTTGACTACACCTCTCTCAATGGCCTTGCCCACCGCTAGCCTAGTCTCCGATAATTAAATAATTGTCAGAGTAGTTCTCATGTGTATAAGTTGATTGGCTTTCATTCGGTGCATTTGTTTCTATCGAAACTGGAGAAAACAGACTTGAATAAACTAAAGTTATATATTTTATATTAGCAATGCATGGTTTTTAAATTGTTTTGTTTGTATCTAAACTGATGTCCTATTAAATAGAAAAAGACTTTAACAAAAAATCATCTTCTTTTTGATCCCTTAGTTAATCCATTATTGGATTATTATTTAAAATTTAATATTTCTGCCGTAATGATGATAAGCTAACTGAATAGGATTATGTTTGTTCAGATCCAGAGTTTTAATATAATTTATGTTTCAGTTTCGTAGTTGTATACTTTTAATATCTACTTATAAACCGATTGGTACAATGGCCTCTCAGATTGAACTCTTGCAATATTTCTGTTTTACAGTTTATTGACTAAAAACAGATCTTATTTCTTACTAATGAACTAAGGTATCAATACATATATTTCTTATATTTGTACCATTTGTTATTCTTGTAGGTTTTATGTGTGATATTTTTGTATGAAAGTATTACAACAATATTAAGTAAGGAAATATCACATTTGTCGGGTCGTCACTAGAGGGGTGCCCGGTGACAAGTGCGGATTGTTTATAACCTGGACAATCGTTCCATGACGGCGTTACTATCTGACTCCATTTATGATAGGTATGTGCCCCGACAATGCACTATGTTCAAGATAAGAGGTACAGAGGTTTCATAAAGAATTAGTCAAGTTTTCAGAGTTCGAGCGGAAACCAAGCATCACCGAGTAAAGGTCCCGAAAGACTCGCGAGGAGACTAAGAGACTGATGAGGAGATTGACTAACAGGGCCAGTAGCCCTGTCTTAAGTACCCTCTCTACTTCCTCCTGGGAGGCTGTGAGGGTCTAATCCGGCGGTTAGGAGCTGTGGACACCTGTGGTGCTGTACCCACGCTTAATTACCCGACCCCTTGCCCCCTGGAGGTAGAGAGGCCACCTAAAGGGTTGTTAAGTTTATGACTGCCAGCTGGTGACCCTTTCATGTTTATGACTGCCAGCTGGTGACCCTTTCTCGTGTGACTTAGCTGGCTTCCGCCTTTTATTGCTTAACACTTTTACAATGATTTACGTTTGTTTATAATACATTTAATTCATGTTATTTTACTTTTGCTTACAATATATATGCAATAGAGTATAGGGTGATTTATCTTATGTAGTTAGCGTTCGCTACAACATTATTTGTAGTTTTATTCTTTGACGAATGTAATATAAATATAAATTAAGAAAAAAAATCAGGAAAAGAATATTAGACCATTTATTTTTTTGAAATATTTAATATTTCCTAATTAACGCTTTTAAGGAAAATTTGGTATAAATATGGTGTGATGTATTTATTAATTATGAGATATTGGCTGTCATTAGTAAGTTTATGACTAAAAAATAATGTAGAATATGATGGATAGTTTTTTTTAAATAATTTTTCATTCTACAGATATAATATTTAAAAATAGATAGAATGATATTTATTTGACTCTTTGTTACCTGCGCAACAGGTAACTGATACATCATCAGCTGCAACTTCATTATCAGGCTTGCGGATTTTGGTATCATCTTTAGATGGTTTCAGTAGTTTATTCCACGACTTAAGCAAGATGCAGTTTTTCTCTTTTCATCATTTCTATCACCTATAAGCAGACCACACATGAACTGTTTTCGGTACAGTTTTTTAAATGTTTCGATGACGTTCTGGTCCATAGGTTGAACTAAAAGTTAAATTAGGGGGGGAGGAAACTTCATCTCAAACATATCACTGACGTTATTCAATGTTTTAGGTGAGGGATGTGACAGCATTGTCCAAAAGGAGTATTCTTTCTACTATGCTACTGAAAATTTCTTCAAACCATTTTATGAACATATCGTTGTTCAAACATACGTTTTGTTGGCTCGTGTATACTAACGGCACTTTTTTAAGATTTTTAAAACATGAGTTTTTGGATTTACTATCATTAGCAACGGAACTCTGTATGTCCCAGTTGCATTGGCACACTCCATGACTTTAACGCAATCATTTGTAACCTGGAGCTTCTCTTCAAAATACGAACGACTTAGATGGCAAAGCTTTCCAATAGTGACTTGTTTCCTTTGTATTGTTTACAAAATCCATGTATTCATTGTCTTTAAGATATTTCTTCAAGTTTTCACAAAAAGAAACTGCTGCTGTTAAACAACAAGTAAATAACACTTAAAGGATTTTTTTGTAAGGTGTGTCGACCACAAAAAAAATTTAATAATTATAATTTTCAAGCAATAAGAGTTACTGATTTAAATTATGTTCTAAAAGATAGTTTTGAAATGATTATGAATCAGGACTTATGGAATATAAACAAGAATCATATTTACAAGCCTGATATTTAGAACAATGCTGAGACCTAGTGACAGCTATCTATGCTCTGGTGGATGAAAGAAATAACCCAAGAGTGATCTTACATAAAAAAGAATATAATCTTCTTTAGATTATAATGCAAAACAAAGGCCCAGTGTGGACTTACTAAAAATTAAATCATAAATACAGAAAGTATATACAAAACAGTTTGGAAGACCAAACAATACTAAAAGTTATGTTATAAGTTAAGATGGCTACATAAACACAACTGACTATAACACAGTAGTCATTCGATATGGGTCATTCCCAATGTCATTGAATGCATTTTATATTTTGTTTTTCTGAACCCCGGTTGATTTATTTATTAAAAACTAAAATATATATAAAATTACATAATGGTCAAAATGGGCTCCTTGTACTGCATCAGAGCTGCATTTTAAGGACGTCTCACAAGCTAACAAAAATCGCATTGCGGTAGAAACAGCTATACAATTAGGTGATGGGGCTTACGTTTCAGGTTACAAGCTAAGACTTCTCAAAAATGAACGTTTAATTCATTGTATAGCTGTAAATAAGTTATCTGCAACAGGGTTAAAGAAATAAAAGTTTATGCGACGTGACAATTATTTATTTAATAAAAAAAATGTTAACCTTAACATTTAACAGAACAAAATAAAGAAAAGAATATCTTCATGAAACAAAAACTGGAATGTGCATTAGTAGCGCTATTGTAAGAAAATAGGTTGCAATGATAAAATTCTACACAAAAATAAAGAATTATTTTGTGAGAAAAATTTATGAATAATGTTTAAAGTTAGAAATATTTAGTACAGAGTGAATTCGTCATTACACTAAACTTACCAGGCTAGTGCTGTTTGTGGTGATTGTCTTAAAGTTTCACTCTTGAACCTCACAAGTGAGATTAATCTCGAACGAAACCAACTTTTTTCAGACTTTCTCTTCTATATTTAAACCAACACCTGATCAAGGTGTTGCAGTTGTCATCGAATTTGGAATGAGATCATAATCAGTACTTTTTATCTAAAATGATCCCATATCCGTAACTATTGTTTTTTCTTATGACGGAATGGAACCACTCTGCATATATCCGTGATCCACAAGTTGAGAATGACCTACGGGTTAAGATCCTTACTTAGTTAATATCTAGAGACAGAACTAGATAACAGGATCCAATGCCACCCTGAAAATTGAGTGGGGATAACTGCTGGCTCAACATTAAACCTTTGCCGGCCTGCCCGAGTCCTCAGTGGTTTTGATCACGATTAGCATTGCTAATTGTACAAGGAAGTCTGGTCTGTCCTTTCATACAGACGAAGCAGAGACAAGGCATTTCCAACAGAGCATCAATAGTCCATTTTTTACTTCTTATTTGAACCATTTACGCCAAGCCGACCTTTGTTGGGCTACCGAGTGCTTGTCCTATAACTGTAGAACATACAGTCATACAAGCAAAAGACGATTGCTCCTCGTCATTTTGAAAATAACTAGAACAGAAACTATATTTTCTATTAAATTGACTGTAATAGTCAATCAGTATAGTAACAGTAACTAAAAAATTGCCTAAGATAAGAATCGTAGTTTAGGAAAAGTATAGATTCAATGAGAGATGCATATGACAGTGCAGTAAAGAATAAACAAATGAGTAACTTTCTTATGTCAGGATGAGATACTAATACTAGACATAGATAAAATTACGTTTTGACTATTCTACGAACGTATTATTTAATTGAAATAGTCCAAAATGGAAAATTAATACCGCAACGTTTAAAATTGTTTTTTAAAAAAATATTGTTCGTTTTTCACTGATTTACAGTGGATGGTTGCTACTATAACTTTTTGTCTTATTAGTTAGATTACAAGAATCATAATCATGACTGAACCACAGAATAAATTAATTTTTTCCCTAATCAACAGGTTTTTTCCCCTATTTAGCAAAGCATGGTTCTTTCTTATAAAGAGCCTTTACAAACTGCTTCGTAAGGCCCAGTTGTGGAGGAAATATGATTTTCTCTTGTTCGACTAATGGGTCGTTAATGACATTGTTTTCCCCAATCTCTATATTTTGTCTCATAGGCCACTCTTTTCTAACCAAGTGGTATGTTTTGTCTCTGCTATCCCAGAGGCACAAGAAGCAAGGATATTTGGTGTGGGCACTTTGCCGTCCAAGGAGAAAGTTTACCATTATTAAGTCCTCACAAATCACCCATCGATGCTTATGATACTTTATCTTCTCCAAGACCAAAGCTATAGTGTTATATTGTTCTTTCAATTATTTTGAGTGAGAAATTGGTATTGAACTATATTTATTCCTATTTTGGAGAAGGGCACATTTCAAACTTTGCTTTGAGCTGTCAATAAATAGACGCCAATCATCTGGAAAATAGTCAGGAAGACCCATTTTTTCCACGAGTCCTCCAATTCCATGGCAAAATACAAGATTGTCTCCTTGAGAGAAGAATACAGGAACCAATTCTTGTATATATGTGATTTAGAACTGCACGTTGACAAAACACACCACTTGGTTAGAAAAGAGTGGCCTAAAAAACTGATCTAAAAAAGAATAGCAGATTGGGAAAAACTGACTTCATATTCAGCGCCTTAAATATTCCTAAAATCAAAATCAGTTCTAAAATCCTAGGCACCAAAATAAAATGGTAGACCTGTGTTATATTTCTGTTAACATTTCGACATAAAATTCATTAATTTTTTTTAGACTAATAAATCATTCCATTCAATCAAATTTTTGGCTTATTATTCATTATCCTGGTATTCTCTCCTGGCATGACAAGTGTAATAAACTATTTTTTTTAAATACTTTTTGATGTACGCATTGGCTCCCATGCAGGGACTTGAGATTTAAAATTAATTCACCATATTATTTGATACATGTTTGCTACAATATAATGTTGTGATATTTTAAAATGATGATTTTTAATAGTGTTTGTTTAAATAAACTCGAAATTAGCGAGCATTGAATAACGATCCGTGATTCATTTTTGAAAGTATGAACGTTTTTATTGTCGTCATATTAATTATTAATAATTGAAATAAAATAATATCATATTTAATATAAACATTTATTATATAAACTTCTAATTTAAGTAAAGTAATAACTATTCAAAACAACTGGCATTAAATAACCAGTTGAAAGTCCAGAAGGCAGCGGGAGGTAGTATAAATAAACCGGCATGAACACAAAAACTCATTCTTTCGTCAGGAGCCCACATTCTTTCATCAGAGGCAGGCAGAGAAGGACCCAGGTAGCGACCTTACCAAGAAGAGAGACGCTAAGGCGCCTCGTGGTTCATCAGAAGAGACTTTCACTTTCACTCGGCATGAAGAAAAAGGACGCGCTAGTAAGACGATTAGAACAAGCATGCTGATTCGCGAACCACACGAAGATCAACACAAAGATACACTGGCCAGTATACTACGTAATTTTAATCTTAACAGTAATTTTTAGTACGTACGTAATTTATTATTTGTATATCAATTTTTATATCTTAATGTGTGTAAATGAATCCAATAAACCTTTTGCCAGAAGTTTCCTATATAATTATTAACAGAACCCTGAATTAACGTAAAAGTTATAAAATATAAAAGTTTTTTAAATTATATGAAAAAGAATATATAATTAAATTATTATTATTAATGCATCAAGCAAATATTAGAATATTTGGCGCCCGCGAACTAGGACATGTTAATTGAGGAAATCTGGTTAAAGGATTGATTGGATAAAGTGTGTCACGAAAATTGTTTAAAATTTGATATAAAGGTTAGGTCAAAAAGTGTTAAAAATTGTGTTTGTGGTAGGGATTTATATCGTTAAAGTTCAGTCATGGAAAGCGTAGATGAATCGAGTCGCGAGGAAAGAGAGATGGACAAGTTTTTTAGATTAATGATGAAAAAATTAGACGAACAGAGTCGATTGATTGACGAGCAGAGTCGAATTATTAACGAACGTTTTCGAGATATTAACGAAACATGTAATGAAAATAAACGTAGTATTGACGAACAAAATAACGTAAATAAACGTAGTATTGACGAAAATAAACGTAGTATAGATATTAACGAAACATGTAATGAAAATAAACGTAGTAATGACGAACAAAATAACGTAAATAAACGTAGTATTGACGAAAATAAACGTAGTATAGATATTAACGAAACATGTAATGAAAATAAACGTAGTATTGACGAACAAAATAACGTAAATAAACGTAGTATAGATGAAAAAATAGACAATAATCAAGAGATCATTGAACCAAATAAACAAAATTCTTTCAAACAGTCCAAAGCACAACTGGATGAAAAAATACATCCTCTAAAAAGGGAAATTAAATTTAAGAAACAAAAAACGTGCATAAATAATGAACCGGTAATTGGTCCTGACGAAAGACAAATAATTAACATTCATGATAATTTAGAGATTCAGCAATTAAAAAATTCAGACCCAATAGAAATTATAAATAGATTTAAAAGTACAATATTTAAAAATTTGAATTGGAATAGAGTCAAATTTAACATTTTTTATCATGCTAATGAAACTCCCCTTGGCGAGTTGAATATAAAAAACATACAAATAAACAAATTGACAACATTTAAAAATAACCACAGGGATGTTTTTAATACTATCGAATATAATTATAAAAAGAAAAAGAAAAAAGAGTTATACTTCATTATTATGAAATAATGCTAATCGGATAAATGTAAAAAAGTAAAATAAAAAATACATAAATAAAATAAAAAATTAAAAATTAATAGAAAAAACTATTATTAAAAAATGGCAATTAGGCGCGTGTAAAGTTTAGAAATTAAAGTTTATTATAGTGTAAAAGCAAAGTTGAAATTATGGTAAAAGATATAGAAAAACTAGAAAATTAAAATCAATTGGAATAATTTAATATAACAGCAATCAGGCCCATGTAAAAAAATTTGAAATTAAAGTTTATTATAGAGTATTAAAGTGTTAAAATGTTTAGTTGTAAAATAAAATTTGAAAATATGGTAAAAGACATTGAAAAGCTTGAAATTAAAATCAATTGAAATAATTTATTATAAGATAACATCAATCAGACATGTAAGAATTTGGAAATTTAAGTTTATTATATTGTATTAAAATGTTAGAATGTTTAACTATACAATCAAAGTTGAAAATGTGTTAGTCTAAATCTAAAGACTAGAGAATTAAATTTAATTTAGAAATCTTATTATGAAAATAATCTCAATCAAGCAAGGTAAAGACTTGAAAATGAAAAATTATTGTAATAATTGAATGTTGAAATCTCTGTATAGTACATGTAAAATTTTGGTGACATACATTTTGGTATTGTAATTTAGTTAATAAGAAAATACAAATAATTAATATGATGAACAAGTAAATGTAAGATCAATAGTAAAGCAAACAAAAAATTTTTTAGACAAGCTCAAAAATTTTTTAAATCGGAGCGGACCCGAATGTTGTGATATTTTAAAATGATGATTTTTAATAGTGTTTGTTTAAATAAACTCGAAATTAGCGAGCATTGAATAACGATCCGTGATTCATTTTTGAAAGTATGAACGTTTTTATTGTCGTCATATTAATTATTAATAATTGAAATAAAATAATATCATATTTAATATAAACATTTATTATATAAACTTCTAATTTAAGTAAAGTAATAACTATTCAAAACAACTGGCATTAAATAACCAGTTGAAAGTCCAGAAGGCAGCGGGAGGTAGTATAAATAAACCGGCATGAACACAAAAACTCATTCTTTCGTCAGGAGCCCACATTCTTTCATCAGAGGCAGGCAGAGAAGGACCCAGGTAGCGACCTTACCAAGAAGAGAGACGCTAAGGCGCCTCGTGGTTCATCAGAAGAGACTTTCACTTTCACTCGGCATGAAGAAAAAGGACGCGCTAGTAAGACGATTAGAACAAGCATGCTGATTCGCGAACCACACGAAGATCAACACAAAGATACACTGGCCAGTATACTACGTAATTTTAATCTTAACAGTAATTTTTAGTACGTACGTAATTTATTATTTGTATATCAATTTTTATATCTTAATGTGTGTAAATGAATCCAATAAACCTTTTGCCAGAAGTTTCCTATATAATTATTAACAGAACCCTGAATTAACGTAAAAGTTATAAAATATAAAAGTTTTTTAAATTATATGAAAAAGAATATATAATTAAATTATTATTATTAATGCATCAAGCAAATATTAGAATAATATGTACTTAAAGTTAAAATCTTACTATGTAGTGTCAGAGTCTTGGCTGAATACCTGGGAGCAGTGAGTCCAGAAGGAGAGTTTAGCAGGAAAACATCTGAAGAGTGTTGTTCCTGATTAGATAAGTTGATAATGGTCAGCTCAAGGTAGTCTAACAAGAGTTTTGAGAGCGAATTAGTTCGGAGATAGATGCTTACTAGCCCAAAATTCTTCCGCTTCACTTATGCCTCCCCCTTTCCAATATTCCATTATCCTCTGCTTCTCTTAACATGTGGAAATCTCTCCTCTTATTTTAATTCAATAAAAGTTGTTTCCAAAACTATTTTCATTAAAGTAATGTCTAACATCTTTTTTACAAAGCTAATTTGTTACTGAAGAGGTTCACTATGTATTAAAATTTTTAAAAACAGAGGCTGAGAATGGGCCAATCTGTCATGAAAAAGGATTACCAAGCTGATGTTAACACATTATGAGAAAAATCCCACAATAATATGAAGCTGTGAAGTGTGGTGATAAGTCACGTTTTGAAATTCCAGCCAATATACGGTCCAATAATTAAAACAAAAAAAAATTTATTATTTTAAAAAGAAATAATGATAGCTTTGATAAAGAAGACATTCGCAGATCTTTGCGTGACTATAAGAAAACTGTCATTGAGGGGAAATTTTGTAACAAAAAAAATAAGAGAAAATGCATAAAATAATTTCAGTGGGCATAAAGACACATTACATAAAATACTTCATAATTTTGGTTTCAAATGGATGAAAAGGTTTGATAGAGAAACATGCTATCCGCCTCAAAAGAATAAAATAGCTGACTAAATACTGAAAAGGAATTGTCCCATTGTTAACTCAGATGGAAATTACGTTCATTTGTCACATATCAGGGGGATCAGAAAGTAATGTCGTTTTTTTTTTTTTTTGTTTTTTTTACATTAAATTAAAACAGATAAATTTTTAACAAGTTTTTGTTTTTGATCAATGATGTAATCAATCACCCTTTCATTTTTAATGCCTGATCGATCAAAATCAATTGGTTTTTTAGCAAAATATCTGGAGGTGGCATTTTGAACATCAATCAAATTTTTTGCCGCTTAGAAAATGTAGCGATCGGAATAAATGGAAATCCGATATCGGGCGAGTATGTTGGTTGAGGCAATACCTCCCACCCCAATCCATTAATTTTTTCCAAGGTTCTTGCTGAAAAAATAGGCCCAATGGGGTCTTGCATTATCGTGTTGCAGAATAACGCCTTTTTTTATTAACAATCGCTGGGCAATTTTCAATTAAAGTTTGATTTACTCGATCCAATTGTTCACTGTGAAGACCTACATTCACAGTTTTTCCAGGTATCAGCGATGAACGACCCCGCAAATACCTAACCAAACACACAAAAGCGCCTTTTTGGACCTGTATGTAAACCTGGCTTAGCTGTACTTCGTGCCGATTCATGCGGAGAGAGATTTTTGGATTATCATAGAGGACCCATTTTTCATCTCCAGCCTCACCCACCATACTCGCCCGATATTGCACCATTAGATTTTCATTAATTCCGATCGCTAACAATTTGAAAATTCGGATGATGTCCAAAATGCCATCTCCAGATATTTAGCACAAAAACCAATTGATTTTTATCGATTCGGCATTGAAAATTTGCACACTAGATGACAAAAGGTTGCTGATAACGAGGGTGATTACATCATTGATTAAAAACAAAAACTTGTTAAAAATTTATTTTTTTGACTTTAATGTAAAAAATAACGACATTACTTTCCGGTCCCCCTATTACAAACGATTTCGTCTGGGCTGATGGAACTCAGTCGGGCTTTAAAAAAAAAAAAATATTCATGTAGAGTCTGAAAACGGCTTCATCCCCGGAGCCTTATTTACTTTTCAATCCCACCTAAAAAATGGGGCTTATCACCACGGTATGAATGCACCGAAAAATGGTTCTGGTTCCTCACCAAGAGCAGTTTTGGTAGTTGACAATGCTACCCCTCACAATAAATTATTGAGAAAAAAAGCATCGATGTCAAACTTGGAAAAAAACAAAAAAAACAGGACATGATTACATTAAAATTGATTAAATAAAAAAATTATTTTCCTAATGAAATGTTTTACTCTTGAGTTGTACGAAATCATAAAAGTTATATAAGGATTTCCACAAATTTTTTTTTTTATGAAATTTTGAAAGCATCCAAGGTCCTTAGATTGCCACCGTATTAAATCCAATCGGAAAAATATGGGCCAATATCGAAAAGATTACGTTGCAACAAATAATGTGGAACTGAAAATGGAAAAAGAATCTGATTTTATTACATAAGATCGGCCCTGATTGGAAAAATCTACGCGACCGTTCTTTGTCATGTGAAAAGAATATCGGAAAATTGAAGGCTTAACTCATGATTTGTTAGGCAAATTTATTATTTCATTACTTGACTCAGATTCAAAATATGAAATTGAATCAGATTCTGATTTTGATTCAAATGAACATAATAAGTTATTAGATGGAGTACACCATAATATAGTTAGATGGAACTGACAAAAATAAAATGGAATTAAATTATAATTTTATATTAATTCATAAATGAAAAAAAAATATCGCAAAATCAATTAATTCAAGTATTATTTTAAAATTACAATTACAAACAAAACTTTTCTCTGTTATTTCACAAACAAATAAAAAGATCAAATAACAAAGCATTTTGAAATCGGATGGATTTTTAATGTTTGCTAATCAGAATTGAAATGAAAAAATAATTAAAAAATTAAACCCACACTATAGGAGTAAGGATAATTATAATAATAAAAATACGGGAATAACGTTTGTTTTCAGTAGGAGAGATTTTAAGTTCCCGGTAGAACTTGTCTTCTACTTGTTGAGCGATTCATAAGATGAGTCCCATCACCTTTGTACCTTTGTGTAGTAAGCAGAACATGTTCAATGGCCATTGCATTGTAAAATATTATTAAGTTCTTGTAATAAAAATTATATAAAATGTAGACAACTACAGAACATATATTATAGACTGTATAATGTAAATAGATTCATTGTCAGAATCTATATTTGAATTGTATATAATTTTATAACAAGAGGATATGGGGGGAAAAAAAGGTCATCGTGTTGGGAAGTGCTCCGTTCCTCCTACCGGCAAACTCAACTTAGACAGACTACAAGAACTGTCCATAGCACAAGGCATTTCCAACAGAGCATCAATAGTCCATTTTTTATTTCTTATTTGAACCATTTACGCCAAGCCGACCTTCGTTGGGCTACAGAGTGCTTGTCCTATAACTGTAGAACATACAGTCATACAAGCGAAAGACGATTGCTCCTCGTCATTTTGCTAGTTATTTTCAAAAAACTATATTTTCTATTAAATTTACTGTAATAGTCAATCAGTATATTAACAGTAACTAAAAAATTGCCTAAGATAAGAATCGTAGTTTAGGAAAAGTATAGATTCAATGAGAGATACATATGGCAGTGCAGCAAAGAATAAACAAATGAGTAACCTTCTTACGTCAGGATGAAATACTAATACTAGACATAGATAAAATTACTTGTTGACTATTCTACGAACGTATTATTTAATTGAAATAGTCCAAAATGGAAAATTAATACCGCGACGTTTTAAATTGTTTTTTAAAAAAATATTGTTCGTTTTTCACTGATTTACAGTGGATGGTTGCTACTATAACGTTTTGTCTTATTCGTTAGATTACAAGAATCGTAATCATGACTGAACCACAGAATACGGCCACAAATGCAGAGTAAGTGGAGCGAAAACATTAGATTGTCAGTATAATATACTTTATGTGTATTTTATAAAATTGATATGTCATTAGAAATAACCCTAACTTGAAGCAGTGTTGGATATGCTTTGCCACTGAGGAAGATGACTCTGCTGCCCAATGGATTCAGCCGTGCAATTGTAAGGGAACAACTAAGTGGGTACGTCAAGAGAATTATTTATATTTTATTAAGTAAGTAAGAACCGCTCCTATGCCTCTATAGATCCTGCAGTATTCCTAGTTAAATATCCACTATTTTCAGATGCTTGCTTTAATGAATTTTGTTAAGAATTGTAATTTCTTGGTTTTCCTCCTTATCAATTGTAGTTTTGAATGTACCTGCTAATAGTGTCGCAAGACTCTTTATCACAAAAATTATTTTTTTTAATTGTGTTCTTTAGACTCTTTATTCAACCCAAAATCATGCTTGGATTAACATTAAATTGAAATTATTTAATAATGGAAACAAATTGAATAAATAACAAAAACTTAAATGTAGATCAAAGTTCAATCAACCTTCATATAAGCCTCTTTTTAAGAATTATAATAAACATACATAAATATATCTTAATACATACACAAATTTATCTTAAAACACACACAAATATATCTTAATAACTTAAAAATTGAAGGATAATTTTGCGAAATCATTTCTAATTCAATTATCTTTATAAACAGAATTTTAGTAACTAATATATTTAAATTTATCTTATGAAGCTTGTAATGAAAGAAATGAAAACTGACCAATGCTATAAATTTGGTTCAGTAAAATGATTGCTTATTTGAAGAATGATAATTAATATGTTGTTATTTAAATATAAAGTGAACATCCAAACCAATAAGATAGTTGGATACTCAAGAGAAGAAATCAACGTTTGTAACAGTGGTAACAACGTTGGATTTGGACTACAAGGAAGGAAGTGTGATTCATTAGATAAACATAGCTAGGCCCGGGCGAGCTCGACATTTACTTTAATGAGTGACACCACCCTCCTTGTAATGGTAATATTTGGTGCTCCCCTTGGTAAGATTGGACCTTTCAGCTTACAGGAGGCACCCTATCAGCACACCCGTCTACTGTGACTAAAGTGTCGCACTTCCACCCTTTTATGGCCCAAAGTTGTAGTCCAAATCCAACGTTGTTAGCACTGTTCCATTTCTTCTCGTTAAGTATCCAACTATCTTATTGCTTGGGCTATTCACTTAATATTTAAATAACAACATATTATTTATCATTTTTCAAATAAATATTCACCTCACTGAACCAAATTTATAGCACAGGTCAGCCTATGTCAGTTTTCATTTCTTTCATTAAGAGATAATGTTTATTAGTAGATAACTGTTTTTATCTTTTATATTTTTAATAGTTATCTTGATGATGATTGTCATGACGTTAGATTGACAAACATGGGCTGTCGAAATTGCTTGCCAATTAAAGAAAATAGATGAAGAAAAACAAATTATTTTGGATGTTAATATTTATTATTTATCCTATGACTGAAGAGAATAACTTTTAATTTTCATAGTTAGTATTTATTGAAAATACCTTACCCAGCAATGATCTTTTTATTTAGGTCCACCAAGGATGCCTACAACAATGGGTGGATGAGAAGCAGAAGAGCGGCCGTGATGTTAAAGTGGCGTGTCCACAATGTAAAACAGAATACATCATTTTTTTCCCTACCTCTCGTAAGCATGCATTTCTATGATTTTTTTACTATAATTAAATTGGTAGTAAGATATTGATAGGGAGGAGTTACACTATTTGTGGGGAGACCTTTGTAATTGGTTCGAGTTATTGCCGAGCTGGAAGGGAGAGTTTACAGTTTTAAACAGGTAGTGAGCTTGTCTTTTGCTTGTCTGTGTGTTCTATGATAGTTCCTTTTAAAATGTTGCAATCAAACTGAAATTTTAATGTTTGATGAAGCCCTGGGCTATGCTGTTTAAATTTTGGTTAAGGGATATTTGTGGAAAGTATGCGAAAAAATTCAGCCTCGTATGTATTAATTGACACTCAGGCCACTGCTCATAACCTGTTAAGTATTTAAAATTTTGATTATTTCTCCTTAGTCGAAGACAAATTAAAAATGGTATGTTCTCAGAGTCTTAACCATACACCACACATGCATAGTCAAAATTAGGGAAGACAAGAGAAGAAACGAGGACCGATTGTACAGTTTAAGGGTGGAAATGTTTTAATAATCGGCAGGTGGTTTGAGACTTGTGATCTTTTTAGGATAGAGCTTGGTCAAGTACCATAACAAGATTTTTGACTGAAGATCACTGATGGTATAGGTAATATCAGGTAGGGTTTTGTGGAGTGGAGATCAGCCAATGATAATTTAATAATTCATTATAATTCATATTTTAAATTTTAATATAATATTATTTTGTTGAGACAGATAGATTCGTATTGTTTCTGGACAAAGTGGATACACTAGTTTATAAGTCGTGCCCTTTCTTTGCTGCTGGGATGATGGTTAGCTCTCTCTATTGGACAGCAGTTACTTATGGTGCTATAACTGTAATGCAGGTATACAACAATTTAACCATTACTTATGTACATATTTAGACCTATTTGCTTGCATGTATTCCTTCTGATGTTTCCTGTACGCTAAAGTAGTAGGCTCACTGTTCGCATTCACAGATCTTTATATTAATTGGATAGCTCAATGACTTTAACCTAGGGTCATAAATGTTTAATTGGATGGGTATAAGGAAGACATGAAAATTATAGCCAAACCCATAAAACATGTTAGTTAATTAATGAGTTTTTATTTAAAAAAGTGCATTGTTTTGTAATTGTAAGTAGAGTATCAAATTAAAGAAGGCGTTTTGATTTATATTATGTGTTATGTTTTTTCAAACTATAATTATAAAAAGTCATTAACGTTGTGTTTGGAAACTTTTACTCAACTGATGTTAGTTCCTTTTGACGCCCGAATGATGTTAAAAATAAAATCACCTACATGAAATATAATTAAAGGCCATAAATAAATTAACTAGTAATTATAAAATAAATGTTTTCCCATATTGGTTAGGGTATATAATTAAAAGTCTTGATGCCTTGATTAATAATGCTTTAGGATTTATTGGAGTACAATTACAAAAAGTCGTTTTCTTACTTAGGTAACGAAACTCTTCATTGGGTTTGTGTGATCTATCACCCTTGCTTTGAATTTAATATTATGTAATTATATATTTACTTAGCAATGGCAATAGAAGTAGCGATAGTTTAGTAGTAGCGGGAATATATTGTATGTAACAGGTGGTTGGACAGGCCCATGCTGTGGAAGTGATGGAGAGGTTCGAGCCAGCTGTACTCTTGACTGGCCTTCCTTGCATCCCGGTGTTCCTTATTACATTCAAGATGGTCCAGTGGGAAGACAGCCTGCTGGAGTTCCTAAGAAAGGCTGGCCCTCGTCTTCCAGTCCTGAGGCACTTCCTACCTGCACCAGTGTAAATAGCTACTTATTCATTTTTCAGATTGAAGTCTTATGACAGGATATTTTTGATTTTGTTTTTATTCGATTTTTAGTTTAAATGAAAGCGGAAGTAGTAGTGCGGCAATCATTACCGAGGAAATGTCATGCACAAGAGTGTTCACCGGGGCTCTTCTTCTTCCCACTATCGCTACCATCACTGGTGATTTATTATACAAAAATACTGTGAAATCAGCTGTTCAACGAACATTATTAGTAAGTTTTTTATTGGTTTATTTATCTTTTTCTTCGGAGAACCCTTGTGTTGTCTCTCTTTCCTCTTTTTGTCTCTCATAGGACTTTTTGTGAATCCTGTATTTTTTCTTCCTTTATATTATCAGTCATTTCCATTTTCATATTGTCGAGTCAGCTTAATTATAATAATAATTAATATTAATAATTAATAATAAGCAGAGTATTCTCATGAAAAGTTATACATTAATTTTGTCTCCTCACCTTCAGCAATGTACTTTGTCATACTAAAGATAGGCCAAAATTTTACTAGAAAAGGGAAATAGTTTTTTTAAATAATCCATAATGAGGGATAAGAGAATAGACGGATAATAGAAACTCCGGTGATTTATAGAAAAGATCCTACAAATATAAACTTGTTCACAATATATAGTTGATATGATGTAGAAAGCAGAATATTTATAAAAATGAACATATTTGGAACTTAAAACTGCTTTGAAATATTTAGAACTACAAAATACACTAATGAATAAGTTTTAATTGATTCTGGGACAACCAGTTTTTGGTCCCCCCCCCCCATCAGCGAATCACAAAATAATCTGCAATCTACTAAGTGCAATTCCATTATATTTCACCAACCTATTTAAAGTAGTTCTCAGGTATCACAAAAATTCTCTAAGAAAATTGTGCTCTAGGTTCAAATTTGATGAATATGTGGCCCAAGACCCCCTAACATATTTTTCCATTCACAGACTCCTCTTGTCTCTGTATATCATCTGCTTTTAAGGTTTTGATAATTTTGTAAATAACTATGTTTCTTTGCATGCCTCAAGTTAGCAGTTGAATCATTTTCTAAATATATATGAATAAGTTTATTATATCTATATAATTATTATATATTAATTATAGATTTTAACAATACTCTTATGATAAATGGAATTTTATTTTAAAACGTGCACAGAAATAACGTTTTGGACCTCAGATGTGAACCCAGGTACCAAGGAATTAATAATTGACCTGAGAAAACCAAGAATTAGTTGAAGGGGAGGGGAGGTATTTGACCAGAGCAGGCTGGCAGTTTGTTCTAGACGAGGGAGTTCAGTTGTTTCTAGACTTTCACAGAGGACATCATCGGTACTTTGAAATGATTTAGTGGGAACTTGCTCTGGGGAATGGAACCTGTGTGGAATAAGAATGAAGATGCCGATCCACTAACGATGAAGACTATCCACCTATGATTTTAGATCATTGTTTGTAACTGATTAGTTAACTATTATTTAAAATAAATATAAATTTTTATAGCCAATAATGTTAATATGAAATTTGAAGCAGACAAAATTATATACTAGATAGAATCAAAATAGCCAGAGATCTTATTAAATGAAGCTTTATAAAATAAACTATTATTCCTTGTAAACTTTTTATAAATTCCCTTTTATTTCTTATAAATAAGCAAGGAAAAATGAAATAGTGTTATAATGTATTGTATCAATTCCTCTTTTGTTTAAAATATTTTTATATTTTGTTATTATAAATGGTAAAAGAACATTCATAATAATTTATTTTAAAATTTCAATTATTATCTCAGGGTTCAGTATGGTCCTAGTACATAATTTTTACCTCTTCAAAAGTTTCATACTGACGTTAAATGGTTCGAGATTTTGATATAGTTAAAAATAATAGTTACCAAATATAAATAATAATAACATGGATATTCTTCGATATTGGGTGGATGGGTGTCTTCAATACTGGTTCCTTGTATTCTCCAGTCTCGACCTGTGACCTCTCTTCAACCATCTCATGGCTGCTGGCAATTTAACTCAATTACTGACTCACTAGGGCAAAAAGAACCCTGTCTTCTAATAATTGGTATTTACGGGGCAACCTACCCCTCACCTAAAATATCTGGGGGGATTTCCTGGAGGTACAGTAGGGTACAGGGTACCTGTGCCTTGGTGAAGAGGTCGAAAACACTACCTTTCTTCCTTCAACAATCAACTCCTTTCTTAAATTCGATTCTATCAGTAAATTTAATTTGCTTGCTTATATATTATATTATATAAAAACCCGATTATTATAGTGTTTTTACAGATATTTGTTTGCTCATTTTGTAGCTGTCATGTTTATTTTGATGACAACTGGTGGTGGTATTTTTGGGTTCGTAATTTGTGAGATGGCAGCCTCGCTCCCCACTTCTTTTAGGCTCATGTTAGTAGGTTGTGAGTTGGTTTGGCAGCGTCTCTCGCCTTATTAACTAGCACTTCTTCGTCACCGGTTTTGTCGAGAGGGACAAGAAATTTATTTACCTTGCAGTTTTATGCAACTGATAGTGGAATACGACTGGCTGATGTCCGCACATTCTCTGGCAGGAATAGTCTTTGCTCGGTTTGTAGGGGGGTGGGCCTGTTTCCTGTGCCATCTGCAGCTCTCTTCTCTCCTTGCTCCTAGACAAATTTGAGCGAGCACTAATGGACGGGGCCAGCTGGCAGTCCATCTGCTCTGTCGGCTGGTCAGACTGTGACAGGAAGGTCTGTGGTTTCCTCGACTGTGACTCTCAACTCACTATGAGAATATTCACTGTTTTGGAGTTGTTAAAACAATTTCACTGTACATAAACGACATTAAGAGCGAAGGTACAACTCTCAGGAGAGATTGACCTTTTTGTCTCCAACAGCTGCTATTTATTAGATACCATCATCTTCTACCCTAAATACCTCGTTATCCCAAAAGGTTGTCTCGGCACTTGGTTGGTTAGGTCCGAAGTAGTATTTTTATCACATTATTTCAACACAACACACACTTCCTTAAAATTAGCTTAATTTTAATTAATATATTTCATTGATAATAAAAACATTGTTACAATATTTAAAAGTATTTTTCCATTATGCCTATACAAAGTTCACTGATAGACTTAATTTTACAGGGCGGTCTTACATTTATCATCGTTCGTGGAGTGATCAAGATGTACCATAAACAGCAGGTATACAAAAGGATCCGCAGGAGGCGTATCCTTGACTACACCCCTATTGATGATCGTGACCACCAATAGCCTATTCTCCGATAATTAACTAATTATCAGTCTAGTTCTCACTTGTCTAAGTTGATTGGCTTTCATTTGGTGTATATGTTTCTATCACAACTGGAGGAAACGGACTGGAAGAAACTAAAGTTATATATTTTCTATTAGTAATGCATGGTTATAAATTGTTTTGTTTATATCTAAACTGAATTAGAAAAAGACTATGACGAAAATTGTTTTCTTTTTTATTATTGGATTCTTATTTAAAATTTAATTTTTCTGCCGTGATGATGATAAGCTAACTGAATCATAGAGTGTTTGTTCAGATCCAAAGTTTTAATATAATTTATGTTTCAGTTCCATAATTGTATACTTTTATTATCTACTCATAACCCGATTGGTACAATGGCCACTCAGATCGCCATTTTGCATTATTTCTGCTATACAGTTTATTGATTTAGTAATGTATCAACACATATTTTTTATATTTATACCATGTTTTATTCTTGTTACTTTCATTTGTGCTATTATTTTTTTTACAAATGTTTAAAAAAACAATATCGAGTGAGGAAATCTCACATTATTTCCAGTTTTACTCTTTGTTAATTGTTAAATGAATATAAATTTTAATAAAAAGGAAAGAAAGCTAGGCCATTTATTTTTTATGAAATGTTTAATATTTCCTAATTAACACTTATAATGGGAAAATTTTGTGTATATTCATAAATTTATAATAATCAACTCTGTAAACATTTGGTTTAAATATTGTGTGATGTATTTATTGATGATGAGGAATTGGCTGTTATTAGTAAGTTTATGACTAAAAAATAATTTAGAATATAATAGTTAGTTTTTAAAATAATTTTTCATGCTAAATACAAAAATAATATTTAAAAATAGATGAAAAACATATTTAGTACTAGTGTTAGTTAAAATTGTGACAATATATTATATTTTTTTTTATAGCATGCCTAATTGTATTATTGGCTTAATAACTTTACAATGGTCTTTTTTTATTGATAATTTTATTTCTAGACGATATAAAATATTGTAACTACACTCTGCTCACAATTAACCGGGGTTGTGATGCCACAGTTAAATCAAAATGGTCTAATACAAAATAATGCAATAGGAGTTTTTTTTTGTATTAAACAAGGTAATGTCAATAATATGTCGCATTAAATTTGGTTACTATGATTATATGATTTAGTACTAGTAATTTTAATTTTTCCATGAAATATACATCTTAAATAATAGAAATACAAAGCTGTTTCATGTAGATTTTTTCCACAGATAATAATAGACAAAAAGTTTCATCGGTTTGTTTTTTGTTCTGCTAAGAACTATTTCTTTTGATCAGATCATACCGCACACATTTTTTTAATATTTTTATGGAGCCTAACAAGGGTTCATTCATGGCCCGGGTAATCGGGAGTCGAGTGTTTTAGTATTTTATTTTGTTATTTATTAAATAATGGTAAAACAAGATTAAGGAGGTTGTGGTATTAAATGTTTGTTACAATTATCCTGTTCATAAATTCAAGAAATATTTCTTTTTGATGTATCACTGTGAATATCGATGTTAGCTGGATTTTTAGCTTTGTAATAAGACCTAGCTTTTAGTATTTGAGAGGTCACATCATGATATATTTTGTTAAAGGCATAGCTATTGATTGATTAATTTATTAATTAAATATAAAGCCATATTAGTGATTTGATTTAAGAATACTCCTTAGTAATTAATTATAATCATTATCACTTAAAAGTTGCTAACAATTTTTCATTGATGTGACGTCGTATACTTTGGTGATTGTTTTGATTCTATACTCATACTATATCAGGAAAATCGAGTATATTTGCTTAATTTTGTTTGTGTGTCATTTCATCTTTTATATCCTGCGAGATTGATTGGATTTGGAAAAAAAAAAATGTTAACTTTTTAAACTGCATAATGAAAAATAGATACTCAAAACTATAACAGGATATAACTTAACTATTAATATTTCTGAATTTTGATTAGAACATCATGATGATTTAAGCAGACCATTATCTTTGTTTAATCGGTTTGTGAGATAGTATCATGCTATCTTCCCTTAGACGTTGTTAATAATAGACTATGCAAAATACAATGATCAAGTACAAGACACACCGTTAAGGTTATCTTTAATATATTTTTGCTCTTTGTAGGAATATATTTATTTTAATTTAATATAGCATGTTAATAGAATTTCAGAAATATATTTTCTAATTGCTCACTGTAGTTAGTTATATTTCATAGTCCTGTGATCCTTCTAAGAAAAAAAAATGATGCTGTGCACTTATTGTTAGTTGTGAGTATATAAATGAGTTGAAAAGTATATTGTGAGATAGTTTAACATGTAAAAACCTAAGCTGATCTCCCAAAAACGGTGGTACTTGTCAGGCGATGATTTGACATATGGTATGGCAGGGGTTGGGGGCGTTCTCTTGAAAATTGTGCTTATCCACCTCCTTATGAACAATACCTTCCAAAATATTAATCACATGACTTGTGCAATGATGACAGATTCTTTTGCCTATAAAAAAAAACTAATGCGTTTTCCAATAGGGACTTCCGAACTTTGACAGTTGATAGCGGCCATATTGTTGAAGCTGCATCTGTCGAATTGGCTGTCATTTATTCAGTCTGTTTTGCCAAATCACCATGGACGGATATAGAGTTCAACAACATGTGCAAATGATAAAATTGTTTTCTCAATATGGGTGTTCTGTTCAGGCAACGTTCCGCGCATTTTACGGTCGCCATAACCGTCCTACCGAGAGGACTAATTTGCATTGTGGTGGATAAATTTTAGTCCACTGGCCAGTAAACAATTAACCAACACCCGTACGTCAACGAAACGCAAAATCTGCCGAAGCGCTATAGGTCGATGATTACCAACTTGTTTTGGCCTGAATTGGATGATATGGACACCGACATTTGGTTTCAACGGCACGGCGCTACGTGCCACACAGCTCATGTCATATTGGACATTCTGCACAAGTGATTAGAGGGCATGGTCATCTCACGTGGAGGTGATGTGAACTGGCCACCGAGATAGTGTGATTTGACCCCGTTAGACTTTTTCTTGTGGGGGCTTAAGTCGCAGGTCTATGCGAATAAGCCACAAATCACAGTGGTCCTCAAAGCCAACATAACCCATGTCATCGGTGAAATTCAGCCTGATTTATTCTCTAATCATGGAAAATAGGACACGGATGCATGCCATCCAGCAAAGCCGTGGCGGACATTTGCACAATATTATATTCCATACATAATGGCATCGATAGGCATGTCAAAGGAATAAAAAATTTTGGTATCTCACACACACTTTGTTTTATTTAAATTTAAAGATAGGAATGCTTAATGAAAGACCCTATTTGCAGTGGATTAAAAAAAAAGGTTTTACGCTGCCAAAAATATGTTTTATTTAGGAAAATACCAAATTTGTCATTGATAACAGCTAAACTACAGAAGTAGTGACTTATCTCTCTTTCCTTGCTATTGGCTTTACTTCTTACTTAGAACCTTTTCTAGGAAAAAAAATTTAAAAACTCATTTTCTTTACATACTACCTTACCTTTCCCACGTCAATGCCTTAATTGTTTATAACTCTAATAACACCTATAAATGATCGAAGATAAAATAAATAGACCAATTTTCACTAATTCTAGAAATTCAAGTAGTTTCCAATAACAAAACCCTATGTAAGAATGTAATATTTCTTGCAGTTATAAACCTGAAAAAAAAATTCAAGTGGGTACCATCCCTTATGGTCCAACATCTTATGAAGGAAGGACCAGTCAAGGTTGTTGCTATTTCATTGTTTCTAAACTGAATTTGCTATTTCTTCCCTACAGTAGCTACTCTTTTATTCTTAAAAAGCAGCGAACCACGACCAGAATCATCTTGGTAAGAAAAAAGTCCCCTCGCATGAAAGCCGAGGTCATTTTACAAGAGATTTAACATATATTTTTATCTGTAAATAAAGCTTTAATGCCCCGACCTTCTCCAACCTAGGGTTGAGTTACCTAAAGGATTTCTTCACCAACCATTTTCATCTTTAGAAATTTTAATTTCTACAACCACAAAAATAAAAACATTATCTCTCTGATAAGTATTAAACTATACCTAGCTCTTGAAAGCGCTTTGGCATTACTTAAGTACACTTTGCGGGTAGACAAAGGGGTTTTTATTATTGAAGTTTTAAAAAGTCCTACTTAAAAACTTTAAATTAAAAAAAAAACAACAGCCAAAAAATAGAAACTCCTTTGGTGTACCAGCCAATTTAAGTTACATATTGAAATAAAAAAAAAAGGAAGTGGCTCGGCTAAACAAAAGCAAGATATAATTACGTTTGTAAAATCATTCTCGTATGGAATCCTCAAGGTAAAATATGCGGACCTCTCAGCTGAAATATGTTAACAAAGTTGGATGGCGCAATAAGAATTAACCATCAGGTTTTTCTAATAAGCTTCAAGAGCTATATTATATGATTGAGGAATAAGGTTTTATCATTAAAAATACACAAAAAAAAAAAGTGAAAAGAACAATCTAACAAAATATTATTACTAACTTTTCTATTAGTTCTTTAAAATAATATTTACAAAGCTGATGTGACTTATATTTATATATAAATATTTATGTACGTTTGTATATATATATATATATTATATACAATATAATGTATTATTTTTATTTTTTTTCTGAAAATTACTGGTATATACTTTAAAATAAACACAAACAAAAAAAATAGAAACAAATATATAATTTTACAAATATTTTACCACCAGAGAATAAAAAAACTAACAATCACAGTTAAGTTAAAAAAATATTTACTTCTGGACTACAGGACCCTTATCGATAATTTAGGCGATATGTACACAACAATAATGACAACGAAAATAATTCTCCTTTTGTAAGAAATGATTGCACAAACATGATAAGCAAAAAAAAAAAACTGTCTTTACGTACTCTTATACTATTATGAGATATCCAGCCTAATTTATAATTGAAGCATTTCAAAAATTGTATAAATGGCGTTAACTTTGTATAGAGAGCAGGCTTGAAGACTGTCGTCTTCTTTATAGACAATGTCCTTTCATAATCAGAATAGACCGCAGATTTAATTAAAAAAATGGCAGATAAGTAAGCATGTCTATACATATCTACCAGGATGTTTGGCATAACTTGCTGCGGACAACCAACGAGACACTTTTTCCAGAAAAGGCAACACATACATGTATGTAGATATACTTAGACATGTTCGGACAATTAAATTGAAAAACTTCAAGAATAAATTAGTTGGTCATAATGAAAGGATAGATGTGTCCTTATGTATGTAGTCTCATCCTCCGGTAATGAGAATCTTATGACAGGGAATCACTATTATACACAATATTTTCATAATTGAAAACTTTTATCACTACGTAAATCTAAAAATAATTTTGCTAAATATATTAATATTGACTGAAATCTAAAATGACTTATAACATATTCTACATTTTTTTTCTTAACGATCGGAAATATAATACAACATTTACAAAATTCTAAGTGATACATTATTCACAGAGATAAGCAGACCGGTGAAAGTTGAAAAAAAAAAAAAAAATATGATTACATACAAACAAGTGATGAATTTTATAAAACATTTTTAAGAGATCAATGGTTTCCATTATACAAATTTATGATACAATTTTCAAAAGAAAAAAAAATACAAATGACTAAATAATCTTTCCATAAAAGTGAAAAATTAATTCTTATTAAAGTGGTAGAAGCACTGCAAACATTTACAACAGGTTAAACCACTAGTATATACAACACAAAAGTTAGCAACAACTGAAGTTATCAACTCGATGATTCTGAAGACTCTCCTTCGCTACTCGCATCTAGAGAAAAAAACAAAATAAAATCATTATTAGACATATAGAGCAGATATACGCCAACAAAACGTTAGCGCTATAACAATTTCAAATAATATATTCATTAAAATAAATAAACTTTCATGGTCTCTCCCCAACGTTATTTAGCTCTTGTGAAGCTGTGTTCTTCAGCTATTAAAAAACATATTATAAATATTACATTAACAGTACATGGGGAGATCAATTAGTGAAAGGCAAAATGTTATCATAATTATTTAAACATGTTTCCTCCCTTTAAATTAAATTATTAGATGTAACGGAATACAATTTGATTTCTATACTCTCAAGACAATTATTAATTAACTAATATAGAGTTAATTCCTGTTCCGCCAATAATCATTAAAATGTACCTTTAAATAAGGCATTAATATAAAAGATATATATCTTATAACGGCAATGGTTAATGTAAATGCTCAGCATTCGATAACTTTTTGCCTAGAATATTCTTTGGGGGCAAATCATCCATCCATCGTCAGGCATTCCTTAATACTTCGTCTAACACTGATTTAATTTATAACCAGAGAAATTGTATAAAATGTTTTAAATAACTAATTTAACTTATTGTTATAATTTATGAAAAAAAATCAAAAAATCTGCACAACTTACCTTCTTCAGAATTACTCGTTTCTGCCCTTCTTGCAACTTGTGGCGATGGCCTCCTTTCCTGTATGTCAAAAATAATAAATTCAATTTTAAAAGTAAATAATAATATTATTAATTTTATATTCTTCTAATATATTATTATTAATATTAACTAATAGCTAATATTCTTATATAACAGCCACCCCCCCCCACCTTCCTGCAATGAGTGTTCTAACATGTCCTCACGCGTGGTGCAGGACTCAAGCTTCTAATTTTGTGGCAGCTGCCATATAGATGACACATTTATACACAATTGAAAGTATTTTATACAACTTCATAGCTAGATTTTCATTTAACAGCAACATATTATTACCAAGAAAAAAAAGTTCAGTTTTACAGTAAAATATTTTTGCCTAACTAATGTAAGGATGGTCGTTTTAACAAACGCAATATCTTCTATTATTATCATCTCATCAGTCGGATGCTTCAATTTTATTTTTCCTGAAAAATACTCAATACTTTCATAAGGAGGGGAGGTTTAAACAGCTCTTGTTTGTTAAAAATGTTATCATTTATTAAAACATCTGTGCTATTTAGCAACAAGGATTTCAATACGATTTTCCCACTGATCTCGGCTCGCCTTAACCTGGAGCGGTCTGGATGTTAAGGCATATGTCTGTTCCTTGCCACAGAGAGGGCAAACCTGAACAGATGTTTCTGGACATAGTTACATCTAGTCGCTGAATGGAAGCAGCCAATGCCTCCTCCTCCGTCATCTGGTGTGGCACTGAATCATCCAATGGTTTCCTTTGGCCTGCGGTGCATAGTTTGAGATGACTAACTCTTTGAAAAAAGAGCCTAATAATCGTTTTTACCGAACTGATTGATCAACTGGCTGCCGTTCCAATGCCTCTTTCTGTCCCAGTTCATCAGCCGATCAGACTGGGCCAACATAATTTTCATTTTAATCAACAATACTTATATTATGCACTTGCGTTCTCAGTGGTCCTTGCTTTCAGATAATATCAAGGAAATGACTTGTTCATGCCCATGGAAATGGCTTTCACATCACCAGGATTCATTCACAGACTGTGTAATACCATTTGTTTACAAATGAAGCTTGTGCTTGATAGCAGAGTATGATAGTTTCCAGAGAGAGGTCCTTTATGCTGTTAAAACCATAATAGCTGCCATAAAATAAAAAAAAATTCAAGCTTTTATATAAATTAAGTACCATATCACAGTGATTGATGAGCTAAGTACAACGATAGAAGAAAGCAACCCAGAGGTTTATAAAATCATTAAAAAAAATGGAGATCCCACTAGTAACAACCGCAAAATAAAACACTGCTAACATGAAAAACCGCTCTTGTTTTCAGCACACAGGCAAATGTCAGGAGATTGGCGTATTTCAAGATGGGCAGACCAGTATTCAAACAGACCATTTCACCGACTTGAATTGAAATGAACACCGAGAGAGAGAGAGAGAGAGAGAGAGAGAGAGAGAGAGAGAGAGAGAGAGAGAGAGAGAGAGAGAGAGAGAGTGAGAGAGAGCCGAAATACCAGTGGCTTCAGGAAAGGCAGATCTAGATGGATGAAAGGAAGCGGGGCCAATAACTTTATTCGTCCTACAATTAGACCTATGGCCCTTTTTGTCAGCCCCTGATACTTTCCCTCTTAGAACCTACCTATCCTCCTAACAAAGTCGAGAATTGACCTCCATTTAATGGAATTAAGTTATTTTAATGGGATTCTGTTCCAGCCTAAAACCTTGCTAAATGCTTTAAAAAAGTAAGACAGGTCACCTACTTATAGGTTTCAGACAGGCATATGGTTCAATGTAAAGGGAATGCTGCTGAACGTTGTGCTTTCATTACGAGTGCCTTACAAAAATTGGCGACGGCATGAATGAATGACACTGACAAGCTCTAAATGAAAGGAACCCAATCTAAAATATTCTGGACTAAGATGAAGACAGACCTCACTTTAAGTTTAAGGCACTGTGCCTCGGAGGACTATCCTGAAAGACCCATGGAATAGCGTACAAGACAAGTTAGTTGTAGTCAGACTGGGGGCATTTTCAATGAAGGGTTCTTCTTGACTGCATGCGAGAGAAAGTTTCTCTTGAAAATCTATGGCCCTATCTACGAAGGTTCGATAAAAAATGTATTCATTGATAGTAATTTTGTTCCCTTCAAAGTAATCCTCCTCAGATATAATACACTTGTGCCAGCGCTTTTTCCAATCTTCAAAGCACTTTTCAAACTCACTTTTTGATAAAGCTCTTAGCTATTTCAGCGATTCTTCATATATCTCATCAATGGTGTCAAAACGTTGTCCTTTCAAGGTTTTTTTTTCAACTTCAGGAACAAAAAGAAGTCGCAGGGAGCTATGTCCGGTGAATAAGGTGGCTGAGGTAACACAGCAGTGTTGTTTATTGCTGAAAAAATACAGGTGGTTGAGGTAACACAGCAGTGTTGTTTTTTGCTAAAAAAATACAATCAATCAGTGAGGTGTGAGCAGGAGCGTTATCATGATGCAATTTCCAAGAATTGGTTTGTAACTATTCCGGTCGTTTTTCCCGATTACTTCCAAGTAATATACTTAATTATTGACCGTACGACCTTCTGGAAAGAACTCTAAAACTCATAAAGTTCCACCAGCATACCATATGATCCTGAGTAATTGAGTGCTTTAATGTAATAATGATGAAAAACATTGAAGCTTAAAAGCAGCTTTAACAAGTAATTATGTTTTAATAAGTAAAATATATTTTTTAATACGTAAAATATATATTACTATATATACAATATATATTACCTGATGTAATGCTGAATAATTTCTTGTGAACACGTAAAATGGTAACTTTTTAAGAATTATTTTAAAAGATAATTGTTTGTCCAAAATAAAGAACTCATTTAATATAAAATAATTTGATAATGACTAACAAGTAAAAAGTATATAAACTTTTTAAATAATTATATAAGTTAAAGCTAATGGTAACTAAATTACTTTTTCGATATTGCACTACTTAGATAATATATATTTGTTTTATTTTATTCTTTAATAACTTTTGCAAGAGCATTTACAAAGACTAGCTACACCATTCGCTTCTCGCAGCATGACAAATCCAATACTTGAGAGGTAGTCGGATTCTTTCTTCAATAAAGGTCATACTGAAGTAATCACAAATATTTTTTTATATTTATGCTTTGATCAACGATTAATGACGAAATTTTGATTCTGAATATAAATAATTAATTTTCTTCTTCTTTTATACAAATATAATAATTTGGAATTAAGGAAGACTAGACTTTGTTTAAAATAAATAATTCAATATATGATAAAATTTTGTTACTTGTAACTATAATTACTACTAATCAGTCTGTATCCATTTTCTTCTTCTTCAATCTTCTTTCTTCATTCTTCTTTTTTTTAGTTTTTATTCAATGATTATGAATAACGAAAAACATGATTTGAAAAAACAATAACAAAAATCTGGCCATTCAACTTGAAGTTGTGATAGAAAAATATTCCTGATATTGATTTTTAATAATGAAACTAAAAAACTAAACATTTAATTAATTTGAATTTTAAAATTTTGGCCTGATTAAAACTATTCTTAATTTCATGATATATACACATTTGTTCTTAGTTGAATTAAATACATTAAAAGAGCAAATTATTACCTCAATATTTTTCACAGCGACAACTAGTTGAGACTGATTATCTTGACTGCTTAGGAACCTTTTTTGTTTAACGGTCTTGACAACTGAACCACTTCTCGATCCGAGTGATACAAAGCATATTTTGTTATGCTCTGGGTCACGAAATCGTTTTGCATTTGTTTGTTGACACAATTGTTCTTCATTCTTCCTGCGAATCCCTCGCTTTTTGCCACTAGATTCTTCACTTGAGGAACGAAAATTACAACTTGTTTGTTGATGTAGTTCTACAGTCGGCCTACAAACATCATGCTCTTCACCACTTGAGGCACGAAAATTACGAGAATTCGCGTTCCCGCTAGATAGTAGGACGATAGTACTGTTCAAATAGTCATGCTTAATTTTCCACCTGCTAATATAGCAATTGTTTTCACATCTTGTATAGGCAGGACAGTGACAGTCTTTAAAGCCAAAGAAATCATCGTCAGAGTCTTCTTCATCTTCAGAAGTTTCCACACGTTGGTTCAACCTCCTATTTTTGGCCACTGTATGCAAAAGTTGCCTCATATTATCTGCAGTTAAAACTTCTGTAAGGCCTCTTGATGAACAGGTAGATACCATTTCTGGCAAGGTTGTGCTTTCCTCCAGTCTACTAGAGCCATCGGGGGGAACAGCTATTTTGAAAGAGGACTTATGGGACAACAGGTTTTCCTTAGCAGTTTGCAGCATTACGGTCTCAGGCTCCTTTGAGCTGGAGCTGGAGCTGTAATGACTGTTTGAATCTTTAAGATTAGATGGTTTAGGATGGGTCTCGCTCATAAATTCCTTTTTGATAGGCCTTTTACAAGTCAGATGAGTTGTTCTAGATGAAGAGGTATCATTGACTGAGGCCAGACCGAGAACTCTGCTAGATTGTTCCTCCTGAGCAGTTTGTGAGTTTGTTACTTGTCCGTCAGTTGGTATTACCCTTATATTTCTTTGGTTAATTTTTGATCTTTTGCTTTCTCTAGTTCTTTTAGATGTACGCCTTTTAGTTCTACCGGCCAGGCTCACAGCTGAACTATCATCATATTCAAATTCATCCGTCTCTGATGAAGAAACCTTTCTTCTTCTTCTTTTGTATCTCATCTTTCTTTCAACGGGTTTTGTACAAATAATTTCCAGATCAGGGCGCAGAGCTAACAGGTGTCCATCAGTCTTTTTAAAGGAATTATAAATAATTATTGGAATTGATACTCTATTGACTTTGTGTTCATCCATACACTTGTAAAGATCTGCGAAACGACTAAGTCGTTGCAACATTGGACAGCACAACTTGAGATTTACTTCTTTTTCTCTAGTGTTTTCTTCTACGTAAGCAATCGCTTCTGAAGTTCCTGAATTTCCATGACTAGTTTCCTTCACTGTTTTCATTTTTTTGTTTTCATCCAAGGCTAAATGCGGGTCTTCAAAGGTAGATTCGACATGAAATATTTTTCTTGGTGGCTCTTTGATGTCATTTGAAGTACTAGTCCTCTTAATAGAATCATTCTGACCTAAAAGTTGACGTATTTTTTTATTGGAATTGACAATTGACTCAATAGTGGGCATACCATCAAAAGGTTGTGAAACCATATTGATTTTTTTAAGTTTGATTCTGAGATCTTTCAACTTATATTTTTTAATCAATTCATCGGATGTTAAAGAAGCAATGGGCTTAATATTGTTTGTCACATTTGCTTTATTGTTAGAATTTTCTTCCGAAGTAATATTTGTATCAACTATTACATCTTCTTTTGATTTATCTTTATATTCCTTAATAAGCCTTAGGAGAATCTCATCTTGTTCAGTATTGAAGGCACTTGCGATATTAACAGATTTGTGTACGATTTCAGTTGAAATATTTGATTCAGTAGCAGTGGTGCACTTAATTTTTCTTACGGAATCTTCAAGGTCGTTTTTAGAATCCTTCTCAAGAAAAATATCATATTCCTGAGAAAATGACTTAGGCTTATTCATTTCTTGATGGCTTTTGGGTTTCCCTGAATTAGGAATTTCATTTATTCCACTCAACTTACTTTTTGTTTCACTCATCACATTTCTGAAGGGTGAATCATAGTAGGATTCATGCGATACATTTTCAGTATGTTCTTCAAGTGGACAGATTTCACAAATTTTCTGCTTGATGTCACTTTCTCTCAAGGTTTCAACAGATGAATTACTACTACCATTTTGACTTAAATCGGTATCTGTTGTGTTGTCCGATATTGGTTGTGGCACTTTAAGTTTCTTACAACTATTCCCGCCATGATGAATAATAGTTGTAGTATTAGGATCACTTAACTGCCTTGAATGGGGAATTATCATAATATCATCGTTAATAGAACTACCAGAGATAGAATGACATTGAACACAATTAAAAATAAGACTAGAGAATGAATCACTTTTCAATTTATCAGGTTGAGTTTCATTTTGTGACATTAAAGTTATTTTTTCCGACCTTGTAGAACTATTCTCTAAGACATCTGATGGTTGGTCATAATTTTCTGAACATATATTTTTGCTATGGCTGCTGGTGACTCTACTCAAATCATTACTACTTTGATCTAAACCTAAAGGGGTTACTTCACTACAACCAGTAGAAATGGTAGAATAATTATTTGTTTTTGCGCCTGATATTTGATTAGTTGTTGCTGTTTTGGTCAGTATATATTTGTCAAACTTTTCTTCATTGGGAGAATTACTGTACACATCATACTGATTGATTTCACCATTTCGCACAATATTTAGTCTTTTCGAAACTATTTCTGACTTTCTAATATCATATTTTTCTGAACAGGTGACATCTACATAACTCTTTTCGGACACTTGTTTCTTTGATGTATCAGGAAGATTACTATCACTGGTGGAATTATTTGGCTCCTTTGATGAATCACTTTCATTATTATCAATATCAGAATCATTCTGTTCATGTGATGTACCACTATTATCAAAGGTAGAATCAGCTTTTTCCAGTAATGTATCATAATTAATTATAGTAGAACCATTCTGTTTGTGTGATGAAGTACAATTATAAACAGTAGAATCAGCTTTTTCCAGTAATGTGTCATTATCAATTATATTAGAATCAACCTGTCCCTTTGATAGATCACAATTATCAACGTTACAATCGTTACGTTCCTCCGATATAGCACTAGGATTATTACTAATGTTACAATAATTATGCTCCTTTGATGTATTACTATTATGAATTTTAGGGAAATTTAGTTCCATTGATATATTACGATGTTCAAAGGTAGAATAATTCTGGTGCTTTGATATATCACCAGGATTATTATCAACAGTAGAATCATTCTGCTCCGTTGATGTATCAGGATTATCAACGGTAGTATCAAGAAGTTCCTTTGAGTTAACACTATTATCAATAGGAGAATCATTCGGTTCCTTTGATATATTACTAGGATTATTACCAATGGTAGAATCATTCTGATCCATTGATGTATCACTATTACCAACGGTAGAATCTATCAGTTCCTTCGATATAGCACTATCATCAATTGTAGAATCATTCAGTTCTCTTGATATATCATTAGAATTAATAAGTTCATTTGATTTAACACTATTATCAATAGTAGAATCATTCAATTCCACATATATATCACCAATGGCAGAATCATTCGGTTTCTTTGATGAATCACTATTATCAACGGTAGAATCGCTTGGTTCCTTTGAAGATTGAATGTTAGAAAAATGAGCTATATTTGTACCTGAGATTTTCTTAATAATTTTTGTATCAGACAGCAAATGTTCTTTATCGAGCAGTTCTACTTTACTGGCTTGCATTATATTTAAACTTTCTGAAATTAATTTTGACTCTCTCACAGAATCTGACTTTCCTAACTGAGTAACAACAACAGTTTCACATTTGCTGGGCACTTTTTTCTCTAGCGTATCACTAATATTATTATCAATAGTAGAATCATTCTTTTCCTTCGAAGTGCAACTTAGGTTATTAACAATAGGAGAATCATTTTGCTCCTTTGATATATCCCCATTACCAAGGGTAGAATCACTCGGTTCTTTTGGTATATCACAATTATCAACGGTAGAATAATTTGTTTTCTTTGATGTATCACTACTATCAATGATAGAATCACTTGATTCCTTTGATGTTTCATTTTTATCGATAATAGGATCATTCTGTTCCTTTGTTGATTCACTATTGTTAATGGTCAGATGATTCATTTCCTTTGATATGTCACTAGGATTAATAGCAATGGTAGAAAAATGAGTTATATTTGTACCTGAGATTTTCTTAGTAATTTTTGTATCGGTCAGCAAATGTTCTTCATCAAGCAGTTCTGCTTTACTAGTTTGTATTATATTTAAACTTTCTGACATTAATTTTGACTCTCTAACAGAATCCGACTTTCCTAATTGGGCAACAACGGTTTCACTATTGTTGGGAACTTTTTTCTCTAGTGTATCACTAATATTATTATCAATGGTAGAATCATTTTTTTCCTTCGATGGGCAACTTTGGTCATTACTAATAGTAGAATCACTTTGCTCCTTTGGTATATCACCATTATCGACGGTAGAATCAATCGGTTTCTTTGAAGAATCACTACTATCCATGGTAGAATCACTTGGTTCCTTTGATGTTTCACTCTTATTGATGGTAGAATCATTCAGTTCCTTTGATGATTCAATATTGTCAATGATATAATCATTTGGTTTCTTTAATGACTCACTACTATCCATGGTAGAATCACTTGGTTCCTTTGATGTTTCACTCTTATTGATGGCAGAATCATTCAGTTCCTTTGATGATTCAATATTGTCAATGATATAATCATTTGGTTTCTTTAATGACTCACTATTGTCAATGATATAATCACTTGGTTCCTTTGGTATATCACCATTATCGACGGTAGAATCAATCGGTTTCTTTGAAGAATCACTACTATCCATGGTAGAATCACTTGGTTCCTTTGATGTTTCACTCTTATTGATGGTAGAATCATTCAGTTCCTTTGATGATTCAATATTGTCAATGATATAATCATTTGGTTTCTTTAATGACTCACTATTGTCAATGATATAATCATTCAGTTCCTTTGGTATATCACCATTATCGACGGTAGAATCAATCTTATTGATGGTAGAATCATTCAGTTCCTTTGATGATTCAATATTGTCAATGATATAATCATTTGGTTTCTTTAATGACTCACTATTGTCAATGGTAGAATCATTCAGTTCCTTTGGTATATCACCATTATCGACGGTAGAATCAATCGGTTTCTTTGAAGAATCACTACTATCCATGGTAGAATCACTTGGTTCCTTTGATGTTTCACTATTATCGATGGTAGGATCATTCTGTTGCTTTGGTGATTCGCTATTGTCAATGGGCAGATCATTCATTTCCTTTGGTGTAGAATTAGTAACTACTTTTGAATCTGATATTTGATTAATAATTGTTGTAACGGTCAGCTCATGCTCTTTAAACTTCTTTTCATTTGACGAATCGGTGCCCAGATCATGGTGATCGAATTCACTGGTCTGCATTGTATTCTGACATTCTGAAACCAGATCAGACTCGATCATATTAGGTCTTCCCAATTGGTTGACAACATTAGCACCAGCATTTTGAAGCACAGTTTTGTTCGATGTAACACTTAGATTATTATTGATGGTAGACTCCTTAGCTGTGTTTGAATCTGAGATTGTTTTGTCATCTAGCCCTTCACAATTTGCTGATGTGCTAGGAGCAATAAAATGAACATTGGCTTCAGCAATGGTAAAACTGTTTAATTTCGTTGTAATTTCTTTGGATTCAAGCCTAGACAATAGGTTATCTTTAATTGACCCTCCAGACAGTGTCATATTCAATTTTTCTTTGTCAATATCATCAGTACTCCTGTTTATTGGTTCATATTCTTCTTGTCGTAATTGGTCTTCTTGGTATAACGTAGAACATTCTTTGGTGTATTTATCTTCTTCAATTTGATTGTGTGAGTCCGAACCAGTTACATCTACAGTCAATTTCTTGTCATCATATCCAATTTCAGTTTTTTTATTATCTGCTCCTGAATTTGTATTTTCCAATATTTTTTCTGTCATTTGACAACAAACGATTGGAGGTTCAGGGCCCTCACAATTACTAATAACCATTTCAGATTCAGTTAATTTGTCTACTTTTTTAATATCACTTTCTCTTGGTTCTATATCTACAGGGTTACCTTCATTGTCGTTTAAAACAACTTCAGCCAATTCTATTGATTTAGTAGCTTTGTAGTTTGACAGTAACTCTTTATGCTCACCGATATCTCCTGTTACATTATCAAAATCAGTTTTGGATTCACAATTCAAAACTTTTAATTTCAAACGGGTTTTTTCCAATAGGTTTTCTGTTCTAGTCTCTTGATCAAAAATAACAGAATTTTCAATTGGTTTATCGTGGACAATTGCTCCCTTACAAACCAATTTTTTTCCTTCAATTAAGCCACCAATATCATTTAATTGTTTTAAATTGTCTACGTTCTTATCTTGAGAGGCCGCCAAAGGTTCTCGATCGACAAACTCAATGGAACTTTTCAATAAAGAAATTATTTCTGATTTAAGATTGATTTCATTTTCATAATAGTTTTGTTCAACTAAGTTTTCTGATTGATTTTCTTGAATGTTGATGAATTCTGATGAACATTTATTATATTTTTCTTTTAAATTAGCTGTTATATTGGAATAACTAAAATTTGAATTCAATCCATTTATAGGCTTATGTAAATACTCTTTATCTGTACCAGAACCAACATCAATATCACAAAGTTCTGGTGTTTTTTCATTTAACCCTTCCTTTATTTTAATAGAATTTAAGGTATCGTTATTGGAGTTTAACTTTTCTTCAGCGATTATTGGCCTAACACAGTTGCTTGGATTGATTTTAACTGATTTTGATGAAATTTCAGGCACCTTTTCAACAATGACATTTTCTATTTGATGTTCTGTAGCTGATTTTTTAATTACAGTGGTATTTCCATGACTTATTTCTCGCGAATCACCAACGCGATCAGTTTCATTTTGAGATTCTTTTCCACAAACCATGACATCATCAAGATTTTCACTTATTCCAGGTTTTGGCTCATCATTTTTTAATATTTTTAAAGATTTTTCTGATGTGCTTTCTGGAGCCTCCAAAGTTTCCAATAAATCTTTCTTCTGATTTTTCTCAGTTTCAAATATGGCTGCTGAATTAGTAGTTACTTTATCTGGGTCTGTTTTAAATCCTTCTTTTAGTAGATTAAATTTAACTATTTCATCATTGATCTTGATCTTTTGATCACATTTTCCCAATTCTCCTTCAATAGATTCAGTAAGTTTAGAAGAGTCCAGTTGCGGTACATTGCTTTCATTCTGATTTCTGACGACTACTTCTTTTTTGCATATTTCTGATACATTAACATTAATCTTCGAAGAGTCTAAACTTATTTCATTACGTTGTTCAATGCAGTCGCCTGATATTATTTCACTTGAAACAGAATGGGGAAAGCTGCTAGGCTGATTATTAAATTTAGACATTATTAAAGACTCATCTTCAGATTTGTTATCGGCAGAGTTTTCTTTTATATCCAATGAATTACCATTTTTGACATAAATCAATTCCAATTGTGCATCGAGATTGTCATGAATAATTTCAGTTTCTAGCTGACAGCCTGATACAAGATCTGAAGAATTGTCAGTGCTCTCTTGTAGTACACTATCACTTGTGCTCTTGCACAGATCAGCGTCTATTCCTATCTTGCCTACCGAATCAACAAATGCCGAGCCAGTAACCTTGTTCTCTTGACATATTTTACTCACATGTTCATCATCATTTGTATGCTTTTCTGATTTTAAAGTCAATTTTTTAATAATATATTCTAGACCAGCTTTTCTTTCTTTTGGCTCAAGCCGTTTCTTTTGTAGGGGAGATTTTGTTGATTTCATAATTTTACATAAAATATCCTTATTTTTCAAAACCGAAACTGCCTTGCATTCTATAGTCTGTACACTATCTGCACTCAATTCAGCCGGTTTTGAAGATACATTCTGAATTTTGAGAGTTGGGTCAATGAAATTTGTTCCATCACTTGATGTAGATTGCTTATTAGGTACCAAACCACCTTTATTTTCAAGATCAGCTTCAGCATTTGACATGATTTGTTTCGCAGTAACAGGTTCACCCACTTCTGAGTTTGGTCGTGGATCTGTTATTTTTTCAGATGTTGCTAACACTCCATCATGTGTTAGTTCCGACTTTTTACTTTTGAATTTGGGTACTTTTGTATGCTTTAGATTTGAAACTTTTGTATTTGAAGCCGGCTTATTTAAATGGTCTACGGTCACAAGGCTTCCCTTGGAAGGATCATGAATAAAATCTGTTTTTTCTGATATTTTTACACCTTGTGCACACTCTGATGTCAACTTTAGTTCAGACACTTTATTAGTTTGACTGTTTACATCCAGACAGTAAGTTTTTTGATCCAAAAGTTGTTTGCAATTGTCTAAATTATTTACTTCAATGAGAACCTGAATATTGGACAATTTCTTCTGCTTGCTATCGGATTCTGGAATTTTGACTGCACTGCTTTCAGCTGGTTGTGTTGCATTAACTGTAAGCAGAGCATTATATGTATCTGAACTATTTATTTTATTACTAGCTGAATCTGATTTTTCATTTAATGGCATTTTATTACTTCTTGCATAATTTACTTCAATTACTTCTGTTAAATCTTCTACAATAGAATGATTCTCAGTAAAATCTTTTTCAATAACATTTGAGTTTTCTTCTAAGGAAACCTTTAAATTTTGCGAGACGGTTTTGACCATATTCGAAGTAGCATTTGTACAAATCTTTACATTTTTATCAAGCCTTTTCAATACTTCGCCAATTTGAATATTTTTTAACTCAAGATGTCTACGACACAATGAATTTGAATCAGCTATTGGAACAGATGTTGAAGAAACTTTATTTTCAACCAAATTTGTTGTAATTTTAGATGAAATATTACTTAACTGGTCACTGGATTCTAATTTTTTGATGGTGTTTAAATTATAACCTGATTTCCTTTTTCCTGAAAAATTACTTCTTTTCTTCCCTAAACGAAGTTTTTTCTGGTATCGCTGGGTTTTATATTTAAGCCTATTCGCTGAATTAAAGTTCGAATCGGACATTCTTGAGTTAGTAGCGACTTCGTTAGCTCCTAAAAAAAAAAAAGAAGAAAAAATTAAATAAGTAATCTAAATTAATAAAACATACAATGAAAACAAGATAATATTACATTAAAATAACTTAAAAAGTTTTCCAACATAAAACCACAACCGTAATTCATAATTTCCATTAGGAAAGTCATATGTTCTAGGAGCAATTATAATTCTTTCAAAGCATTGACAAACAGAAACAAGGATTGTTTCCTACTCCTCCTTCCACGGGGAAAAAAACAACAGTATGAAGATAAACCCATTTATTTTATTTCCAACTCAAGGCTCTAAATGCAATTTAGAATCCAATTTTTGGAAGAATTGGAAAGAACATTTGCAGATCAATGGGAGAAGCACTAAATTTGTTTCAAGAATTACCTAGAAAATATGGACCAGTGGAGATGTAAGAGATTGTACTTTATTGTTCATTTGATGAAAATGCACCATTTTCGACAGGAATCTTTCAGTTACAGGATTATTATGAACCAACTCAAGGCGTATGATAGGGCATTATTTTTTTTTAAATTTAGGGTTGGTAAAACAATCAAGTTCAGACAACAAGGACTATTACAAACCGAATGGTCGAAAACTTCTGGGATTCGCTGACGACTTGTATTTGATAGTAAGATAGATTACTGTACTAACTAGAAGCCTTTACTTCACCACCAGCACCAAAGATAGAACTGGTGATAAATGAAACTGGTGAAAAAAACACAACATTAAGTATAAGTGCACCAATTGTCGCGTTACATACAATGAACAAACAGATTTGATGATTGATGAACATACTTTTGAAAAATATGTCTCTTTTTCAAGTTTGTAAGAATCTGAGGGGCTAGACATGTGAGGACGGAGGTCCTGAAAGAAAAGCATGATGAAACCAGGCGAGTTGGTAGGCACAAATTATATGGGAAAACTGTGCCAGGAAACTACCGTACATAAGGAATTGTTACGACAGCAGAACCAACAAAGAAAACGAGTGGTCCATAGTGGAACAGTCCAAAACTCGAGGAGTTGTAGCGCTGGATGGACACAGTTGTCTCTTGATGAATTGAAACTGGGACCACTGAAAAATGTCAAAATATTGAGAGTTTGAATTATCAAGAAGGTTAAATTACCAAAATATAAAAAAAATCAAATTACTAAGCGTTTATAATTGTATTTAAAAAGAGGTTATAATTTTAAAACACAATAGTACATACAAATGTGAAAAGAATAAAAAACAGCACACAAATACTACTATATAATTATGTATATAACTTATTCTGACCGGTGTACATAACAAACTGAGTGAAGTGTGAAGGAACTGCGTTATGAGGAGGTAAACAGTACATGGAAATTGAGAGTAAACATTACGAGTAAAATTTCAAATTATATAGAAGAAAAGAGCTCCATTTTGAATTACTAGCTACACGTGGTCCGAAAACGGATCTTTACATTATCAAATGTAAGATATGCAGACTGTAGCAACTCTGTAAACATAAAATGTATGTCAATAAATATTATTTGTTTGTTTGGACCTGCTTGAACAAACAAGACAAAGAATCTGATAACTACAGACAGGGATTGCTGGACCAGAGCGTACTTGGCTAGAGGTAGACGAAGGACCTGGTAAGTCTGTGAGTCAATAGAGTGAATGAGCGAGCATAAGAGTTCTATAACGAAGAATATAATCCATTTGAGGAGGACCAACAAAGATGTATGAACTTATAGGTACTTATGTACTCCATAAATCTAGTTGGTACTCTGGTGAATGACAGAAATTTAAAGGCCTCTACCAAATATACTCAAAACAATCTATATTTAGGTGGGCAGGTAAACAAATTATGTCTATCGGAACAGTCACCTTAGCCACAATTTAGTAAATATACTACAATGTTTCATATCATAATTTGTTGGGTTGTTAGGTTATTATTAGTTTATACTACTGCCAATTGCAATGTTTTATTGTAAACGGATGACAGAATACTATTTGAAAAAAAATAACGACTCAGTGTTTGAAGTTAAACAATTTTTTTTTTAATACTATTTTGGTTGGTGTAAGGAGGGGAGGTTTAAGCAGTTAGCACAATTGAAAATGTTATTAAATTGTTCTAAAGAAAGAATTCATCGAAGCTTGTTCCATAATTTGAGGATAATCAAGAATTGATAGTAAGGTAGAAGATTGCTGAGGTGTGGAGGTAGAAACTCTTACTTTTATTCAGGTTCGGGGTGGTTGGGGTGTATGTTCTACACTACCTATTGTTATAAATTCCTCAAAATACGCTGATTAATTTTCGGTTAGAATACAATAAACGGTGACATGAATAAAAATAATTAAAGGTGAAACAAGTGGGCTAGTTTCACCAAGTTCTAAGATTTCTCAAGTCCCCACTTAGAATTAATTTAAGATTAAATGTTGTTGTGTTGTTTTCTCCCATGGCTATGGAGAGTACATATAAAAAACAGTAATGAAATGGTTTTTATCCACATTCTTTGATTAGACCTTGTGCCCTACAAAACAATATCAATAACCACCGCCTGACACGTGGGTCCGAGGAGCTTACTGAGCCCCTGGCCGGTTACGAGAGTTAGTCCTCTCCTCTAGTCTTTGTATTAGTTTAAACTTTTATTGGTCCATTCGAGGCAACAATATAAATCACATATTTGATGTTTTCAGTAACTGGTTTTAATTTTGGCCAACTGAAACAAACTGACAAATAGCTTAGGCCAATTTTAGACCTCTAAAATTAAATAGTCAAATTTTTAAAAACCTTTCTTATTTCACCACTACAGTATTATAAGCATCACAATATCTCAAATTTCAACGCTATGTGTCAGTTTATCCTGGAAAATAAATAAATCAATAAATGAATTGTTTAGGCCTTGCCTCTTAGGGGTCAAAATCTTATTTGAGAGGCTGGCACATTAAAGGGGAACCAAGGTGGAGTGCGAGTCAGAAGAACTCCATAAACACTTTAAATATTCATGATGATGCTTTATACTTCAAAAGTAAGAAAGTCCAGGCAACACCAGGCAGTAATAATAGTAAAACAATTTTTATCTTAAAAAAATAATCAAACAATCGCTTACCTTGTTTTTTGTTAAGCTCGGTTATACTAGATTTATTTGGGTTTTCTTGTTTGGATGGAACCTCAGAACTCAATGAATCCTTACGAGAACTGATAATATTGTTAATAGGTTTACTATCACAATTGTTAGCAAGAGGACCACTACTGTCATAATTTTGAAGTTTGGTTTCTTTGTTTAATGTATGAACTTCATTTACAATTGTTCGAAGAATTTCTACTGCTTTGCTTTCCTTGTTATAAATCTGATTATCTACAGAGATTGAAGAAAACGATGAATTGGTTACCGGAAATATGCTGTCTGCATTCACTTGCTCTAAAGAAATGGCCGATTCCTTAATGGGATTTTGATTAATTTTCTCAAACATATGTTCTGGGATATCAATACATTCGTTTTCCTGAGAGCGAACTGTCTTGCTGGAGCTTAAATTTTTCTCAAATAGATTCTCAATAGTTGAAAATGTTCCATCATCAAGACAGGGTACTTGCACTTCTTCAACAATACCATTTTTTATTTCAAGAACATCAGCAGAACTTATAATTACTTCTTTATCAGCAACACCGCCATCCAAAATATCTGGACCAGGTAAAACTTCTAAAATATCAGAGGAAGACTGTATATCTTTCATGAATAGCGGCGAATGAATACAATCATCAAGAGGATTTGTAGTTTGGTCAGGACTAAGATCAGTTAAAAGATTGTCAAAAGTTAAAAAACTACCATCATTTTCTTTTGTCTCAATAGCCAATGCTTCCAAAGAAACAAAGTCAGGTGAATTCACATTCATTACAGAGTTATTCAGCTGTTTTTTATTTAGAACATCCTTCATTAAGGGCTCGGTTTTGATATCTAAATATTCTTTTTTCCTAGCAGAGCTGCGGGTAACTCTCTCACATGGATCAAAATTAAGCTCACGTTCGAGTAAATCTATTCCAAAATCTTTAAGATCATTCGATATATCCTGCACTACAGATGCTACTGCGGTTACATTGATTTTTTTAGCCGGCATAATTGGTTTATTGACTGAATAACTATCAAGTTTGAAATTCTTTCGTGTTACTGTATTTTTCTTATTTGTATTTGCTATGGTTTGAGATATTTCATTTATTGGTAGTCTCTGGAATGACCTCAATGGTGTTGCAGTTGAGCGAACAGTTTTGTGTTTTCTGGTTACATCTTGATTGATACTTTTCTTCGATGTCTCCCCTTTATTATTTTTTATGAATGGAGGAGAAGGATCCCTTGTAGGAGACATCAAAATAGGCATGCTTGTCGTTTTATTTGGACTATGTCTTCTTAAATTCTTCTTTCTTTCATTATGACTAACGATTCCAGTTTGAGTATCGTGAGCTTTATTAAAATGATTGTTGATTTTGTCATTTTTCATTTTTTCTTCAACATCATATATTTTTTTTCTGTTATTTTCTAACCCTTTTGACATGTAACTACTTCTAATGTTTTTGTATTCTTCTGTTTTACCATCACAAGAATCATCATTAAAATCGTAAACATCATAAACACTAGCTGTAAATTTATTTTTTTCCGGAACTTTAACAGAATGACTTTTTATTGTGAAAAGAAGCCTAGTTTCAAGAGAAGAATGCTCATTTTCATTCAATATTTCTTTAGGATCTTCACAGGAGACTATTTGTTTAACCTCTTTATAAACAGTTCTAAAGTGGTTACCTGAACTAATGCCTTGAGGAATATTGACATCATTGCTAATATAGTCAGCATTATGGCTGTCAGAGTACTTATCAGAAAGACCATTTAATACAGTAGGAATGGCTTTTGTTATAGGATCGCGTTTCAATACTATAGAATGATGTTTTTTTATCATACTTCTAGGAACATTTGTGACACTATCCAAACAATGCGATCTTATCCTATTTCTGGTAATTATTTCAGTAGGTGGCTTCAATGGCTTTTTGTTATTACTGAACACTGCTATTCCCGTAACATCTTCTATCTGTTTATCTTCATTTGATCTCTTCTTATGATTGAACGGATGAACTACTCCTATAACTTGTTCTGGTACTGCATTACTTTCAGGGGTTACTATTTCTATTTCAGGTAATAACACTGGCATCTTATCATCATACAAGTGCCTGTTAGTCACTATTGGTTCATTTCTTTCATCAACTAAACTTGGGGCTATTGATTCATAGAAAATTGCTATATCACTCTTGTTATTTACTTGATCAGATTTATTTTTATATTCAATCAGAGAAGGAGGAGTCCCCAGTTTATCTACATGTTTACTAATTAAGATATTATGTACAAATTTGGTTACATTTTCATCTTTACAATCTTGAGTATAGTTCTTATCAGGAGATTGAAATTCTTCAATCAAATCATCCCTATTTTCCAATTCGTCAAATACTTCTTCTGTTGATACATCTTCTGAACCAGATTCATTATTGTCAATGTAATCTTTTCTCAATGATGAATCGCTGACAGATATTTCATGGCCAAGACCAATTTCTTCGGCCGTTGCTACCTCATATTCACAGAGTGTATGGTCCATATCAAACTGAACATAGTGGGCCACCCCAACTGGTTTAGGCATAGCATTTGCATGTTGTACAATATCTCTATCTCCAAATGTACTACCATCACATTCCTCTTGGTCAATATTTTTGGAATCTGAATAGTTTTCAGTCCCTACAGCTGTAGAACCAAACCTACTTTTTTCTCGCATACCTTTGATGGCTTCTTCAATAGTAATGTTAATTTCGTTGCTCTTTCCTGTATCCCCATTGTTTTGAAGGCCAAAAACTTCATAATCTTCATCAGCCAAAGTGGGTTTGGACCCTCTATTGATGGATGAATCCATTTACATAAAACTCAGTAAATTTACATACCTCATCAAAAAGTTTCCAATGTATCATCTCCTTATAAACAAGCTGAACACACTGCAATATTAACTAGCAAGATGCTGTCAAATTTTCCCATACTAAATAATTTGATGAGCAATGTTTGTTCTGTCACATTAACACAAGTAACCTTTCCAATTAGCGACTTATACAGTTCATAAACCACATAATGATGAAACTTCCATGCTAAAGATCATACGAAAATAAACATGACACCACCAAATTATCACTTAAGAAACGTATATTGGACTTTAATTATTTTTTTCAAGAATTTATAGAAAAGAGAAACACACAGTTTACACTTGGAGCTATAGAACGTCTTCCATGTTTATCTATAGTTTCATTAATTTGTTCTTACTAAAATAACACAACTTATAACAATTAAATAACACCCCAAAATATTATTTTTTAGTGCGTTTCACAGGTTACTAAATGGAGACGAGTTAACTGTCAACCTCCCCAAATCCACTGCAGGTTTGATCATCAGTTGCGACCGGTATCATTTCTCAGAAATAGTTTCTTGCATAACTTCCTAAAAAATAAAAGGCTGGTGTTCGCTCTTATTCGGCATAGTGAACTCAGCAAAAATGAAATGAATTCAGTATGAAAATATTGTTTACAGAAGCGTAGATGCAATGTGTGTGTGTGTGGGGGGGGGGGGGGGGTGTAGACGCCGTAAATTTTTAAACACAAACAATCCTAAAAACTAAATAATAAAAGCATTGTCATATAATTTTTTTAGGATTATTGGCGCTTCATATCTTGCATTGAATTGTAAACGTTATTACCTAAATATTTACAGCATCCTATATTTTATTTATTTACTTTTTTGTTTACAATATCTCTCCTTCCCTCAAAATGTTCGCTTGTAAGCCGACGAAAATAATTCTTTGATGTGTTCCATGGTTTATCATAACGAGATATTAATAAAGGACGTTTCCAAGCACAATGGAAGTATTTAAACATCCATCGAGAATATTATATCAAAGTCAAGTTTAATAATTATTTAGATAAAAAGTCTCAAGAAAAACCTATCTGATATCGGTTTGATTTACGGTAATATTTAATAATTAGATGATTTTTTTTTCTTTTGCACTTTCTAAAATTCTAACAAAAGTTATGTTGGTATAATGAAAGAATGTTAGAAACATAACCTGCCACTGATAAATAGTTGGAGGAAACATTAGCTACTCCATCGTTAAGTTCAAATTTTTATTAACTGTTTCTAATAGAGATTTTTTCTATTTATTTATTGTCTGTATGGCAATATTAAGAAAATGATTCGATCTTGTTTTACGTGTACGTAATATTTGTTTTTTTTTACACATTTAAGGAGTCAAATTAATTAATAAACTATATATTCTTCCCTCTCTAGCCACTTGGAAAATTTTATCATCGCCAGCGCTGAACCGTGTTTTTACTCCAGTTAAAACTTTGAACATTACACCATTAGCTTTGAAACCTGCAAGTCAGTGGATTTCTTATTTTTCAAGACCTGCTTTAATACAACCTTCTGTCAAGGAGTAAGTTTCTATTTTTGTAACTAAATTATTGAGATATTATCAGTAGTCAACCTACAGGAGGTCTTTAAGTAAAAGTTGGGTCTGTATGTTTCTACCAAATCACACTTCCCTGTAGACGTAATCATTTCTGTAGTATATTGATCTTCAGCTGTTATCCCTATGATTACCTCATCTATTATATCACGCTGTAGGTACCTGTAATCTTTCTTATGTTCAATCTGCCGTTGTTAACAATTGCCTACAATTCAAATGTGTAGGCTTGCTATGCTTTGCTCTGCTCCTCAAGATTTATGTTGCATGAGATTCCCAGTCATACATATTAATACCTTCAATTTTCTAATTGTCAAATTCAAATTGGCACAAATACTGCTTAATATGTTATAAAAAATACTGTTGGGACTTATCAGCTCTTTGGCTCTACTTCGGAAAAGCAAATCCTTATACAATTTCAAGGTTGGGTGCATTTTCTGATCAGCTATACCAAGCTGTAATCAGAAACCGGTGTAATCTGAGCGAGAATTGTATCCTTATTCCTTTTTTTGTTTTTTGTACATTAGGGTTGCCGGTTGTGGGTTGAAGTATGATAAATAAACATAGATCTGTTAGCACACAGCTTATACACGAATAAATAAACTTAATTATTTTCTTTTTCTTTCTATAATAAGTTGTGTTTATTTTGTAATATTTTTCTTTTGTATTTATAGATTTCTCAACCCTAAAAGTAGTTATGAGATCAATGAAAAACGAACCTTAACCAAATTTTCACTTCGAAATGGAAAACGAAAATCGGTAAAAGCTGTATTAAAACGCTTCTACCGCCTTAACTGGTAAGTTAATCACATTTATAGTTAGGTTAGAAAATATTAAACAATGTAATGTAATAGTAGTTGATCCGGATTAGTGACTACTTATTGTCTTCATTATTTATATTATTTTTTCCAACTGTTACAGACTAAAATTTTTTTACATCAATTATAAACTAGATTGTGGTTATTAAATATAACATAGAAATGTGGAAAAGAATTTAGCAAGTGAAGAAATAATATCTAGAAATGCTAACAAGATTCTCTAGACTTTTAAAAAATTATTTAACGATTGTGAAAAATCTTAGTATTTTTGATCAGAAATACTAAGAATTAATACTAATACTTTTTTATGTAGGTATGCTTTTTAAGGAAATAAAAAAAAGAGATCGGTTTGGATTATATTAACTATGCGAGTTTTGTTGTTGAGGCTCCAAAATTTATTTTTTGGCACATCATTGAATTTCTGGTTGTGTTACAATGTCTAATGCACCCTCTTTATAGCCATTGTGAAAAGGTTTAAATAACACCACTTGTTCGCTTTTTTTTCAATAATTTTCTTTATTTACTGCCCATGTCTGTCAACTTCAGAGTATGACAATTATACAATATAACATTTATTAAAACTGTTAAAATTTAAATGATTAAATTGTAAATATACAAATAAATTCATACCTATTACAAAGTTATAAATAAAAGGGTTACTACTTAAAATTATATGCGTAGGAAGTACAATGTCATATGCATAAAATTTCTCAAAAACACCCATGTTATAAAAAATTTAAAAAAAACCCTAACTGCAGGACAATAACCTTGTTGAAGAAACTAAAAAACCTATGAGAACTGGTTAAAAGTAACAACTTATAAATGGGGGAAAATCAAGCACGCTACTTCACAGAGCCTGGAATAATTTCTGATAATCACGTTTTAATATTAACATTTTTATTACTAGCAATATTGTTTTACGTAATTTACAGGATATCAAGAATATTTGATAGGGGCTCCCTTTTAATTATGTCTTTATTGCTTCTGTTCGGGCACAAGTATGTACAGTCACACATATTGCACCTCAACATGCACATTTCCCCGCTATCTATAGGGTATTTCAATCTATTCAGATATGTATGGGTAATATCTTGATTTAGACAATGCCTCTTTTCATGCCATGTCGCAATCAGCAACTTTGATTGTGATAATTTAATAATCAACTTTCCAAGTGGTACTACATATAATGTCATCTATAGATCGGTACCAGCAGTTGATTTTTTCTATAATGGGTCTCGTTTGTTCATTATCACATAACTTTCACTGGGAATGTTGATAATTTAAAACAATTTTAGTTCTTTATATGGTTATAGAGCTTTAGTTTTTGGACAGGATAATCCTTTCAATGCATGATTCACCATTTTCGATTTTACATAATATATCTATTTTTTTTCTTGATGTTGCTTTGCTTGCCACATTTGTGTTTCATACTCTCCTAAACCGTGTGCAGTAGAACAGAAAGTAATTATGATTTGTAACTGGAAAACAAATCTAGGAAGAAGGTTGCTTTGTTGTGATTGTTTATCTTAAGAACAAAGTGCGAGTTTTTTTCTAAAGGATCTGATTGCTCACTTTAATAACAAAGAGCTAGATTGTTTATTAAGAACTGTTCTAAAATAAGCTTAGCCTGACTATTTCATTATTCCTTCCCAATACGAGTTGGACCCACCCCATGCCTTGTTTTTTGACATGCTTTTAAAATCAGAGATAAATATTCATGAAATTACAATACAGTTCTTGTTTAACTATCTGTGATGTATTCACCTTGTCGACATGAAAAAATTTGCATCATGCATTTTATGGCGAATTGTTTTTACATAAATCACTTGGTATTTCACTTTAAGTCTGTAAAACTTTATTTATCTTAAAATATTTACTGTAATTAACTAAAGTGACATAATCAAAGGAAATTACATTTTAAAATTGTTCGAACAATTTTACGTTGGTTTATTGTGTTATATTGCCTATTTCAACAAATTAGCCATATCGGACTGTGTAAACAGTCCTATGTCTAATTTCTTAAAAAAAAAGTATTTTGGTTTGCATTAACATTTTATCAATTCTAGCAATTTATAAATATAGAATGAGTTTGGATCAATTACATCACGGCTAATGTCAAAAATCACCAAATAATTAGATGGGGTCCGGAAGTAACTCACCCTGGTATTTAGTATAATGTTCTTTACTTGGTATTAGGAGGGTTAAGTTAAACATTTTTTTTAAGGCAATATTTGTACTGTATTGTTTAAATGAAAGCAGGCAGATTAAGTTAAAATAATTGTTTTTGTGATTATAAATTCGTAAATAATATTTTTACAAAGTTGAAACAATTCTATTGAAGTTAGATATTATTATTAAATTTCCTACAAATGTTATTATTATTATACATTATTTCCTAGCTAGTACAGACTGTACTCAAGATCAAAGTCTAAAATTAGTTTCTCTGGAAACCATACTTTTTTAATTAAAGGTTATTTAATTTCGAACAACTTTGATCACTATTAATTTTTTTGTCGCATGGTATTCACTGAATGAAATTAGTAGGAAAATCAGTATTATTTCCCAAAGTACTGAGTTACGTATTTTAAAAATGAATGTAAAGGATGTGTTACAGTATGTTTTTAGTATGGGGAACATCACAATTAGACGAGAAAATTACTTTCAAGTATTCTTCCAATGACTACAGTGGTTTTTAGGTAAATAGTGAACTGAAAAGATATGAAGAAGTCAAGAACTGCAGGAACTATCAATCTAAATCATAGTGGATTTAAAAGAGACAGAGAGGGAGAGGAAGAAAGTGAAGGTGACTGTGACTTAATCCGAGAAGGGCTTAGGAGGGAGGAGGTATGGAGAGTTTTCACTGACTGATGTTCGCTGGTCTAATTTATGTCAGGTTTCTCTCTTTCAGTCCGCTCCCTATGCGTTGATGATAAAAAGTATGGATATTATATTATACTTCAGCGATCGATTGTTGGAGGTTAGATCCTGGTGACTGTCTCATTCATAGCGATTGTAGGTGTTGTAATTGTCTCTTGCATCCATCATTTGCAGACAGCCTGTGTCTGGTTTTTTTTTACTCCATCTTTTCTTGATTCTTTTCCGTCACTATAGGTACCATACAATAATAAGGCCTTCTAAGCCCCCTTGAGGTGTAATGAAGAGGCTACCCATATCCAGATAGATCGAGTGCACGGATTGTTTCTTCCTCACTAAGATTCGTATTTTTGAACCCCAAACACTACTCAATTGGAAAAAATGCATATATATTCTATTTTAATTGCAAACAGTTTAATAAAGTGAAAGTAATCGACAAAGGAACTTTGTGACGTTGACAAAGATTTTTTTAATTAAAGTAACCAGCTATGCTTCAGTGTTAAACATTTGTAAACTCTCCCTTTTGATACTGTATAGCACTGAAGAAAATAAACACAGCAGGCAAGGATTCCAAATAGAGAGAGGTGAATATTAAAAAAAATATCCAGGTGTTTTTGACTTTTGATGAGTGCAGTTAGTTGGGCCAAGCATCAATATCCTCAATGTATTTTGTTATATCAAGTACTTTTTTTTTTTTTATTCTATGCGATAGGTTCTTATTTGTAATGGCAATAAATTAAAATTCATACCAGCCACTATAATAGGTATTTTTATTATTATAACATATGAAGAAAAGATAGTAATATTATATATTCAACCCATATTAGTTTAAAAGCTATTAATTGTGGTCTGTAATCCTATTATTTTAATAATTATTAGACAAAAGAAATGGTAGCCATCAGAAAAAATACTATGTGACTGAGTTAGGATTTGAACCTGGGAACTTCCTGATCTGCAGCCGTTCCAACTGAGCTGTCCCATATAAAATAACAGCCAGATAATCTGTTTATTGTCTCAATTATTATTATATAATGGTTTATATTATTATATAATGGTTTAGCTGTCATGCGAGATGAGGTTCCCACCTTGTCGATCAATATATATTTTTTTATTTGTCTAATTAATAATTTTATAACAGTGAGATTACTTAAATAATAATTGTTGTACTGTGCGAGTATATGCGAGTTATTTGTTAGCCGGGAATGATATATATTAAGTTTTTATCAAATTTATTTGTTGTACATGACAACACTGCTAAGAAGTGGGAAATAAGTAACATTCGCTAGGGAAAAAATTGATATCAGGGGCTTGTGATTGTTTTATTTATCGATCATAGTTATATCACTGTTACCAAAAACAAAATTTCTTATATCGTTCGCAGGCAAACAGTATTCCAAGCATTTCTTTTTCTGTGAGTATCCACTTAGACATTCCGTTAATGGTCGGGAGGTGAAGGCAATCGACCTGTCTCTTACTTGCCGTAGCCCTCAAGGCAGTCGATGGTGCTATAATACTTCAATTTAAGTACTGTCATGATAATTGCTTTCATTTGCATGAATATGTTTTGAGACTCGTTGTTCCAGCTGAGTTAATAGTCTTAACATAAAACTCTACAACGTAAACGTAAAATTCTTCAAAATATTTCTCAATGGTTCTGAAAGATTATAATTCGGGTTATATTTAGATATGAAATTGAATAAGCCAAGAAATTTCTCTAGCTCCTTTTAGGGGGGGGGGGGGTTAGTCCCAATGTGGCTTTTGTCTTGTCATTTGGAATTTTCATCCCTGAATTCATATACTAGGAAGTTGGTCTTAGTTTGATTGAATTCACATTTGAAGAAATTAAATTTAATGCTATTGGCCTCAGCCTTCGACAAAACTTTTTGAACTCGTTTATTAAGCTGTTCCAATGGCTCTCCATATATTAAAATAGTACCCATTGCAGAATATTGCCAATTAGTAGGCTCCTTTAGAAAACAAACGTACAAATTCGGAATGTATTGTTGTGATATTTTAATGTTATGATTTTTGATGGTGTTTTTAATATAAACTCAAAATTAGCGGACATAAATGAACGGTGGATCACGATTCAAACACTATTCGTTGCATTGTCTCTACCATTAATATTTATAATAAAAATAAGATCAATAATTAAATATTAATATTTATATAACTTCAAACAAGAAAATTAACCATATATGAGTCAAAGAGGATTGAACAACCAAAGAGGTCAAGAGATCAAGATGGCAACGAAAGCTCATTCATCCCCGACCCGGCCATGAGGTCACTCTTTCATTGGAAACCGAGGAGATGAGACCTAGGTAGCAACCCACTCTAGGTCACCCTTTTCACTTTCACCCGGTACGCATAGAACAAAGGACGCTCAAGACAAAGAAGAGGATCCGGACCACGCTACGCATCAGACAAAGGGAAGATGCACCGCTCGAAACACAATAGATAAGCTGGCCAGTATTACGTTACGTAGTAATTAAGGTACTTTTAAATTTAGTTTTAACAGTGTTTTTTTATATACGTACGTAATTATTTGTATATCAATTTTTAAATCAATGTGTGTAAATAAACAATTATTCCTATTGCCAGGATTATCCTATTTTTATTAACAGAACCTAAAGATAAAGTAAAAGTTGAATATTAAGATAAAAAATAAAATATAAATTATATAAGAAATATATAATTAAAATATATGAATAATAAATATTTTAATAGTATATTTCAAAGAGGAATCGCACAAATTTATTAGATCTGTCTGCATAAATCTTAAGTTGTTTATTCACTTGCAGCTGCCACCATGTTGTGGTTTGGATTATTATATATTGAATACCAGAAGTAGCATACTTTATTGAGCATATAACAGACAACTACTAGCTAAGCTTACAGTACTCTTAATTAATAGTGTAACAACATTATTAACTGATGTTACCACATACATTATGTTACACACATCAGGTTCTAGTGTGGGATGGCAGGAGTTGTTGGCCATTTCAAATATTTTGGGAAAATGATCCCCTACCATCGCACCTGATGCAGACATAAATAGCATTTCCAAACATTTTCCATATGATGAAAACCTAACTATTCTCTTTCATTAATCTAAGCCGATTTCTCAAACAAACTCTTACGCTCATTCAATAATTGTTAATATGTATCTCTAGCATGTTGAATATTTAATACACGTAATGACATTATATGTTAACACGGTCCAAGAAAAAAATAAATAAATAGCAGTCTGCTTTGAAAAAGTAATAGACAAGATCTACTAAAAAGGTCATGACCGTTGTTTTTTACATGGCCCAGTTAGAAGGGTACCTGATCAAAGATCTAGATCTAAATCAAGAGGTGTTTGGCTCAAATCCAGGCCCTGTGACGTATCTTTTTTCTTTGGCTAATAATTATTTAAACAAATATTAGATATACTACTACTATTTGTTAATACTAATGTATTATTGCTAGTAATTTTTTTTAGTCGTCGGCATGTATGTCATATATATCTAAATATTATGCATTTCAGGGGGATGTGGATCCGAACAAAGTGTGGACGGCACAAGAAGTTGTATAAGAAATCAGCTAACAGGAAAAGACGTCTTCGACAGCACGTTTTTACAAATGCTACCCAGAGTTGGCTGCTTGATAAGATGGTTACGAATTATTGGCGAAAGCCGAGGTTTTATGTTGATGATGAGTACGAGCCTTACCACAGCAGAGAAGAATTCGCAATAACGAGGAGAAGGCCTTACATACCCGTAAAGTGAAGTTTCAAAAACTTTGTTAATATGTCTGCCGCCACAGTGAAATTTTTCAAATACTATAGAATAGCATGTACTGTTTTTTTTTATATATAACCTGAGAGTACACTTCTATTAATGATATATTTTATTTATTGTGAAGAATTGTATATATTGTACAAACATGAAAAAATTTATCTCAACAGTGCTAACTTTTATTATTGCATAGTCCACATCATGACCGTAAAGCTGTTGTAGGTGTCAGCTCACTTAGATTGAACCGACTGAAATTAACCAAGGGCAATTTCAGGCTCCTTTCCTCCACAATTTATGGGCTTCCTTGAGGACTAGAACCTATTTAAGACTATTCGAGTATCATTTTGCACAGTGGTCTGGTCGGTGGGCCCAACAACAGCACCAGTGGGGGAGTAATGGCTAATTATTATTTTCTTGTCACATGCAGAACTTTACACTTCCATTTAAAATGTAGAATAGTTATGCAACTTTTGCAGAGTTTTTAGCTCATCCCCCAAGTAAAAGTTTGTTACTAATTACAAAAATTTACTATTCACAAGTGTAGTAAGATAAACTTTTGTGTTGAAAAAAACATATGAACTTGGAACCTCTGGTATCAAGTTAATGCTAAGGGTATCAGAATTTTTATTGTTGTCGAATATGAATATTTAAGTTAACATTGAATGTGTCTGTTAGAACAAGAAATGTGTGAAGTTGTGAATGTATCAAGTCAGATTTTTAGATGACTGATAACTTGCGATGTTGACAAGGAGGCTTGGAGATGGAGATATAGTTGCACTGTCGAACAGTTGAAGATAATATAGTATGTTTTTGCTGCCTGGTTTGTGAATTATGTGTTGAGTTTTGTACAGAAACGGTACAGCATGCATTTTTTTGACTATCATCCCTTTTTTTCAAAATCTGTCCTTTCAGCTTTTAAAGGACTCAGTGTCCCGATTTTATTTAAGGTCAGGATTGTTTACATCACAATTTTTCAACACTTTGGTTGACATCCATGGAATTTTAATTTTGAGTCAGGGACTACCCTTCTGCTATGCCGACTCCCTCAAAAGCATGATTATATTTCTTATCTAAATAAAATAATGATTAACATTAAATTAAAAAAAAAAAATTGATGGAAACAGCATGAAATTTGTAAGTACTCATGTACTATCCAGTCACCATGTCTAAGTCAACAAGCATTGAGCAAAGATTATGTTAGCTTTAGTTTTTAAATTAAAAGTTAAGATAAATAGCCTGGTGCCAAACAGGGTAGCCCTTGAAGGACATCTACGGAAACTTCCTACATCTACGGTTTAAAAACAGCTGTTGTTACAATTTTAGGGCAAATTTCCATTACTTTAATTACACTTTCTCTCTTTTATCTGCTAATGGCAAAGCAACTGTCAATGGAATCTATGTGTGAGTTTTATCAATAAAATTCATATTTTGGCAACTCGATATTATGAAACATCTAGCCTCATGAGCGTAGCGAGGCTACACTTTTTGCATGAGTTTGCTTTATTCCCTTTATGAAGGGGGCATAAGTTAAGTAAGTTTTCCTTGTTAGACATAAATGATTAATAAACAAGTACCAGTTTGAAATTATTCATGTTATTTGATTTTTGATTCTAATCATCCCCAACCATTAATTAAGGGTTACCTTCATCTTCATCCTAAATTATTTTTAGGAAAGCTATTAGTTAGGAATGGGTTTGAATAAAATACTCTCCAATATTGTAATACTATTTCTAACCGTTGATTCCCCTAAATTAACAAAGTCAAAATATGAATTAGTAATGATGAAACTAAAATCTTGTACATAAGATTCCATTTGGACTTTCTTAGTTGTTAGCAGATAAAGTATCATTGAAAGTAATCGAAACTTGGTTAAAATTAAACTACTGGTTTTTTAATTCTGCTTAAATAAGTGCTGTTTATTTTCATAGATTTTCCTTTAAACACAGTAACTTTATCGTTAAAAATATACTAGCTTTTATTAATGGACTGCAATGTAATTTATTTTATTTAAAAACTAAAAGAAATCCTTAGAATAGAAATATGTTCTAATTTTACCTTTAGAATCATGCACATTTCTTATAAAATTATTACCAATAGTTAATCAATTAAACTGTAAAGCATGAAAGAATCCTAGTCTTGATCCGATGGTAAATAAAAAACACTAAGTACAGTAGAGTCCCGATTCTCTGTGATTGGATTATTCCTAGGTCCATTATTTAACAATGATGTTAAAAAAAATACATATGCATATATGGAATTCAATTAAATATGTCAATTTAATAGTTTGCTACAAACTTATAACAAAAGTGTACAAAATTTCAACTAGTGGTATATTATGTTAATGAATATATTAAATATGAGTTTATTTTGTTGTGTTAACAATTGGTTGCTCTTCAAAATGTTACCTTTTTTTTTATCATTCTTGTTAGAAACAAATCTCATTTAATTTTTCATTTATTGTTTATTGAAATCTGCAGAAAACTTAATCACCAATTACAGTGGATAATCGGGATTCCTCCGTGAGCGGAACCTACAGCAGTACCAAGGTAGATAAACATAAATATCCTTGTTTTTTAGAAAGCGGGCAAAGTTGTGTATTTAAGATTTGATGAGCTACAAGAATGACCAATCATGGGTAGAAATGTGGTGGCAGCAAATCGGTGTTAGTCGACCTTCAGAAGAAGTAATATTCTATCACTTGGTACCACGATCCAGATCATTTTTCTTAAAATATGATCTGGAAATAGCTCATTCTAAGGGATTAGTGCAATCACTAATAACTAAAAAAAAGTGAAATAAATAAATTTAAAAAAACAACAAAAAAAAAACTTACAAATTACATTTCTGAATTCACACATCTTGCTCAGTTTACCCACCCTTCTTTCTTCAGGTCTGTGTAAATAGAAGGGATAATTATTTTATTTATTTTTTTAATAATGACTACATTTTATGTTAAGTTTAAGATTAACGAAGTTTAGTTATTATTAAAAGGATAAATTACCGAATTACTAAATTAAGGTAGCATATTTTATTTAGCTCACAATTTTGGTATTACTGGAATATAATTATTTGAGCAAAAAAGAAAAAGCACAAATTTATAGGTTATTTATATTAATAAGTTTAATTAGTAATTTAAAAGATTATAGAATTAAATGAATAGTCGATTCTGTTGTCTCCTTAAAATCGGTGTATATTTATATCCACATGTTTTAGCTCATGTTGACGTAATAAATTTCTAGGAAAACATGAAAACACAAATAATTACAAAAAAAATAATAATATATATGTAGTAATGATTTAAAATATATTTAGGATGTCTGCTAGCTTAAATGCATCAACGCTGTTTACTCATAAATTATTTTATTAAGTTTGTGGGCAGACGTAATATTGTTTTGTTGTTAATGGTAGTACGAGCTGCCAAATAGTATTGTGGTTATAAATATTCATATACACAAATTTGGAAAAGACTACTGAATTGGCTATTCATTTTATTAGTGCACTGCACTACCCACAACCCAAAAAAAACAATTTTTTTTCTCTTCAAATCAACATTTTATATCAACCTCTTCATGTCATCTATAACTTAAATACTAATGATTTGTATTGTTTCCAAACTACAGGACAAGATATATTGTACGTTTTTATTATATTTAACAACGTTTAGTGGTCAATACTTTTTTTTTTATAAAGAAAACTCACAATATAATCAGTTAACTAATTTTGATAGTACTACTTTTAAAGGAAATAACTAATTGTAGATTTATTTTGTAAGGCTGATAGTGAATTAGTCTTACAATTGCTTATATACAAGCGCTTTTGGTAGCTTTACCACTGTTTTTAAGTATCTTAGGATTTAGCTAAAAAAGTACAATTAATAAAATATCAATTTATAATAGTGTCTTACCTAATACAGTAGTAGTGACGATTTAGCAAACTAATCACGAGATACCTGGAACAATAGTCTAGCCACCAAAGCTCTAATGTATAAACATTTTTGGGTAGATAAGTTAACAAATTTATTTATGAAAGCATTTTTATCAATTAATTGATGAATAAATTCATTATTACTTTGAAAGGATGTTGTTCTCTCCATTGAAGTTACATCGTAATGTTGTATTTTAAATTGGATTAAACTGACATAAAAAATACAATAATTATAAATGTCAAATTTAGAAGCAAATATACCTTGACATGATTAATATAAGTTCTAAGGTAATCAAATCAAATGATTCTATTTAAATTAATTGTTTTAAAATAAACAATTTATTATTTCAACTTTATAAGTAAGTAATTGGATATACCTATAAAACTAAGAATATTTAGTCAACCACTGTAGACTGAGTTAGAGATGCTTGACAACCATTGTAGCTAGTTGTGACAAGTGGTGGAAAACTCGATCGTACTATCGATTATTACTGATAGTTTTGACTATCGGCCAACAAACAGTTACTGACTGAACATAGGCGTTCTCCGTTAGTTGTCTTATTTCCTGATATTTATGTTATAAATATATTTTTAGGTGGTTTTTTTTTCAAAACCAAAGAACTTTAAGTTTTCGTGATATTTGACCATCGTTAAGAATAACATTATCATGTTTGCGGCTTTTGTGCAGATCTGGTCATACGTAGATACATACAATTTAGTATCTCCCCCCCAAGTCCCAACGATAAAATAATATAGCTCATGTTATGATGATCTAACGCGATCGTGCCATTTTGTTACCTTGAAATTTCACATCATGCTTGGGCTTTTTTTAGTAAGAGAATTTATAAGTCCGTAGTCCTGAAACACATATTTTTCCAATTATTGTGTGAATTGGGGGGCAGGGTTTTGGGATAGTGTTGTCAGAGGCGTCGACAATCGCTTTGGTTATGAAGGTCAGAGTATCTCAATATCTTTTTATTTTCCGTGGAATGTACTTCTCCCGCCACTTGTCCACCACTTAAGCTAACGTTTCTATTTACAAACTCACAATAATGATTACATCGAACATAATAACTATAATAATTGTGGTCTGATTTGATTTAGTATCATTAAACTGATAAGGTGTCTAGAACTGAGTCTCGATGGGACGTGTCTCACTTCACCATTAAGACACATACTTATTTATCTGAGGATTATTACTGTACTCATAAAATTATTTTGGTAGAATGAAATGGATTTTTGAGATCCCGGCGTGAGGCGAGCGAGATGAAATCTGAAGGCAGATTTCAGAGCTGGGTTTCCCCCCAGTGCTCATCTGGGCTTGATAAGTGAGATACGGATAAAAAACTTACGCTTTACAATAAACCTGATATCATTCCCAAGAAGCACCTTTACATAATTTCCTTTACGTAGTGTATAGCTTAGGCCCGTTCCCATGACACTTGTATTGGTGAACCTGATCTGTAAAATGTCTCACATCGCGCCATGGGAACGTAATGATCTCTCATGGTTCGAGTCGGCATGTCCTTTCCCATGAAAATTCGGTACTTAAAGGCGTCGGTGCTTCAGGAGGACGACAGCTCGTGAATTCCATCCCACGACCTGTTCGAGTTTGTTTTTAAGTATTCCATAATGGAGTTTTTGGATTTGTACGAGGGAGAACCTATCACATGGAATCCAGGACATCTAGAGCATAAAGATAGGAACTAGGTGAGTGATGCTTGGAAACGTAAATGATAACAATATGATAGATACATTCAGGAAGTTGGCGAATAAAGTGAAAAACAATAGGAGTACCGGTGCTGGCACGAATGAATTATAAAAGCCAGAATAGTTGCCATACGATAAAATGGCGTAATTTCTGCACTCGATCTACCAACCAACGTGAATTAAAGTTACTAAAGTAAGCACTTATGTTCATTTCTTTTATTTCTTAATCACTTGAATTTCTTAAATACTCATAATGTTTTTTAGGGTTTCAAAATCAGGAACCCTTATGATAGATGATAATGGCCCACTACTAGGAAAAATATGGAGTCTTATTAATTAAACAAAAAATAAAAGTCAAAATGAGTGGGATTTAAATGAAAGATCTCGACAGGCTAATTAGAAATATTTAATGTATTAAGGGAATTATACTATAACAAACCGGCCTATTTTGTCCTGAAGTATAGGATTAACAACTTGCAATAACAACGAAAACCCTTTAGAGTCGTAACTGAAGAATTAGCATCTGGCAATGGAGGGCCGAAGAGAAGACCACTACAGGTTCGCCAAACCACGCGCCGTGCGAACGGTTCCGTACCTGGACCTCAAGATCGAAAGTGCGAAGCGCAGGAAGCCGCAAGATTTTCCACAGGCCTTACCCTATTTTCTTATGGTCCGCTCTGTGTTTTTCTGCCGAGTTCGCGTGCATAGCTGCTCATTTAAAATGGCAAGCTGCCATCTAATCCAATCCATTACGAAGATCAGCAGCTGGGGCATTGAAGATTTTGTGACTCTCCTGATCTCTGATTCATCGAAAATCAGGAAAAGCACATGTCACTTCTTGACCAAAGTTCAATGACAATTAAAATAAAGGTTAAGAAAGAAGAACTACTCAAGCTATCTTACGAGGAAATATTCAACATGATATTATTTGAATAGATAATAGGAACATCTTGTGCTAAAAAAATGATAACGGATGCTCCAAGTTATGCTACCATCACGAAACAAACTAGTTAGTTATTGTAAAGTAACTATACTGGATACAATTTAAATAATACAATAAAAACAGAAATAATAGTTATGATGAGAAACTCTTATTTAAAATAAAGAACGGCGTCTTACATTTACACACATACAGTCACCGAATTTGCATTAGTGCAGTCCAATCCAATTATACTGATTAATGAGATACTTCTATTCATCCACAAGAGGTACCATTGGACAAAAGATCCATTAGTCTCGTGGATTCGGCATTTTATGTCCTAGTTAGTCATTTATGAAATAATTTAGTAATTTACAAAACTAAGTTACAAATAGGTGACCTGTTTTAAATAACACCTATTTTACAAATAGTAATGGCGTTGGAAGATGTAGAGGTACATTCCAAAGAGGTTCCCGCCACAGATAGTAGAAGCGGGTAGGATTAAAATTGGTGTATGTTAGTTTGTAGGTTTCCCGTTATGTAAGACGAAGGCGGGAACCTGTTTTTGTTTATATAGCTTCTAATCACAACCAAATGATAGTTATAGGTATAACCTCATTAAAATGTAGCTCTGATTGAGTATAAGGCTCCATTTTCATAGCTGTTGTATGTAAAGGGTGTCCCAGAATTAACGCAAGATTTGATTTAAATAGAAAACACAGTTTTTAGTATTTTTGTTGTTATTTTTTTATTGAATTATAAAGTAAATAGGATAGGGTTATTTATGGAATAACACATCGGGCAAATGGCCTCCTACGACTATGCTGGCACATACGCATTCATTTGTTGAAATTTTCCATGACTATTTGGCGTAAATGGGGTTGAATTTCGTTGATGCAGCGTTGAATTTCCTCTTTTAATGCACGAGTGGATGTGGGCTTGTTGACATACACCTTTGACTTCAAATAACCCCATAAAAAGAAATCTAAAGGTGTTAAATCACACGATCTAGGGGGCCAATTCTGATCACCGAAACGAGAGAGTACAGGACCTGGAAATGTCTCATGCAGTATTTGAATTGTTTCATGGGCTGTATGGCATGTGGCACCATCTTTTTGAAAACACATATTGGCCACATCAATAACATCCAATTTTGGCACAAAGAACTGTGTTATCATGTCGCGATATCGAGCACCAGTAACAGTCACTGCTTGACCAGCCTCATTTTCAAGAAAGTATGGTTCAATGATGCCTCCAACCCAGAATCCACACCAAACAGTGACACGTTGTGGATGCATTTATTTTTCGACAATCACCTATGGGTTCTCCGAACCCCAAATGCGACAATTTTGTCAATTAACAAAGCCATCAAGATGGAAATATGCTTCATCGCTTAGGATAATTTTGCTCGAAAAATCAACATCCACTTGTTGATGTTCAATAATCCATTCAACGAACTCTCTTCGCTGTGTATGGTCATTAGGCTTCAATTGTTGTGTTAACTAAATTTTTTAAGCATGGAGACCCAGATCTTTAGTGAGTATACATTGTAGAGAGCTTCTTGAAATTAGCAATTCTAGTCTGCGCACTAATCGCGCACTGCTTCGATGTTGACATTTGACCGGCTTGTTTTTGGACGATCAGTGTGTTTAGTTTAACTGCGGCCGCCAAACTTTCATTATTTTGGAGATAATTTTCAACAATAAAGACACGTTGTTCAATCGTGTAACGCTCCATTTTTACTAACCCTAAACTGTCAGCTATCAAATTGTTTTTTTTAGGATTGCCAGCACTTTACTGCACAAATGGCGGCAAATTCAAATTTTGCGTTAATTCTGGGACACCCTTTATAAGAAAAAAAAACCAAACACATTTCCGGACTAAGAAGACAAGTCAGAAATCCTGAGGCTTATGTAAAATTTATTTGAATTATACACAGGAATTACAGACAAGTATAATTACGTACATATTTTATGTTATCCAACGTTACAAAATCTCAGTGACGTGACACATTATCTCATAAAGTCTTTAGTCAAAGCAAATAAGTTCTTTCATCGATGGAAACTAAAATTCTACGGACCAAACGTAGGCCCAAATTGACTGCATAAATTAATTTAGGAAATACTGAACTTAAATGGTCCCTGCATGACAAATGATTAACCTTTTCATCTCATATCAACTTCACTAAAGAAAAAGATGTCATATCATTGCTGTTTCCATTCTTGCCATTGGCCTACGCTATCGCCATCTTGTAATATAGCTATTCGGGCCTTGTAACTTCCTTAAACTGCAGATAATTCAGAATTAACTTGTATAAATAATAACAAATCCAGTAATCTAGGCGAACCTCCTTCTCCCGACTACATGATACCATTTACATTGCCTTTATTAACAATGTAGTAAAAGAATGCTATAAGCCCTTTCATGGAAAATGTAAGAGTAAAGTTTTGTGCATACACGTATTGTCAAGATACATGAAGACATTCATTTTATTTTTAAGGTTCATACAGTACTACGAATCAGTCTGCAGTCGTAGGTATGCACCGAGCCACGGTAAAATAAAGTTAATAAAGAATTCTAATAATCTGTTTCAAAAAAAATTATATGTATGAGAATTTGAAAAACGAATATGGAGGTTGCCTATTTTGAATAAATGTTGCATTCAAAATACATTTTCTAGTTAAGCTTACCTTCTGCATGGTAAGGCCAATTGGACGGTGTTTGAAGAATCGGATTACAATTGAAGGATTGTGCGTTCATCAACCACAAAGCCGCCCACATCACGTCTTTCCCAACTGTAACAACATAAGGAATAGAAACATATTTAAAATTTGTCAATCAATTTTATTTCCAATATTCACATAATGAAAATAATCTTTTACTAATATTTAAGATTTATTCTCATAATTTTCCATTCATGTTTTTTCACACTAGATATACGAAAGTATATACGTATATCTTTATGCGTTGGTGTGCTCATAGTTATCGCAAAGTAACAAAACTATATCCGATTAATTTTTTATAATTTTATTTTACAGGTTGTTACACGAGTTAAGTACGATCTTCTTCTTATTGCCCTAGATTACCATCGTGGCTGTATGAAGTTATTTATTAAATGATTGTGAAAAACTAGTTTAGTTATGAATATAATAGTATACATATTAAAAAGAACTGGAGACAAAACCGCTCCTTGGGGAACTCCACAAGAGGGAAGGGTTTCTAGAGGCAATCAGCCACCCGTACCCTCACCCTTCTGTCCTTTAGGAAGGAAACAAATATGCTATGTTAAAAAAAAACAAACCACACAACCCTTAAAATAAAAAACCACAGAGATTATGCCAAAAATCCTTGAGCTCATACAGAAGTTCCGCTTAATGATTTACACACTTCGACTAATAATAAAATATCGTATATCAATACTTCAGGTTTGGATCTATGTGCGTAACTTTTGAAGAGTCCGCTTATAAAATACCGCATTAGTTACGTACACTTTGATATCATGATGTCATTATTGACTGACTGAGCGCATCGTCATATAAGGGGTAGACTTTTGACTCGAGCTTAGGCGTAGACATCCTGTTGTGAAAGTACCAGTAGTACATATATATGTCTACTTAGTATATATATTATGTCCATTTAGTGTGGTTTATAAGTTGCTATGATCTTGCATGTCATTGTATCTATTTCATAATGTGCTTTTTTATATATATTTATATATATATTTATTTATAAAAAAAATGGTTTAGATATTATTAATCTATCTAAAAAGTAAAAAGTAAAATGACTGTTTGAACTATTCATACGCCTGACGTATTATTAATACTGTCTCTAACCAGAAACATGACGATATAATAGTACTTTCTACCTACTTGTAAATCGGGGTTATCAATGCACTGACATTTTCTACAGTTGAATTGTTGTAAACAAGTACGCTTTGCACCATTGCGTGTCCCGACTAAGTGCGTGGCTATCAGATCTTAGGGATTAGCAAAGTCGTGTCGCTTTAAGGATTTAAAGACCTTAACTGATGAACATACCGAAGGGGCTTGTCTGAATATTTTACGGGCCGGAGTGACAAGTGCAATAGGAAAATATTAAATGAAACAAAATTTGTTAGAATATCTTTTCCCTCTGTTCCAAAAGGATGCCGGCAAGAAACTATAACTTTCATTCAATCTTAATAGATATCTACTTGGAGTTCAAAACCTGGCAAAACTCGGTAGCGTACCTGATTTACGCTGTTTTTTGTTCTTTAAGACTAGTAAATGTTGCTGAAGGCAGAGAAGAGGAGCACCACGGAGAATTCTTACAGAAACATTAACTCCACTAAACATCTGCGTAGCATAAAAATACGCCAGTATTCATTCATGGCGACCCTCTTCTTTACATTAAAAAAAAAACCCAAATAACCCTTATTCTGTAATTCCTAATCTCGGAATGGCCCTAACCATAAACTAGTTTGATAGTCTTCCATTACTTGTTCGGTGACTCTAAGGTGTCCTCGAAGAAATGGGTACTTTTTGTAGACTGTTCGGCACAAATCGATAGTTTTATCTCCATTTGTCCGTTTATTGTTGCTTTTTTTTTTTACCCACAATGCTCAATCCACTCAACTCTAATGATGGAGATAAAGGTAATATTTACGACAAGCTGACAAGACGAATCGCCCACATGAACCTTTGTACAGGCCCTTGATATCCGTCTAGACATTGAGCAAGGACGCGAGATTGATGCGATGACATATTGCACCATTAATAGCATCTACGGCAAGTACTGGACGTGTTAAAGCTAGTGGATCGAGGGTAAGGTTAATCCTTCCGGTTAAAAGGCGAGGCCGGTATCGATTATAACACCTCATGCTTTAGGAAGCCTAAGTTAAACCCCACCTAAATATGACAACGAGGTACGAGTGGAAGCTACTCAAAACCTCAACCCTCTTTGCCCTACATATCTGTGCTTCCTGTCGATTCAGAAACTAGAGGTTCCTTACATCTATTTGGAGTACTCCTTAATTTCTCAAGCGCAATCTAACGCCATTCCTAAAAAAGATCATTCTCATACGTTTATTCATAGCCTGAACATTACGTCTGAAACTGATGATGTACGTATAAACGTGTCCTCCGGCCAGCTCTGCTGTACGGTGCTCCGCTATATACTCACTTGACTGACAATACAGCTAAAGGTCTCCAACATTTCCAGAATGAGATCATGAGAATAGTGGTCGGACATACCGCTCTAGAGAGGTTAAAGAACGCTGACCTGCACCCGTTGCTTGGTGTGCCGTCGGTGGGTGAGTTCATCCGCCGGAGACACATCAAGTTTTTTGGCTCGTTGCAGTATCTAACAAACCAAGTGTATTTAGCATTATGACCCACCAAAATAGCTTGTTTCCACGCTTCCTAGGGAAGTATCGCAACCTAATACATGAATTGTACAGGTTAACGAGTTGGGAAATCCCTCTCTTCGACAGCTGTTTCAGCAAAACAGTTGGCCCTGGTGCTCGGCTTCCCAGACTCCGGAGAAGAATCGCCAAGAGCTGAATACAAGCTGAAAATATATATAACATATTATGAAGCCCTGGCTTTTTGATTTTCCAAAATTTTAAATTCCGAACACGTGACCTCTCCTTTGGCCAATGATGTGGCGTTGAATAGGGAAAGGTTAGTTCACGCCTATCCTTGAGTGAAGGACGTACTCCCGTTCATAGTGATCTGTTATTTTAAATTATTGGATCATATTGGGTATACTACGAATTTAAGAAAGTTTTCACTATTAACATAGTGATGGGCGCCGCTTCAAGATATATCACTGTAAATAGACTAGAGAGGTTATCTATAAAGGAGAGGTTGCCAGTTTTGGAATCGTTTTGAGAATAGAGATTGGGATGACGATTTTGTCAAATTTGCGGATGGTCGGTCAAACATATTTGACGTGAGGGCTCTCATACTTCTCATTTCCTCATAATTCTTATTTCTTCGTATTATTTCATATCATTGCATGACATCATATAACCTCATACATCATATTTGCATATTAGCGGAGTCTATAGGAGACCATTGATGCAGCATTGGGTTTGGAGTGAAAGCCCGTACTTGGGTGCGCAAACATTTGATGGAAAATTTATGTACAACTCAAAAACAGTATATGTAATGGTTTTTTACTTCACGTAAATGTTTGGTTGTCAAGAACCCTCCTGAGGGTCAATAAATTATAAGCTTAATTTAGTTTTGTTTTTTTATTAATAAATAAAATAAATATTACAACATGTACACATGCGGGATGTCAAATCGAACAGGTCCAAGAACAACATCTACATTAGTTTTTTGGGATATGTTTTATTAAATTATTCTAAGTAAAAGGTATTGTTTAATATGTTATAGTCATTCAGGATAGTCATGTGATTACCGGAGGTGGTAACATTTATAAGCAGACAAAACTGTCATTTACTATTAATTTATAAGTTAATCCACATATTAGTTATAAATCTCTATTTCATGTTGCGGAAGTAATACTGTAAATATATATTAAAAAACCATGACTTGAAATTTATGAGTGGCAAAATGCAATGTTCATTGGTTTTAACGACCTGATGGCACATTTTCTCTTTCTTTCTCTATCTCTCTGTTCTTTTTTGTTTTGGTCACACACACACACACACACAAAATTACAAGCATTGCCCACGCCGTACTCTAGGTTTAAAACAACAATTTTTAGGCAATAAAAGAACCTGTGAAGAAAGAGGCTTAAAAAGGAAAAGCTATATGATAAAGGAGCAACTACATTGTGCTGAGGTATCCTTATTAATTTTTGGCTGAATTGATAAGTTATCAAATATGTCATTATGATGATGATGATGATGAATCTGTCGGGCATCATTTGGGGGTGCCTAGTTACCCTAGCCCTAGTGACGAAGTGAGGGTTGATTAGGATATGACCAGGACAATTGCTTCATGATGGGTCTTACTACTGTACTATCTGGCTCCATATCTGAAAGGTATGTGCCCCGACAGTGCACTATGTTCAGGAGAAGAGGTGCAGGGTAGGTATTATAGGTAGTTTATGTGATCTTGGAATGACCATGAATTCACACTCGGTATCTAAGGGTAGGCGAAAACCATCCGGATCCCAAAGGTGAGTGAACCGGAGAGAGGCAGACTGAATTGCCGTGGGAGACACTACTAGGTAAAGTTTGTAGGAACACGAGAAATCTCTTCCAAGGAGCTACTAGTTTTAGCGAGACTAAGGCAGAGAATCCCACCAAGAAGGTGTTTTTTATTTTTTATTATTATTTAAATTATCAGCTAAAAGTAGGGGGTAAATATAGCCCCAAGTAGTCAATGGGCTGAGGTTTTATTCTGGCCAATCGCGTCCAGCCAATGAGGCGAGGTTTTATTCTGACCAACCGCATTGCAGGCTTGGATGAAGCTTAAATGTTCTAGACCAAACCCCCAGCCCCTTTACAAGGCCCCAGGTACATGAATCCCTCTGCAGAGCTAGTTTTTGCAGCTGCGTCTTTTATTTTTTACTTATTGTTTACAATATTTACACTGATGTGACTTGTGGTTTGGTAATATTATTTGTTTAACTTAATTTACAACACATTATAACCAATTTACAATACATACAATAGAGTATAGGGTGATTTATCTTATGTAGTTAGCGGTCGCTACAGAATCATAAGTCATATGAAATTGACAATAGTAAAATATAAACATACTGCAACATCCGGGTTGTGATCTCTCCGGATATGGAGGAGGCAGGAATACCCTCCCCAACTACATCACTGTGACTAGAGGCAGTAGCGATAGAGAGAGATCTACAGATGCTTAGCACATAAGTGGTGGGAAAAGTGCCAGAGGATGGGTAATGCTGGAAAGGTATTTAGGCAGTCGTATTAGGTATTGTCGGGTGGTCAACAATTGCCGGGGGGCGTCACTAGGGGAGTGCCTGATCACTCTAGCCCTGGTGACAAGTGCGGATTGTTGTAGGTAATAACATGGACCATGTTCCATGTCGGCGTTAATATCTGACTCCATTTTATTGATAGGGATGTGTCCCGACAATACACTGTGTTCAGGATGAGGTTCAGAGGTTCATAAAGAATAAGACCAGTTTTCAGAGTTCGGGCGAGAGATGGGCAGTGTAATAGGTACAAGTCGTCAGAAGTCTGCTAGAGGCTGTGAGGTGACTGCCCAGAGGTGTGGCAGAGAGAGAGTAGACTAGTGGAAGGCTGAGTGGACTTACTCCCAGGCCCCGGCGTATCGCGACGAGTGATAGTGGCTATCTAGATGAAGAGACTAGGAAAGAGTGGGTCTGCAGGGCGAAAACCCTTGATTTAAATATCCGTCCCCCCTTCCTACCGGAAGGCGGAGCCTGGCTGCCGGGGGTATGATGCCCAGGTGGCTAATCCCCCTTAAGTTTTATGTCTGTTGGCCTAAAAGGGTGTGTTTTATGATGTCACGCCTACCGAGCGATACGTGATCGCTCGTCCCCTATAGAACTGTTTATTGGCATGGCTTTTAGATTTTATGACCCCAGACAGTGACTGAAGGTCTGCTTGGGTCTATTTTATTAGGGGCAGTGGCTTATCCTCTCAGGTTTTATTGCAGGACCTTCGTCCCTCTGTTACCTGTTTCACGACTACCGACCTCTCTATGATTTATTACAAGAAGTTTACAAAGATTTGCATTTATATTATAATACATTATGCACCAGAGTGTAGGGTAATTTACATATATAGTTAGCGCTTCGCTACAGGTGTTTTGACGAAATGTGGTTTGATTGTGGTAACGTCCAGTTAAAAACATTGGTAACATAAAAGAGTGCCATTTTACTAGTTAGTATGTCCCCTCCCATTGCCGAAGTGACTATACTCCGGGAACCCTTCAGACTGTTGCATTTCGCAGCACTATCCCGAATTAAGATGAACCTTCCTGCCCGTCGCCAATACTTCCTTGGAACCCTCCTCTTCAGTACTATCATGACTAAAAAGCCTCTTTTCCTTCATGTCCTCAACCAACTCAAATCAGCTATGAAATCCCATAATACTAGTTACTGCCTTCCGACATGTATTTTCCTTCTCACAAATCTGCAGTATGTAACCGTTCTTTCCTAATCCGTTCCGCAAACCTTTGCAAACTATATTCACGCCAATATTTGTTGTTTACAAACTCTCCCAATCTTAGTACATTAACCAATATTAAGACATTAACCAGTTCTTTAGCTCACTTCAACCTAACAATTCATTATTATTATTATTCATTAATTGTATACAAACGCTATTATAAAATACCCCAATAACCTTTCATGCTCTTTTCCCCTACGGTAATAATTTTTATATTTTCTTTATGTTTTTAATGACGATTCTTAGCGATATGTCATTCACCTCTACTTATTTATTTATTTTTTTCACATCCCCTTGTCACAAAATTAATATATGCTACAAACGAATGTATTTACAATTGCTTCATTATATTTATTACCTGTAGCCTGGCTGCATTTTATACAAATTCTGTTTTCTACTAATAGGGATCTGCGCTGAATCAAAAGTATAATGATGTACATTATACATTAATGGACTGAAGTGATTGAAAGGGATCTCCACCGACAGTCTGTTGCCATCGATGCGGGGAGGGTGGTGGGGTCATAGTGTTAAACAGTGGGTTTGTGAGGTGCTGCAACGAGTCAAGAAACGTAATGTGTAATGGATGGACACACTCACCGAAAATATGAGTGTGTACCAAGCAACGGGTGCTGGTCATTGTTCTTTAACCTCTCTCTTAAGTTTTGTGTGACTACTCTTCTCATGATCCCATTCTGCAATCGCTGGAGACTTTTAGCTGCATTGTCAGTCAAATGAGTATATAGCGGGGCACCGTACAGGAGAGCTGGCCGGAGGACACATTTATACATCATTAGTTTGAGTCTATTTATTTATGTTTTTTGCTTCAAAATTTATAGGTTAACCTACACATAAGTTCGAAATCTCTACTCCATGTTGCGGAAGTAATACTTTAAACATATATTAAAAGAAACGTGACTAAGGGAATAGTATAGTTGCAATGAGTAGATGCTATAATGTCGACTTCTTGAGATATTTTCATTAAAATAACAACATATGTTCTCGTACCTACGTGCTTTATTATTTTTAAGCTAATAACATCTGTATAATTTATTTTATATATCAATTTGTTGTTTTTTCTATCCTTAAGGAACTTTTTCCTAGAATAAAGTGGTTTTTTTCATTTTTATTTATTGTTGTTATAATAACCCCTAACAATTATAATAGCATTGGAAGCAATATACAATATAGTAAATACTTAATGTTCCTGGGGATTTCCTTCTCGATAGCGTTTAAGTCCAGATTGGTTTTAACATCGGTAAAAACATATGAGGATCTGGCTTTGTATGACGTGTGGATCGAGTTCTCACTCATCCCCTTATCTAGCTGTTGATTCACCGGCGAACTTCGCACTGCTCCCGACTAGATATATACGTACGGTCTGCCCGTGTATTCCATCATTCTACCAACAGCGTCAGACAACAATGTACGCCAAGACGACATTTACAGCTTTTTTGTGAGTACACAATATACAATAAGTATAGGTATAGGTTATAATAAATAAGAATAAGTAAAGGTTATGTTTTTGGATAAATATGAAATCTAGTTTAAAATGGCTGCCTACCGCGTAGAGTAACTTGAGGTTTATTTAGACCGTAAACTTACTTTCATAACATATATATATATAAACTGGAAAATCATCTATATTTATCATTTTCTTATTTATCAATAGAAAATCTAAGCGCTTAATTCCCAAGCTGAATTACTCATTTAAGCTGAATTAGTAATTTAGTGAATTACTTTGTTAGTAAAGTCCATATTAACCTAATTAGAGCTTAGTCAGTCATACCGAAATCAGAAAACTAAAATGAGTTTTTAAGGATAATATTTGACAAACAAGGCAAAGTACAATAGTCAAATTGCACTAAGTATCCAAAACTGATTATATTCTGGATATTTTATTAACACTATGACCATTTTATTCACAGTGATGACCACAAACTACAGATAAATGTAAATTATTTTTTTTCCTTTTCTTCCTAGCCCCTTTAAATTTACAGATAATTATATACAACTATAGATCGTCAGGTGAATCTATTTACAAATTATTTTTGTATTTCTTGTAGCGTCGCTACATTATATACAGGTTTTGTTATTTTATTTTTATTTTTTTTTCTTCATAGCCCCTTTTAATTTACAGATAATTATATATAATTATAGATCCTCTGGCGAATCTATTTACAAATTATTTTGTATTTCCTGTAGCATCACTACATTATATACAGGTTTTGTTATTTTATAGAAATTATATAATGAATAAACAAGTATAATGATATACATTCTACATGACTTGACTGAACTGACTAATAAGGTGATGGGGCTCACCTTTTTGATCAATGTTATTTTATAAAAATTATATAATGGAATAAACAAGTATAATGATACGCATTATACGTGACTGGACTGAAGTGACTAATAAAGATGATGGGGATCACCTTTTTGATCAAACTTAACTAACTTACTTACTAATTCTTAACCTAATTTTTCCCTGACAGTCTCTGTTGCCATCGATGCGGGAGGGGTGGTGGGGGTCATAGTGTTAAAGAAGTAAAATATTGATAGGCTTAGGGCATAATATACTGTTAAGATATAATTTTCTATTAACACCTAGTTTTTTATTTATATTTTTCGTGCGACAATAGTGCTATAAAATAACATTTGTAACCAATGACTACAATGGCTATTTGAATCCACTATATTATGTATATTGTTATTATTGCTTACAACATGACCTGTTCTTCCTTTTGGTGCTAATTATTTCTCATAGCCTATGAGTATATTGTAGAACAACAATGTCAAACTCGTTAACCACCAAAGACCATATTAAGTATTATATATTAAATCGCCAAATAATTAAATAAACAAAAAGCTTTTATTGTAAACAAATCAATACAATACATAGATACTAATGGGCAGAATATAAACATATTAAAAAATTAATATTTATATAGATCAGTTTATTTTTTTCAATTTAAAATTATTTAAATAAAATAATATCGTATTTTTTTTTTTTTTAAGAAATTTTGCAAAGGTTTTTCATTAACCAAGTCTTCAAAATTTGGTTGAATTTGTTGAGCTGTAGTTATTCTTAAAACATGCGTAATAGTATAATGCTTACGTAATAGGAAAATGCTCAACATTGGTTTGCCCATTATTAGTGATAACCACCTGTTTGACTTGCAGTTTGAGATTAAGTTGACTAAGGTGATTTGTAATGTCTGATCTTTTAGCCATTGATCATCGTTTAATATTTCACATTCATCATTTTTGATTCTAAAAAAATCATTACTTCGTTCAAAAATTGAAAGAATCGCTTTAAAACTTCAACACTGGGAAGCCATCGAATTTCCGGGTAATGAGATTGATCGATCTACTCACTCCCTATATTTTTCTAGATATTTACTAAACTGACGGTGATCAAGTACACGTGCGCGAATATAATTTACAATTTTAGTAAAATTTTTAAAACATGTCCAATCTTTAGAACATTAGAGCATAGTAGTAAGGAGCTGATGAATAATACAATAAAAGCGTTGAAGCGAATTGTTGTGCCAACTTCTTCCCCACGAATAAATAGAAGTTCCCCTCTTCTCGGCCCAGAAAATACCCACCTACATTTTCATATTGGGATCCAAAGACCATATAAACTACCTATAATACCTACCCTCTACCTCTTCTCCTGAACATAGTGCAGTGTCGGGATACATACCTATCAAATACGGAGTCAGATCAATACGAATAAAGCTGCCAACCGACTAAGTCGCCAGCAAAGGTCAACGACCATACACAGGTCCACCCATTTTATCTCTTTCTTGACGCTCGCCGGACAGCGGCCGGGTGGAAGAGACCCTATCCCGCGGCGGGCGTCCCCTTTACCTTAACGACCTGACACGAATTATCAACTTCATTTGCTCATAAAAACTAGTTTTTGTAATGATCAATTATATTTATTCATAACATCCATCCTTGGTTGGTAAAAACATAACGACCCTAGTGATTGTATCGTGCATTGAAATAATCTCCAAAAGTTCTTCATTTACTTTCAAGTCGTCATTACCTCCCCGAATAAAAACCGGCAGTTGAGTTTTATCCTACACGTCTTTATTTTCGTCAACCGCAATGGAATTATTTATTTTAGTTGATTAGATAAACTTTCGGCTATGTCATCTATTCTGCTGGCAATGGTATTTATTTCTTGTCAAACTTACTTTAAAAAAAAATTGTAATTGTTCTAGGCACAATACTTCCACTGCCTGTATCAAACATTCGCTGATAATTTCCTCTTCAGTGATTGAATGGTTTAGATTTGGTTGCGATTAAATGCGATATCAAATAGCTCGTTTTTGTTACAGCAATTGTTTGCTTTGTTGTTTTTTAAGTATCAACTTTAATTCTCACAATTTATTTTCACAAAGCTTATTTGTTATAATTTTGTTTATGCATTGTATCGCGGTGTCTTTTAATATTATACCCTTTAGAAACGGATATGGAGCTTTTACATTATATATAACACACTGCGATCCCGAAGTTCACTCCCATGCCAACGTCTCTGCGACCACCTCCAGACCACATTCTTAAAATTATAGCCTTGCGCAATAATTGGAAGAATAGATGGTACAGGACGAGAGATCAGCAAGCCAAGGTCGTTGTGAATTCTCTCACAACGCAAATCCGGGGCTTGATGAAACTCTGGAAAACAGCACAGTGGCATGAGAGACTTCGTAGCACTCACGGAGATCACAGAAGTTTTGGAAGCTGTTGAAGACTACAAAAGGCAAGACAGCCACTGTCCGTCTTCACGAAGGCGACAATATTCTGACTGCTGAGCAACAGGCCACAAAACTGGCCGACCATTACGCTAAGGACATTACGGCTAGGACGGGATACTACCAAATGCCTCCTCCGGTAGATGCTGAACAGAACCACATGTTTGTACACAGGTGGTCTGAAAAGTTTCCGACTTCAACATGAAGATGATAATAAAATAAATAAAAGCTAAACTAAAAGCTTTGTTCGGTCGGAAACTTTTCAGCCCACCCTCGTATCACCGAAGCCAGCTCAAGGCGATTCTTCGCCAGTGTCAGGGAAACCGAGCACCAGGGCGTGACGGGATACAAACAGTGCTGCTCAAACAAATGCCAAGGAGAGGGATAGTACAACTAGCAAACTTATACAACTCTTGTATAAGATTGCGGTACTTTCCTGACACATGGAAACAAGCCATCTTGTTCCCATTACTAAAGCCAGCCAAGAGCGGAGATCACCCAGCCCGCTACCACCCGATCAGTCTGCTACCACAGATGAGGAAAATCTTTGAGAAAATTCTTTTGAATTATCTCAAAGATTACTGCTCGGAAAATGACATCATTCTTCCAGAGCAGACTAGATTCCAATCCAGTATGAGCACAGAGCACCCCCTTCTGAAGGTGCAGTCAGAAGTTAGCCATAACATAATTAGAAACATAGCCACGGCTATGATTTCCATTGATTGCACCCAAGCATTCGACTCGGTGTCTCACGAGACACTGTGTCAAATGCTCTGTGACCGGGAATGCCCGGAACAACTATATTCAATTCTGGCTAGCTTCCTGAAAAACAGATCGCTGCGGGTGCGGGTGGGTGATAGCTTCTCCGAAGCTGTGCCACTGACCTGTGGAGTACCCCAAGGAGCCATCTTATCCCCTGTACTGTTCAACGTGTACTCGGCTGAAATTGTCGGAGCCCGGTACAAAAATACCACAGTTACTGCTTTCGCAGATGACATAGCGGTGTACAGTAGCAGCATGAGTGCCAAGGTAGCTCTAAGGCAGGCTGAAGTAGCCTGTAACCAGATTGGGGAGACTCAATAACTCTGTAAACGCGGGTAAGACTGACTGCGTAATTTTCTCTTTTCAAAAGGGAAAAAGCCCACTATCTACTAGTTACACAGTAGGAACGGAGGAAAATTCACCAGCCAACAACCTAGTATATCTGGGGATCGAAATGGACAGACATGTCCATTGAAGCATACTCGCACGAAGTCTTACCGGCTTACGCATTTATTGACTTCCACCAATCTATCACTGCGTCTCAAGCTATTGATATAAAAGAGCATACTCAGGCCTACACTGCTGTACGGTGCACCGCTGTTTCGTTATCTGACGTATATAACAGCTCGGCAACTCCAACAATTCCAAAACGGTAAACTGATGAAAGTGGTCAGAGGTACTTCATTCGAGCTGCGGAGCAACAGTGAGCTTCACGATATCTTTGAGCTGCCTACGGTGGATGAATTTATCCAGCGTAAACATATCAGTTTTTTTGACTCACTACAATACTTGACAAACTCGGTGTTTAACAAAATAACCCCCGCTCCGTTCCCCCATCGATGGCAGGACGCTGTCGTGGCTGGAACGCTATAGTTTTAGGTTCAAGGTATAGTTTTTAGTTCGTAAGTTTTTCTCCCATTTTTTAAACTGAAGGTTAGCCCCATCACCTAGATTTGTTTTCACGTTATTGTATTTTAACCACAACCTGTTTAGTTGAGTAACCCGAACTCCTTCAAATGTATCTGCGCATAGCAGAATGAGGAGAAATTTGCAAAGTATCTTATTAATATTTTTGATTGTATAAATTCAAGGGGTTTAGAAGGGGGAAAAAAAAGTAATTTCCAATTTTCTTGAAAAGTGCGATGGTCTTCTCCTATTGATCGTTTTCTGCTCATACTTGAGGAGGTCTTGTGCATTATAAAAATAATAATAAATTGCCAGTTAAAGACTAAACAAATAACGCTGCATTTTTAAACTAGATGAACATTGTAAGGTGCAAACTGGACTACTATGCAGTATTCCTTCATTGTGAATATTTTCCGACTCTACTGGCCAAGTTAAATAATCTTTGCAGAGGAGAGTCTTTTAAAAAACTTTATAATGAATAACACTGGTGTATATAGAAATATTAAGAAATCAGTTACAGAGTTAGAACATACTGTGGTGGATGTCTAGACGCAAATGGGTGTCTGGCCCTAAGCAGGTTAGAAAAGGGTAGGATTTTAGGAAAAAGGAAGGGGTTACTTAAAAAGGGTTCTGTTGAAGACCCTTTCATATTTTATATCATTTCAAAACTGCCATGCGCAAATTACGTACATTTGAATCACTCCAAGACATGTCGGAGCCCTCGTGTTTGACATCAAAGACACTACAGTTTATTGACATAACTTGAGTTTAGGCTGATCACTTCAGCAAACACTTTTTCTATTCGACTTCCAAACGCAAATGGCTGACATTTTGTTGCATAAGTTTTTTCAAACTTATTCAACTAACTCATGGATGTTTTTTTTTCTCTAACTCTTCTTATCTAATTGATACTTAAATAGTATTTGTTATTTAGCCCTATCCTCAAACAGTATATTTTAATACTTAAGGGGATTCACATATATTGTTTGATAACAACACACATAGCAGTAATCTGTTCATAAGTACTCTTCTGAATTTAAACACTAACACTTAGAATAGCACTCGAGAATTCAAATTATTATTTGATGATTAAAATGTCATTTAACATGTCATAATTAATAAATTACTATTTTTCATATATATAAGTTATTCGCCACCGGGTAGAATGTGATAAAGAGAAGGAAAACGGGAACGTAAGACTAACTTCAGTTCTCGAAATAGACTGTCTTTATTTCTCTTTGTAATCCGACATATATGGGATCATGGGATGTTTATTATATCTGCATATTCCCTTCGGAGCTCATCTCTCCAGTCCTGCGCTCGCATAATTCCTTCTATCCGCGCTCCGCCGTCTTTCCCGACGTTACTCCCTCGTTTGGAGGACCTATATATCTTCCCTCCTATACGAATGTCCCATCTTCCCTTTTCATTCCTCACCCTTGCTCCTACCTTCGCTAGCAGGTCACATCCGATGATCCCCCCGTATTCCTTGGGCATTTTCCCCACTACATGAACTCCTCTCCTATATAACTATATGAGTTCCTCCCCGCCTCGAACCCATCTTTCTAGACCTATTACCGTTTCCCCTTCTACTTTACAGGCCCCCCCCCAGGGTAACCAAGATACAAGAACATACCTGTATTTGGGGTATCCACACTCCCAAACACATCCTCTCCAGGGTCTCCTGACACATTATCGTGTTGGTACTCCCGGTATCCACCAGGCACTGCACTCCGCACGCTACTAGAATAATTGGTAGACCGCTGTATGTACCGCTCACGCTATTACTTAATAGTGCGCGGTCGCCTCGCCTCTGCCACTCTTCTCAGATATCTCGTTCGCTCCTCTCTTCAGCCGCCTGTCGCCGACCGCTTCTTATAACACTGCTGCTCCCCCAGCCCGCTCCGCTTCCTGGTTACTCCCTCTCATTGTCGGTATCGGATATTTCAGAGGTTTCTGACGCCTCTGACTGCGCCCTCTCCCTCCTCCGCACCCTCTGAGCGTTTACCTCCATTAGCTCTGGTCGATTTCCATTTCGTCGACGGCTCATGTACGGGCACTGCTTGGCTACGTGCCCTTCCGTGCCACACTCGAAACACCTGATGCGTGGTTACTGTGCTGCCAAGTGTCCTTATTTTCCCGCACTCGTAGCATTTTCTATCCTCGCGTCTCCAGGGACGGCCTGCATTTGCTCGGTTCCTGTCTCCCACCGCTGTTGCCTCTCTTCCGCCGTACCCCGTCTCCTTTCTCCTCCAGGCGTCCGGTGTGGTTTTGGGCCTTCTGTAAGATACCCTCTTCCAGCCTACCTCTTCTTCATAGCCTGTAACTTCCTCTTCTCTGGCACTAGTGTCCACCATCTCCTGGGCACATTCTAGGAACGTCCGCTCTCTAGGAAGTCCCTCTTTTCTTCCTGTTTCCTTTGCCAACTGCAATTTTAAAATCGTTGACAGGAAAGCCATCCTTGCTTCAACCTCGGCCGCGCTCACGGACTCCCTCATCTTCTCGGTGATACTATTGTATCTCGCTAAGAGTGTTCCCGCATACTGGCCGTTCGTCTGGTAGGGCTTGTTTATCTCCCGGAACATCTTGAAGATATCCTCTTTGGGTGTCCATCTTCCCCCTCCGAACGCTTTTTTTAACCGTTCTTTTACGGTACTCCATCGGGTCTCTTAGACGGCTTGAATCATATTCAGGATGCTTCGCTTCACCCTACACACGAGCGCTGCTCTCAGCGACTCAGCGTCTCCTTCGGTGATAAGGTCTTCCGCTCGTTTTCCTTCTATTCGCGTCATCAGCCTGTCATCTCCCTTCAGGAAGTGGTTCAGTTCCCCGGTCTCTCCTGCAAATCTCTCCAGATCGGAGATCGATTTTCTCACATCTTGAGCCGTAATTGCCTGAATTTTCATCCAGGCCATAGTATTGGCATGAGCGGCTGCCATGGTTGTCTGGGTGAGCTGTGGTATATCCACTGCTGCGTTGAGCACCCCTGGTCTAAGTACTCCGGCATTCCCGTAATATAAGAGAACAAAACAAAAAGAGAGAAAAAAAACCGAGAGACGAAATAAGAGAGAAAAAAAACGATAGTTTCCCGGGTTTCGGCACCAGTTATTTGCCACCGGGTAAAATGTGATAAAGAGAAGCAAAAAGGGAACGTAAGACTAACTAAATAATAATAAAATAGACTGTCTTTATTTCTCTTTGTAATCCGACATATACGGGATCATGGGATGTTTACGTCCCATGATCGCATTAGTTTACAATACAGAGCTACCTCTGACTTTAACTTATAGACGTATGTTCATTTCAGACTACTTGGGGTAGTCACTGCTTCACCACTACTTGAGTTGAATGATTTACCGGTTAAATTTGGTCTCTGCGAATTCCCACCATTCCAAGGAGGATTCAGCCCCAGCGAAGTAAGAATAATTAGTATTTAAGTTAACGTTTTAAAAATAGGTTCTATTTTTTCTATTATCTCACTACTTCACATTTTAGTATAGTATAAAAAATGTTTGATATGACTAAATTCAAAGTATTAATGATAATTTACTAAAATGATGGCCTAATTGTTATATTTTAAATGTGTCTAGGAAATATAATTTTATTATTAAATTTAATGTCTTTCGATTTCAGTTTTTTAATAAGACGTGGTATATATGGAAATCCAAAGGGTACCTCTTCTCAAAAGTGGACTCTTGCGCTGGCATGGACACGAAGATAGTCGGAGATAACATACAAATTCTCAATTTCCAATACGAGCCATTGTAAGTACTTTTATCATATATTTATTCAGCTATACTTTATATGCAACGGTTGATGGTTTTGATAAGTTCACCAGCAAAATGTTAGAATGGTTACAGAGGCCTGAGCGTATGAGGCTCTCGTGATCTTCGTCAGCCCCCACTGGTTCTTATTCGGTGACGCGGCTGACGTAGGAGCGTGGGGGACTTCCCAAGACTCCACTTCCTCTGTCGCATGCGAGGAAGGTGACATTCATGTGTATTGGGAGGTCTCTGGGCTGTTTGTAAATACTGTGTGAATGAACGAGTGTATGCAAATTGTAAATATTCTATGAATGAGAACATTGAACACAATTACTAATTGCCCAATAAAGCAGATTGTAATTTCCTCACAATAAAGATTTGATTTGTAAGATGGTATATTTTCAACCAGATCGTCTTGGGAGAGTACCAAAGTCTGCGGGAAGTCATTCGAAACTTAAATAGTCTCCAGTGGCTTATTTATCTCAGCTATAGCATATAAGAATTAAATATGCATTAGATTTTTTATGTACGAGTATAATTCAGAGTAATATTAAAGTAAAACATTAATAACAATTTGTCGGGTTGCCACTAGGGGAGTGTCTAATCAGTGTGGCAGGCTGGCCTTGGGAGTCGATGTGGGCTGGACTGTATGTATTGCGGTAGCTGAACTTAAGTCCATGATTTTGTCCGCTATCAACGTCAGTTTCGATAAATTTGCCTCGTAGAGCGATGCCAGTATGTCACGGACCCTGTCTGGCAAGGCGCGTAGCCAGAGGTTGCGAATGACGTCCTCAAAGGTCGTGGGTCCTGCCAGTGACTGCATTTGACGCAGGAGATGTGACGGTTTCTGGTCTCCGAGGTGTGTCTCTTCCAATAACCGGTCAGTCCTCTGTAGTGGCTCTGGGTGTATGTTTCGATAAGACGAGCCTTTAAGTCTTCGTAGGGACTATCACTTGGAGAATACACTAGGTCTGCGACCTGTGTTAGTACCCTGAACGGAAGCTGAGCGTAAATATGCTCCGATTTGGCCTTAGAAGAAGAGATCCGGCTCGTTGAAAAAATATTTTCGACCTGCAGGAACCATAGTCTTGGGTCTTATTCATGAAACTCTGGCAGTTTGCACATCCGAGAAATGGCGTGTACGGTTGCACAGCATGCTACGTTGGACGGGGCTGGTGGGTCGTTCAGCATAAGAAAAGGTTTCTTCTGTCTTCTCGATCACCAGTTGTCGGGTTGCCACTAGGGGAGTGCCTAATCACCCTAGCCCTAGTGACAAGTGCGGATTGTTTGAGTTTATAACATGGACCATTGTTCCATGACGGCGTTACTATCTGACTCCATTTATGATAGGCATGTGCCCCGACAATGCACTATGTTCAAGAGAAGAGGTACAGAGGTTTCATAAAGAAGAAGGCAAGTTTTCAGAGTTCGAGCGGAAGCCCAGCAGCGTCACGGGTAAAAGTCGTCAAAGGGTCTGCAAGGAGACTAAAAGACGGGTGAGAGACTCGGAGGCGGATGAGGAGACTAAAAGGCTGACGAGGAGTCTCCACGAGGGAGATTCCGCGAGGGAGACTAATAGACGGATGAGGAACTCCGGATGAGGAGAGACTGGATTTTAGGGCCAGAAGCCCCGGGGTTAAATATCGTTTCCCCTTCCTGCCGGAAGGCGGCGAAGATCTAAAAAGGGTCCGTTTATGGCTGCCAGGTGGCTAACCCTTCCAGGTTTATGGTTGCCAGGTGGCTAACCCTTTCAGGTTTATGGCTGCCAGGTGGCTAACCCTTTCAGGTTTATGGCTGACGGCTGGCGACCCTCTTACGTTTGTGACTTGTTTATTACTGCCGGATCCCGCGCGTTTATTGCTAAAAACTTTACAATGATTTACATACATTTAGTTCCTGTTATTTTACTTTTGCTTACAATATATGTGCACCAGAGTATAGGGTGATTTAACTCATGTAGTTAGCGGTCGCCACACGATTCATATACAATCGATAAGTATTTGAGTGGATGTATTGTTGTTGTGATATTGACTGCTGTTAGATTTTCGTCGAAATTGTTTATGTATGACTTTTCGATATATTATTTATATCTGCATCAGGTCCATTATATGATATGGACTGGAGGTGTGATAGGTTGTATTCATCTTGGTGCATTTGAACAACACATTAATTCAAAACCTAACCTAACCTAACCATCCCAAGTCCAATCTCAATATATAATTCTTCAATACTCCCACTCAAATCTAATTTAATGGCTAACTATGGGTTTTTCGTATTATAAAATGAAATAAAACATCAAATTAAGTAATAATTTTCAGACTGGATGGATTTATCTGGACTAGAGGTGACGCTGATGCAAATTATGTCCAGTCCGAGTCACTTTTCTTTCCTGTCACATACAACTTGGCAGGTAAGTTCGCTTTATTAATTTATTTTCATTATTTACTATCCAATATTAAATTTATTTTTATTGGCGATTTTTGACAAATTTGCAATTAAACCAATAACGAGTAAAAACTCTTTCAAAGGCACTTCCACTTAGATAATCTCATAAACAAAATTGTCAATTTGACATAATTGTTGGTCGTTAGATAACTCTGACAGATCAATAACAGTCATTTAATAAAAAATAAAGCTGATAGCGGTTATAGATCGATTGATAAAAACACCTTATTTACATTATTCATAAATAAATATTTTGTTTACATACTTTTGATGTACGAGTATTGTGTCATGTTAGGTTTTTTTTTGCTCCGTAATTATACTATACAGCGGTATCGAGTCGGTCCCTCTTTAGTTTAGACATTGAAACTCAACAGCGTACCCTTAGGTTCAATCCTAGTTCAAGTTATTGTTTCGGTCAGATTAGATGACGATGGCGCCTCATGGCCTCTGACCTTAAAAACTCATTTATGTCACTTTTAGGCTAGAATCATCATATATTTGTAAAATCATCTTTAAGTGCATTAAGTGAACACTTGTTCTGAAGGGGCTGAAGTGATAGATAGCCTCACGTATTTATAACAAACACACACACAGAAACGCTATGGCTCCCCGTGCATGCTGCGACTCGTGAATGTACAAGTGAAATATGTAGTTAAACAAATATTGAGAACAAAGTTTAACTGTGACAATAGCTACTTTTAATATGAACTGATCTATCTTAAAAGACATTTAAAACTATGCGTTAAATGATTTTGAATATTAATAAAACTGTTCTCATCCCAGAGATGGCGGTTTGTCCTCAATGCCCACTGAATTTGCCATGCCTCTTTAGGTACCACCCCCCGTTGGGAACCACTGATGTAGACCAATGCACTTTGTTATATATACATAAGTATATATTTGTAGGTGATTCTTACGATATTATTTATTATTTTCAGGGCATAAGCTGAAAATCGCTTTTTCCATCATCGGTACAGATTACGACAACTGGGCCGCTGTCTACTTCTGCAAACAGTATCTCGGCTTCAAGATTGGTAAGTATTATCTTCCGATATATTCCTCAAGAAATGGAAAACTTTATTAACCTAATGATAAAACAGATTCGGGTACTTAGGGAACAAATTAAGAGCGGCAATATACTTATAAAATGTAACTTGACATAGTTAGAGAGAAATAGGTCAGTTAATTGACATCCGAATATTCGCAAGTTTGGTTTTTTTAAATATATATCTTACAAGGGTGTTTATTCAACTTAAGAGCGTTTGTTTCGTCCTTATATATCAACGTATAACAAACACACTGAAGGGTGGGCAGACCGAGAGAGACAAGGTGACACCTTTCCGGAAGTAGAGTTTACCCAATTAAAATCAGCTGTTATTTAATAAAGGGAGAAGGTTTCAAATTTGAATCGTGTTTTCTGCAAAAAGTTTAAAAAAAAATATCTATTTTTCCTTGAATTTGAAATGCTCGCGAGAACTTATTTGATAATAAACTTGTACCTCTTGATCGATGAGCTCATGTGAGCTGATCAATCGATAATGGCCTACATGAGGAAATATACATTTTGCCAGCAAATAAAGGCGTGGGCTAACGATTAATAAGTCATTTACCGACACTTATCACTGATGTATTGTCGTGAATTGCTACATATCTATGTAAGGAGTATCAGTGTCCTCATTGGATAGTAATTGCTAATATGAAGGGAAGAGGCTTTACGTTCAAAAAAGCCCTAGGTATTCACGTTTCGTCGGTTTGTAAGCAGTTTCGAATTAGATCTTTGTGTAGCTCCCCCCCCCCCTTTTTTTTAATAGAAGAACGAGAGTAGTACTTAATTTCAGAAAGTGTAACAATTCAGGCTACATTTCCACTGAATTATAATTATAAGAGCATTATAACCAGGTGAGCTAAAATAGCTGGTGGTCAAGGCTGCGTCAACCCCAAAATCCGACCAAATAAATAAATATTAGGAAGACCGGAATGTAATGTCATTAAATTCATTTTTAACAAGTTTTTGTTTTTTTATCAATGATGTAATCAACCTCGTCATCCCCAAAATGTGCCATCTAGTGTGTAAATTATCAATGCTAGATCGATAAAAATCAATTAGTTTTTGAGCAAAATATCTTGAGATGGCATTTTGGACATCATCCAATTTTTTTAATTTTTTGCCACTTTGAAAATGTAGCGATCGGAATTAATGGAAATCCGATGGCTCTATGTCGGACGAGTATGGTGGTTGAGGCAATACCTCCCACGCCAATTCATTAATTTTTTCCAGGGTTCGTCTTGCGCAGTGCGGTCTTAGTGCATTATCGTGTTGCAGAATAACGCCTTTCCGCGTTCGAAGAATTGCGCCATCGGGTTTCCATTAATTCCGATCGCTAAAAATTTGCAAATTTGGATGATGTCCAAAATGCCATCTCCAGATATTTTGCACAAAAACCAATCGATTTTTATCAATTCAGCATTGAAAATTTGCACACTAAACGGCAAAAGGCTGCTGATAACGAGGGTGATTACATTGGTAAAAGGAAAAACGACGTTAGTCTCCCTATTACATTGATAGTTATAGTAAATTTTACTAGTTCTCTATATGCTAAAATATAGCATTAACAATAGCTTATAGCAACAATAGATCGGCCATGATGTTGGTTCTAGGTTGTTATCAAAATTATCTTGTAAATAAAACTAGTTTATTGGAAATAAATTAACTTTAATTTGAAGGTTCTATTGTATCCACTAATCCTAGCGTGGTCACATACTTACACACTCTCCAGTAATGCATTACCAGCGCGACTCGATTGAGTCTCAAAGAATCGGGACTGTAAAAAATGACAGCTGGTGATTGGATAATGGATGATTGAATAAAGGATTCTTCAATGTAAACAAATGATATAATATGTAAGCAATATAAACGAAAGAGTCAAATAAGGATTTAATATGTTTTCTTACAAAGGAACTTTTGTTATATCAGTAATAGAAAATTTAAGTCAGTTATTGGTAACTTTTCAGGGGCGGTTATCATTCAAAAGTAGAATTCCTACCACTTTTCCAAAAATGAACAAAAAATGCGTTTTAACAATTTTTCTATCTGTTTGGATCTGGTTACGGATGAATAATATTAAATTAAGCACCTAGTCTCTCTCTCCCTCTTGTCGATATTATTCATTTGTTAAAAAGTAGAAAAGTCATAATATCATTCTTACTTCCCTCGACTAATGAAGATTCGAGAAGAACCTTTATTCTTCGCGTCAGATTTTGAGTATGTCACTTGAGTATTTTGGCGTGGATATTTAAAAGGATGTCTCTTTTCAGAGATGTCCTGGTTGATGTCGGATGACCGGACGTTCCAACCGACGAAAGAACAACGGGCCGAGATGACTAAGGCGGCGTCTCAAGTCGGATTCACCTTGGAAGACTACAAGCCCCAGGACAATTCTGGATGCCAGGGGAGACTCCAACCTCACCTGTAGTCAACCAGACGAACACTTGTTCGTTAACTATCTTGCGTCGTTCCTTTATTATTTTCGATGTAAATAGTATTGTTTGTAAGCACATTCTAACTAGCCGGGACATTTACAGTCTGTTATAGTGGAATCTATAGAAGCACCTTCTCACTAAAGGTGTTATATTTTATGCCACGATAAATTTGCCCAGATCTAAATAGATAATTTCTTAAACCGTTCGCCATATTTCCTTGTTATCTTATGCCGAATAAACGGGCCAGAACGTCGAGATGTTGTTTGATCGTGCTCTTCAAAACCACTCATAAGTCTCTTGGCCGACAGCGAACCACAGCGGTTTTAAATGCATCCTCACCGTGATGGATCCACTTTTTCAAAATTAATTTTTAAAAACTATAAGCAAAGAACTTTTTACCCACTTAATATCTCTTGGCGAGGCCATGTCGGCACTTTGAGTTAGAAGGCAGAAGACTGCTGAAAAATAACGATGCATGTGTTGGTTAAAAAAACAAAACAACAAACGTTCATTTCTTGCAAGAAATATTTTTCCATCTGTCCTCTTGTTAGAAGTTTTTGAGTTTATAAAGTATTCCCCTTAGTATGCCTGCTTGCTAGACTTGTCTGTTTTGGAAAGTATTTATTCAAATTAGAAGCTTTACGTGTTAGTTAGCAATTACTGGTGTGTATCTATCATTAGATACTTGTTATGTAGTATTGCTTATGTAAATTTTAGCATAATCTCCTGTATGAACTGTGATATTAAAGTTTGAACATTATCTATGTAGCTAGTGTTGTTTTTAGGTTAAGTTATGCTATACTATACCAAATACTATACCAGCATCGGCCATATGTTAAAACACATAATTCTGGAATGCTCATCTTACATAGAATTGTAGCAAAAAGATTTAAATTAAAACACAAAAATATATAAAATTAAGGAAGAATAAAGTTTATAATATGATGAGCATATTAAAAAAAAATCTTGGCAAATAACAGACAAAAGAAAAAGGTATATAAGTCTAAATAAATAAATATCTAGGTATTTAATTATTCTGTAACATTTTAAACCATGTTTATTTTTAACAAATTTATTTAACTATCTATTATGTATTATGTTTAATAAAGCCTTGAAAACGTTTGTTTCAATAAGCATTTTTGTTTTATGCCCGTTGTTTTATATTCCACTGATCCCTTTTGTTAAAATAAATAAAATAATAAACTAAGATGAAAATTCAAGTGATTTTATTGCCAGGTTTAATGATTTTTTTTTCTGTGTTGACAGTCCACTTATATATGTTATATAATATTATTAACCATGACGTAGATATATTTAATTTGATATGTTACTTAATAAAATTATTATTTATTTATTAATTACTAGTGGTTGATTAATAATACTTAATTATTTTTATTAACATTGTATTTTCCGTGTCTCAAGATATTCATGAGAAAAATCATTCCTCTATCTGGAACTGGGACTATTGATGGCAATTTGACTTTAAGTCATTATAATTCACTTAAGCCCCAATATTACATAAAAAAAAAAAGATTAGTAAATACATAGTAATAAACAGGAAATATAGATTTATAATAAACTAACATTAATGCCATGCGATACTTGTCAGGGCTTTAGTGAGGTTTCATTAAGTAAAGTCGTTAATGCTTTTAATAAAATATTTGCGCAACCGTAGCAAAAGCATGATGGTGTGATAAACTTTCTTTTTTTTTGTCGCTAAACGATCGGTTTATTTATCAATAAGTGCCTTTGAGTGCATATTGATGTAATATGTATTTTTGTGTCCAAGTCATTGTTTTGGAGCGATTGTTTAATATATCTATTGTCATTCATTTTACGTCAAGTATACACATAAGGCGACTTTCGGATTCAGTTGTATTTTTATTGATCCAGAATAGATTAGTTCAAGTTTTAAAAAAGTTGCAAATATGTCGATTGGAGACTGATGTGCGCTCTAAGAGATGCTAAGAGGTTCCAAATAAGAACAATACTAAATAATGCAACATAAATCCTGGCAATGGCCAGTTTCTCCAATCATGTCCTGAGCATCTGTGCCTCTCACGCTATTCGTCAGCATCCACTGGCTCGTATCCGGTGACGCGGCTGACGGAGGAGCGTGAGGGACTTCCCAAGACACAACCATGTGGATTTCGCAGGTCTCTGTTCTGTTTGTGAATACTGTATGAATGAAAATTGTAAATATGGTATGAATGAGGTCATTTATCACAATTACTTATTGCTCAATGAGGCAGATTGTAATTTTATCATAATAAAGTTGTTTAAATATAATGCAACAAATGACACAAGTCAACCACGGAGGTCATATAAATTATCTAGATAAATAAATATTTTTAGCCTAGTCACGATAGAACACTTGACAATAGAGTTTCCATTGTCTTTCAGATGAAGCTTTTACATTTTTCCCCTAAGCTAATCGAGGGATAAGTTAACCTTGCAATGCGATACCAAAAAAAGACAAATAACTAAATTTTATTTTATTTATAAATCATCTGTTTCCATCACATATCATTCTTGAGGTTTTCAATTTTTTTTTTCTATGTACGTATTTAGACAATTTCACTTTGGAAACGCTCACTAAACGCAGGTGGAGAAAGAAAGAGATTGGAAATTATTGTATAGGTTAGCAAGGACAGAGATCGATAATTCATCGATGTCGAGTGTTTATGGGTTAAGTGGAAACTAACTTATCTTTAAAGGATGACAACTTTTTATAAGAACTTAAAAGATTCCTTGTTTCTAAACATATTTTTGTTTTGAGCAATAAATAATATTTTTTAGTTTTTTTTCCCCGAAATCAGAAGTAATAAATTAATTAATGACACGTAATCGGGTTTTATGATGACAGCTATGATTTAAATGTCTTCCTTATGTCAAATGATAGGGGTCTCCATGTAAAATGTCATATTTTCAGCTTGAAACAGTGGACTTCCAAAATACTAGAACAGGGAGGCAGGCACCCGAGTGAAAACATCAACGAAACCTTGAAAAATTTGTATTGTTTCTCTTACTCATAAATATTTCGATTTAGAATTAATGATTACAATTTTTGCTGCCAGAGTAGAAGTAAATAAAAAAAAGTTATTTTTAAGGAATTTCTGGGGGGGGGGGGGCATAAGGACTTTTCAATATCCCTTTCACTTTCCTCGTAGTTTATTTTCTTTTAAGTCGGAGCGTAGTGATATCAGTAAGAGTTCATATAATCCAAAATAATATTTGACAAACCAAAGGTCACTGTAATAGTTAACTTACTGGACGTTTCCAAAGCTGATTTTTTGTTTTTTTTCTTCCTGGCCCATTTAAATTTACAGATAATTATACACAATTATAGATCCTCAGGCGAATCTATTTACAAATTATTTTTGTATTTCCTGTAGCGTCGCTACATTATATACAGGTTTTGTTATTTTATAAAAATTATATAATGGAATAAACAAGTATAATGATACACATTATACGTGACTTGACTGAACTGACTAATAAAGGTGGTGTGGCTCACATTTTTGATCAAACTTAAAACTAACTTACATACTAATTCTTAACCTAATTTTTCCCCGACAGTCTGTTGCCATCGATGCGGGAGGGGTGGTGGGGCCATAGTGTTAAACACTGGGTTTGTCAGGTGCTGCAACGAGTCAAAAAACGTAATGTGTGCCATCGGTGGATGAACAGACCCACCGATGGCATACCAAGCAACGGGTGCAGGTCGGCGTTCTTTAACCTCTCGAGAGTGGTATGTCTGACCACTTTGATCCCATTCTGCAAATGTAAAGCTTATTCTATATATTTTAAAAGCCATAACCAAAACATTTATAGTTAAGTGTAAACAAAGCGAGAATAAATTACTTCAAACTATTGTTAACTTATATAAGTTACCCAACCATAAGGGCTTGTGGCATAACATTATGAAGAAATGTTTTTATATTTTTTTTGTTAGTTTTTTTTGTTTTTGTTTTTTTATTGTATGTTAGCATAAGATTATTTTTATTATGGAAATAAACTGATTAAGTTCATTTCTCTTTTATATAAATGTTTATAAAAAATACAATTTAGTTCATAACGGCTTAGCTACAGATCCTTGGACCGACCAGTAATTAGGACAGCGCAGTAGGAATTATAAAGGTTCTAAGTTTGTAAAAACTTACTTAGGAACTTGGGTACACAGTAAGTAAATACTTAGTTTTATATTTAAACACTTTGTCTACAAATCCTGTATGGCGGTTGGATAGTCGGTATCAATAAGCATTGGTGATAAGGAGAGGCCAATCCTTCTTTGAGGATAAAGCTATTAGCGGATGTCACAACAAATGAAACAAATTGGCAGGCAGTACCACTTAGGAGTCGAGAGTGCTAACATCATTTATTCCATCATCAGATCTCAAGATGATTCTCAGGTGAGTGAGTGTTTAAGCAGTCACGTTAAATAGGGTAACTTCTTCGGGACACATTACTACAAAAAATCAACCAAAAAAAAAAAGTTTATAGTTCATAGAAATATGCTTAGTTGAACTGTCTATCAAGCATAGCACCTGAAAACTTTCCCTAATAGTTGAAAGCTAGTATTGGATCTATCATTATTGGATTTGTTGTAAATTCTTCATCTGACAACTCTCTGATTCGTTAAATAATTAGCGAATCCTTCAGTAGAGGAAATATTGAATGCTTCTGTAATTAACATTGTATGTAATTAAGATTATTTTTGAAACTCTCAATTATCTGAGCACTGAGATTTAAAGTTTCAAGGGGTGTAAATATTTTTAGGCGCATAAAAATTATAAAATGGTGTACATACAATGCATTGCAATATAACGTAAGCTAATTATTCTCTCACGTCATTTTTCTACTACGTGGCAACATGTATCACTATACTACTATACTAGAGTACGGTTGATCGATTAAGTGTTTAATTAAACTTCTTCAGCAAAAGAAAAAAAACTAATTTATTTAAATGATTCCAAATAGATGCGAAGAAATAATTACGGTATTAATCATAATATATCATAAACAGCAGGAATAATTACCAATTTATGATAGTCACTAATAAATATATACCATTAACTAAGTCAATCAGGTGAAATGTGTTTTTGTTAACTAGATATATCTACTCATATATTTATATATACAATATATTCCATATTCTAATTGAGGGCTGACGTGGGGGCTATCAGAAACTGCCCTTTCTATTAAATAAGTAGGAAGTTGAAAGTTGACCCTTCTTCGAGGTGGTAAAACTAAATTTTATATAAACATCAAAAATTAATTTATCTATACTTTCAAAAGAAACTCTCAATGTCTTATAGCGCAGTCAAATTAGGCTTTTGGTTTCCACTAATTTCCGAAAAGCTGAAAATGATTTTAAATCACTTTGAGCATCATAATTAATCAAGAATGATATGAGTTTGAAACGGTTTTTGAAGAGAGCTTATGACGTTGTGGCCGAAAAACGCCGTGAAATGTTACCCTGAAAATATTTCTAACGAAAAGTACTTTTTATAGAAAACTAAAGACAATAAAATTTCACGTCGAATTAGTATCTTAAATTTAAAAATCAACTTAACAATAAGGTCAAAATCTGGAGTCAAAAATGGGCCAATTTTACCATTTGAAAAGTGTATTAAACTCATTCAAGTAAGTATGTAATTCAAAAACGGCTACTCCAAATGAAAAATTCAACTATAAAAGTTATAGGTCATCAAATTCCTAATTTCTCACTAGGTGACTATCATTTTCAATTAAATGATTTTTGAAGCCAAAATAGATTGATTGGATGTGGATGGATTGATGTGTACTATGTGTGTTCAGTTTGGCAATACAATGGGGCAGTAACACCTTTGCTTTAACAATAAAGTATTTTTCTTTTCTTTTTTCTAGATATTATTTGGTCTTATTTTATTTATTTAATTATTAAACGTTTATTTTGAGAGTGGAAAAAAAAAAGCATGGATTCTCTTGTACACATAGGTTGTTATAAGTCTGACCCTTCAGCTAGAAGGTTATTTTTTATGTGCGTCTGGATGACTGTCAGCTACATTAAGCTAGAAGATGTTTCATTCGATAAAATATCAGTAAAGTTTTGCTAAAAACGGAATTTTTAAAGGTCCTGTACAAAACAGCTGTTTTCATATTCAGTGAAGTGCTTGCAAACGATGTTTGACAGTGAAAGTTTTTAAACCACCCAGTCACTAGGGTTTCTCGTTTTTTTAAATAAGAATCCCTAAAAATGACACAATCGATTTAGGATTTTAAAGATGCATTCATCAGCAGGCTGAACCACGGATTTTGATTTCTATTTCAGCGATGATAACTCAAATTATTATGAAGAAAATAAAAAACATAAAACAAATTCTGTCTTTTATCTTTTTGCGAACTAGCTTCTTTCTCCTTGACTTACTAAGAAGTGTACAACAGCACAAAAGCTATTGCGAAGAATGTAATTGTACCAACCTAGCAGGTGTTGAATGTAAGAAACATGTATTTGAACACATATCAAGAAATTTAAAAAAAATTGTTAGTGGTCTGGATTATTAAATGAATACTGAAGGTTAGGTTCCGAAAATTATAATTTATCTAATCTGTATAAATGTTTAAAATGAGATTGTAATGAAACGAAAAAAAGTCCTGGGGTTGTTGAGCATTGTGAGAATTGCTATATACCGAACCAAGTGGTCTGAAAAATACACTTTGCATATATTTTCGTACTTGGTATTATACACAGTTGACATGGGGAATTCAATTTACTTTGGAAATTTACAGTAGTTTTTAATAATAAAATATATTATATTTGAATTGATACATTTTAGAAAAACATACAAACGATATTAAATAAATAAATAATTTAGTTCAATATCAATGAATGCATTCTAATTATTGATGGTGTCTATTACAGTAAATATTAATAAATAAAACACTTTCGTTAAAAAACGTTTTCGACGAATTATGCCGTCGGTTTGATCTGATAGTAACTATAACACTTGCCGGTTTGTCTTTCAAACGAAGCATTTCAATTAGACATAATCGTGGCATTTTAGCATCTACAACATTTCTCCATATCAGTTTTACTAGAACATTTCATTGTACCCCCCCCCCCCCCGATTGTGCAGTATCCACCGATACACTAACTTAACAAACAATTACGAAAATTGCATATTCCAGAATGGCCTAACACTCACCAGCTGTATCTTGTTTACTCTGACAAAAGACAGGAAGCCTTTTTGTCAATGATGTTGAAGGATTAGTTTCCTCACGACAGTTACAAAACAGTTTCATGATAAAGCAGCAATCCAATTACCCAACTGTAGCCTTATCAGGTTGGCAAACATGAGGACAGCTTAAAAAAAATAAATAATTATTTAAATAACTACCTACCGAATACCTGGAAATGGAAATAATCTCATTTTAATTACTTCACAGCTTTACGTTCGATTGTGTCCTTGTTAACAATTCTATAGAACAGATTTCATTCACTCGCTCATTCATACAGTATTTACAAACAGCCCAGAGATCTCCCAAATCCACATGGTTGTCACCTCCCTCGAACGCGAAAGAGAAAGCGGAGTCTCGGGAAGTCCCCAACGTTTCTCCGCGAGGCGCGTCACTGGATAAGAGCCAGCGGAGGCTGACCAAGAGAGTGAGAGCCACAGACGCTCAGTACATTATTGGAGAAACTGGCCATTGCTAGGACTCCCACTGTTACGTATTTATAGCAGGCCATGGGGCCACTGCCGTTTTAGTCTCCGAGGAGGATTATAGAGATGAGTGGTGCAGTGCAATGACTGTCCTACGGGATTAGGGTGGTTGGATAGGTTACTATGGAATTTCATGAACTTGGAAGTGATGAGTTCGAGAATGTAAGGTATATTTGGCTCCCCTGGAAAATAAAATAAAAATCAACATGCAACATGCAAGTTTGCTCCTTCAGTTCTGAAGTTCTACAGCTATGCATTAATTGTGAAATATTTTACCTATTCCAATAATTTTTTCCCCGATTGTGCAGTATCCACCGATACACTAACTTAACAAACAATTACGAAAATTGCATATTCCAGACTTAAAATTTGTCTTTAATAATAAAATTTAACAATAACAGTTTTGTTGCTGACGTGATAAGATGTATTTACTATTGTTCTAAGGACTTGAGACAGGAAAGACTGAATGCGTTTTACTTAGTTCAGTCAGTGAATGAATGTTTTTAGTTGAATGAGTTCAAGTCCTAAGTTCAGATTATTTTAAAGATAATTTTGCAGTTTAGTGTTTGGTTTTCTATTGATAGGTGAGATTTCCTGTTTAGCAGTCTACATTTTACGATCTCAACGGGCTATAATGAAAAATAAATTTTCTTCATTAATTATAACTAATGATGTTTTGTTTGTTTTTACTGATTTATTTGTTATTTAATAGTACTTAATATTTAATAGACTAGAGAAATTGTTAAAAACAATCAGGGGTCCCTATTCCAAAAAATTATCTTTTTTAACACTGATCTAAAGTCAAATAAACTTCCTGTTTTTTTTAACACCCTTATTGTAACCCGAAGGTGAGCCCTATCACCTAGTCAATATCAACACAACATCAGAATCAAAACAATATCAGAATGTATTCACCCCGGTGCAACCATGTGTTAATCATTCACAAAAATTCGTAGATCCCACCACAGGTAGTCATACACAACGAATTAAATCGTTATGGGTACAAGCAAAGGCAAGAAACAAATCAGAACATGACACTAGAAGAAGTTTGATAGACTCATATTTGTGTGAATTTTTATGGTGCAACAGAAATAGCTGTAGCAATTTTTTTCAATCAATTAATAAATGACATTGTAAATTTTCGGCCACCAGAATAAGTATGTTCCAACACTAAAACATCTTTTACTAAACACTTTCCCCGAACCTTTCATTTGCAAATAATAAACTAGAGAAATGATTAAAAACAATCAGGAGTCCCCATTTCCAAAAAGACCCGTTGTGCTAAAATGTAGACATAACAACACATTAAAACAAGTTGATTTTAAATATTTTTTTTTACTAATTCCGAAAGTCTTTCATTTTGTGTTAAGGTCAACAGTTGACGAAATAATCGGAGCTATAAATTTAAAATTTGACATGAAAAATAAACAGTGAAACTTCAGCTTAAAAGGGCCATTTTTGTATTTTAGGCAATAAACTTCAAGTCTCAATCTTTTTATTGACATAACATTTCCTACAGTCAACATTTCAACTATTTAGGCATTATCAGGTCTATAAATTACAACAAGATATGTATATAAAATGTTATGCAGTACAAAAAACCGAATGCATTAAGATTTAATTTCATAAATAAATAGTTTGAAAAAACAATAAAAATCGTATTACAACAAATTTGTGAAAGATATCTATTTTATATATTTGTTGTGACATTTTTGTGTATACACCGATTTCACTGTATTCAAATCAATTAAAATTTATTAGATTAAAACAAAACACTATTTTATGAATCTGAGGTATACAAACTTACTAATCAGTTTTTTTTTTGTTTTTTTCCCCTAAGCTCTCTAGTTAGAAATTCAGGATGAGGGAAAAATATAGAATATTTAGGTTAATCGGATCCTTGTACTAGGAGTACCTGCTTGAAGGTGGTGTGAGAGGATTATGGGGTGTGTGAAGCCTCGGTGGAGGTTGGTTGTTTCGGTACAGTGGTCTGGAGTCGAGTTATGGTGCTGGCATGTAGGAATCTAAAGAGTGGTGTCCTAAACAGTAGAGCTGGCCTCAGGACACTTTTGTATATTAAGAGTTTCAGTCGAAGGGATATGGTATGGCTTGTGATGAGATGCTGGAGAGAGTAGTAAGCTATGCGTATTCGTTTCAATTTCTTCTGCAAATGTCTGCCGAACGTCATGTGTCTACCTAGGTTGATGCCCAGGTAGCAGATGCTGTTGGCTAATTTACATTGAGTCCCGTCTATGGTGAAGCTGGGTGGACGCTTTCTTTTCCCATGCTGGAAAGAGAAGATGATACCCTGAGTCTTGGCTGGGTGCACTTGAATGAGGGCAGCTCGCAACCTGTCGGCGATTAATTGACTGGCACCCTCTGCAGCCTTTAGAGCTTTCGCTGGGTTGAGGCTGGTGCTGTAGACCCTTATGTCGTCCGCATATGCCTCTACCTCACAATTGGAGTATGATGCTCCTACTACTACTATAAGAGAAATTCGCTTATTTTTGAGTAAACTAACCAATACCATGTTGGTGGGAGGTACGTAAACTGTATATTTTTGAGTACTAGAACTCAGAAAAATAATATTAGAAGAGTCCGTTAATATGCAGGTCTCACTTGTTTCCCCACATAATACCAGTTAATATTTCCTAATCAAAACTGTGTGATAAGAATTTGCTGTGCCAACTTTACCACGGATAGGTAGAGAAGTTGACCCGAAAACACGTGCCTACTTTTTTATGTCAATAAATCACTCACTTCAGTGTAGAGAGACAGAAGCCTACCCTCAGATGTGAACTCGTGGCCATTTCCTGTCCACGTAAACTACCTGTAATACCTAACGTGTACCTCTTCTCCTGGACATAGTGCACTGCCTGGGCACACCTTATAAAATGTAATACGGATGAATAAATAAACACGAATTCAGCTGACAGCTTAATAATTAATAATTAATGACAGCAAAGCTAAAAAACCACAGGTTTTCTCTTTCTTACCGCCCAGCGGTCTAAAGCTAGGTCAACGATACCTCCCCCGGTGGAGGGTCACGACTGAAATGTTGATTGCCGGGAGTCGTAATTGAAGCCTGTCGGGTTGTCACTAGGAGGTGCCTGATCACCTAGCCCTGGTGACAAGTGCGGATTGTTCGAGTTAATAACCTGGACAATCGTTCCAGGACGGCGTTAATATCTGACTCCATTTATGATAGGTATGTGCCCCGACAATGCACTATGTTCAAGAGAAGAGGTACAGAGGTTTCATAAAGAATAAGGCCAATTTTCAGAGTTCAAGCGGGAGCCCAGCAGCGTCACAGGTACAAGTCGTCAGAGGGTCTGAAAGGAGACTAAAAGACAGGGTGACAGACTCAGAGGCGATGAGGAGATAGTAGCGTTTAGGGTCAGAAGGCCCGGGGTTAAATACCATTTCCCCTTCCCGCCGGAAGGTGTCGCAGGTCTAAAAAGGGTCTGTTTATGGTGGCCAGGTGGCCAACCCTTTCAAGTTTATGACCGCCGGGTGGCCACCCTTGGTCTAAAAGGGTCTGTTTATGGCTGACGGCTGTCGACCCTCTTACGTTTGACTTGTTTATGACTGCCGGTCCCGCGCATGGTTTATTGCTTAAAACTTGTACAACGATTTACATTATATATGCACCAGAGTATAGGGTGATTTAACTTATGTAGTTAGCGGTCGCTACAAAGCCATTATCGTAGACACACATACCTGACAGACGAAAAACGAACTATTCTGTTTGTAATAGAGCAGAATCTCCCCCTTTTTGATTGAAATATTTGTCAAGTTTCAGGTTAGCCTTATTCGGATGTTTGCTGGTGGTGACCGCACAGTCCAAACGATCAAATGTCACCACTAAATTCAGGAACACCGTGGGCTGGATGCATGGCTTGTGCAAAAACGAGATACAGACCTTGCAGCCCGATTTTCAGCCTGAAATGGTGAGTACTGATTGCAAAGTCAAAGTTATTTTTTAAACATTTTTAACTTATACATATAATATTTTCACACGAAAATTCCTACTCAGGAATCGATGAGATTTAGTTTAAAACTTCCGAAAGGAATGAGACAGATTATATCCGTGACCTGCAACCCCCACCGCTACCAACTAGATGACAACTCAGTAGGTCTGGGAAAGCAGACAAGATGGTGGACATTACGGCCCTTGGCCAATCAACAAGCCCCTGACGGGCAGACCACTGAACGCTAGCCAACCCCGAACGAGTCAGAACTACATGCCTAGACAGACTCTAGGCTCAACCTTCAGTGGACTCTCACCACTGTACCGAGATATGCACACCTCAGCCGTGGTCTACCACACTCCTCAATTCCTTCACCCAACCTTCAAATAGGTCCCTCCTAGTAAAAGGATCCCTTTCACTCCTATAAATTCCATGTTATTTTATTTCCCTCCCATTTCTCTTTTCAAATATTGAGAGTTTTGAAAAAAAAGAAAAAGATGGATTATAAAAAAAAACGTGATGTCTTCTGCCACAGATAATTAGTCAAACAGACGAATGACTATATATATATATATATATATATAAAGTTATATAGTTATATTATAGTATATATATATATATATATATAAGTTAACGATCGTCAACGAAAAACGAGAAGAAAAAGGAAAGAGGTTGAATGTAGTTACTGAACGAGAGTTGTCACAAGACTGTTTTTATTTGAGCTTTTAAAGCCTCTCTAAATACATTCGGGATGTTTACATCCCGATGACTTAAAGATTAGGCTGGCTGCCTACGACGTCCGAACCTTAACTCCCCCCTGCCAGTTTACGCATATCTCTTCGTAAACTCCAAGGTCCGCCGCACTCAGCACACAGCCTGTAATCCCTTACATCACGTTTACGGTCTAATATATTCATAGTCCTCACAAAAAAACAAAGAAAAGAGATAATACAGAAATAAAACAAAAATAATAATAACAAAAAATAATACATTCGCCCTGGACCCGGTGGCTGCCAGGTAAAAAAAAAAAATGGAACATCCACAATATAAATAATGAAAACAAAAACTCTCTCTGAGCAGCACATGTGAATGTGAACATGTGAAACATATGATTCCGGATCAGTTGCTCCGTATCGGATCGAGGGCACACCATCTTACGCACATTCAACACCCTCCCCCCTGTGTTGGGAGTTTCAACTGTTCAATGTGAACGGTTCGCCTCTTCTTTGGGGTGGTCATACTCTCGATGGTCACGAGATTATGTTCCCGAATTATGATGACCTTAAAGGGCCCCTCATACCGAACAAGTTCCTTACTACGATTTGACACGACTTTTCTGTACACAACGGTCCCAATCGATATTGCTCCTATGCGATCCCGCACCTTCAAATTTGCCCGTGCCACGCGCTTGGATTTTTCGCGCATAATCTTATCGCGTACTTTGTACCACATCTTTCCGAGCTGTATGTGGGTGTTATGGAGCTGTGCCACCATTCCCTCATCCGCCACCGTCTCTGGCCAGTTCCTCGGTCTCACTCGTAATCCAAACAAAATTTCGAAGGGTGCTAACCCCGTCGTGGCATGTATCGAGTGGTTGTATGCCGCCACCGCCATTGGCATCGCTACGTTCGCCGACAGGCCTTTATCCACCTGGTACACGCGTAAGTGGTCGCTGAGGGTGCTGTGTAACCTTTCGATGGTTCCCCTGCTCTTGGGATGCCCGGGGGTATTAAAATGCCATACCACATCCCGTTTTTGCATTTCGGCTCTCACGGTTGCATTGTCAAACTCCCGTCCCCCGTCCGACGAGATCCTCTCTGGTATGCCGTAGAATTGAAACCATGTGTTGAGGGCTTGTAATATGGAATCTGATGACTTGTCTCCCACCGCGTAGGCCATAGCCACTTTGCTAAATGGGTCGATGATAGTGACCCACTTAAAACCCCGCCACGTGAAGGTGTCCACTTGAATCTCCGTCAGTGGTGCTTCTGCCGTGGGTGATTCCTCCTGGAGTCCCTGCGGGGGATTTCTATCATATTTCGTCTTCTGACAAACTTCGCATGCTCCGATTACCTCCTGAATAGTCCGCTGCATCCCCCACCAAAAATAGCGCCTTCGTAGTGCTTGTGCCGTCTCCTGCCCACCGCGGTGGTTGGTTTTTCCTTGGTGATACGCCAGTGTTACCTCGCGTTGCTGCTCCTCGTCCCGCAGGGTTTGGACCACGGAAAGACACCGAATGAACGAGCGATCCACCCCCAACAGCTCTTTCTGCCACAGCTTTTTAATTTTGTCCCACACAGTCTCGTTGCCCACGAATAAATGGTGTGTTTTGCCGGGTTTGGACACGTCCTTGAGAGCCTGACAAATTTGATCTCCTCGAACTCCCGGTGGTGACCAAATCGTCGCGATCTGACTCCTACCGTACGTACTATGGAGTATTTTCAGAGCACCCGATGTTTGAGTTTTCCAAATGATCTGTCTCCGCTTATCATTGATAATTTCGTCCGTCGTCTCCATATCACGCGGTCTCTCTCCTATAGACTCGTCTGATGGTGTGTCCGCACTCCTGTCACTATCTTTCCGCGTGCTGCTCCTGCCCGCTTCTCCAGGCGTCCATTCCTCAATGAACTGCCTCATACCGCTCGATGTTTCCCCTTCTTCTATGGCGTTCACCATAATAGCGCGCGACAGCCAATCTGCCACGACGTTGTCTTTGCCTGGCTTATATACAATATCCAGATTGTATTGGGCTAAGAATTCCTTCCACCTTGTTACCCTTGAGGAGGATTCTTTGAGTTTTCCGACCCATTGAAGAGGTCGGTGATCCGTATGTATTCGAAACCTTCTGCCAAATACATACGGACGGAAGTGCCCAATGGCCCACACTATCCCGAGGAGTTCTCGTTCCAGAGCGCTGTACCACGCCTCCGTGTCCGTCAGGCGTCTGCTCGCGTAAGCCACCGGTCTTTCCCCGTCTTCGCCTTCCTGTGACAATACTGCCCCCAAGGCATAGTCGCTTGCGTCGGTGGTGATCGTGAAATCCTTCTCAAAGTTAGGGAAAGCCAAAATCGGCGCCTCCTGCAAACGTGCCAAGCATTTGCGGATATTCTGCTCTATCAGCGGCGTGATCATTATCCGTGCTCCTTTCCGTAGTAAATTGTTAATGGGTACCATATATTCTGCCATGTCCGGCACGAAACGGCGGTAGTAATTGAGCGTGCCCAGTAATCTCCGAATCCCTTTTACATCTTTTGGCACCTCCATTCTCTGGATCGCTTCTACTTTCGTCGAGTCTGGTTGAACCCCTTCCTGTGAGATTGTGTGCCCTAAAAAACTAATCTGCTCCTGCCCCAGTGACGATTTGTCTATTGACAGTTTCAACCCGAAATCCCTTAATCTCTCAAATACGTTCCGGAGGTGTTGAATATGTTCCGATTCCGTTCGGCTGAAGATCAGCAGGTCATCCATGTAAATTTGGCACATATTTTCGTCCATTCCTCTCAGAAGTTCGTCCATGAGACGCTGAAAGGTTATTGGAGCATTTTTGAGACCGAACGGCATTCTCGTGAACTCAAAATGCCCTCTTTCAAACGAAAACGCCGTTTTATGTTGGTCATGCGCAGCTAGTTTGATCTGATGGTACCCTGCTTTTAGGTCCAATGTGCTAAAAATTTTTGCACCGTTTAGCCTGTCTAGGATGTCTTCGAACCGCGGGATCGGATATTTTTCGTCCAGGGTATTATCGTTAAGTTTCCGAAAATCCACCACGACTCGGTATTTTTCCTCACATTCTCCCGGTCGACTTTTCTTTTTCACTGCCCACAAAGGGCTATTATACGGAGACGTGCTATCTCTGATAATACCTTGGCGCTTGAGATCCTCTATCTCCTTTCTAATGTGTTGTCTGAGCGCTTGCGGATACCGCCTCTCCTTCACATACGTCACCCGCTCTACTCTCATGTAGCGTTTTCCCCGTTGCTCCTAGCTTGTCCCCTTCAGCGAAAAAAATATCCCTAAACTCGCTCCTCAGACTCTCCCTCCAATCCTCCACTCTCTTAACCGCTCCTATTTGCTCCGTTTCGCCCCTTACGCCCCCCCGGCTTCGATAGGTTCGCTTCCCTATTTTGATCCTCCAGTTCTCCCCCTCGTTTTCGATGCGCGCGCCTACTTTTCCCAGTAAATCACACCCCACTATTATCTGGTATTCCCGTGGCATGTCTTCCACGACGTGTACTTTTATGTCACCCATTACTTTCGCCCATTCTTCCAGCCCCACGACCGCTTCTCCCATTACTTCGCAGGGTCCCCCAAGAGTAAGTAATTTACACTTACATACCTTGATCTGGTGTGCCCTCTCTCCTCTACGCAACCTCTCTAACGCACCACGAGATATTATTGTATTGGTGCTGCCAGTATCAATGAGGCACCTCTCCCCCTTCCCGAACTCGATAATTGGCAAACCACACATCCTTTCCCGCACTGTATTGCACCTTAGGATGCGGTCGCCTCTCTGCTGCCACTCTCCTCAGGCCTCCGTACGCCGCTCCCATCTGCGCGAGGGATTCTTCTGCCACTCTCGTCGTCTGCTCCCGCTGCGCTTCGACTCCTCTCCGTCTGTCTCCGACGTCCCTGATGACTCGTCGCCCGATGATCCAATTTCTCTTGGTGTCGCGCTCCGCCTCTCCCGGATTTCCTGGTTGTTCACCTCCATTGGTTCTGCTTCGTGAAATTCCCTTCTACGAAACAAGTATGGACATTGTCTTGCTATGTGTCCTTCTTCCCCACACTCAAAGCACTTAGTGCGAGGGCACTGAGCTACCAGATGGCCCGTCTTTCCACAACCATGACATTTCCTTTCTTCTTTCCGAGGTGCGTACCTAGGCCTCGTCACTCCCAATCTTCTCTCTCTTGTCGCTCCCCTGTCTCTACCGGCAAACGGCGTTTCCTGTCTCCTCCACACTGCTTTTGGGGTCCTGTTTCTCCTATATGGGATCTGGCTCCAATCGTTGTCATCTTCGTTCATTTTTACTTCTTCTTCCCTTGCGCTAGCATCTATCATCGCCTGGGCGCATTCGAGGAACGATCGCTCATTAGGGAACCCTTCCTTCCTTCCCGTCTCCTTCGCTAATTGTACCTTTAAGATTGTTGACAGGAATCCCATCCTGCCCTCCACTTCATCGGCGCTAGTTGTCTCCCTCATTTTCTCATTTATTTTATTGTAGCGGACAACCAGGACTGCAGCATACTGTCCACTATTCTGTCTCGGAGATTTCATTTCTCGAAACATTTGGAATATATCCTCCTCTGGGGTCCATCGTCCCCCCCCCCATATGCTTTTTTCAGTCTCGTCTTTACTATCTCCCACGAGGTTTCCTCGTCCGCCTGTATCAGGTTCAGCACCTTCCTTTTCACCCTGCACACCAGGTCTGCCTTTATTGACTTAGCGTCACCTGGGTCGAGTAACCCTTCGTCCATCTTGGCTTGTATCCTCTCCATAATCCTATCTCCACCTTTGAGAAAATGATTTAACTCACCTAGTTCCCCAGAAAATTTTTCGAGGTCTGAGATCATTTTCCTCATGTCCTGTGACGTCACTGCCCGCACCTTCATCCACGCCAGTGTGTTCGCATGGGCTTCAGCCATGGTTTCTTTAGGTAACTGTGGAACTTCAAACGCTGCCGGCCGCAATTCCACCATTACCTACTTTAATTAAATCACACGAAAGTGAATAAGAAGGAAAAAAAAAAACAAAAACCAACTCGCACGTTAATGACTCGAACCCACTCCGCTCCCGGGTTTCGGCACCAGTTAACGATCGTCAACGAAAAACGAGAAGAAAAAGGAAAGAGGTTGAATGTAGTTACTGAACGAGAGTTGTCACAAGACTGTTTTTATTTGAGCTTTTAAAGCCTATCTAAATACATTCGGGATGTTTACATCCCGATGACTTAAGGATTAGGCTTTATTTGAGCGTTGCAGTTATTCTCATAGGGTACATAGTCCCAGAATAAAGATTTTTTTTCTATTCTACCTATATTTAGTTCGGCTGGTTTTAACTTCTCACTGGCATCTCAATATAATGTATTTTCAATAAAAGAAACGATACAAATAGTTAGCCAGGTATTGGTACATTTGAGTAGTTAATTTTTTTTTCTTTTAGTTCTTCAACGGCTCTTGGTACCTGACCCAAAGCATGGGTACAATGATTAGCAGCATGTACAGAAAGTGTACAGCCTTCACAGCCGCGATGTCAGACCCAGCTAGTCAAATAAACATCACCCTGTCTGCATACTTTCCCATGTAAGTATATGCGTAAGGGTTTAAGTGATTTAAGATTATTTTTTTTACTAAAAACCATAAAAGCTATGTTAATATTCATAGATAAATGTTTGCTAGAGTGACATTTCGCATTTTATAGGGCAAGCATGTTTAGGTATCTAGGACAAATTTCATTATTCTGAGTATTTTAAAAATTATTTATTATAAATTATTTTTTTTATATTAAGTGGTATTAGGTAAGTATTGACTTTTAAGGTGACGATTGAATGGAATCAACTTCAGATTCGAAACAGCCTAATGATGTTCCAATTATTCCCGTTTCATCATTGGAAATGGCATTTAACAATATGCAAACATGTAAATATACCTGTTGTGTCAACTTCTTCACCACGAATAAATAGAAGTTCCCCTCTTCTCGGCTCAGAAAATATCCACCTATGTTTCTATATTGTAATAATAAAAACTTTCAAAAGGCGTCAGTTAAGAGAAGGAGAAACTAGTGTACGGAACAGCTGAAGCCACTAGGGGGCGCGCCGGGGCTACCCCCGCCTCTGACCTGCCTATATAAAGCCGAGATTTGGGGCTTGTTGCCACCTGTGGAGTACCCCAAGGAGCCGTTTTATCCCCTGTACTATTCAACGGGTACACGTCTGAAATTGTAGGAACCCGATATAAAAACACAACAATTACGGCTTTCGCAGATGACATAGTGGTGTACAGTAGCAGCATGAGCGCCAAGGTAGCTCTTAGACAGACTGGAGCAGCCTGTAACCAGATCAGTGAGAAATTGGGGAGACTCAATATCTCTGTAAACGCGGGTAAGACTAACTGCGTAATTTTCTCTTTTCAAAAGGGAAAAAGCCCGCTACCTACTAGTTACATAGTAGGAACGCAGCAAAATTCACCAGCCAACAACCCAGTATATCTGGGAATTAAAATGGACAGACACCTCCGTTTTAGTAACCATTTTGCGAGGAAGTTAAAGCAAACTCGCATGAAGTCTTACCGGCTTACATATTTATTGACTTCCCCCCAATCTATCACTGCGTCTAAAGCTATTGATTTACAAGAGTGTACTTTAGTGTACTACTCTGCTGTATGGTGCACCGCTTTTTCGTCATCTGACGTATACGACAGCTCGGCGACTCCAACAATTCCAAAACGCTGGTTAAATAAGTTACTGATGAAAGTGGTCAGAGGTACTTCATTCGAGCAGCGAAGAAACAGTGAGCTTCACGATATCTTTGGGCTTCCTACGGTGGATGAGTTCATCTAACGTTGACATATCAAATTTTTCGACTCCCTGCAATACTTGACAAACCCGGTGTTTAACACGATGACCCCCGCTCAGTTCCCCCATCGATGTCAGAACGCTGTCGCGGCAGGAACGCTTTAGTCTCAGGTTCTAGTTTTTAAGTTTTCCCTCATTGTAAATAGAAGGTGACCCCCATTACCTAGTATTGTATACATTACATTGTTAATTTTAACTTCAAAACGATATTGTAAATTGTAATCCTACCCTCCTTCGAATGTATCAGTGCATCACAGAAAGAGGAGAAAATTGTAAATAATTTGTTCACTGATTTTGTTCATTCTGTTCCCATATTGTAAAATAAATGTTAAGGTTAAGGTTAAGGGTGGGGGAACAAACTCTCTCTCTCTCTCTCTCTCTCTCTCTCTCTCTCTCTCTCTCTCTCTCCCTCTCTCTCTCTCCCTCTCTCTCTCTCTCTCTCTCTATCTCTCTCTCTCTCCCCCTCCCCCCTGTACTATTCACCCTGTATTTTGAACATATGCGAACCCAATAGAAGAGAAATTGCAAATGAACGGGAATAATGACAATAGGTAAGGGGGATGCTTATAAGTATACTATGTACATTTTGCCGATGATCATGTGATTAGGCATCATTTATCATGTGAAAGCTGCTAGAGGTACTCCTTGGTGGCTTCAAAGTCAGCAAAACCAAAATGGAATATTTAGTGTTTACATATACACCAGCAACAACCTTCCGCTTCCATCTATTATCTTAATTTTGTCTCATTGATTCTCTGAAAACAATACAAATATTTTTTCAGAGCTGATCACAAAGCGTTAATTATTTATAAAAAAAAATCATTAAATTAACTATTTGAAATTTAACTTAAAGAAATATATAAGTTAAGTAAGCAATATTAATGCTTCATTTGTTAATTGCAGAATATTTACAACGCTTACAAAAGATGTAGTGATTCCTCACGGAAACAGTAGCATTCCTAATTACCGACTCGAGGGGAGACTCTTTGGTGAGCATTCTGAAGCGTTTAGTATTAACTAATTGTGTGAGCTACATATTTAAATATTTTAATGTTTATGCTAGTGTATATTTATGGTATAGATTAATAATAATAATAATAATAAAATGCTCCCTACCTCAGTAGGGCTTCTTTCCTGAGTTCGTAAATCATAGAAACAGACCACTTACCCAGCTAAGCATTAACAGGACATGGAGTACTAATGTCGTACAAATGTAAACTGACAGTTTAGTTATTTATACATAAACAATAAATGTGTTCAGTCATTGGCAACAACAATATATTAAAATATTAGTGGAACGTCAAGCAAATCCTATGCTAACGATCATATCTCTATATGAGTTACGAAACTGGAGTTGCTAAAATATGGGGAATTCAATTTTTATATTAATTTTTACTAACCTATTTTTAAGCTACTGTCCATTACAGTTTAAACACACAGTACATATTATCAGCCTAAACATCAAAATCTTTAATTTCATACCCTATACTAAGTACGATTGGAAAATATTTTTTTTTTTATTAATAAATAATTTTTTTTTTCATTATAGTTTTCATTTATTGTTCTTTTTTTGTTGTTATGTAAATCCATCTATGATTTTATTTGCTAAATACAGTTAAATAATCTAATGTTATTTATTTTTTTTCCATAGAGAGGCTCACCACTTTATTTTACATTGTTTTGTTTTTATATATTTTTTATTTTTTATAATGATATATTTATTTATTTTTTGTCAGACATAAACCTGTAATCTAATCACTACTGTTTTTCAATGGGGGGACTTTGTCCCGAAATTTTTTTTTGGGTTTTTATTTCTATTATATTGATAATTGAGGCTTTATTATTTAGTATCATCATGTCATCAAGCGATGACCGATGCTAAATATCATGTAAAAAAAGGGAAAAAAACATTGGTTAATTAACTAGTAGATGATGTGAATGCATACTTTTTGTTCTCTTAGGTGTTAAAATTTTATTTTTATTATAATTTTTAGCATATTAGCCTATTTAGGAAAATTACTTTTCTACGATTTGTGTTATTATTAATATTTGTTTTGTTTATCGTTTTTGTAGTACTATATTTGTCAAAATTCAATAATTTCTTATTTTTTTTCAAGTATACGAAATAATGAAACATTAGATAAATTTAGATGAAATATTTTCACACATAAATGAAAATTCAAAAGGAATGCTGACAAGTCATCTCATGTCGGTCGTCCTGCCATCCAGTATTGGTGGTCAAATCTAAGACTACCTACCTTGGACTTAAACACGGAGCCCTCTTATCGAGCTCAAACAACAAGAAACTATCAGACGATTGAAACTACTTCTCCGCATCATGGACAATCGTTCTTTTTTATGACAGACTGATTTACATAACTATACTCTAACCTACCTGCTCTTGAGGAATTGAAGTCTGGGGGAGAGCCAAGCCTTCCAATATTCTTCGCATCCAGAATCCTCTGCAAGATAGCCAATGTTCCATTCTGTAACTCTTAATATTTGTATATACCAGTGTTTTGATTGTACTTCATAATAAAGCTTTTCTTTCTTTTCTTGAATACTCTCCTCTACAATGATTATTTAACTTATCGACACTCCTATTCAGCCTCGTTCTGATTATGATGGTAATAAAAAGATTATTTACTCTCGACAACGCAGAGCGACGCTTAAGGCAGAAGTGACTTCTTTGGAGAATTCGGTTTATAATGAACTTTGTGTGTTAAAGTGACAAGTTTAGTGGTTTTGCCTAAATACCATTTTACTCATTATAATGTAAGAACATTGAATGTTGTGTACATATGTGCGTGCATGCATGAAATAATGCAAGCACGTACAGAAATAAACGATCAACAGTCAGGATTATTGTCTAGAAGAAAAGTGATACGTGGAGACTTTAAGAAAAATAAACAAAAGAATACTAAGGCGGCGACTTGTGCTGATGCGTCAGCGTTCTCAGTTGTATATGAACAAAACAGCACGTCGTACCAACCTAAACTGGGCGTGAGCTAAATATCTTAGGAAGAATATTTTTATAACACGAGGTAGTATCGAAGAATACTTCAATTCAACGTCACGAAATTATTATCAGTCGACTCTGGTTTGAATACCTAGGTATTAATTACGGATAGACATCGAATAGACTCAAGACGTTTTGAATTCAAAGATGTTTCTTTTTGGAGTATTACTCACAGACTAGTAAATAAATGGTTGTTTTTAATTTACACTATTTATACATTTAAGTATTGAGCGCTGATCGTTCAATCTAACCGCATTTACATTAATAGTACCTTACATTATCAGAACGATTTAAAACATCAATCATTACTTTCTTAGGCTTCCATCTCGACAAAAGGCTGAGATGGAACCCACACACGAGGCTAAAAAGACAAGAACTAAACAGACGCTTTGGACAGCTGTACAGACTACTTCAAAGGACATCCATCCCATCTCTCAATAGAAAATAAATTACTAATCTACAAAGTTATACTCAACAAATCTGGACATACGGAATAGAGCTATGGGGGACAGCAAACAAGTCAAACATCAAGCGCATCCAATCCTTTCAATCAAAAGTCCTGAGAACAATAGTAAATGCCTCTTACTACGTCAGCAACAAAACCCTTCATAACGATCTTAATATTCTTTACATTCTTGAACTCATCCCTTCCAAGTTCATAAAATTCCATAGTAACCTATCCAACCACCTTAGCAAAGTCATTGCCCTGCACCACTCATCCCTATAATCCTCCTTGGAGACTAAAACGGAAGTGGCCTCGTGACCTGCTATAAATACTTGACATCGAGAGTTGTGGCAATGGTCAGTTTCTCCAATCATGTCCTGAGCGTCTGTGGCTCTCGCGCTCTTCGTCAGCCTCCGCTGGCTCGTATCCGGTGACGTGGGGGACTTCCCAAGACTCGTTTCAAGAGTCGTGACAACCATGAGGATTTGGGATGTTTCTGGGCTGTTTGTAAATAGTGTATGAATGAGCGAGTTGGATGAAAAATTGTAAATATGGTATGAATGAGATCATTTATCACAATTACTTATGGCCCAATAAGGCAGATTGTAGTTTTATCATAGTAAAGTTGTATTTATTTATATATTTAAAAAAAAAAAAAAAGACTCGACATTTACTTATAAAACCACTTCATTTTCTGAGTTAAATCACTTCGGTTGCAGAAAGTAGTTGAAATATTTTTTTTTAAATTCACTATTAAATAGGTTTGTTTTAATATCCTTGAAATACTTTTCGAGTTACAGTGCTATTGAGCCTTTGACCATGGTAAAAAGGTTCAATAGGCCCATGACCCCATATAAAGGTATTTTTTTGGAGATGAGACTTTGTTGTTTCATTAAATAAATGAGTTGATGTTTTTGTTGTGAGATCGACTTGGGTTGCTGAAAGCGAGCAATGAACTACCATTCGACATGTCTTCATCAGGTCCTTGTGAGATAGAGGTGATGTCGACTGCTAAAGATATTCAGCGAACCCAGTTAAAGAATCGATAACATCAAAGCAAAAATAATATGTACGTCGAAAAGTTAAACTTGAAAATCTAAAATCTCTTTTAATCCAAAAAGGATCTCCCAAGAATTCCTTCAACTCATTTATGAAAATAGCTTCTGAGTTTTTGGGCAAATGTTCATGTTTTAAGGTCGTTTCATTTTAATCGATACATAATCATTATATTTCGAGGTGTCACAATGTACACAATATACTGTCACATTTTTGACATACTGTACAATGACGTGTAGTCTAAAGAAGCTTGCCCCGTACATTTTTGAGAGTAGAGCTTCCCCCTCTATAGTTCTATAATAATATTAATTACCTATTAATTAATAATTCTTCAAACGCAAATAATTATTTTGCAGATATACCCGTTTCCATCCTCGCTACAGACTATGATAACTACGTTCTGGTCTACTCCTGTACTCCGATGCCTATGGGGATAAAAGGATTGATTTCAGGTTAGCGATTATTTGATCAAATAACGACAAAAATACATCATAGCTAAAAAAAATAACTTTTCATAATATTATTGTTTAATCTGTTAATTTAGAATCGGCCTATGTGTTCAGGAGGAACAAAACAGATAAGAGCGATTGGAAGGTCGTAAGAGAAGCTGCGTGGAATAACGGTCTAATATACGAAGATTTTTCCTGGCATGATAATAGTAATTGTTGATGTATACATACATATACATAAATGTATATATATATACATATATGTGTATATGTACTCCTTGCGATAGTCTGTAGCTATATTGCACGAATTTGCCATAATATTGACAAAGCAATTGAACACTGATGCTTTAACAAAGTATTAGCACTATTTATGTCAGAGCCTAGTTTGTAAGAAACTATGGGTGTGTGAACGTATATAAATATTTATTATTTACATAATTCGTTTTTTTTTTCATCATCTAGTTTACTCACGTCATAAATTCACATCAAATAAGCGATCAGGAATAAACGAATATGTTCCAACGACCCTCCTACCAACTACCAAGTTTAAATTGTCATTTAGTCATAGTTAGAGATCAAGTTGGTTTATTTGGTTACCATTTGTTGTTGCACAGTGGGTGGAATCGGGAACGTAGATGGACCAAAATCGCATCTCGTCCGATTGATATCAAAATTGGGTGATTTGAGTTCTATGGGTTGTATATTACAAATTTTAAGCTCATTCAATAGTAGTACGTAGAATCGAGAATGCATTTTACTTAATAGGGCAATTATCGGGGTATGTCACTTCTAATTCGTAATCTACAACCAAAAAAAAAAGTAGGAACTTATTTATAATAATAGGAACTTATAATTATTATTAAATATTAATTAGAATAATTATTAATTGGAATTGTGACCTATAGGGGAGGGTGTGTTGTTATCATGGGATCGTCAGTTAAATAATCTTTGAAGAGGAGAGTCTTTGAAGAGAAAAGAAAGAAAAGCTTTATTATGAAGTACAATCAAAACACTGGTATAAACAAATGTTAAGAGCTACGTTACTACATTCTGGGTGGAATGTCTGGGCACAAGTAGGGTCTAGGGCTAAATACTCAGGCATATATGTATAAGGAAAGGATAAGATTCTGGGAAGAGAGAGTGAGGTCTTGAAGGGATGCGGTTGCTTACTTAAAAATAACAGGAACCATCAGTGACTTCCATGAAGTCACGAAGCAGGTATACAGTTCTGCTCAACCCCCTTCTACTTTTAGCATTATGTATAATATTAGCATTATAATATTCTTAGCATAATAAAACTGTCAATTAATCGATTCGTTCGATGCCCACCTAGCTTGTGCTATGGGCCGGAAGATAGGGCCCCCTAGTGAGACAGTCTAGCTAACAAGTATGGTTCACACTGTAGCCAAGTAACCATTCATTCTAAACTTTAATTTCAGATGAGTTTGTTGTTGTTGCTTTTTTCTTCCTAACCCCTTTAAATTTACAGATAATTATATACAATTATAGATCCTCAGGCGAATCTATTTACAAATTATTTTTGTATTTCCTGTAGCATCGCTACATTATACACAGGTTTTGTTATTTTATAAAAATTATATAATGGAATAAACAAGTATAATGATACACATTATATATGACTGGACTGAACTGACTCTAATAAAGGTGATGGGGCTCACCTTTTTGATCAAACTTAATCAAAACAAACTTCTCCGACTGTCTGTGCCATCGATGTGGGAAAGGTGGTGGGGTCACAGTGTTAAACACTGAGTTGGTTAGGTGATGCAACGAGTCAAAAAACTTGATCTGTCTCCGGTGGATGAACTCACCCACCAATGACACGCCAAGCAACGGGTGCAGGTGGGCGTTCTTTAACCTCTCGAGAGAGGTATGTTGGACCGCTTTTCGCATGATCCCAATCTGGAAATGTTTGAGACGTTTGTCTGTATTGTCAGCCAAACAAATTCAAACAAATTTTTACAAACAAATGAACAAATTTACAGATTTATGGCTCCTTTTCCTGCATAGCATAACATGCATTTGAAGGAGGGCAGAATTACAAACATTTTTTGTTTTATAGTTAAAAAGGATTTTTTTTTTTTTTCTCCATAACCCCTTTATTGATTATACAATATGTGAACAAAATCAGTGAACAAATATTTACAGATTTCTCCTCTTGCTACATACGCATATGCATTCGAAGGAGGGTAGAATTACAATAACAATTTCTTTGTGAAATTAAAAAGTCAAAATACATATATACAAGACTAGGTTTATATTGTGAGATGTGTCGTGAACGACAAGTGTCTACCGAGGGTAATCCCAAGGTAGCATAGCTTGTTGCTCACAGAGCACTCTTTGCCGTCTAAGGCGAAGGATTTAGGTAACTTCTTTCTTCCAGATTTATAACTAAATACAATTCCTTGCGTCTTGGCCGGGTTGACTTTGACGTTGACGGCGTCGAGTTTCTCAGCAATGTGTTGACTGGCGCTCTCAGCAAATTTCAGGGCTCTGGTGGGATTGACGCTAGTGCTGTAGACACCTATGTCGTCTGCATACGCCGATACCTCGCAGTTGGGGTACGAGGCTCCTACGATGTGGGCGGTGTAGATGTTGAACAGCAGGGGGCCTAGCACCGATCCTTGGGGGACACCGGCAGTGTATTTTCTTCGGGTCGTGACGTGGTGCCTATCCGAACCGAAAACGTTCTGCCTGTGAGGTATGAAGTCATCAGGTTCAGTAGCTGATCCGAGAATTCGTATTCCCTCAGACGTTGGAGTAGGGTGTAGTGATCCACAGAGTCGAAGGCTTTCGAACAGTCCAGTGAGATCATAGCGGTAGCTCTGTTGCTCCGGACGTTCGATGCGACGTGGTGTTGCAGTCTCACCAAGTTGTTGTCCGCACTTAAGCCTGTGCTGAAACCAGTCTGCTCTGGTGGGATGACTTCTTGCGTCTCGCAGTGCTCGGAGAGATGTAGGTGGATGATTCTCTCGAACAGCTTCGAGAGTTGAGTCAGCTGACTGATGGGGCGGTAATGAGAAGGCTCATGCCCGCTTTTGGCTGGTTTCAGCAGGGGGACGACCACAGCGTGCTTCCAGTTCTGAGGGAAATAGTGCAGCCTGAAGCAGGAGTTTAACACGTTGGTGATGTACAAGATTCCTGTCCTCGGTGGTTGCTTGAGTAGGATGTTCTGGATCCCGTCTTCACCTGGTGCCTTCTTCCCGTTCGTTTTTCGAATGAAGCAAGCGACCTGCCGGTGGGAGGTGTATATTTCGGTAGTGGTGGGGAGGGAGGGGGGGTCGAGGGCTCCTATTGGCTCACCTTGGCCACGGCTCACAGCTTCGTAATGATCCGCCAGTATGTCCCCCTGTTCGGTGGTGGGGATGAACTGCCCGTTCACGGCCAGCCTTACACCGTTCTTTTTGGACTTTCAGGTCTTCACGAGCTTCCACAATTGCTTGAGGTCACCGTGGAGTGAGGCGATCTTCCCAGACCGAGTTTTTCCACTGGGCCATCAGGGACTTTTTAAACCGGTTTTAAGTCCCTGTTTTTGGTTCTAAACCACCTGTTCTTGATATTGTTACGCTGTCTAATCAGTTGTAGAATGTGATCCGGAGGTTTCCTTAGAGAAGGGGGCTTCGGAGAAAATTTCGGGATCGGTGCATCGGCGGCTCGGTCGATGACGTCTTGAAGCTGATGGATAGCGTAATCGATATCCCAGGTATGTCTCAGGGGCGTAACTGTGGGAAACTCGGTTTTGATAAGATTCTTGTAGAGGTCCCACTTGGCTCATCGTACATGTATCTAGAAGTAGGTGGCTCTGGCATGTCGCCTTCTAGTTCGTAGAGCACAGGCCGATGGTCGGAGGTGGTAAAGTCCAAGGCGGAGCATCCGGTGACTTGGTGTGGCTGTTGAGTCAGGAGTAGATCGGGCGAGGAGGTCCTGTCGGGGTTCACGAAGTGACGGAAGGTCGGCAATCCTGGGTGGATGACCGTAAATGGTATCTTTGTGACGTCACGGCCGAGGGCGTTAGCCCTCGTACTGCTCCACCAGCTATGGTTCGTATTTAGGTCGCCCACAATGACGTGTCTTCGGTCATGAGCTATGGCAGTGAGCAGGAGCTTGCCCGAGTCGCAGTTGGCTCTCGGTCTTCTGTAAACTCCTGACACTATCATGTTCTCCGTGAGCTGTATCTGGAGCGTTACGATGTAGTGGGAGGGTCCTAGGGTCACAGGTGGGGGTAGTCTCCTACAAGGAACTCCGTGCTTCACTAAGACTGCAACTCCTCCAGAGATAGTCTCGGTGTCGTGGTGGTAGGTGGTATAACCCGGGAAGCGGCAGAAGTGGATCTTCTTCAACCGGATATCTGTGAATACGGCAACGTCTGGCGAATGGCACCGTAGAATTGCCTCTACGTCGGCGTGTTTGGGCCGAAAGCCGCAGACGTTGTAATTTAAAATTACGTGCCCCATCATTTATATGTTTGATTTTTTGAATTCTGTCATCATCTGCGTTACCGCCTCGGTGAGTTTATTCATGGCAGCGGTCATGCTGCTCAACATGTTCATCATACTGCCTAAGATATCCATCAAAGCATCATTATTGTTAGCAGTGGGTTGAAGTAGGGGCTCTGGGAGAACTTCCGGGGCCCTGGTGTTTCCGGATGCCATCTGGGCATAGGAGGCAGTCTGTCTTGGTGGAGGGGGAGGCAGGCAGGTTTGTGGCCCTTCTCGGCCCGGCTGTAATGTTCTGTGCCTGCTTTTTTATTTCCGCAGTTTCTATGAGTATTACCCTGTACGGGCACTGTCGGTACGACGCGACATGATTTCCCCCGCAATTGGCGCATTTGAGGGGAATTGAAGCGTCTCTTGGGCAGTCTTTTATGTCGTGAGGCTCGCTGCACCTCACGCGTCTTGGTCTGCTCGAGGCAGTACCTTCTGGTATGGCCGTATTCCTGGCAGTTGAGGCACTTCGGGATCCCTCTTTTTTCATGGAAAGTGCTCACTCGAAAGAGCACATTATTTATATGACGGAGCTGCTTCAAGGTCTCCGCCTTCAGCTTGTGATCCCCTATCACTAGTATCGGTTCGATCTCTGTCCGAGCGCCATTTTGGTCGGTGCGCTTTAATCGATTAACATTAATTATGTTGGTACCCACGCTATTTATGTGGGCTTTTATCTCCACGATCGATGAGAGAGATCGAATCCGTGAAGCAGGTATTTTTTATTAGGCTTAGTACCACGGGAGGCGAACGTGTGAAAGGGGATTTTTGATTCCCTGATTGCAGCAATTGTTTACTGTTGGTCAAGCACGCTGTGGCAAAGCACCTTTGTGTCCTGCTGCGTCTGCACTATTTTGAAGTTCCTAACGTTGCAATCAGCTAGTAACCTCGTGAGGTCGTAGCTGTTCCGTCCTAATACTAGAGGGGGGCTAGCGATTTGGGGGCAGCGGGGGCGGCGGATGTGCTGGCCTCGGACTGAGCCGCCGAGTTTAGGTGGTGAAGGAGTTGGAGGTACTTACTCCGGGGGCCTGGGGGGGAGTACGCTTGCGGCATACGCTCTTGGGATGTTGAAATTCATCAACTTGGGGGTCTCTACGGGTTTCCATACCCTACAAAGGTCCGTGCGACGCACGTCCAGTTAAGTGGAGAGCCTTACTTATAATACGAGTTAAAGTACTTACCTGTCTTCACGGGAACAAAGCGTCACTGACTAAAATATCAAAACTTTACCAGATTTGAGCTCTTGCTTACACTTGCTTGAGCACAATGGAAGCTGGATAGCGTCTTTTGTTGTTCAGAAACTATGCATTCAGTTTTAACACAACGAGAGCTAGGTTAATTTAAAGAGAAGAGAGTTTGTTGTTGTTGTTTTTTTACCTTAGCTCTCAAACCTATAAAAAATGGGATGTGGGAAAAATAAAGGAAAATTATTTAGGGCTGATGAGTACCTTTCACTAAGGGGAGTCCCCCATTTGAAGGATGTATGAGAAGGATATAGGGTGTGGAATGCCTAAAAAGGCGGATGGAATCAGGAAGGTAGTGAGAGTCTACCAAGGAATGAGCCTAGGGGCACCTAGGCAATGGATTGTAATCGGCCAGGCGAAAGCTAACTTATTCCTTTGAGAACTGTCTGTTTGAGCTGAAACTGTCTGTGGAAAAGTCGCTCTTAGGACAGAAGCAAGTAATTTTTTTAGGTCATACAATCTCCTGCGCGGGAGTGCAACCAGACCGCAGTAAAGTCGAGGCGATCCAGCGGATGACCGTCCCGATAGATGTAAAGGGAATTCGACGACTACTCGGGTCCTTAAATTACTATTAGAGGTTTGTCCCAGAAATGGCGGAGTACCTAGTGCCCATCAATAACCTCCTCACAAAAGGACGGCATATAGTGATCACACCAGTAATGGAGCACAATCTACGGCGATGCATGGAGCGGCTGCAGGAGGAACCGGTATTAGCCTTTCCAGATTTTTTACTACAATTCACGATTACTACCGATGCCAGTGAGTACGCACTGGGAGCGGTACTCTCGCAGGACCGCGATGGAGGGGAAGAACCGATAGCGTACGCTAGTAGGCGTCTCACTGATCTGAGAGCCGGTACAGCGCGCTTGAAAGAGAACTTTTGGGAATTGTGTGGGCAATCGAACACTTCCGCCACTATGTTTTTGGCAGCCGGTTCAAAATCCAGACGGATCATCGACCCCTGCAATGGGTAGGAACAATGAAGGAGTCATTATGTCGCTTGCCCTAAGTTTACGAGGAATGTTCGTAAACTGGTAGGGGGGATCTATGGCTCGTGGTATGGCAATGTTAGGCCTAATACCACGTAGCCCCATGCAAACAAAGGCTGTAAATAGAGATAGAGGCTTAGAAGCGGAATAAAGACAGTTTAAACCTATCCGTTGTTAAGATATCATTTCCCTTTACTCTCGTTCTCTTTGTTTTAATCGTCTGAAGTCGATAGACGATAACTGCTACATATATGTATAAGAAAAGGATAGTTTTTGGAAGAGGGAGGTTGGTCTTGGAGGGATGCGGTTGCTTACTTAAAAATAACAGGAACCATCAGTGACTTCCATGAAGTCACGAGGCAGGTATACACTGCACAACCCCCTTCTACTTTTAGCATTATATATAATATTAGCATTATAAAACTGATAAAATCTAATTTCAATGTTGAAAATAAAAATGAAGAATTGATACCACTTATTAATTTTAAAACAAAATTAATGTTTCTAAGCACCTAGCTCTAGCTGTTAAACTAGTCAAATAATGAAATTTATTTTTTTATTATTAAGGTATAACAATGGGTTGCAGCATTCATTAGTTGTCTATTAATAGATTTATTTTGAAAAAAAAACACTTCATGTTAATGATAATTAATGTTCATGTGTGCTAGTTACATGCGAAGAAAATAACTTGACGCTTAGAGACGCTTGACCTCCAACGAATATAAGAAAATAACAGGCTGTTAGAAATTATATGACTCATATATCTTAATTTAGACATTTCTAATGAATCATCAGAATCACGTCTTGTTGGCAGCTCGTAAAAAGGAAGGTTAAGAGCACTTATTTACGCACTATCTCTTCTGTCAGTGATAACAGTACTTGTTGATAATAGACATAATCGATGATAGGCATACTCGGAAGAAACACGTGGAGGACCTAAAACTAACCTTTTTTTATGTTTTCTTATAAGACATATATACATTAAAAGAAAATGTAACGTTTAGTCACTGATTTATCATATAAATATAACAAATATAAATATATATATAAGTTAATGTTTATTGAATTACAAGCTAAGAAAGGTTGGTAATAAGAACACGTAGAACGTTATAACAAGACTGCTTTATTTAGACCAAGATACCTCTATCTATAGGTATTACCTGTAAACATATACAGATAACATATGTTTGGGGATTAAGGCTGGGCACTAGCGGCGCCTGGACTTAACTCCCCCCCACCAGTTTACGAACACCCATTCGCAAACTTTGAAGTCCAACACTCGGACGTCTTAGTCCATTCAAATAATGCTCCACTAATGTTACAAGGGAGCAAAGGCCAGCCCCGCCCGTACACAGCCTGTAATCCCTCACATTAAGCTCTAATCCTATGAAACGTAAAGACCAACTGTCACTTGTTAAAAACATAAAAGAAAACTATGACTTTGAAAAAAAAACTTTGACTTTTAAAAAAAAACAATACTTCTGTGGGAAAAATCACATAACTATAACTATTTACAATGTTCCTTGCGTGTATGCTGCGAGGACACTCCAGCTCATTCCTGATCTACAACCTCCCCCCCTGGTGGAAGCTTTAACTGTTCTATGTGGACATTTCGCCGCTTCTTAGGGGGTCGTATACTCTCAATTGTCACGAAGTTGTGTTCCCTAATCACGACCACTTTACATGGGCCCTCATATCGCACCAGCTCTTTGCTCCTATTTGACCCTAGTTTTTTATAGACGATAGTCCCAATTTTAAGTTCCCCCATTCGATCCCGGACTTTGAGGTTTTCCCGTTCCACTCGTCTCGCTTTGTCCCTCGTTATCCTTTCTCGGACTTTGTCGCATATTTTCCTCAAACCGACAGTATTACTCGCCATTTTCTCCGCCATTCCCTTGTCTGCTACCGTCTCTGCCCCATTTCTCCGTCTTTCGCGCAGCCCAAAGAGGATCTCGAACGGGGAGAACCCCGTCGCGGTGTGGATCGAATGATTGTAAGCGGCCACCGCCTTCGGCATTGCCTCATTCGCCGGCAGACCCTTTTCCGCGTGATATACCCGCAGGTGGTCACTCAGGGTGCTGTGCAATCTTTCTATCCCTCCTCTACTCTTAGGGTGCCCTGGGGTATTAAGATGCCAAGAGACATCGAGAGTCTTCATTTCTTTTCGGATGTTGGCATTGTCGAATTCTCTGCCCCCATCCGACGAGATCCGGTCTGGTACTCCGTAAAACTGGAACCAGGTATTTAATGCCAGCATTACCGCGTCTGATGACCGATCTTGCACCGGGTGCGCCATGGCCACTTTGCTAAAGCTGTCGATTGTGGTAACCCACTTATACCCCCTCCAAGTGAAGATATCCACTTGTAAGTCACTCAACGGTGTCTCGGCGGTGGGCGATTCTTCTTGTCGCCCCCGTGGCGGATGTCTGTCATACTTCGTAGTGAGACAAACTGCACATGCCCCTATCATTTCTTGTATGCTCTTTTTCATTCCCCACCAAAAGTACCTCCGCCGCAACGCTTGCAACGTTTCCTGAACTCCACGGTGGTTCGTTTTTCCTTGGTGATAGGCCAGCGTCACTTCCAGCTGCTGTTCTCTGTCTTTGAGTGTCTCCACCATCGACGTGCACCGAATAAATATCCTATCCACTCCAAGTTGTTCCGTTCGCCAGAGTCTACGAATTTTCTCCCAAATAGTGGCATTCCCTACAAATACATGATGGGTCTTTCCGGGTTCCGAGGCATCTTTCAATGCACGGCAAATTTGGTCGTTCCTAACCCCTGGTGGCGACCAAATCGTCGCGATTTTACTTCTCCCATAACTGTCATATGCGATCTGCAGCCGCCCTGAGGTCTTGGATTTCCAAATGATCTGCCGTCTTTTGTCGTTCACGATCCCTTCTGTTACTTCCATTTCAACAGGTCTTTCGGCGGCGGAACCTTCCTCTTCAAGGGGTTCCTCACCTTCGCTATCTCCTCGCGTACCGAGGCTTCCATCCTCCCCGGGTGTCCATTCCCGGAGAAACTGTTGGTTTTCCCCGGATGGTTCCCCTTCTTCCAATGCATTCACAGTAATGGCTCTGGACAGCCAGTCTGCCACTACGTTCTCTTTCCCGGGTTTATATATGATCTCCATATTGTACTGGGACAAAAACTCTTTCCACCTCGTGACCCGCGCCGAGGACTCCTTTAACTTTCCTACCCATTGTAGGGGTCTGTGGTCGGTGTGAACACGGAATTTTCTGCCGAAGACATATGGGCGGAAATGGTCTATAGCCCAGACGATACCTAGGAGCTCTCTCTCTAGAGCACTATACCGCGCTTCCGTTTCTGTGAGCCGTCGACTAGCGTACGCCACCGGGCGCTCCCCACCGTCTCTCTCCTGCGACAACACTGCCCCCAGTGCGTATTCGCTGGCATCAGTGGTGATTGTGAAGGGATGTTGGAAATCGGGAAATGCTAATATTGGTTCCTCTTGTAAGCTAGACATACATTTCCGGATGTTCTGCTCCATGATTGGGGTAATTACCACCCTCGCTCCCTTTCGCAGTAAATTATTAATAGGCACCAGGTATGCCGCCATGTCCGGCACAAATCTTCTGTAATAATTAAGCGTCCCCAGAAGTCGACGGATCCCCTTTACATCTGTGGGCACCACCATCCTTCTAATCGCCTCGACCTTCGTAGAGTCTGGCTTAACCCCCTCCTGTGAGATGGTGTGGCCCAAAAAATTGATTTTTTTCTTCCCCAACAGAGACTTCTCCATGGACAATTTTAATCCGAATTCGCGGACTCTTTGAAATACACTTCTTAGGTGCTCAACGTGCTCTGCCTCTGTTCTGCTGAAAACTAACAGATCGTCCATGTAGACCTGGCATACCGCTTCGTCTATTCCCCTCAAAATTCATCCATTAGGCGTTGAAAGGTAATCGGGGCGTTTTTCAGTCCAAATGGCATCCTGGTAAATTGATAATGCCCCCTCTCAAATGTAAAGGCCGTTTTGTCTTGGTCGTTCGCACTCATCTTGATCTGGTGATAGCCTGCCTTTAGATCTAGGGTACTAAATATTGTCGCCCCGTTCAATCTGTCTAATATGTCCTCAAATCGGGGAATAGGATACTTCTCGTCCGTCGTGTTCTCGTTTAACTTCCGATAATCGATAACTACCCTGTATTTCTCCGTCTCGTCCCCAGGTCTATTTTTCTTCCTCACTGCCCATAGAGGACTGTTATATGGCGAAGTGCTATCAATTATAATCCCTTGCCGTTTGAGACTCTCTAGCTCCTCTCTAATATGCCTACGTAGTGCCTGCGGATATCGTCTCTCTTTCACGTATGTGACGCGTTCTTTCTTTAACTGGATCTCGTGGACCGTCTTCCCAGTCGCTCCTAGCGTGTCTCCCTCTACGTAAAAAATATCCTCAAACTCCCTCTGTAGGCCTTCCCTCCAGCCCTCTATTTTATTAACCGCCCCTATCCGCGCTCTTCCGTCCCATATAGTCCCTTGACATTTATATTCCACTTTCCCCAACTTAATGTTCCATTTTTCCCCGATATTCTCCACACGCGCGCCTACCTTCCCCAACATGTCGCACCCAACTATCACCTGGTACTCCCGCGGCATGTTTCCTACGATATGTATCTTTAGATCTCCCCCTTTCTTCGCCCACCTATTTAGCCCTATGACTAACTCTCCCACTACCTCGCAAGGGCCTCCCAGGGTGATTAAACTACAATTACATACCTGAATCTGGAGTGCCCTCTCTCCGCCATACAGCCTCTCCAGCGCTCCGCGGGACATGATGGTGTTGGTGCTTCCCGTGTCCACCAGACACATCTCTCCTCCTTTGACCCTAATTATTGGCAACGCACACATCCTCTCCCGAATTGCATTACATCTCAGGATGCGGTCGCCTCTCTGCCAACACGCTCCTCAGGCTTCATCACGTTGCTCCCGTCTACGTGACTCGACCTTCTGCCCTGTCTGTCTCCTGTTTCTGCTGCGCCTCGCTTCTTCTCCTTCAGTTCCCGAAGTCCCTGATGACTCATCTTCTGATGATCCACTCTCCCCATGTGTCATGCTCCGTCTCTCTCTTACTTCTTGAGTGTTTACCTCCATTGGTTCTGGTCGTTGGTATTCTCTCCTCCGGAAGATATACGGGCAATGCCTCGCGATGTGTCCTTCCTCGCCACACTCAAAACATTTTGTTCGAGGACACTGTGCCACTAAATGTCCTGCCTTCCTACATCCGTGGCATTTTCTTTCTTCCCTGGGCGGGGCATACCTCGGTCTCGTTCCTCTAAATCTTCTTTCTCCTGTCGTTCCCTTGTCTCTGCCAATAACGGACGTTTCTGGTCTCCTCCAGGTTGGTTTCAGGGTCCGGGTTCTTTTGTATGCAACTCGGCTCCACTCATTGTCGACGTCTTGCACCCTTACTTCTTCCTCCTTGGCACTAGTGTCGATCATTGATTGTGCACACTCCGAGAACGAGCGCTCATCAGAGAATCCTTCCTTTCTTCCTGTCTCCTTGGCCAGTTGCACTTTTAGAATTGTGGATAAGAATCCCATTCTACCCTCCACCTCTTCTACGCTAATCGACTCTCTCATCTTCTCCGTTATCTTATTGAAACGGACTACTAACCCCGCAGCATATTGCCCGTTACTTTGTCTTGGGGACTTTGTCTCCCTAAACATTTGGAATATGTCCTCCTCGGGAGTCCATCGTCCTCCTCCGTACGCCTTCTTCAATCTCATCTTAATTAATTCCCACGGGGTTTCTTCATCTGCCTGAATTTGATTCAGTATACTTCTCTTGACCCGACATATCAGGGCCGCCTTCAACGATTCCGCGTCTCTGGGATCTATTAAATTTTCTTCTGCTTTAGCTCCAATTAAAGCTGTGAGACGGTCTCCTCCTTTTAGGAAATGGTTCAGCTCACCCAGTTCCCCAGTGAATCTCTCCAGCTCCGCAACAGCCTTCCTCAGATCCTGGGTATTCATCGCTTTTACCCTCATCAGCGCGAGCGCCGTGGCATGAACTTCTGGCATAGTTCCCACTCTTCTAATATCTGCTCCCTCTACGAGATTCAAGACGGGCTGTCTCAAAACTCCTCCTTCAGTCATCTTCTCTCTTTCGCGTATAGAAGAAAAAAAAACAAAAAAAAATTACGCTCGCACTCGATAACTCTCTTTCTCCACGGTTCCCGGATTTCGGCACCAGTTAATGTTTATTGAATTACAAGCTAAGAAAGGTTGGTAATAAGAACACGTAGAACGTTATAACAAGACTGCTTTATTTAGACCAAGATACCTCTATCTATAGGTATTACCTGTAAACATATACAGATAACATATGTTTGGGGATTAAGGCTGGGCACTAGCGGCGCCTGGACTTAACTTATATATATATATATATGGTTGACGAACTGGCAATCGTAACTCTGCTTAGTTAACTTGCAGTGGTAAAAGAAATGGAACACATATCAGAAAATAGTTGGTTAGTTAGATCTTCACAGAAGTTGACGAAATGTTAATAAACGTAAAAACAAAAAATATTTTGCTAAAGTGACAGACCCCTTTCAAGATTAAAAAAAGATGTAAATAAATTTAATGAAAAAAAACACCACGGTTTTATCAGGAGTTATTCTTTCAAAAATAATTGTTATCCATAATTAATGCTCCTCAATCTAGCAGTAGTCTTACCATTCATTACCCCGAAAAACAAAAGATTGTACACCATAAGTCGTATGGTATCTTATTTAAATAATAACACAAACCAAAAAAAAAAACAATGAGAATGATAAATAAATAAAATATATTGGGTTGGCAAGAAAGTGATTTTGGTTTGCACCAGTAGATAGCATAATGTTTTTTCGTTATTCTTTTGCCAATGTTAGAATTTTTTTTCTTTTGAGATTTGGATTTTTGCACTCAAAAATAAACATTTTCGACACGTTTCCTTTTTTACTTTCATAAAGGCAAGAAAGCGGCTGAGGTTCACAAAGAGATATGTGAAGTTTATGGTGTTGATTGTTTAACAGAACGCACGTGTCAGAATTGGTTTGAACAATTTTGTTCTGGAGATTTTTCATTGAAAGATGACCAACGTTCTGGTCGACCTTCTGAAGTTGATGATGACAAAATGAAAGTCATAATTGAATCGAATCGTCATATAACTGTGCGAGAGATTGCAAAACAGTTAGATGTATCACACACAACAATTGAAAATCATATAAGACGTCTTGGACTTGTTAAGAAGCTCAATACTTGGGTTCCACCACGACAATGCGAGGCCTCACATATCTTCAGCAACACATACGAAACTATTAGAGCTTGGTTGGGAAGTGATGTCACATCCCCCATACAGCCCCGACCTTGCACCATCGGATTATCATTTATTTCGAAGTTTACAAAACTTCTAAATAGGTAAAAATTTTAGTAATAACGATGACCTCAAATCGCACTTGGTTAAGTATTTTGCTGATAAGGACCAGAAGTTCTATGAGCGCGGGATCATGAAGTTACCAGAAAGGAGGCAAAAGGTCATCGAACAGAATGGAAGATATTTGACTGATTAAAGTTCATTTTTTCTATAGACTAAATTTTAAGTTTTATTTCACACCAAAAAAACCGAAATTACTTTCTTGCCAACCTCAATATCAAAAAAATACTACTAATAATAATAAATTGGGTTAAGCTCACGCGGTAAACAATTGGCCAAAACCGACACATTCGTTCAAAATCCCTCATTCACACAGCCATCAATCGACTAACTTATCCCAAGAGCCATCGGTAATGGCTGGCCGAGTAGTTCGTGAGCGTTGACACAAACTCTTATGAAGGACTCATTCACAGTGATATATATATATATATATATATATAGACTGATATTTGTTATTTGTAAGGGTATGTCTGACATACTACATTCCTGCAAGAAGTTTACTCCCAGTCGAATGATGATTTTATTTCAAGAAATAACGTTAGTATAATACATTATACAAGGAATAATAAAAGACTGAGGTTGTATATATTGACAGAGGAAACCTGTGCCCACGGGCACCATGGTGCCCGGCTTCATTTTTACACGAGCCAGCCACGATACAAAAAAAAAAAATCTACTTTTTAATAAATTGTTTCATTAGCATTTTTTTTATTTTCAAAAATATTTTTTAATTAATTATAACTAGGGAAAAATTCATAATATATATTTCCTTGAAAATTATCATTTGCGATTTGTTATCAACCTTCAATTACTTCAACATCAGTTTAAAAAGCTATTTCGACAATTTAATGGTATTACATCGAGCAAATGGTCACATTTTTGCACTTGACTAAATGTCATATAAATAGCTGCATACAATGGAGAGTTTGTTGAAGTAAGGACAGAAGAACTGTAGTTAGAAATACATTGTTACAAAATTAAATGCATCAAATGAGAATACGTGGAATATAATATAGTTGACAGAAACCAATTTCCATCCTTAACAAAAGCATCACATAAGGAAAAAAAACCTTTTTCAGTTCTACATTCTAGTGTGTCATTATTTTCTATATTTAATATCATCCTAACAAATATCTCGAATTACAAATGAACACCTTGATGATTGCTATTACTATTAGATATCATCATACTCTCCTAATTATGAACCAATGGCCAATGAAATGCAATGGCCAAAATCACTTTGACTTTTAGATCTATATTTTTTATAATTCTTTATTGTAACATACAAACTTTTGCTTGTATTATTTAAATAATTACAGTATGAATGAGCGAGTGAATGAAAATTGTAAATATGGTATGCATGAGATCACTTATCACAATAACTTATTGCCCAATGAGGCAGATTGTAATTCTATCATAATAAAATTGTTAAATAAAAAAAAAATTATTTGTTATAAACAATAAATAATAATAATGTGTTAAAATATATATTTGACATTAATTTTTTTTTCAATTTATGTATATTATTAACTATAAATTTACCTTGAACAAATATATGGTGCCCACCGCTCAACCGATGATCTATGATGTGCTGTTAGATAGATTAAGATTGAGGGCCTTTGTTTGAAGGAGGGGATATGCTGGGAAATGCGGGCAACGATAAGAAACATTTGTTTGGTTTAAGTTCTAATTTAAATTAAATCTAATTAGATTAAAAAATTATTATTTTTACAATGATGGCCTAAGTTTGACGCGTATGCTGTGCCATTAAGTCATGTTGTGTTGGTGTGGACAAACGAAGTTTGATAGCAACACGTGATGATACATTACAGTATTTTGTTAGCACATACGTTTGTTGTGTTAGGGATTAAGTCAAATGTGCTTTCTCATTAATATATTCACCTTAGTTTTGTACTTTTTATTTAGATATATACATAAGTATTTAGTAGATCTGGCCCTGCTTAATTTCGATATTTGTGCTAGGGAGCGCTCGGAGTCATCAAGAGATAGTACTGGGTTATATCTCTTGCCAACAGAGAATACTCGGTTCTAAATTGACTTATATATTTGTTTTTGTAAAATATGATCTTACCTCCGTTTTAGTGGCTATTTTGCCAGGAAACTAAAAGGAACACGCTCGAAGTCTTACCGGCTTACACATTTATTAACTTCAACCATTTATCATTACGCCTTACGCTAATTATATATAAGAGTGTACTCAGGCCTACTCTGCTGTACGGAAAGGAGACTCTAACCATTCCAGAACGGCACACTGATGAAAGTGATCAGACACACTACATTCGAACAGCGGAGAAACAGTGAACTACACGAGGTCTTTGAGATGCCTACAGTGGATGAATTCATCCGTAGACATATCAAATTCTGTGACTCCCCACAACACACGACAAACCCCGTGTTCAACACCGTTACCCCCACCCCGTTCCCCCATTGATTCGATTGATCCGTTCCCCAGCAAGCGGTCGAGGCAGGAATGTTATAGTTTGGAAGTTAGTATGTAAGTTTAGTTTTAGTTTTTCTCTTATTGTAACCCGAAGGTGAGCCCCATCACCTAGTCCCTTTGCAATGTTCATCTGTTAACGGCAAAAAGATATTATTAGTTTTTAAGAGATGCACTCCTTAAAATGCATGCTATGCAGTACTAGGAGTAACTCTCAGTCCATATTATATCCTATTATAATTTTATATTCATTTTAAAAAGTATTGACTCACAGGGGTTGGGGGAAAAAAAAATGATGTTTATAGTACTTGACTTTCTTTTCTTTTGGAACTCTTTTTCTTGTAGACTAGAACACAGATGAATAGCAGTGTAGCTAATTAGGGCAGGAAACAACAGCACAAAGCTTGATTGGAATGAAATTAACTAAGAATTAATTAAGGAAAAAAGAAGGTGTGACATTTAAATAAGAGGCAAAGGGAACCCCAGCTGTCTTACTTATAGACCCGACAAAGACAAGTACTCGTGAGGTTAACTTCCCATCTTAACAATGAATTGGGAACGCAACCAATTGAACCTCCATGAAGTATGATGATTTAATTTGGCATCTGAAACTTATATGATACATCTCAGATATATTTTAAAAACCAGCTTAATTTTAACCTACTTGGTATTTTGTGTCTTTTAAACTGTATTACTAGCCTTTTCTAGTGTACCAAATCAAGTACTCTACTACTTTATAAAGAATGATCTAATCTAATTTAGCTGTAGAAGTGGACTGGTATATAATAGGATAGAATTACCAATGACGATAAGTATAGAGTACAATTTCTCAAACCTGCTTTCATTCTTTGACCCCAGATAAGATCACTTGACTCATTCATTATCTCAATTAGAAATCAGCTAGTGGATTTTGGACATAAATTGGACTAGAACTCTTCAAGTCTGTCAGTTACCTAATCTGCAACATGGAGTTGTTAACATGTATTTTCCTGTGAGTATTTTTGCCCTCTAATTAAAGAACTCGAAAATTACAGCTTCATTTTATTGGTAGCATACTTTTTTATCTTTATTGTACACTCAATTGTGAAAATGTACTGAAAAACAAAAGATATTTGTGAACTTTCTTTTTGTTTTGGTATCATTACTATTTGAAGAAAGTGTTAAAGTATTAATAATTATTAACTGTTGCCTTTAATCCCTCTGTTTTAAATATTATTATCAACATGAAGAGGACCCTCTAATTTCCGTTCAGTCGCGAAGCAGACCACCGGAAAGACCGACCGCGTAATCTTCTCCCTCCAAAAGGGGAAAAAAGCTTGCCAAAATCCTATACTATAGGAGGGCAACAGAACTCACTTTCTCAATGTACTACCTGGGTATAAAAATGGATAGGCATCTCCATTTCTCTACCCATTTTAGAAACAAAATATAAAATGTACCGGCTTTCTCACATTGCTAACTTCACCTAACCTGTCGCTTCGTCTCAAACTGATGATCTATAAATGTGTCCTCCGGCCAGTTCTGCTGTATTCACTTGACTGATAATACAGTTAATAGTCTCCAGCAATTTAGGAATGGGATCATGAGAGAACTAGTCGGACATTCCTCTCGAGAGAGAGGTTAAAGAACGTCGACCTGCACCCATTGCTTGGTGTGCCATCGGTGGGTGAGTTCATCCACCGGAAACACATCAAGTTTTTTGGCTCTTTGTAGCACCTCACAAGCCCAACTTTTAATAATGACCCTTCCCACATCGATGGCAACAGACTGTCGGGGAGAATGAGGTTAAGATTATGTTTGTTAGAATTAAGTTTTAAGTCTATGATTCTTAAGCCCTTACACGAGCCCCATCACTTTTAAACATAATGTACTTTTGTAACAATCACAAATCGCGGTGTAAAATTATTAAAAATTGTATAAAATTATAATGTAGCCATGCTACAGGACATATAATGACCTACTGTAAATAGATACATCTTTGTAGAATCTATACTTATGCAGGCTATCATTATCAATATCCCGATGGAGAATGATTTTAATAAGCTACCACAATCAATTCAACATAATAATCAGAAATGAATCCCGCCCTGGTGCGTAGAGTACTAAAAGTCACTCAACATTGCTCAACGATTTTGAGCAAATATTTATGAGCTTATGTCATATATGTTATCAGTTATAAGTTTGATTTCTTTATCTGTCCAGCTGTATTTTAATTAACTGTTTAATTGATGTTTTATCTATTTGCTGTGAATTATCGGAACTTATATATGTTATTTATCAATATTACAAAAATGCGGTTGAATACAACAATATGTCCAGGCGTAAAAGGTTCAATCAAAATAGTTCAATCAATGATTCAGTCAAACGTTCTTAAATATAGTATTTTAGTACACTAGCAGAGTTACTCGGCGTTACATAGGATAGTAATTAATTTTATTCTAATTTATGGATAAGTGCTAATCACACTAGCACTTCAGCGCAACCTACTAACTACTGCGAAAACCTTCGGACCCCTCTTGCTGCTTTGGAGTTAATCTTTAATTGAGTTTGTCGTAAATTAAACTAGACACATAACATGTAACGTGGATTGACGAGGAGAATGTAGTCTTGTAAAACTCGGTGAATTTATAAATTAAAGGTATTGGTCTTTAGTAGCTAGTACCGTCATACCAGACTGTGTCAAAGGTTCCAGTGTGACCTAACAATGCAGACATTTATACTGCCGGTTCCCAAGCTGTGACATCACTGCAGTGATCTGACACATTGGATTCGGTGAAGTGCAGAGTGACCGCGTCAACTAAAACCCAACTGAAATGGTTTTAATATGTTTAAAATCTAATTATTTGGCTTTAATAACTTTTTTATATAGCTTAGGAAAAGAGTTGAAAAGATTGTTATATAAGTATCTATCAAGTTTTTGTTTAGGTTTTTCTTGTCTATGAAGAAATATTCCTAATTATTCGGAACATCCCGACTGCAGTTACCCGGATCGAAATACTTGAAGCTTGACGAAAAGCGTTGTTTGCAAATGTTATTCGCAATCAATACAAAACGACACCACTGCAGTTATTCTGAGAATTTAATCAATTAACTGTACTCAATATATTGTATAAATTAGCAGACCGAGTGTATCTGATCTGACTCCATAAGATCTTATAAGGCGTGTCCCGACAGTGCACTATGTTCAGGAGAAGAGGAACAGTGTAGCTATTAGAGGTAGTTAACGTGGTCTTAGAATGACCCCAAGTTCACACTTGGTATTTGAGAGTAGGCGAAAACCGTCTGGATCTCAAAGGCTAGTGCAAACCAGAAAGAGGTAGACTGGAGCGCTAGAGGAGGCGTACCTACTAGTAGGTAGGTGTAGGGCCCCAGATATCGTTGTCTGTATGGAAAAGATTCCTTCCAAGAATGTGCTAGTTTTAGCGAGACGAAGCCAGAGAATCCCACTACGGAGGTGTGGGGTCTTACAACGCCGCACTAAAACTAGCAAGGATAGGAAAGAGAGGTTCAGATGTAGTTAAATAAGAAAGCTATGGTTAGAGTAGAGCAACAATCGCCAGTACTGAGAGCGAGAGATGTTCACTTGGAGTGTCTGATTCTGACTGCCTGAATTTTTTTTTTTTTTTCAAATCCCCTTTTATTAACATTTTTTTTTTACAAATATATATGATCACAATTCAATGAACAAGATTTACATAAAATTCTCCTCTTGCTGCATACGTAGATGCATTTGAAGGAGGCTAGACCTGAAAAAGCTCGGAATTTCTGCCTTCTAAGCAGGTCATTCTTCCCTACAGCGAATGAGAGAGCTTTGTTATTTTGGCCAATCATATGATCGTTTATTTTGGCCAATCAGGCCTAGTGACCATTTTTCGTGTCGGGATCGTTAACTAGTCCCCTTTCTCTATACTGATGCCGAAGATTCATTGTTATAATATGGAAAGGTAGGTGGGTGTTTTATGTCCCGTGAAGAGGGTAACTTCTCTTTGTTTATGGTGAAGATGTTGGCAGAACACTCGCTATATAAGTTAATAAATTTTTTTTTATCTCTACATTTGTTTCTCCAAATACCTTCGATTTCAAGATGTCTGAACAATGATTTTTTTTTTATATGAATTTGTAAAATGTAATATAGCTGAAACATACTATAATATTTTGTGTGAAAATACTACTTGTGAAAATAAAATGAAGATTATCTCCATTCAATAAAATGTGTCCGGCTTGTGTTGCAGGGTCGCTGCAGTTATGCCTGCGATGGCAACATTATCTATAGATCAGCCTATGGTTGTCGGTCTGTGCAGAACTCCCAAAGTGACTGCCAACTTCAAAGCACAACAAGTAGGTGAAATTATTTATTTTATAGGTAGAAACCCATACAAGAGTAGATAAAAAAAAATAACGTTAAGAAAGCTTTGTCTTAGAATTAACTTCATAATACATTCTTATTTTAGGAACCGAACATTTCACCTTGCAGGTGCCGTTCTTAGGAAAGAAATTTAGACATTTTCAAGTTTGATAGTTTGACTACTGAATGATACATAACGGGACCATTGTTTAGAAAGTGAATGTTTTTTAGCAATGGGTTAGTTATTTTAACAACATCCTCGTTGTGAGATTGTTCTCAATGGTGCATGCATAAATTATGCTGATCTGTTCATGAAGTTTTTCCATGGCTTGTATTACGCCAAAAAGAAGTATATACGTTAAAATCCTATGCCTTAGATGACTATGATTTTTCTATGGCCGTGTGTCCGGTTCTAGGGGGGAGACGCCCGCCGCGGGCTAGTCTCTACGACCCGGCCGCCCTCCGATAGTCGTCAAGAGATAGTATGGGTGGACCTGTGGTCATTGACCTTTGCTCTGGACTGGTCAGCAGGCAGCTTTATTCGTATTGAACTGACTCCATAAGATCTTAAAAGGTGTGCCCGACAGTGCACTATGTTCAGGAGAGAGGATGAACAGGGTAGGTATTAAAGGCAGCTTATATGGTCTTGGAATGACCACGGATTCACACTCGGTATCTAGGGGTAGGCAAAAACCGCCCAGGTCCCAAAGTGTGAACAGGAGAGAGGATCGCTGGGCGAGTCGCTACTAGGTAAAGTTTGTAGGGCCCCAGGCGACCGGCGTCCGCGAGGAGGAGATCTCTTCCAAGGAGGTGCTAGTTTTAGCGAGACAAAGGCAGATTATCCCACTAGGAAGGTGTGGGGTCTGACAAGCCCGGACTAAAACATAGCGAGGTAAGGAAACAGAGTTGCAGAAGTAGTTAAATAAGAAAGCCATGGTTCGAGTAGAGCAGCAAGCACCAGTGCTGAGAGAGAGAGAGAGAGAGAGAGAGAGAGAGAGAGAGAGAGAGAGAGAGAGAGAGAGAGAGAGAGAGAGAGAGAGAGAGAGAGAGAGAGAGAGAGAGAGAGAGAGAGAGAGAGAGAGAGAGAGAGAGCAGTGTTCACTTCAGGTGCCGGGTTCCCTATTTATTCGTGGTGAAGAAGTTGGTACAACACCGTGGTTACTTATGTAGATGGAAAATCAACTCAGGGTGGGAAATCTGAGATTCTGTACTTATTTACCGTAATTTTTACGTTTTGCAAACGTATATAATCACAAGCAATGTCAGTATATTTTACAGTAATTTATATTAAAGAGCTACCATCACTCACAATATCATCCGTTTTCCATGAAATCCTGGGGGTGCGTACACATCATCTCCAATCTCCACGAATGTTGACTTGGTTTCAAATTATTCTTGGTCGGGTTTCCTCAATATAACGCATTGATTATAGTCCATGGTTTGTATTTGATTGATATCACGTTAACTTTCCAGTTTTGCAAACTTGTAGAATCTCGCATTTCACGCTGGTACTGGAGATCCCCCACTCCCATATTTGTGTTGATTTGGATCTTAGATAACTTCCTTTATTTTCAGGACTTCAACTCCCAGACTCTTCCGGAGCAATACCCTAGTTCTCATGTATTTGTATGTAATCGTTATTTCATCTTCGAAATCGATGGGTGATCTATCCAATTCTCTACTTCAGTCTAAAATCTAGGTTTGGTCATTTGACCAAGCTGTATCCTGGAAAAACCGCATTTCCTAAATCACCCTCCTGATCTATTTCCACCCTTAAACTGCTCAATCGATCCCAACATCTCATACGCGACGAGTCTTAGTTTCCTCTCTTACTGTCCCTCATTTTGACTACGGTTGTGTGGAGTATAGTTAAAGTGGCTGATGAATTGCTTTCATAGATTTATACTCGGGATCTCCAGAGACTGTTGCATTTCGCAGCACTACTCCGAGTTGGGATAGCTGTATCCTTCCGCCCGTCACCAATACTTCCTTGGATTTATCCTCTTCAATACTATCATGAACAGAAGCCCTCTAACCCTCACGACTTCCTCCAATCCAAATCAGCGATCAAATCCAGAGAAATACTATATCTCACCCTTCCGAATTGTACTTCCGTTCTCATAAATCTGCTTTGTTCGACCGTTCTTTTGTTCTCTAGTCCCATCGATGTTCGTCTATCATAAACACAATCTTTAAATCGAGACTTTACCAGTTTCTTTCTTAGCTCATTCCAATCTAACAAATCATAATTCATTGGTATTAATCTCTTTACTTATTTTTTATTCATTCCAGCAACCTTCCAAGTTCTTTCACCCCTGGTAATAATTTATATGTTTTATATTTTTTCATCTCTATTAATTTTTGCTTTTGGTTTCTTATAACCTTACCAAATCTGTATAATGTTATGTATTTGTTTTTTGGCAGCTAGACATTCCTATTATGTTGTTATTCTTAGGGGATAATGTCCAGGAATAATGTTTTTTAATCATTTCATTTCATGTATCAGAACAGGCTTACTCTCTCGAGTGTTTCAATTACGCTGGCTTGACTTTGCTTAATGAGCCACATATTTTGTGACTTTGAGTTGGTATCTGATGCGAAGTCATTACGCTGAGCCTCTTGACCATCAAATTCGTCAAACAAGCCCCTTTACTTACAGACCAAGTAATTTCTTATATGCAAAACCGAGGTCGTCTAATAAGTCAACCCAAAAACATTTAACTCTTAAACATTGGTTTTAACCCTTTCGGGAAATAAGTTACCTCAGAAACCCATGCACAACTATAAATGTGTGCCCTTCAGACACTAATGGTTTTGTAAAATGAAACACAGCTCCGTAGCCCTCCCACAAAAGTACATATTTCTATATACTAGTACTTCCGGCAGTACATGCTACAAAAACGTTTAAGCAACTCAGAATACTCCATCGATTCAGTAATCATTCCCAAACAATATGTATCTATCAAAATAATACAATAAACAGTTTATGCGCACGTTGAGGAATTTATTTTGTATTATAACAATAATAAAACAATGATTACAGTTAGACATTGTAAAATTCATTCGCTTACCTCCTTGTCTGATGCTCTAGCTTAATCTCCAACCTGTGGCAAGCATTGGACAGATAGGATGTTTTAGGAAGCAGGGAGATAATTATCAAAGGAAGATTAGAAACTGCTGGTAATATAAAGATAAGAAATCCTCCGTATCTAGCCGGAGTCTGAACACTATACAGATCATTTCAACCGAAAACTCAAATCCGGTCTTATCATTCCAATTATAATATAGACTGCCTGCCAAAAGTTTAAGTCCAATGGATAAATAAATATAAAAACAACAACAACAAATAAATATAAATTATAAAAAAACAAAAGATTTTTAAACTAAACATTGTTGTTATAATTTATTTCAGATATAAAACACAACACAGAACCTTTAGGTATGATTTGCAATGATTTTCGTTATTATAATGTAAAGAAAAATTCAGAAAACAATTACATATTTTAATTTAAACATTCTTTTGGTTGTATCCTCCTATACTTTTAATCACGGCTTTGATGCTTTCGATGAGTTCGCTCAATTTTTCAAAACTCCCATTGTCCCAACGACTTTGAGAATCTCAATAAGATATTTTTGAGAACTTGGAGCATGTTCTCGCAATTGTCCATCGAGTTCTTTCCACTGCAACCCAATTGGGTTGAGATTGGGAAACTGTGCTGGCCACTTCATCATTTTTATGATTTCTTCATCTTCTATTTCTGTCGAAAAACCTGTATACTACTTGAAAGTGTATTTGGCATCGTTGTCTTGCTTCATGATGAAATTTGAACCAATTAATTTAAATCCAGAAGGGATAACTAGTGATTAACATTCACTTTATTAACACTCGACAGACTTTGCAATAAGAGTAAAGTAATGAATTTGAAAAAAAAACTAAAGGAGTGTGGATATTAATCAAAGTTAATCCAAGTGAATAAACAAAAACAATTCGTTTATACTATATTACCAAGAAATTCTTAAAAATGAGTTTTATCAAGTTTTTTATTCATTTTTGTTTTGTCATTTTTATTTTAGTTAAACAAAATTTTTTTATTAAATTATACCATAATGGCCACACATTATAAAAAGATGAAATAATTCCACAATGAAATTGAAATATAATATTGCAATTAACTAACACAGGATTGCAATATTTAGATTAGTCTTCAACTTTTGATAGGACGTCTGTAAATATTTAGTTACACTATATATGCCTGTGGCTGAAACAATTTTATGAATATATCCTTTTCAAGTTCCCGAAATGTACAATTATGACCATCCATAGAGTTACAGACTAAATTCAAATAAATAAATAATAAATCTATTAATAATTAAATAATCTATAAATAAATTAAAGTCCCATATTTTTGACAGCACAACAATCAAGGAATATGGTTTATTTTTTAATTATCTGCAGTCTCTATTAAAATAGGAGTCATTTTTAGGCGATTTTAAATTCACAATCGTTCATAAAAATGCGATGTCATACCCGATCGTGCGGATTTTTTTTCTGAAGATGATGGTCTTGTTCGGGGTTCGTTCAGCCTCTCGATGGAATGAGTAGCCATTCTAAAGTACCTAAAAATGCAGTACAATTTTGTTCAATATGGCATATATTGATGATATTCTAGAATTTAACCAATATAGTTGCAATATTTATTATTTTTTTTAAATATTATCACTATACTTGGGAATTTTGTTATTCTCACTACATGTCATATTGAACGCAATCGTATTGCCATTGTAGATGAGCTTTTTATTTTGGCCAATGAAGGGTATACTACGCCCGCGCCCTTAACGAGCTCTTATCGTGTCGGGATCGTGAACTACTCCCCCTTTTTGTAGTTTTTATTTTTTTTTTCTCGGCTCTCAAACATTAAACAAATGTAGGATAAGGGAAAAATAAAGGAAAATTTCTTTGGGGTGAACGGATCCTTTTACTCTGTACGGACCTCGGTAGAGTTGTAAATATTGCGGTGCAATGGTGAGAGCCCACTGAAGGTTGAGCCTAGAGTCTGTCTAGGCATGTAGTTCTGACTCGTTCAGGGTTGGCTAGCGTTCAGTGGTGTGCCCGTCAGGGGCTTGCTGATGGGCCAAGGGCCGTAATGTCCATCATCTTGTCTGCTTTCCCGGACCTACTGAGTTGCCATCTTGCCGGTAGCGGTGCGGGTTCCAATCACGGAATATGGGGTTTTGGCAGTGTCTCATCGAGTCGAAGAACTTGATGTGTCTTCTTGTGATTATTTCGTGGTTTAGAAGTTGGCCGAACAATTATAATCATAAAATATATTTTATGATGTTTATAACATTTTAACTTTTACTAAGAGCGATTTTTTGAAAACCATTTAGTCTTAGGGTGTGGACCGATATATTTCTGGAAAAATAATTTGTGCCTGTTTCAGTTCTTCGAAAACAAATGGTACAACTGGAAATCTATCGGAAACATTTTCTTCAACGGTCGTAGCTCTTGCGCGGGCACGGACAGCAAAATCAACGGAGACCAAGTGGACATAATGCACTTCCAATACGACCCGATGTGAGTATTTACATTATATAATTGGTTTATATAATTCTTTCTATACTATTAGTACGAAGCGAAGGCCCGTGAGTTCGAGTGTTTTGAGCTGGGTATGGGTCTTACTCATTCTTGCAGAGCCGTACTTTAGAAGTGTAACCGCACTGCTACTACAAAAATAATGACGGACTATCTTAAAAAACCAATTCTAGAAAGAAAAAGGTCAAATTTCCCGGTATCATTGCCAAACATGTGCTACAATTTTCCATCTAATCACTCAATGGAAATGGCTTTTCCTGTTTATCCCGAACAATGATATATTTTAAATAATAATAATGTTTTAATAATGACTTGGGTTTCAGCCTCCGAAAGTTCTTTACTATCACAGGATCTACAGATGTAGACTACATCAAGATGCAAGGTCTTCCGTTCCCAGTCGACTATCCACTGTTTGGAGGTAATGTAAACAAAAACAGCGTTTGAATGTTCATAATAAAATAATAAACCTATATTTTTTTTAATTTCGTTACAATCTTTTACAGTTGCCAACCACACCGTCACATATACAATCTTAGGGACAGACTACGACAACTGGGCGGCAGTGTACCTTTGTCACCAATATCTTGGATTTAAGCTTGGCAAGTGTTTTTTTTAACTATTTACTAATGAAGCGAAATATTCTCACATTACCTTTACTCGCTGCTGCAAGTCCTGTCCACTAGTTGTTTTTTTTAATTCCATTCCTATTCCTGTATCCGAGACAGTACGGTATTTAGGTTTCCATGTCGACAAAAGGCTGAGATGGAACCCACAAACGAGGCTAAAAAGACAAGAACTAAACAGACGCTTTGGACAACTGTAAAGACTACTTCGAAGGACATCCCATCTCTCAATAGAAAATAAATTACTTATCTACTAAGTTATACTTAAGCTCTGTAGCTCTCTTGGTGAGCCTCCACTGCCTCGTATCCGGTGACGCGGCTGACGGAGGACTGTGGGGGACTTCCCAAGACTCCGCTTCCTCTTTCGCATGTGAGGGAGGTGAAAATCATGTGTATTTGGGAGGTCATGGCTGTTTGTAAATACTGTATGAATGAGCGGATGAACGCTTTTTTTTTTTTTTTTTATTTTATAACACACACCAAATTAATAATTGCTAAAACAAAAAAAGGGATACTGTCTCGACTGTTTTTTCAAGCGATGACTTAACAAATTCAGAGTATTGTTTTGCGTTCGCCTCTATTTAAGAACAATACCTACAAACTGAGTTCGTACCCTTTCTTACCATCCATTTAATTTTATTGATATGACATACATATAGATATATCAATAAAAATTTACGTTAATTTCGACTTCGAACATCGAACGAATATAAACATTCCTATCCAAAGTCCTCTGAACAGTAGTGAATGCACCCTTAAAGGGCTCCTGGGCAAAAAGGGGAAAAGTATGCATTGTATGAATGTCAGTATGCATGGAAATCGTACATAGGTACGAATGAATTTTCACGTCCCAATTAATAATGCTGTATAAGCAAATTGTAATTGTTCCATAAAGATCTCCTATATATAATTCCTCATCAGATGCATAACTGACCCCCAAATGAGGATTGTTCATGAAAATAAATCTAAACCCTACGATTGTGTATATTTTGCAGAATTGTCTTGGATCCTGGTGAGGGACATCCAGAAGACCCCGACTGTCGACCAGCAGCGGGAGATCCTGGAAGTCACGCAAGAAATCGGCTACAACTCAGAGGACTACCGCCTCCAGGACAACTCCAGCTGCGGCTCCAGTGAACCTCACCTGTAGTCATGGGAGGGACCTGGTGGAAAAATTGGTGGAAATAGAATTATATACTGGAGACTAAATCGTTACAGAATAAATAACTGGTCATGATTTAGTTGACTCGTTATTCGCAATCGAACTGACTAAGTACTCTATGTGTCATTTTAATGTAATCACATAACGAAATTCATATATGTATGACTTTTGATATTTTTAAAGAAGGACAAAATATATCGTATCATCATTTAAATCAAGAATAAATCGTATTGACCACTATCAGTTTTTATTTACATATTTCCCACTTCAACATCCTGTGGCGTTTTCAAACTGTTCCAACAGTGTCTGTTTTCGACTGATTCCACATCTGATTTGAATTTTCCGTTTCTCCTCGAGATACTTTTATTCCTTCATAAAGGAAGGATATAGTTTAAAATCGTCGCATTTCCTGCCTCTTCCATAACAAACTCAAAGAAAGTGAAAGAGCTAGAGAGAGAATTTCTTTATTTCATTTTATTTTACATGGTCTTATTATTACATCATTACATATAGTTAATGATAAACTAACTTAATAATAAATATATAAATAATAATAGAGTTAGTTTATATTTTTTGTCTTGTGAACATTGGTTTTAATAGAAACACTGTCATAGCAAAATGGGATCAAGCCATTCTTTCACAGTAAAAAGTTGGATAATTAATAATCATGAAATTAAGTTCGATGAAAAGACTGTGTTCTGCACGTCATATAAGAAAGCGGTGTGAAAGAAAATCCCAAATTGCTGCTCACTGTATCTCAAGTAATGCACTCTACACATTATTGTTTTTCTATTTTAAAACGTAAGCTATTTAAAAATAATACAAAAAAAAAAACTAAAACTAAAAGAATTATTTCTTGTGGCTCTTAAAGATATGTATTGAATGTCTTTTTGTATCTTCTTCCTGGTTGATCCATTTATGTACAACACTTTTTACTGAATTATTGTTACTACATTTAAAATTTTCATGAAACATTTCAATGCTTTCTTTTACTGTGATCTAAAATAAAGTGGTTATAGTGTAGTAAGGAGGTGGTACACTTAAGTGAATAGTCATTAGTCTATAAGAATTTATTCTGTATTCTCTGCAGTTGAAGGAAGTTACTTGAGCAGGTCGATGGTTACTCCAGGATGTTAATAGAAACAGTCCGGATTTTGTGAAGTAAAAAAATGATAAAACTTGCAGTAAAAAGGCTAAAACGTGCAAAAATGGAGTAAAAAAAATGTTAAAATCCTTCGATTCACTTCTTTCTTTGTCGATAAAAACTACATATATTTTAGTTTTCTTACACAAATTACTATTTTTCATCATAAAATTTGGGTAAGGTGATCAAAAAAAATTATTAAAATAAAAAGTTCAAAGGAATTTACTTTTACAATTTATAGAAGACGTTTTCAGTGAAAAAAACAAAATAATATTAAAATATGAGTTATTATTTTTTTATTACATACGTAAATAATTTGTGTTTCTTGTTTAAAAAAATACTAGTAATATAAAAAATCTTAAGTTAATTAGAAAGTCACATAATTTGTGATTTTTCAAAAAGTAGGAGATATGAAAAATATAAAATTAATCGTAAAAGGATATAATTTGTATTTTTGTTTTAAGAAAATATTAGAAATAGGAAAAATATGAAATAGTTTACAATATAATTTTATTTATATACATCTGTCCATACCAAGGATTTTGCCGAGAACTGTTGAAAATTTGTCCATCGCCAACGACCCTTGTGGTCGTCCATATTTTTGTTAAATTCGTTTCCAACTTATTCAACAATGTCAATTTGGGATTTCAGTGTTAAATTTTTAGTCTCGAGTTGTAATATTGCACAAAGTAAACATGTTAAATGCGCTTGAATGAAAGCTAAATCTGTAGTAATTTTAAATAGTTGGGCCTAATGTGGCCATCATTTTTGTCACAGATTGGCAATATTCAGAAACTGTGAGAATAATTCGTGAAATTTTCTGCATAAAATATCGATGCATCCAGCCATATTTCCCATCGCGTGAGTATTGGGGGGGGGCTGACATTGCATAAATTCTTTGTAAACGGTTACTCGCTGCGAAGCTTTTAAAAACGTTTCCCCTCGTTATTTAAGAGTTTATTAACATCTGTGAAAATATCCCCCGCACTTTTTTTCCCCACACGGTGCAAGTAATATGGACCCCGTTTGGATAGAAAATTTGTTTCTGAGTTTCCAACGCTGAGCTGCGTTCCATGAGCAAATTTTGGACAGGTTTACAACGACACTAACGAGAATCTGCCAACTGTTTATGTCCAGCTAATTTAATAAAAACAATTTAAATATCTAATGTTTTAAAATTACAGTGAGCATCTATTTGGGATTCTTTCACACCGCTTTCTTATATGACGTACAGAACACAGTCTTTTCGTCGAACTTAAGTTCATGATTATTAATTATCCAACTTTTTACTGTCAAAGAATGACTTGATCCTATTTTGGCATGACAGTGTTTCTGTTAAAAGCACCGTTCACAAGGCAAAAATAATAAACTAACTCTAATAATATTTATTATTAGAGTTAGTTTATCATTAACTAACCTAATAGTGAACTATGACTGTATTTAAGGAACATAGGTGGAAGAGAGAGGAATTGTGAGAGTTAATTGGCTTTCCACGAATTTAAAGAGATTTTTTGTAACATGTTTAAATGGTTGCATTTTTAAACTAACTTACAAATATTTAATTTAGGCAAAACATACAATTTTGTGCATTAAAAACCTAAAACGTGTTATTTACAGTTAATTCTGTTTGCACAAGTTGATAGCGTTATGTTTGTTTCGTTATTCTTTTGTTCGTTTTTCAATGTTGGAATTTTTTTCTTTTGAGATTTGGTAGTCGATACCTTGAGGTAGCTATAGAAAGAAATTCCGTGTAATTTTGTTTACAACTGTCAGTTTAAACATGGCGAGCAAAAATAGGCATTTTCGACACATTTTACTTTTTTATTTTCATAAAGGCAAGAAAGTAGCTGAGGCTCACAAGGAGATATGTGAAGTTTATGGTGTTGATTGTTTAACATGTCAGAATTGGTTTAAAAAATTTCGTTCTGGAGATTTTTCACTGAAAGATGACCAACGTTCTGGTCGACCTTCTGAAGTTGATGAAGACGAAATGAAAGCTATAATTGAATCGACTCGTCATATAACTGTGCGAGAGATTGCGAAACAGTTAAATGTATCACACACGACAATTGAAAATCATATAAGACGTCTTGGACTTGTTAAGAAGCTCGATACTTGGGTTCCGCCAAGACAATTCGAGGCCTCGCACATCTTCAGCAACACGTACGAAACTATCAGAGCTTGGTTGGAAAGTGATGTCGCATCCCCCATACAGACCTGACCTCTTGCACAATCGGATTATCATTTATTTCGAAGTTTACAAAACTTCTTAAATGGTAAAAATTTCAGTAATAACCATGAACTCAAATCACACTTGGTTGACTTTTTGCTGATAAAGACCATAAGTTCTATGAGCGCGGGATCATGAAGTTACCAGAAAGATGGCAAAAGGTCATCGAACAGAATGGAAGATATTTGACTGATTAAAGTTCATTATTTGTATAGAAAAAATTAAGTTTTATTTCACACTAAAAAACCGAAATTACTTTCTTGCCAACCTCAATAGTTGTATTTAACATCGACGTGAGAACTCAATTAATTAAGCCGTCGTGAGAATGATTTACAGGCAAAAACCCGGGTCTATTTATACTCGGATGTGCCTCGTTAGTAGCCAATGATGTAAGGCGTTATTGTGGCTAATGATATCCCAGTTTGCGGGGCGCTTTGTTCTCGGCAGTGACCCAGGCCTAAGTCTGGGTCGCCCGCTACCTGGTCTTCTACCCTTTCCAGCCTCTAACTAGTCTTTTTGCAGCTGCGTCTTTTATCGTTTACAACATTTATAATGAATTATGGTTTTGTAATGTTATTTACATTTGTTTAAATTAATTTACAACATATTATAACCAATTTACAATATACATACAATCGAGTATAGGGAGATTTATCTCATTTGGTTAGCGGTCGCTACTTACTGCTACCGACTTAAATAACTTTTATACAAAATTACACCTTGTATATAATGTAGCGACGGTAGAGAAAATATAAAACTGATATGTGAATAGATTTGATTGAGAATCGTTGTAAAATTTTCAAGGGTATAGGGAAAAAAACAAAACAGAGATCTGGTCAGGTTAAGCCGGTACAGCCAATTTCTAACACAGTAAGTCAGTGAACACTAAGGGACAGAGTAAAGCATTTTTTACAGTTAGTTTAATTCGTCATGTACACTCTTTGCGACATATTGACAAAAACCAATCCCTTTCTCAATTATATATTCTTAGAACTATAAAACCTAACCGTTCACTATTTGAGGTACTTTTTCGGCTTATTTAAAACTGATTATTCAATGTAGAATTAAAAGAGATAAGAGACAAAAACAGAATACTCGATCCATCATATAAGTGAGCTTATTGATTGACCTCTTAGCGCACCCAACGTAAAGAATTGATAAAATCTGTAATGAAGATGATTATTTAACCTCTTCTGTTTGCTTACTGATTTAACCCGGGTATATCTACCTCATCTAGATCCGAGAGGGCAGTCAGTCAGGAGAAGCAAGCATCTAGGACGGACCGCTGCCATGGTACCAAGGTAAGCCACAGCTTCTGCATCATCACCATAATACCAGTACTCATATCACTATAGAGAAACTTTCCAGATGGCGGTAGAATGTTTTATTTTGTTAGCTAGATGTCTTCTGATAACTCGATATTACCTGTTGGTAAAAGAATCAGAAGCCACTTCTGGATACACATTTCGGATACAATTTTCTTAGATTCTTAATTCCTACAACAGCTTATCTGAAGAAAAACAATTTTTCAATTATTTTAAAAACATGTATTTCTTAGTTCATGAACAGGTAATACAATTTATAGTTACTCGTTAAATTCAGTACCACACTACAGTATACGAGTATAATAGGGGGACTTGAAAGTAATGTCGTTTTGTTTTTACATTAAAGTCAAAAAATAAATTTTTAACAAGTTTTTGTTTTTAATCAATGATGTAATCACCCTCGTGAAAATAAATATCTGTAATGTGTTCTTAATCACGGGGAAAAAGCGACAGAAATAACTTCTGAGCGGTTAGATGAGGATTCTCAACAGTTTTAAGAAAAGAGACCCACTTTTTTCATATTTGTCCGTTATTCAATCATCCTATAGCAAATGCAGTGCAATACAATTCTAAAGAATTGCTCCAACAGGCCAACACCCCCCCCCCCTCTTCCAAAAACCCATATTAAAAAAGGCAATTTACATAACATTGAAGAACATATATTTTCTATGCATATTAAATACAATAGGAATAATTCAAACAATCACAAAACATGATGAGAACAACTCTTAATATTCAAGAAATTTATCATCACCTAAAAAACGATAGCAGCAAAAACGTAACCGAAACAATGTTTTTTTAGATCAAATCATATTTAGCTTCAGCTCAATGTGGAGTTCGTAATTGGTTTTTATGTTGGCATTATAACTCTTTAATGTTGGCAGACTCCGCTGTCGATGCTAATCTAAGTAAACTTTTAAAATGAGAGTTGGTTAGTGACATCCTCCTTTCATGTTTTATAAACAATTATAAAATATTGGTAACAATTTCCCGCATTCACCTAATCACTATTTCAGGGTAGTATGGCAGTAGGAAGATACAAACAGAAACTCTGATGTCGTAGGTTTTATGGTTTTAATTAGCTTCGTAAAATCACCTATAAATTAGACAACTGTCTCTACTTTCAGCAAATAAATTAAATTTGAATTATTAGTAATATCGATATTTTATGCCAAATGCATGATATATTTTATGTTACATTGACATTGTTGTACGAGGTTTGATCCAAAAGTAACGAGAACTTTATAATTTCGCAGGCGTTATGATTCTGATGGTAAATTGTTGTTTTTTTTTATCATGTTGGTACACATGTTTCTGAAATACGTTGAAATTTCAGTTGTTTTCAATGTTTACTTTTTTAGTAGCAGTTGTTAACGTATAACCGTGTTTTGATGTTCTGGGCGATTTTTAGTTTAAAAAAAAAATGGATCAAAGAATTTTTATTAAATTTTGTCAAAAAAATGCAATGTTCTTGAAGCAAAGTTTTTGAAATGTTGACAGTGGCTTTTGGTGAATCTACCATGAGTAAAGCAAGAGTTTATGAGTGGTATGGACGTTTCCAATGGATCTTGTTACAAGACGTATGGCGTGAAGACGTTGAAGATGATGATGGCGCAGGGTGCCCTAACACTTCAACAAACGACGACAACATCAAATAAGATAAGAAAATGATTCTGGACGATCACAGAATTACTATTAGAAAGGTTGCTCATTAAGTTAATATATCATTTGGACCAAGAGATTTTTTCCGATGTTGTGGGCATGAAAAGTGTGGCAGCAAAGTTCGTCCCAAAATTGTTGAATTTCGACCAAAAAGAACATCGCGTAGATATCGCCAAAGAATTGATGAACGAAGTAACCAACAATCCAGAGTTTGTTAAATGCATTGGTTCAACAAAACGACCAACATAGCAGAGATCTAAATCGCGTAACAAAGGGAGCCCTTGAAAGTTTTTAGTTAACAGTTATCAGCATTCTTCGGTGTAAGAACAACGTTCTTTTTTATCAATTCACTTTAAATTCTACGATATTACTGCTGCAGTTTCGTGTCTTTTACTGCAAAGGGGTTGATACTACAAAAGCATTTTTCTACCTCAAAGTGTCAGCAAATCTGGTTTTGAAAGATTGAAGTAGGGATGATTGTACATATTTCGTAGTAAGGATCCCTGTTTTATATATATATATATATATATATATATATATATATATATATATATATATACAACTATAAGTTAATATATATATATATATATATAGTTTGTATGTATAATAGTTAAACTCGTAAATAATAATTCCTGTATATATAACGTGGCTACAAGTTATAAGCAGAAAAGAGAACTTATAGCCAATTCTTATGCGATCACATTCAAAACAATACCCTTCAGTTTTACCAGCGTCTTCTTGCATGCATGCAAGCTTTATAGGAACGATGCCGCATGAGAATTACAGAGTGATTTGATTTACAAGTCATGTTGAGAGAAGAAAACAAGATCCTAGACCCTTCATCCAGTCTACAAGGTTGTAAGGAAGTTCTTTATTTTGTTTTGAGACAGCACTGCGTAGTTTCCAGATCCTTTACTCACAGAGAGCAAACGCACTTCGGAACTAGTTCTTTATGATCCACCACAATGAATTTATCAAACAATTCTTTTGTTGTTACAGTCAACCACTTTAGACAAAAACTATCAATAGTTCCTTAGCACAAAGACCTTCCTGGTGAATGATGCGGTGATATTTTTTAAAAGAAGTATTTAAACTAGTGGAATACAGCACTTGTTTTTTATGATAATGGCAAGATCCCCATCAATAGCATACGCATTCTAATTTTGGCCAGTCCAAGTTTTTTTTTCGTTTAACAGCGATTTTTAGCTGTTTTGCTCCTGTAGTCAGTTATGTAATATATATAATCTTATTATTAACAAATGGTACGTTCATCAATAACATCCTAAGAACTGTGTCTCTTAACGTATAATCAGCTCTATTGTATTTATCAATAACTTATTGTCCTTTCCCAGACCCCCACCCTAAATATTTGTCTCCCACGACCTTTCAGTAATATCTTTACAATTATCATTACTGTTATCATTTTCTTACACAGATAAATACCCCTTAGGCATAAGCCAGAGTGTTGGTCCCTTAGGGCACTCGTTAGCTAGTAAGCTCTTAGGTTGCAACCATATATAATTGTACTTTTGAGTGTTATACCAAATAAAGTTTGTTTATTTGAATTATTGAGCAACAGAAATATGATTGTCGATGACGGAAGTGGACGAGTTCTTCAGATGTTTCAAGATTCTCGTTGAGTGTATAAACAAAAACACACAGCTGAGCAGATGATTTTTTTTCTTTCGTTCAAATGAGAAAAAATATATTTGCAACTCAAATACTTGGAAATTACCAGCGAGCACACATTTGCCATCTCGCCAATCCGCCATATTTCGAGCCACAGTAATTTTGCATACTAGTTTAGAAATTGTTGTATCGTTTGTCTCATTTTCGAAGGTGTTACTTTGTTAGAATATTAATTTCTGCCCGCATAACAATTGTTCCTTTTTTTTCAATTAAATCTGATCTCAAGACTGAACCGACCGGATACTTTGAATCGAAATCAGAATGATTCTTTGTGAGTTGTCTCTCCAAAATGTATTTGTACCCATTAAAATATTTCCGCCACAGATTATAAAACACACTGGTTTGTTGCATCTGTAAACATAAACTGTTCTTCCCAAGAACACTCTCGTTTTAATTTCCTTTTCTAATTTCAAGTTGCTCATTCTTCATTGAGTGATTAAAGATACCTATGGAATCACTTTCGCGCTACTTAACACTATAATTCTACTCAAAAACTATAATAAGTACCTTCTGTAGCAGAGTGAGAAAAGGGTTTAAAAATAAAATGAGAAGACTTCAATAAATTTCTCCGGAGTGTCCGGGGAGAAGCTGGAATTCTAGGTGAAATGTGGGGAATACATGCACCTGTTCAGCGGATGGATTCACCACATCAGAGGATGGACATCCAATTACAACACTCCCCGGTTAGGAAAGAGTGTTTTATTTCATATTTACTTTTTATTTTTTTCTGATTTGGAGGGATGAAAGACTCGTGCACAAATGATTATAACTATTGCCGTACATAATGGGAGTTATACCCCTTCACTTTGTTAGGTGAATAAAGTATCGTTATATTATCGATGGGTGTACGCTTAGTACTGCTAAAGTCGATAGTATGAATAGTAATTATAATAAATCGATTGGCGCTCCCCTCTCCGTCTTTTGAACAAGTTCATTCTATATATGTAGGACAGAGGACGCTATTGGTAACAGTGCAACAGTTTATGACTGACAGCGGAATGTGCAACGGAATTAAGTAGGCCTCTTGGTTCTTAGCAACTCTTTCTGTCTTCTCTTAACTCTCAACGTTTCTCCGACATACCAAATACAGGATAGAACCACTGACGTCAAGAAGGAAACATCTATCTATAAATATCGAGAAAAGTTGGAGGATACAATAAACAATCAAACACCAATCAGAAGAAATATGAGAAATCGGTAAGTGTAGGTATTTAGTATGAAAACGATCCCAAGTGAATGGTGATGTATCGCACATTCGAGTCTTTAAAAGACGTTTTGGCTGGTCGTAGAATCTTATTTAAAAGATTATAAAAAAAAAAAAGTCAATTTAACAATTACAGCAGACACTATAACTTTATTAACGCAGAAACGTTTTCTATAGCTCAAGTTAAAAAGTACTAAAAAATTACAAAAAAACAAAAACATGATGAAAAAAAAACCAACTGTATGACACTAATACTTTATAAGTTCGAAACACATTAGCATTAAGAAAATAAAAAAGTAATGTACTAAAATTATACATACAACAAAATACAAAAGAAGTAAATGAATGCAGTGAATAAACAGATAATATTATCTTGTACTGTTAGCAACAGGACCCCTCCTAACTATTTTAAGCAGGGGTGTTCACTTACCTTGCTTGTTCAGAAAATTTTGATCAACTGTGTTTGATTTAATATCCATATTTTTAAAATAGTTTCTTAATTTTTTATTTTTCGTTGTGAGATCAACTATAATTGGGTTTTAAATTTGTAAAGTTTTAGTGCAGGTATGGGCAACCTTTGACATGTTATGGGCCAAACTTTAGTGTGCAAATACGTTCGCGGGCCGCGTTTAAAAGTAGTGCATTTTAAAGTAGTGTTCATAATTTTTAGCGATAGATATCAGTCAGCCATGAAATAATACGACAATGTTATTACAACACAATTTATTAAAATAACAAAATGAAATGAAAAAATAGGTACCTACAGCATTAAATTAAATCGTTAAATTTAGAATTGTTACAAACTACGAAAGTTAAATAGCGACACCGAAATCAATGAGACACTTGAGCTTGAATTTGGGAAACTAATTCATCGATGTTTGGATTAATTCCACTGGTACAAAGACGTAAAGAATTTTCCAAATTATCGTCAGTCAGCCTTGTACGATGTTTTGATTTATTAACTTTCATCAATGAAAAGAACTGTTCGCATTTATAAGTACTGCCAAACGCACAAATCAATCTTCTTGCAAATTTTCTAAGCTGCGGAAAATGGTCTTCTTCGAGGTATTTTTTGTAGAAATCGCACAACTCCACGTCTTCAAATTTAGATTTTAGGAGTGAGTTTTCTTGAATCTCGATCAACTCCATTTGCAAGTGTATTGGAGCATTTTGTACATTACTTTTTGTTGGAGTAGCAAATAAATTGAAACAGTCTTCCATGTGTTTGAAATCGCTAAATCTGATCGAAAATTGCTCCGACAGTAACTTGAGTTCTTCAGCATATTGAGCGTAAGCAATATTTTCATACGCAGAGAGCGTGGTGAAATGGTAACTGTTACCAGACAGCATATGTGCCTCCCACAAGCGGATTTTGTTCTGAAACGCTTTCAAATGGCTGTACAAATCATTTACTAACTGTCCTTGTTTTTGAAGTTTCAAATTTAAATCATTCAAATGGCCTGTAAGGTCGACAAGAAATGCTAAGTCACATATCCATTTTGCGTCACTCAATTCAGATAGTGGTTTATCTTTTATTTGCATAAATTCTGCTATCTCATTTCTAAGCTCGTAAAACCGTTTCAGCATTTTCCCTTTGCTTAGCCATCTGACTTCACAATAATATGTTACGTCGTCATACTCGGCTGATATTTCATCCAAAAACGCCTTGAACTGACGATGGTTAAGCCCTCGGGATCGAATAAAATTGATGGTTTTTACTACCACATTCATAACATTCTGGAGTCGAATGGACTTAGAACACAAGTTCTGTTGGTGGATAATGCAATGAAGGACTATCAAACCATCTTTTTGCACATTTAATTCAGTTGCTTTTTCATTCAAAATTCCGATGAAACCTTTACGTAAGCCGACCATAGAAGGTGCACCATCTGTGCATACTCCAACTAATTTCGACCATGGCAAGCCAAAACTTGTGAATACCTTTTGAACTTCATTAAAAATGTCCTCTCCTGTAGTGGTTCCTTTTAGCGGCTGTAAAGCAAGCAATTCCTCAGTAATAGTGAATTCTTTATCAACACCTCGAATAAATATAGCCAGTTGAGCTATGTCAGACAAATCGGTGCTCTCGTCTAATGCTATGGAAAATGATTCAATACCAGTCATACGGCCAGTCAATGTTGTTTTTATATCATTAGCCATCATTTCTATACGTCGTACAACGGTTCGTCTTGACAAACTAATTTTTTCAAATTCATTTTTCTTTTCAGGACACAAAACACTGCAAACTTCTGACATACACTCCTTGATAAATTCTCCTTCGGCAAATGGTTTCAATGACTTTGCCAATTTTGAACTAACTATAAAACTAGCTTTCACAACATTATCAAGTTGTGTTCTTTGTCTATGAAATATTTGCTGCTGTTTTTCCAAATTTGCGGTAAGTTTCTGGATTTTGTCTTTTCTTATTTGTCCTGTCAGTGAGAGCAGCGTAGGATGCTTAGTTGAGTAATGCCTCTTTATATTGAATTCTTTCATCACCGAAATGGATTCATTACACATCAAACAAATAGGCTTACCATTGTGCAAGATAAAGAAGAATTCTTCAGTCCATTTTTCTTGAAACTGGCGACCCTCTGCATCTACTTTTCGTTTCCTTCCACCAGACATCATTTTCATTTACTTATCGTTCGATAAACTTAATAAGAAAATAGGTATAATTAGTAAGCACTCAAGATGCACACAAAGTCACAAAGCAAACTTATCACCACGGTAGCTCGAATAGGACTGAACTAAGTTCCGGCCATCCACCCGCTTATATAGGCAAAATGAAGGAATGATCTAGAATCGTCTAGTGTAGAACAATACAATTGCGAAGCAATAATCCTTTGTTGCGCCGCCAGTGTGGCGGCAAACATCAATGGCTTTGAACTTTGATGTTTGCCGCCTCACTCTTTGATGATCACCGCCACTCGGCTTGCTCGCTCACTTGATTCCATGAGTATGAGTAAGTAGTGTATTTTTTTTTTTTAAATTGGGTTTTTCAAAATGTCTCGCGGGCCGGATCAAATCTTACAGCGGGCCGGATCCGGCCCGCGGGCCGGCTGTTGCCCACATACGTTTTAGTGTAATACCGTTGCGAATGGTGTTCTTGTCATTTTTTAGCACTTTAGAAAATGTCACCGTGAGCATGCACTTGTGCATATAAAAAATAATCACTTAAGTTATAACAGTGGGTATTACACCTTGCAAAGTTTTATTCATTTCATTGATTTTAATTTTTATTCATTCTTTGAATCAAGGCATTTATTAAGGGCTGATAAAAGTCGTGAACATCATTTTAATGGAAGTTTGGTATGATTTCGTTTGTGGGTGTTACTTTCTATAATAATAATAATGAATAAACTGGAATTCTCAGAAAGTGGAATTGTAATGTTAAAATAAAGAATATAAACACATGATCTTGATGGATAATTCTATAATAAATAAATATGGAAAAATTAGGGTTCCTTGGTAGGCTCAGATGAGTATAGTGGAAGAAGGTCGAGGCCAAAGATATGCAGCCCGTGCATTGTGTTTATATGAAACTAGTGTTTGGAGAGCAATGACAAGTTACCGAGACGTTACAGGTCTATGCAATTGCAGACCCTGAATGACAGAGCCAAGAGATGACCGGTTTATTGTACTACACACGCTTCGGAACCGGTTTTCAACTGCTACTGAGACTTCTCAACTTCTTCTTACAACTCGGGGACTAGCAATATGTGCAGAAAATATTATAAGAAGACTAGCTGAAATAAATTTAAAACCTCAGAGACTAGCAGCAGGGCCATTGTTGACCTGAGAACACCGTAGAGCTCGTTTGAAATTTGCTCGGCTTTGCATACCTCACGGGTGGTCTGAAAAGTTTCCGACCTAACAAAGCTTTTATTTCACTGGCTTTTATTTATTTTATTATCATCTTCATGTTGAGGTCGGAAACTTTTCAGATCACCTGTGTATGAGTACTCAAAACGAATGTAGCAACGAGCTGTTTTCAAATGAGTCACGCTTCTCTCATTATAAACAAGATGGACGGATGAGAGTTCACCGAAGGCATGGGGAGCGCTACGCCGAATGTAGTGTCACTGGGAGTGTTCAATACGGAGGTGGTTGATGGTATGGGCTGGAATTTCTTCAAGAGCGAACACAGAGCTCCACGTGTTCCGCAGGCCTTTCCTTAATCCCGATTTGTATCTGAGGGAAATTATCAAGGAGTGATCCCATTTGCACCATTTATTTCATTTCATGCAAGAAAACCAGCGATCACAAGTGATAAGGTTAGTTTTCCAATATCTCAATGATGCGGGTATATGGAGGTGGCCACCTACTTTTGCTCGACGGTCAAAATCAAATTAATTAAATATAATAAATAAATAAGTAAAATAAGAAATAAATTAAAATAAAAACCTTTAGCTAAATTTTTAGAGATTAGTTACACACGAAATCGCAATAACGAATGAAGATAAAAGTTTAAGTTTCTGTTTCCACAATAACATAAAGGATTAAATGTGGTAATCAAGTCCCATTTATTGAATAGAAAACAAGTCACTTCCCTTCAAAAATCATTTATGGAATATACTTTTTATTAATGAATGGACATTTTACCGTGCGCTTACTTTTGAAAAAGTTTTAAAACGAATTTTTCTTGGTGGGCCCCTTTTTTTGGTGGGCAGTATAGTTGGAGTTAAATATTTCAGTTTCTTCTAGGAAACATGAAGGCATTGGGTATCTTTTACGTTTGTTTCTCTTGATCACACCATTGTGTTATTTATTCTATTTAAACAGCTTTATTATGATAAAATTACAATTTGCCTCATTGGGCAATAAGTAATTGTGATAAATGTTTTCATTCATACCAAATTTACAATTTTCATTCACTCGCTCATTCATCCAGTATTTACAAACAGCCCAGAAGCCTCCCAAATCCACATGGTTGTCACCTCCCTTGAATGCGAATGAGGAAGCGGAGCCTTGGGAAGTCCCCCACGCTCCTCCGACAGCCGTGTCATCGGATACGAGCCAGTGAAGGCTGACCAAGAGCGCGAGAGCCAAATACGCTCAGGACATGATTGGAGAAACTGGCCATTGCCAGGACTTCAACTATCCCGTATTTATAGCAGGTCACGAGGCCACTGCCGTTTTAGTCTCCGAGGAGGATTATAGGGATGAGTGGCGCAGTGTAATGACTGTGACAGGGGATTAGGGTGGTTGGGTGTTATTTATTAGTGCTTTATTTTTTCCACTTTTCGAAGTTGTTTTTTTTTATATGCGCTATTTATTCATGTTTTATTTAACTTTTTCCTGTGACTCCCATTTGTTTCATTTTTCTTTTGTCCTTTTTTTTTTTTATTACGTGATCAGAACAGAGACACAAAGACCGCATTTCACAAGATCGTTTTCAAAGCTCACTTCAAGTGCCACAATCACGGCCAATTGATTTTTTTCTGAAAAAATTGAAATTAATACGTGTTACTTTCCTGCAATTTCTAATCATATCTACATATGTAATGCATCTATACAGGGGGACATATTGTGTTTAAGCACGGCATGTTCTGCTATGAATCATTATATTTTCCATATTTTGTTTCATTATTAAATAACTGGTATGTATAGATATTGTATCGGATGCACCCCACCCAATCTGCTCCTCTAGCTAGTAACAGTCATCGGAACAGTTATTATGGAGTTTTCGGGAATATTTGAGGGTGACAGTTATACAAGCCTCTGTTCCTTTTTTGTTTCAGGAAAGGTTAAAACTAGGATACTTCAAATCCTAAAATCGTGGCAACACTGCTTGCTATGTTTTCATTTACGCTTTCAAAGGCTATATATATATTATCTAGGTTTTAAATAAAAGCAATATTCGTTTATCTTGAAATGATATTCCGGCTATGAGCCCTTTAGTTTTTTTAATGGTTGTATTTCCTTTTTACCGTTTCCTCCAATAATAGAATATAGCATTGTTTAGATTTTCTTTAATGTCCGAGACGTTTTCGCTGTTTTAGCACACCAATTCTTAGTGTCACTTAGTCACTCACCAGATTTTTCATTCACAAGCAACTATGTCACTGTTATTAATACCTGTTAATGTATACTGTAGCTTTGTCTGTTGAGCAATTTCATTAAAAATTAATATGGCGGAATGATATCAGAATGATAAAATAAAGATTAATTTATAAAGTTGTCGAGACAAAAAATAAAAAATATTGAATTTATGTAAGTAGCGCATTATAATTTAAAAAAGCTGCCCTCGACAAGTTAATTATTTTGATTGTTATTAAGTCATCTTCAGATGATGTAAAGTTAAAAAATAAAATTATTAAAGTAAGATCAGACTTAATTTTGAGAAATATATAATTGAGATTTCACATTTTCATCAATTAGGTAAAATATTTGCCAAATGAATAAAATACATACAGTCAATGACAAACATCAATTTTTTTTTTAAAAAATTTTCTTTAATGCTCATATGACTGGAAAAATCAATCAAATCAAGGGGGAAAATACTAGAAATTAAATTTTTCTAAATGTTAACTGGCAAAGATAATTCTGTTGCAATATATACGGCAATGTTTGTGACGTTGTATTTTTTTAAATTATACATGCGAATCAATTTAAATATGTTTTTTTGTAAACAGTAAGCGCCGTCTCCTATGAACTGAGGCTGTGTTAACTTTTTTACACCCCGACGGACCATTTCTTTTTTATCACTATTGTGGTCTCGATGCAGTCTTATGAGGTAAATGTTTGTTGTTGATAACCCACGGAAGGAAAATGTAAACTTCACAGATGAAGCGAGCAAAAAAACAAATCGCCTCAGGGCAAAGATATTTATACCTCACGGGTTTGTTTGGTGCATGATGGTGCATAAACTCGCTCAGCGATTTTTCTTCGATTACTTTTTCCCCCTCGCACGCACGCAGCAAACCACTTCATTTAATGGTAAGGCAAAAATACGATCGTTTTGCACCCACTGAATATCCTGTCCTCCTCTAAAGGTTAAACAGAAAAAGAACTATGAGTTTCTTAAAAACAATAACAAAGTTTTTAATAAGAGACATTTTTTTTACAAGCGTATTTTTTCAGTGCGGTTTGTTAAATGAAGCTTGTGACTCTTCGTAATTGTCGGATAAATGATTCACACTGTCAACGTTTGGTCTATTCAGGCACTTTAAGGATTATAGTTGTGAAAAACGAGATGTTTGTAAACTACATTACTGAATACGTATCTAATTATGCTTGTTCCAAAATAAAAATAGAATAAAAAAGAAAATTTTTCAACCACTCACTAACATAATTTGGAATGTTATGAGATGCATTATATCAAATATAATGATAGTAATAACTGATACAAAAAATTTAGTAAAATAACAAACTTATTCTGTTCGATGACCTTTTGCCATCTTTCTGGTAACTTCATGATCCCGTGCTCATAGAACTTCTGGTCCTTATCAGCAACAAACTCAACCAAGTGCGATTTGAGGTCATCGTTATTACTGAAATTTTTACCATTTAAGAAGTTTTGTAAACCTTGAAATAAATGATAATCCGATGGTGCAAGGTCGGGGCTGTATGGGGGATGTGACATCACTTCCCAACCAAGCTCCAATAGTTTCGTCGTGTTGCTAAAGGCCTCGCATTGTTGTAGCGGAATCTTTTTTTTTTTTTTTGTTTTATATCTCTCAAAATAATACAATAGGATGAGGGAAAAATAAAAAGGAAAATTTATTAGGGTTGGGTAGTGCCTTTCACTAGGGGGAGTGGATTATGGAAGTGTCGTAACGAGTCGAAAAATTTGATGTGTTGTCTCTTGATAAAATCTTGGCTGGTGAGCACTTCATATTTTTAATGTATTGTGGCTGATCTCCTGTGGAACGGGGTGTGCCTGAGAGAGGTGTGGAGGACTCTGTTCTGAAATTGTTGGAGCCTTGTTAGATTACTGGGGGTTAGGTACCTTACATCAGAGCCGGTCTCGGGCTGTAGAGTAAATGACCTAGGCTGTAAAAGGTTTTTCTGATACTCTTCAACTTCTTGCTGAGATGCGTGGTGAAAGACAGATGTCTACCAAGGTAGCAAATTCTGTTGCTCACGTTGCACTCCCGTCTAGACAAAGGATTTTGGTAGTTTCTCCTAGGTCCTGTTTTGTAGCTGAAAGCAATCCCTTGCGTCTTAGTCGGGTTCACCTTGATGTTGATGGCGTTGAATTCTCAGCAATGAGTTGGCTGGCGCCCTCTGCAAATTTCAGTGCTCTGGTGGGATTCATACTGGTCCTGTATACACCGATGTCGTCCGCGTACGCCGACACCTCACAGTTGGGGTACGAGGCTCCTACGATCTGGGCGGTGTATATGTTGAACAGCAGAGGGCCTAGCACAGACCCTCGGGGGATGCCGGCAGTGTATACGTGGTGGAACCCAAATATCGAGCATTTTAACAAGTCTAACACGTCTTATATAGATTTTCAATTCTTGTGTGTGAAACATATAACTGTTTTGGAACCTCTGACACAGTTATATGAGTTTCATTTTGTCATCAACTTCAGAAGGTCGAACAGAACTGTTGGTCATCATTCAGTGAAAAATCTCCAGAACGAAATCTTTTAAACCAATTCTGACACTTGCTTTCTGTTAAACAATATACGTCATAAACTTCACATATCTCTTTGTGAGCCTCAGCTGCTTTCTTGCCTTTATGAAAATAAAAAAGTAAATGTGTCGAAAATGCTTGTTTTTGCACTCCATTTTAAAAACTGACCGTTTCTTTCATAGCACCTTTAAATTTACAGATAATTATATATAATTATAGATCCTGAGGCGAATCTATTTACAAATTATTTTTGTATTTCCTGTTGCATCGCTACATTATATACAGGATTTGGTATTTTATAAAAATTATATAATGGGATAAACAAGTATAATGATACACATTATACGTGACTGGACTAAACTGACTAATAAAGGTGATGGGGCTCACCTTTTTGGTCAAACTTAACTAACTTACTTACTAATTCTTAACCTAATTTTTCCCAGGCAGTCTGTTGCCATCTCTCTTAAGTGCCTATCGAAAAAACTGACCGTAAACTGACAGTTGAATATAAATGAATGAAAAAATTAAAAAAAACAGGGATATAAGAAAGACTCCTGGGTAGATGGGAAATGATTAAAAAACGCTGTGATTTAAATACAGGAATGTATGGGCATAGCGGATGTTTGAAGTTCCAAAGAGGTCATGGTGTAATATGAATAAATCAGGTGGTGTCTGCAATCAGATGAGAGGGGATAAGACGAGAAATTTGAAATTTATAAACTTCCCATTATTTGCTTTAGTTAAAAATAAATCCCAAGTTTTAAGCTAGGGAATGATTGGAATATTATTCAGAAATAATGTAGGAAAAAAAAGAATGATTTTTAGTGGAGATTGTAGCTTTAGTCTTTCTCGAGCCTATCAACTATAACACTCAGTTAAATAAATTATTGCGTTCAAATTATCTTATTCCTACTGTATTTAGAATATACGCACATACGATACAGACAAAATTTACATTAATATATGTTACAAAATACAGATTCTACAAACGAATCTATTTACAATTGCTTCATTATATTTCCTGTAGTTTGGCTACAGTCTGTATACAAAGTCTGTTTTCTACTAATAGTGATCTGCATTGTACAAAAGTATAATGATGTTAGTTATCCATTAATGGACTGATATGAATGAGATCATTTATCACAATTACTTATTGACCAATGAGGCAGATTGTAATTTTATCATAAATTATTAAGTCGTTATTGACTAATGGACTGCATGTATTATAAAAGTGATGAGGCTCATCTTATCACTGCTGACATTATTTTAGTTTTTTTTCAGCCACAGTTAAGTAAGGATAAAAAAACAAATACAATTAATTAATTCTGAACAAAAAACAAGCTACACATTTTTTATGTTCGCAATTCTAATATTATTTTTTCTCGTTTGAAGGATTGCATTTCTCACCTTGATGTGTGTGTCCCTCTCTTGGGCACTGAAGGACGATGAGGAAAACCACCTTCCATGGATCAAAGGAAGGTGCAAGGACGAGATACAGACTTTGCAGCCTAACTTCGACCCTTATAGGGTAAGCGTCACATATGATTTAGTAGGCAATGTTGGTAGTCTATGTGCAGCCAACCATTAATTATTGGTGTGCTCATGTGGTATCGAGGCTTCCTAGGTATGACCTACAGGAGTCGTACGCTTGGGTTGTCCAGTCTCTTGCGGCCTTCGTTGTATTCTCTTCAATGATGTTTAGAACTAGTCAAACTCCTGTACGACACCTGACAATGCAGTGTTCGTCTTCATAGCTCATCCAAGAACACCATCGGCATTAGGCATGTATTGAGGAATCCGATTAAGAATATTTCCTGGATTTATCCAGGATAGGACTGGGTTGGCCACCATCAATGTCTCATTAATCCAAGGTAATTGATTGGCTGATTGGTGAAAGTTAATAAACTGATGATTTAAATCCACAGTATGCTCACATGCTTTTTTTTTTCAGCATTTGTTTGTGGACTGAGAACATATAGTCTCCTATCCTAAAGCATCAGCTGAATATCAATTCACCAATGTCGTTCTCTTCGGAATTTCCGGCAAAGAAGTGATGACATCTTGTATTGTTGAGCGCGACAGAGCGATCGGCCTAAAGCCCCTACGGTCTGAGCTGTTGGCATCCTTTCAGACTTCCGTTCTACAGCATATATTTTTCCACATACCTGCTCCTACATGCCAAATAATGTTTACTTTCCTGGGGAAATGTCGTTGAATTGAATTCATTACCATTTCCTGTTTATCCGGTGATACCTATTCGTCGATTTCTCCTTCTTTGTCTCGTCTCATAATCATCATAGAAGGCTTGCTAGTTAGATGTCTGGTCAAAGCAGGACTCCAGATACCACATTCCATCCAGTATTCCAACGCATTCCTCTTGAAGGCATTACTTCCGAGACAACTTCTGCCCGTCCTGTTCTCGGTGGGCATTTTCTCCTTCTTCTTGGAGTTGCAGATATGTTATTACTTTTCAATTTATTCTTTTGCGTGACCTTACCATCTTGGCCGTTTAGAAAGCCTTCTATTTCGACCCTAATGCCTAATTCCATTTATTTGGGTAACTTGCGAAATTCTTTTCCAAAAAGTTTTTTGCTTTTTGGAGTATTGGCAAACCATCGATGGATTCAGATGGACGTGAGTGTGGTTTCCACTATTGCGGAAAATATCAGCTTTTTATCGGATTTTGAAATGGTCTCTTTCAACGATATCTTACGACTTAACGGGTACCTATAACTAGCTTGGGTAGCTATAACTTCTGACTCCGATGATAAAGCGTTCTCCTGATAAGAATTCATTTACTTTAAAACAAGAGTTGCCTGCAAGAGGCAACTAGGTTACCACAATTTTAAAAGCGGTCTTATTTTCGTGTACATGTCCACATTGAGAAATGTATTCTCTTTGGAAGAGAGATATGTGTGCCCCTATAAATGCACTTAAGAACGAAAACTAAATATTATTCAAAAATATATAGTAGATATTGCAACAAAAATGATTCCTATTACTAAAGAAAATAAATATACATATACGTATACTGAATGATAGGATTCAGCTATTGGTTATTTTTTTAAAAGGTTTATAATATATATAAAGTTAATGGTTTATAAAATATAAGTTCATCAATATTTTATTTTAGATTATCTAAAATATGACTAATAAAATAACTTAGTGATCTCATAATATATATTTACATATTTAACCCCGCAGAATGAAATAATAAAAAAAAATCCCTCCAGTATGCATTAGCTATTATTACTCATCAGAAAATAAATCTTTATCAGCGTTATCTTGACGTTCGGTGTGAAGATTATCTTCAAGCTATCAGCTATAAACCTTCACTGGGGCTCTTATCAGCATTCGGCTGTGTCTTATCACAGGCACTGATAATAAATAATACATGGTACATGGAAAATGGTACATAAAGACGGTAGCGGTAGCCCACATTAACCTGTTGCTACATACATACTTAGATAAAAACACTCAAGTGCCCCTTAATCCAAATAGGAAAAAATTACAATAGTGATCTTCAATTAGGCCGGGAAATATGAGACAAGACTTGTAAAGATGTAGAATCAAAATTACAAGATAATTGTAACTGTGATTCTACACTCCTTCAAATGCATCATAAGTGCAGCAAGAGGAGTAATTATTCTGTAAATGTTGCTCAATTGTATTGTTCATTTTCTTGTAAGAATGTTAAAATAAAGGGGTTATGAAAAAAAAAACAAGAATCTTTTATTTTATCACGATTGTTTATATACATTGATTACGAGTATATGTTGACATCGAGTAACCTTACTGCTTGTTAAATACCGATGAATACGATGACAGAATGTCTCTTAAAACGTATTTCAGAATATGACAGAAACCATTTTTGTACGTTTTATAATTATGAAAATGCCAAAAATCCATCTCTCGGATCCTTCGTTTTCTGTAGATCTGTCCCAACATATTATAAGGTATAGCCTGGAATTGTATTCAGTGGAACATTTCAAGTTTTAAAGGGGATATGATAGTGTTTTCTTGGGGGATGTCGAACAACAACAACATATATATGTATAAAACTTAACATCCAAATTCTGTTAGTAATAATCATTTTCATTAAACACTCAAATCCTCAAGCTACTACTTGCATGACTGGGGTAGTTGTTACTTAATAAGTTTTAACGTAGGCTAATTGGCTTCTTGAATGATCGTGTTGGATTGATAAAAAGAGCTTTAGTTATTTTATCCCATTGTTTATAATTTCTGTCTGCATCAGATTTGTTAAGCGAGGAACTTTTTAATGCTAAGAAGATTATATAGCTCACAAACTCATATTATCAAATAACATCGAATAGTAAAATAGCTCCACTTGCTTCGATTGACTGACTTGTAGAAGATTTTAAAACTCATTTTTCAAGAAAAAAAAATTTTTTTTTTCAATTAAATAGTTGTTTAGTATATCAGATAGAATAAAATGAAAAAAAAAAAGAAACTTTACTGTATGACAACAGTCTCCTAAGAAAATCAAAATGAAAATAGAGATGTTGTATAGTCTAGAAAAACAAAAAAAAAGGAAACAGCAGGATAACATAAAATATAAAGTATATAACATAATATATGATAAGATGATTACATAACAGATTAATAATAATGATGAGGTATAATATCACTCACCGTTAAGAAGGCAGATGAAAAGAGAAATTAAGAAAACTACCGCTGCACAGAACAAGATGACCAGGCGGATCATAGCAAGACTGAAGTCCAGAAGTAGCAAGTGCCCCCATCTTCCAGTGGTCTCTCACAGGTAGCGCCACGGTACGGGTTAACTTGGTTCCGGTGGGCCCGGGCTTCCTGCGACAAATTAACTTTTATCCCACTAATTGCCGAAAAAAAAAGCGCTATTTTAACATCTAAAGATTAACAATAATTACGCTTAAATAAAATTTGTATTTAAGAAATTACATACTGGCAATGTAACTGCCCCCCCCCACGTTTCCTTCTCCGACTGTTCTGCCATATGGAAAGAGACACACAGACGCTCAGGACATATTCGGGGTTGATAACCAGTGCCAGGACCCCACAACACATTTTTATATTTGCAATTGTTGTGTGAACTTCTTCGCCACGAAAAGAATGGACGTTACCCTCTTCGCGGACCAAAAAAACACCCACTTACATTTCCTTATTTTATCAATGAACCTTCGGTGCCAGTGTAGAGAGAGGGGACTAGTTCACGATCACGACATTGCCGGAGTTAACTAGAGGCGTGGGTGTAGTAGCCTCGTGATTGGCCGAAATAAACAGCTCTCTAATTCCCTGTAGGAACGACCTGCGTTGTCAGACCCCACACCATCCTAGTGGGATTCTCTGGCTTCGTCTCACTAAAACTAGCAAATGGGGAAGGGATCCCTTCAATGCAGACGAGGATCTCTGTGGCCCTACAAAATGTACCTAGTAGCGTCTCTTCCAGCGGTCCAGTCTGTCTCTCTCCGGTTCACACCCGCCAATGGGATCCGGACGGTTTTCGCCTAATCTCAGATACCGACTGTGACACTTGGTCATTCCATGACCACGTGAACTTCCTATAATACGTAGCCTGTACTGTTATCCTGAACATAGTGGACTGTCGGGGCACACATTCTAAGATCTTATCAGAAGGTCAATAAACAAATACGAAATAATCTCCCAGCAAAGGTCAAAGACCTCAGGTTTATTCACCTATCTCTTTCTGACACCCTATGGGCAGTGGCTGGGTCGATGAGACCTCCGGCTGGGAGACTCTTTTTTTTTCCTATAAAACATTTCAGACGTTAATGTTACTGAGTGTTCAAATACTGTTCAGTGTTCTTCCTTTGATACAGTTAATGAACACCAAGCGTCCAGTCCAGATCAAACCCTAGGCAGTAGTAGAAGTCAATTTTCAGGATATGTTAAATAATATTTAACAAACTTTCTCGTAAATAATATAGTGTTTAAGTTTTCAGGAGTCAAATTTCAAAAGCACAATCATTCCTTTTAAAAAGTCTTAATACCTTCTTTACTAAAAAAACTTTGTTCAATAGATATTATACTCAATCAGAGATGAGACATTTAATCTATGTGTTGTTAGGTGGCAAAAATTAATTTTTGCTAATAAAACTTTTACAAACATTATTTAGTAGATTTATAGAATCTCAAACATAAGACAATTTTTTTTTTCTGTTATAGTTCTCTGGAGTTTGGTACGAAGAACAGAGCATGGGAACGATGTTCGTACAATTCAACAGGAAATGCATATCTGCCAATAATACCTATTTGGGGAACAATAGCTTCGCAATCACCCTTAACGAATATATTCCAATGTAAGTTCAACTGTATTATATTATATATATATATACGAGGGTGGTCTGAAAAGTTTCCGACCTAACAAAGCTTTTATTTATTTTATTATCCTCTTCATGTTGAGGTCGGAAACTTTTCAGACACCTGTGTATATATATATAATGTGTTTAGGCCATAGAAAATTTGGAGAAATAATAATATAAAAAATAATGTAAATATTACATAAATTAACATATATTTAAGATTATAATTTTAAATGTAAGTTATGGAATGTATTTATTTTATATCTTCTTATCAGAAATCTTATTTTCGGTTGCATCAACTTAAGGAAATAACAATTTGGTTTGACTAGAAATTTGAAGCAGTAAATAAGGTGGAATGAGCTCCAGGGCCAATAACTTTCATATTTTTATTATTATAGGTATAACTGACAATTTAAAATAAATAACTCTTAAAAGATTACTTCGAAGAAAATGTCATTTTTTCTAACCTAAACTATTAACGATGATAATAAAATAAAATTCTGTAATTTTATCCAGTATACATATTTAGTAGGGAATTAACCAAAAATGTCATTTATGTAAAAGAAGTTTCAAAGTTATTTTCTAAAAATGCTAAGGAATACCAGTAAGTTGTCAGTATTTCATCATCTATATTCAATATAAATATGCGTTATACTTTATTTTTTTCTTACTTGAAGTATCTCTGCAAATAAAAAGTTTATGTTTCTAGTGTCTATTTGTTTTTGTTTCAGTGTATACTTAAAAGTTACCAAAGACGTTCTTGTTACCCTAGAAGACATTCGAAAGCCAATTTTCAACTTTGCCGTTAAGATAGGTGAGATGGGAGTAATTATCATATTTATCCATAAGACACTTTTATACGATTGCAAACGATGTGAGCATATTATTTGTTGAAACTGTGTGCACAGAAGTTAACGTACTTCAATAGCATTGAACAGTAGTTTGAGTTCTCTACATCTTTCATTTGTTTTAAGCTCTTCCAATTGATCATTGAACGAATAAATTTTAAAAATTAATTGTTTCAATTATTTATTATCAAATAAATATTAAAAACTGTGTACGTTACTACACATCAGACATAAGACAATCTCGTGTCAATCAACGTGTATACGTTGAATAGTACAGGGGATAAGATGGCTCCTTGGGGTACTCCACAGGTCAGTGGCACAGCTTCGGAGAAGCTATCACCCACCCGCACCCGCATCGATTTGTTTTTCATGAAGCTAGCCAGAATTGAATAGAGTTGCTCCGGGCATTCCCGGTCGCAGAGCATTTGACACAGTGTTCCGTGAGACACCGAGTCGAATGCTTGAGTGCAGTCAATCGAAATCATAGCCGTGGCTATGTTTCTATACATGTTATGGGTAGCTTCTAAATGCACCTTCAGAAGGGGGTGCTCTGCGCTCATACTGGATTGGAATCCAGTCTGTTTTCGCGGAATGATGTAGTTTTCCGAGCAGTAATCTTTGAGATAATTTGAAAGAATTTTCTCTAAAATTTTCCCCATTAGTGGTAGTAAGCTGATCGGGTGGTAGTGGGCTGGGTGATCTCCACTCTTTGCTGGCTTTAGTAATGGGAACAAGATAGCACTGTTATTATCCCGTCGTCCCCTGGTGCTCGGTTTCCCTGACACCGGCGAAGAATCGCCTTGAGCTGCTTCGGTGATACAAACATGTGGTTCTAAAGTGGCATCTACCGAAGGAGGCATGTGGTAGTATCCCGTCCTAGCCGTAATGTCCCTAGCGTAATGGTCGGCCAGTTTTGTTGCCTGTTGCTCAGCAGTCAGAACATTGTCGCCTTCATGAAGGCGGACAGAGGCTGTTTTGCCTTTTGTAGTCTTCAAAACTTTCTGTGATCTCCGTGAGTACTACGAAGTCTCTCATGCCACTGCGCTGTTTTCCAGAGTTTCATCAAGCCCCGGATTTGCGTTGTGAGAGAATTCACAACGACCTTGGCTTGCTGATCTCTCGTCCTATACCATCTATTCTTCCAAGTATGGCGCAAGGCAATAATTTTAAGAATGTGGTCTGGAGGTGGTCACAGAGACGGTGGCATGGGAGTGTACTTCGGGATCGCAGTGTTTGCTGCGTCTATGATGACATCAGTTATGAAAGTTAGTTGAAGATCTACTTCCTCTTTCGTGTGGAGAACTGGCACCGTATGCAGGTTATGGTAAATTTGCAACCGGTACAGATCCCAGTCGGCACGACGGTAATCGTATCTCGTGGGGCGAGGGGTTGCCACTTTACCATCCACCGCATACAGTACTGGCCTGTGGTCAGAGGTAATGAAGTCAAGGGCGGTGCAACTAGTGATACGGTGGGGTTGTTTTGTCAGTAGTAAGTCAATCGTCGAGGTAGCCTGTGGGTTACCTCTATGTCGAAAAGTAAAAGTCTGGGGGTGAACGACCGTAAACGGCGTTCTCAACAGGAGTCTCCCAGCCTTGTTTGTTACGGTGTTATACCACATGGTATGTTTTGCGTTGAGATCTTCCACAACCCAGTGGTTAGATCTCTGCGCACATGCGTGTAGCAAGGCTGAGTACTGCTGTAGAGACGCGTACGGTCTTCTGTATAGGGTGGTAAGGTAAATGCGTTTCCCCAAATTTACCTTTACTGTCAAGTGGTGAAGCTTGGGATCAGTTGTAGTCAGTGGTGAAGCCACTTTCTTCCAATTGATACCATGGCATATTGCAATAATAACTCCACCGTAATCGTTAACCCTTTCAATGGCAGTTGTATAACCTTGGATGTGGATCGATTGAATAGCCACCCTCGTCGGTCAAAACTACAATATCTGGTCGGTAGAGTGCTATCAACACTTCTACCTCATCTATTTTGGTCAGGAGACCATCGCAGTTGACATTTCTTGATTTCCAGATATTATAGCCATGAACATTTGGGTACAGAAGTCGACGAGGGCAGTTACCCATTTCGGGCCACACTTCTGGTCATGGCGCTGGTCGTTTGTTAAGAACGTTAGACTAGGATCTAAGTACTTACGTTTACTACTTTCTGCTGTCTCTTCCGACGTGGTGGGAGTTGTTCTAGACGAGGTGGGGGCCGCTCTCGACGTGGATGGTACAGCTGGCTCATTATCTTTGGCCTGGAAGGGCTTGAAGAGCGGGTTCTGCCAGTCGTTGACAGATGGCGGTGGAGCAGGTCTCAGGAGTGGCTCGTCTGGGCGTTGCCTCTTCTGCCGGGGCTGCACTCTGTCGTTAGCTGGCTTTACTCTGGCTAGGAGCTGTTTCCTCTTCTCGCAGCCTCTGTAAGAGGTGGGATGCGCCTCGCCGCAGTTTGCACACTTGAGCGGGGCTGTTTCATTTCTAGGGCAATGCACCACCTCGTGGGGGCCTGCACACCTCAAACACTTGAGGGAGCCCTCTCTCTCTTCCTTGAAGGTCACTACACTTGGCTCTGTTGTGACCAGGACAGGAGATATATCTGTCTTTTTCCATCAGGATCTGTCTTTCTGAGTCACCTCATGTCTACTACATCAGGCTCTGCTGCTGTTATGTGCTGTTTAATTTCATCCATGTCCCCTGGACATCTAGCCCAAGTATTAAGAATTTTTTATTTTTAGTGCCATTTCTCGGGGTGAAAGAGTGGTACTCTCTTCCTATCTGATTAAGCTTCGCCATAATGACGATCCTTTCTTCCTCTAGTTCTGGGCATATTCTGACCCCTTTTTTCGTTTTCCTCATGGCGAAACTAGTTATATTTGTCAATTTGAGCATCTGAGCTAATGATACAGTTGTCTCTCCTGAGACAATAATTGGTGGTGGCTTTTTTACGGTCACCGGTGGCACTGATTGTGGACTTTCAGGCGACTCGCTCACGAGAGCCTGAAATTTATTACCGACCTTAGTCGAATTTTTCTTCTGTGGTTGCTGGACATTTACTGTGATTTTTTTTTTTTTTTTTTTTTTCTTAGCTCTCAAACTTATAAAAATAGGATGTGGGAAAAATAAAGGAAAATTATTATGGCTAATGAGTGCCTTTCACTAAGGGGAGTCCCCCATGTGAAGGATGTATGAGAAGGATATAGGGTGTGGAATGCCTAAAGGAGGCTGGTGGAATCAGGAAGCTAGTGAGAGTCTACCGAGGGTGGAACCTAGGGGTGCCTAGGCAATGGTTTGTAGTCGGCCAGGTCAAGCCTGGCCCGCCCCGGCAGGGGCCTGAAATAAGTCAGCCTCTCGGCCGGAAGGTCGACCCTGCTTAAACAGGTAGATGGGGTCTTGTAGCTTCGGTTGAGTCGGCCGGGAGATCGGCCTCGATCTCTCGGCTGGATGTAGGTCGTTCAGTCCTTGGGTTCTATGACGTCTGTCATCCTCCAGGCTTCGGCAGTCCAGCAGTGCTTCCATCTGACGGGCATTGGTGGTGGTTGAAGGTCGGAAAATAGTGGGTTGTGGCTATGTCGGAGTGAGTCAAAAAATTTGATGTGCCTTCTCTTGATGAAATCTTGAATGGTGAGCACTTCAAATTTTTTATGCATCTCGTCTGCCTTCATTTGGTCGAACGGGGTATGTTTGAGGAAGGAGCGGAGAACTCTGTTCTGAAATTGCTGGAGCGTTTTTAGAGTGTTAGGAGTCAGATACTTGGAGAGAGGGGTCCCATACATCAAAGCAGGTCTTAGGACGCTCTGGTATATCAGCAGCTTGAGGCGTACCGATAAAGCCGGGCTGTGAAGTAGGTGTCCGAGGCAGAAGAATTTCTTCCTAACACTCTTTAACTTCTTGCCGAGATGTGTTGTGAACGACAAGTGCCTACCGAGGGTAATCCCGAGGTAGCACAGCTTGTTGCTTACAGGGCACTCTTTGCCGTCTAAGACGAAGGATTTCGGGAGCTTCTTTCTTCCGGATTTATAGCTGAATATAATTCCTTGCGTCTTGGCCGGGTTGATTTTAATGTGGACGGCATCGAGTTTCTCGGCGATCTGTTGACTGGCGCTCTCAGCGAATTTCAGGGCTCTGTTGGGATTGATGCTAGTGCTGTAAACACCTATATCGTCTGCATACGCCCATACCTCGCAATTGGGGTACGAGGCTCCTACGATGTGGGCGGTGTAAATGTTGAACTGCAGGGGGCCTAGCACCGATCCTTGGGGGACACCGGCAGAGTAATTTCTTCGGGTGGTAGACGTAGTGCCTATACGAACCGAAAAAGTTCTGCCTGTAAGGTAAGACCTCATCAGGTTCTGCAGCTGATCCGAGAATTCATATTCCCTCAGACGTTGGAGTAGGATGTAGTGGTCCACAGAGTCGAAAGCTTTCGAGCAGTCCAGTGATTTTACTGTAGTGATTTTACTTGTCCTTTACTGTGATTTTAGGGTAGGTAAAGTCTTCTTCACTATCCAAAGATTGTGTCGGGGAAGTCGACCGCTTCCATCTCCATTCTTCCGAAAAAAGTTCAAAATACGGTAAAATATTTTAATGGGGTACCGTCCTCATGCACCACTAATCACTGACACAATAAACTATAACAAATGTTACCTTAAACAGGCGTCACCTACGACTATACAGGTGAAGCGTGGTGTAGAGGAAAGATGGCGGCTGGATCAAACGGACACAGCGACAGCTTGACTTACACTATGATTTACAGTTTTTTTTGTTTTTTTTAAACCTCTGATGATTTACAAGCAAAACCTGGCCCTACTTATAGTCAGTGGGGGCTCGTTAGTAGCCAATGATCTGTGGCGTTATTCTGGCCAACCAAATCGCAGGGTGCGGTGGCGCTTTGTTCTCGGCAGTGACCCAGGCCTCGGGCTTGCTACCTGTTTTACCCTTCCAGCCTCTAACTAGTTTTTTGCAGCTGCGTCTTTTATTGTTTACAATATTTACACTAGTATTACTTATGGTTTGGTAATGTTATTTACATTTGTTTAAATTAATTTACAACATATTATAACCAATTTTAAATATATATACAATAGAGGATAGGGTATTTATCTTGTGTAGTTAGCGGTCGCTACAAGGTATTGTAATCCAAAGAAGTCACTTCCGGTCTCAGATTGGAATATTTAATAAACCACTGGTATGCTAGTGTAAGGAGGCGAAATGTGGGACGATTCATCACATTTAAAACGGAACACTACTGATAGTAAATTAATCGGAAAACAAATTAATTTTAGTGAATTGTCCTCATTTCTTTAGATCCAAATAACTTCATTTTACATATTTACATAGTAAAAATAATCTTATGCTAATATACATGGCTTAGTCTATAAACAGAGAATAACACCCGTGTTGTTTTTTAGTGGCAGAAGGTGTAAGCCATACATATGCAGCCCATGCATTGGGTTTAACTGAAACTACTGTTCGAAGAGCAATTACACGTTATCTGTGCAATTTCTTCGACATCAAACATCGAGTTCTACAATTTTCTTTGGTCAACAATGAGCCTCTGAGGGTTTTAATTCACTTCAGCTAGTCTTCTTCTAACAGTTCCTGCACATATTTCTACTCCCCAATTTGTACGAAGAAGCTGAGAAGTCTCAGTAGCAGTTGAAAACCGATTCCGAAGAGTGTCTAGTACAATAAACCGGTCATCTCGTGTCTCTGTCACTCGCGATCGATTTTCAAATACCTAGAATATGATCAGTTTTTTATATGTCGTGCAGCTTCACTATTTTTGAGTGTCTTGCGTTGTGAAATGGTATTTTTTGAATAGTGTAAGTTTGCTGATATTTATTTCACTGAGCTCAAGCTAGGTGCTGCCTGAGTTAATATGGGCTTTATTAAGAAAATTTTAAATGAATCATGTAGTCTGGGTATTAAGTTTAGAATTTCTATTGATAAATAACAAAAGGATATATCAAGCTGATTTTCCTGTTGTGCATATATGGTTTAAATATAGTGTGAAAATGAATCTGTGGTCTGGTTGAAGGGTCATTTTGGGAATATGGACGTCGATTGTTTTTAATCATTATTCTAGTCAATTCCCTGTAAATGAAAGATTCGGCCAAAGTGTTTAGTTAAAAATGTTTTAGTTTTTGAGCATATTTATTCTGGTGTCCAAAAATTTATTAATGTCATTTATTAATTGATTGAACAAATTATTACCGCTATTTCTGCTGCGCCATACAAAATTCACAGAATCGTATCTCTCACGTTGCATCTCCATCTATCCTTTTCGCCTGGATAAAGTTTCATTTGATGCCCATTAGAACACATTTTGTCGCTATGCAATACCCCCTTCGATTTGAAGAAACAAAACTGCTTTTTCGTTCGTAACTACTTGAGCAGCTAAATCAAATAACGGCATGATGTTTCCCTTCAGTATCACAAAACTAAACTGAAATATAATCAGGTAGAAAGGTTCATAAAGACGGGTCAAAGTAAACATAAATATAGATAAAAACATTACAGGAAAGGTCAAAGGTGGCAAAATAACCGAAACAATGATAGATATCAGTGGGGTCCCTATTCCCAAAAAGACCCTGGTTGAACTACGATATACTATACCTTATATATCCTAGTAAAATATTTTATATACTGATAAAACGCAAATCAAACACGCAAGAGTTTATCTTTAGACAAGAAGCTAATTATATATTTTGTAAATATATGGAATATGTCTATACCTTAGGACCACTGACGCTGAACACGCCGATGTCAATCCTCTCTACAGATTACGACAACTACGCTTTGTTGTACTCCTGCGCCCCAGAACCGGATAACAAGGAAGACTATATCTCAGGTGAGGATAGGATATAGGTTATTTAACCTCACAGATTCATTCCCAGCTGCCATTCATCGTCATTTTGTCTATTTCAGAAATGGCGTTCATCCTGAGGAGGACCAGAGGTGACAGAAGCATGGCTGACTACATAAGAGAGCAGATTTGGAACCAAGGATTAAGGATCGAAGACTTCAAGCGAGAAGACGACACTTGCCCTCCTGGCGCATAGATTTATTATTTTAAGATAATGAATCTAAATTTAAGAAAGTATACTCCATTCTAACAACAAAAGCATAACGATTATATTTAATAAAAAGTATGTTTATTTCCTGTAAAATTGCCTATGAGTTTCACATTTCATGTCAAAAAAGTAAATCTAGTCCTCTACGTTTTTTGAATACTACATACAAATACATGTTTGGGGGTTCCATGTATTTTTTTAAACTAGAAATCTTTGTGTTTTCTCCCTCGTTCCTGTCTGTAAATTTCTGAGTTTTCTTTGAATCGCCTGTATAAGCTAGAAATTTAACAGTTTAGATGGAAGTTCCTACAGTAAATGACACAATTAACAATCTCACAACAGTAAAGACTTAAAAACATTTTATAAATAATAAAAGTTCACTATAATGACATAGTTTACAGTAAACACTTTCTACTGTGAGTGAGGGGATGTGGCATTTGTTCCATACATGGTTCATCAGTGTTCTGCAGTGTTTCAAGCAGTCATTAATCCGGCTTTATTGGATAGATACATAAAAAATGTAGTCCAAGACAAGGCCCCCTACGAATAACAATTAAGTACAGATAACAAATTCATTGGTGGCAAACAAACAAAAAGAACTAGTACACTTTAAAGAAAAAACAAAACAAATGGCCTGGTGCAGAAATATAGTACATCGAAACGTTGTTCATTAATAAATTTGATTAAAACAACTACCTTCCTTCAAGCTATGCCGATCTCCCAAAAAAACTCTTTTTCGATCGGCCGATAAAGATGTTAAAGAAAAATAATTCCGATTATGTTTTGATAAAGTACAATTACGGGAAAAATGGAGAAAAAAAAATCCTGACCTATTCTCTAAATTTTAAGATTTTTTTAAAGTCTAAGTGCACATTAAAATATTACACGTAAACATTACAACGTGAAAAGTATTCCGAAGATATTATTCAAAACAAAGTTTTATGAGCCAACGTAGAAATCGGATGGATGAGTCAGAGATACGTCCTAGACAGACGGTTTTAATAGTTGTTTTATGTCAATATTTCAGTCACTAAACATTTTTTTTATTTGTTGTAAAGCTATTTTTAATTAATGAGGCCGATTAGCTGTTAAAATGAAGTAGTTTTGTTTAAAAATGCCTCGTAGGTTTTTTCACCAGCATGAGCATGAGTTTTTTTAAGAAACTAACGTCACACAATGATCTTCGTATTTAATCCAATTTTTTAGTAGAACAAATGACTGAAAAAACTACTACTGTACTTGTACAGCATCTATCGAAATTCACTACTCCCTAACTTGACAACCATGGCCCCAAATGGTAATAGTTTCTCCAAAATGTAGTCAAATACGCCAGTTTTTGTAGCACAATATTTCCGCTCTTAATATGTTCATATATGATCACAATATTAAAATAAATAATGCTGCTATATAAAATTCAAAATAAAGGGTGTCCCAGAAATAACGCAAGATTTGAATTTGCCGCCATTTAGGCAGTAAAGTGCTGGCAACCTTAAAAAAAAACAATTTGACAGCAGACAATTCAGGGTTAGTAAAAATGGAGCGTTACACGATAGAACAATGTGTCTTTATTGTTGAACATTATCTCAAAAATAATGAAAGTTCGGCGGCCACAGTTCGAAAATTTCATACAAAATATGGTCGGAATAGTGTTTTGACTTCATCAACTGTGAAGAGATTAATTTAAAAATTTAGGAAGACCGGATCAGTTGGAGACACTAAACACACTGTCGTGAACTAACAAAAATAGTCGTGAAATGTACTTATTAAATCCTATTTTTGTGGAAATTGTTCAGAATTTAATGAGTAAACAGGTTTTAGTACATAAATGAGAAAATTACAGCTTTACTCATAGTTAAGTGACCTGTTCACATTGTTAGGTAAGCCTGCACATCTAATGAGTTTGTAATTGCCCTCAAAAACTGTTCACATTGTTAGGTAACCCTGCACATCTAATGAGTTTGTAATTGCCCTCAAAAACTGTTCACATTGTTAGGTAAGCCTGCACATCTTCTAATGAGTTTGTAATTGCCCTCAAAAACTGTTCACATTGTTAGGTAAGCCTGCACATCTAATGAGTTTGTAATTGCCCTCAAAAACTGTTCACATTGATAGGTAAGCCTGCACATCTTCTAATGAGTTTGTAATTGCCCTCAAAAACTGTTCACATTGTTAGGTAAGCCTGCACATCTAATGAGTTTGTAATTGCCATCAAAAACTGTTTACATTGTGTGTTTAAGGCTCGACAACTATCTTAATATCTTGTTAAAACTTCTAACGGATCTGATTAATTGTTGATACTTTAGAAAGATGTCTGTAGAAATAGGAAATTATCTTATTTTAGTAAACGTTTTAAATCAATAATAATAACATGAGTAGGAGGTATTGCATAAAAAAAAAGAATGACCAGTGATTCGCTCAATCTTTTGTTCTTCCATTGCTGTATCAAAGTTTTATATTTTCATTTCCAAATTCGATATTTTTGGATTTTTAGTGATTGGGAAGATACAAATCTCAAGTAACTGCTGTCTAAAATTAAACATTTGTATTTAAGCGCAGTGGCCCGTAAGGTGTTCCAGAAAATGAACATTTTTTAAATTTTAGGATGTTAACCATCAGTAATGCATATATGAGCAGCAACAGAACAACACTAATTGTTCCTATTGTATTATCAACGCTAGTTATGTAATCGATGAGAAAAACGCATTTCATGTTTTCCTAGTCACTCTTTCCACTGTGCGCACAGGTATTTCTCAATATTTTTTGTTCACTGACAAATACAACTCAGTTCATAATCGAAGTGAAAAAAGTTTGTTGGTAAAAATTACAAACAGTTATTTTAAATAATTTATAAAAATGGTGAGGCTGATTGATGATCCATGGTTCAACTGGTGCATCGTTGTTGTACGTATTGTTCGAACATAACATAATGTATGGTTTGGTAGGATCCATTCTTTAAACATTATTACTTAAAACACTGCGCAAGTAAATAAATACTTCCAAGTTTTGAGGTTGTGAATTAGTTCTCGTTTTCTTTCAACAGTTTAGCCCTTCTAAATTGTATTTCTGGATGTCGGGTCGTCACGAGGGGGGTGCCTAGTTACCCTAGCCCTGGTGACGAAGTGAGGGTTGATTAAGTTTATAACCTGGACAATCGTTTCATGACGGTCTTACTATCTGACTACATATTTGATAGGTATGTGCCATTACCGGGGCTATGTTGTACTATGTTCAGGAGAAGAGGTATAGGGTAGATAGTGTAGGTAGTTTGTGTGGTCTTGGAATGAGCACGAATTCACACTCGGTATCTGAGGGTCGGCGAAATCCGTCCGGATCCCAAAGACGAGTGTGAACCGGAGAGAGGCAGACTGAATTACCGTGGTGAACACTGCTTAGTAAGCTTGCAGGGCCACGACAACCGTTGTCCACTAGGGAGAGGTCTCTCCCAAGGAGGTGCTAGATTTAGCGAGAAGAAGGCAGAGATTCCCACTAGGACGGTGTGGGGTCTGTCAGCGCCAGACTAAAACGTAGCAAGGTGAGGAGAGAGATGCAGAGGTTTTCATAATGAAGAAGCCAAGTTTCAGAGTTTACATCAGAGCAGCCACGAGCCAGTTAGTTGCCAGGAGAATGATATGCAGGCCCCAAACCACCAGTCTCAAATACTCAGCTGGCTTCGTCAGTAGCCAATCAGCTCTGTTTTTATAGTACGCAATGCCAGTTGAGTATGTGGTTTTCTTTGTTCTCTGGCAACGAGACGTGAGTCGGGTAAGGGTCTGTCGGCGGGTAGGGTCGCTTAGTACCTGCTACTGGTAGCGGATGCCCAAGCTCATATAACTAATTGGCTCCTAGCTGCATGTTTATTGTTTACCACATTTACAATGATTTATATTTTGGTAATGTTATTTACATTTGTTTACAATATACATACAATAGAGTATAGGGTGATTTATCTTATATAGTTAGCGGTCGCTACACTGGACTTAAGTCGGAAATGTTGAAAATATGACTTTAACCCACTCATTTATTGATAAAGTGGTCATCTAAACGTCCCCACAGCTGTAAAGTTCTCTACGGTCGTCATTCTCAAGAGTTCGGGTTGGCAGTTATTCCGATATCCTTTGCCTTGGTTCTGGTGTGGAGTGCAAGCTTTTAAATGGAACAAATGGCTATTTTTTCTCCATTGCAACCACGAGGACAGTGGTATTTTGTGATTTTCCCGCATGGTTGTTAATACCGGTTTCTTCTATAAATCTTCTTTTCAATGCGATTTACATTTTCCTCTGTAAATATGGTACTCAATTTTCAAATTTTAATAGTTGGCTCTTCTTTAGGACGGTCTCATTTATGACGCAATGATATAAAAAAAATATTTTCAACCAGAATTTAAACATTCCAACTATATAACGGCAATTATTAGCTTCAAATGCAAAATTTCAATTTATTAATGCAAATTTAAATACATTAAAGTTCATTGAAAGGTATTTTAAGAATTATGATGATAAAAAAAACTTGGATTCGGTTAATGATTCAAATAACTTATGGAATCAGTTTTGGTAACATTAGAACACATTAAGTTCTTACATAATATTCAGAAAATGTCCCAGATTATCTTCTTGATAATATTAAATCATAAACTTTTGATAATTAGATTCCATTTTTTACAATTTTAATTTCAGGTGACATGGAATGGTCCATGGTTGTCTTCAGTACGTTCTGGACCACGAAATGTTTTATTCTTCGTAAGAAGGAAATGTTCATATCCTGCACTGAAAGGACCGTGCATCATTTTTTAACCAGGCGGAACTTTAAATAACAGAGAACTTGCCCTGGGGCGATTGGAGCTAAGCTGACTGCCGTCTCTGCGGGCCACTCGCCTGGAGGGTGCCACATGAGGGAAGACGCAGGGGGAATGTACGAGGGGAGGGAGAACCACCCCCATTTGTACCTTACAGAGTGTAATTAATTAGTGAATATAATAACCTCCCAAAAATGATTGTTAAATTTATTATTGACGTTGTGATTATTATTGCTGTATAGTTCTCGCAGTGGTAACGAAACCCTAAATTGATGCACCACGCTTGATTTGAATTTATATTAAACTGGGGATTTTCAGAACCAAGCTGGCTACGAAATTGAGCATATTTCAGGGCTGAACGAAGGTAGGGTAGTTCCCCTTAGCTTATTCATTGACTCCCTCAATGCTAACGGCAATCCTTAACATCTCACAGCCACTTTCACTGACGATGTAAATTATACTAAGATATATGAGCTCTTTATAGTGGGTGAACATGAATGGTGAAGTTATTTTTCGTGTCTCATCTCGTACTGATATTAATTATTATTAAACGTGCGTGCTCAGTATTGAAAGAAATAAAGGGTGTCCCAGAAGGGTTCTGGCACTGTTCGTCATCCCATGTCCAGAGCGGCTGTGGCTCTCTTGCTCTCTCTCTGATCTTCACCAATTGTCGAAACTTCGCTGCTTCCGGCCCTTTCGTCAGGGGGGGGGGGGGGTATTGCCTTGGGAGTGGGGGGCTCCTGGGAAGAATTTGTATTTATGTATTGTAGGAATGGAATTGTACATAGGTATGAATATATTCTTTCAACACAATTAATAATGCTGTGTAAACAAAATTTTAATTTTCTAATAAAGATCTTCTATTCAAAACGTATAATACAAGATAATATACTTATTTTGTATTTAAAATATAAATCCCTTGCCCAAGCTACTCCACTAGTTACTAACTACAGTATTTGTGTTGAAAGGCCAAGGAAAATGTCTTTATTAATCTTGGAGTTTTGTAATGTTAAAATGTAAAAATACTATTATTTTCTTGAGACTATTTCCATAAGACAAGTGGCCATTTGAAATGCACGATAAAATAATTTATTTGTGACAATAATAATATAATGGCCTACTATGATATTAAATCTATAATTCTAGCATTCATCGTGCTCTCCGAATGAATAAATTACTTTTTGTGTCTTAACATACCTTAACATATTCCTGTAAAAATGATTTACGATCACAATCAAGTTATACGTATTTTTGCAGCGTTTTATCTTTTTACTGCCCATCAGGAATAAATCATTAAGGCCAAAAGGTCTATAAACATTTCGGATTCGAATAAGCAGGAAATTTCACTGGTGACACAAAACCTAGCGGAATGATTATTTATATTTTTTAAAAAGTCACCTCCCACCATGTGATCAGAGGAGAGCTTTAATAAAACCTATCGAATTTAAATTCTATAACTAAATGTAAATTCCAGATTTACATAATTTAATATTGTATAACTTTAATGTAACCTAAATTATTAATTCTTTTCATAGAACAATATCGTTGATCTATGCCGTATGGTAACCAAAACAGCTGTTCTAATTGGTTACTATATATTCCTATTATTTATCAAGTGTTTTTTTGTTATTCTGTTTTGATGTATCACGTGTTCTATACTTCTATAACACCGTTGTAAGTTTTGTTGTGTGATATACTTGTTTTGTGCTATTTATTTTCTTATTATCCACTTGACTGAGAAGCTAATAAGAAATATTCAGCTGAAATGACATCTAACCAAGAACAAATTTACCTGAAATGGAACGATTTCCAGTCCAACATTGTGAACTTTTTCAAGCATTTACGCGATGAGAAATGCTCGACCGACGTCACCCTGGCCTGCGGGGGGCAGATTTGCAAAGCGCACAAAATGGTCTTGTCAGCTTGCTCGCCCTACTTCAAGAGCCTGCTGGAGGAAAGCCCTTCCAAATACCCAATCATCATCCTGGAAGATGTCCCATTCAGCCACCTTCAAGACCTCCTCGAATTCATGTATGCTGGCGAGGTTAATGTTGCACAAGACCAGTTACCAACCTTCCTGAAGACTGCTGCTAGATTAAAGATAAAAGGTTTAACAGAAGCACCGAAAAAGAGACCAATGTCAGACTTATAACGGCTAACCTAATTAATTTTGAACATTTATAGGGCTGTCAATAATGTCGATTTTTTTTTCAATAGTTTGATTCATAATGTATATGCACATTTAATGAAGTTATCGATTAGTTTTGTTGACTCTTTTGCCGTGTTTAACTAATTGTAATTTATTATGATTTAAATTTTGTTTCACATGTTATATATGAATAAAACCATGAATTAATATTTATTGATTTCATTTCATTAGCTGGATATAGATACTCATCGTAGTTATATTGTTATAATGATGTTTAGGTACTTAGGGATTACAAAAACTGCAGCATCGTTGTAGCCATATTGTAACCTCTCTTTTGCTAAAAGGGCGATATCTGTTGTCATTGTTACAGTAGTAAAGGGTGTCCCAGAATTAACGCAAGATTTGATTTAAATCTGTTATTTTTTTATTGAATTTATTTTATTATTTTAATTTATTTAGTTATTTATGGAATCGGGCAAATGGCCTCCACGACTTTGCTGACACATACGCACTCCTTTGTCGAAATTTTCCTTGATCGCTTGGCATAAATGTGGTTGAATTTCGTTGATGCAGCGTTTAATTTCCTCTTTTAATACACAGGTGGATGTGGGCTTGTTGACATACACCTTTGACTTCAAATAACCCCATAAAAAGAAATTTAAAAGTGTTAAATCACACGATCTAGGGGGCCAATTCTGATCACCGAAATGAGAGAATACACGACCTGGAAATGTCTCATGCCGTATTTGAACTGTTTCATGGGTTGTATAGTATGTGGCACCATCTTGTTGAAACCACATATTGGCCACATCAATATCAGCCCAACGAACTGTGTTTACGACGCCGAAATGATGTTCCTGGATTTTCAACAACACTCTCACGCATTGCTTCGATATTGACATTTGAACGGTTTGAACGGAAGGTTTTTGGACGACCAGTGTGTTTAGTGTCTCCAACTGATCCAGTCTCCCTAAATTTTTCCATTAATCTCTTCACAGTTGAGGAAGTCAAAACACTATTCCGACCATATTTTGTATGAAATTTTCGAACTGCGGCCGCCGAGCTTTCATTATTTTTGAGATAATGTTCAACAATAAAGACACATTGTTCTATCGTGTAACGCTCCATTTTTACTAACCCTGAACTGTCTGCTGTTAAATTGTTTTTTTTTTTTAGGGTTGCCAGCACTTTACTGCACAAATGGCGGCAATTTCAAATCTTGCGTTAATTCTGGGACACCCTTTACAACCTAGAATTAGTTGATTTCATAGTTTCGCTCATTTATTGGTCTTTCACTCCACGTGCATTTCTGTTTTCGACCTTCACGAGCTCAAACTTCGTCAGTTTCACACCAATGTTTTCTTAGCTATTGGCCCAATTCAGTTCATATCAGCTTATGTTTTTTGGTGCTATTTGTGGTTTGGCACACCAGTCCGATTTCCAATATGGCGACATAAAACATGATAATTTGTGAAGTCGTTATAGTAAAAATATTCTTTGATATAAAGAAATAAATGGCGTTGACAACGATACTTGTATCATATAGAATGTAGAAATAATTAAACTTTCTTTAGAAGATCAATTTTGAGTTGTCAATTATAATGGAAAACACAGTTGCATATATCTATAATTTATATATTTACATTTCAGGGTTATAGTTTTTCATGGTTAAGTTTTACCTTTTAGGTCTGAACCAGTATAAAATGAGTATTTTACTATCATTAAGGCCCAGCGAAATTATTCATATTGCACAACAATTTTAGTTCATATAGCTTTTTATCGCACTCTTACGTAGTTCTATTCTTGATTGGAATCATCAGATTATTTTTTTTAATTAGGCACTTGCGGACTATCTATATTCCAATCAATCAACGTGATCACCAACTTTCAAGAGTGGGTTCTAGAAATCGCCCAGAAAAATAGAAAATCATCAAAGAAGTTAAAAGTGAGGGGCCATGGATCTCTTATATGGCATATGGTTATATAATTGTAATAATAATCTATTAATAGCGACAAACTCAAATTATTATAAAACTACAAGAGCTTATGTAAGCAATTCCAATTAATACCCGAAGGTTGATGAAAAGTGACTAGCCTGGTTGCCTGATATTTGCAATCAATAACCCTTGGAAGCTTTTATTAGTTAGATTAAATTTTACATGGATGTCCCATTTGATACTGGAAAGACTGTCATTTATTAATTATTTACAAATACGATTATTTTATACAATTTCCCACAAAAAGATCTTGACTTCCTGTTCAATAATATGCAATTTTTCTTTGAGCTATAATTACGAAAATGTCAATAACATTGTTTTCAACATTTTTACTCGAAACTTGTTTAGTTTTTTAGAGCCATAGTATTTTGCATGGTCGTTTCATTTTATGGTCCATAAATGCTAAAAATAAAAGCTACCTCATGAAAAATAATTTCAGATCCTTAACGAATTAATTAACAATGAAAAAATAAATAAAGTAGACTATAATAATATATAGACCATGATTTCTTGATCAATAACATGTACCACATGTTACGACTTTTATGGAATGTAATTGGTAAAGCTCGTTAAAATTATTTTCACAACCTTTTTGTTACTCCAGTTGCTCCTGATTAAGAGGTGATATTTTATTATATAATATAATAAAAGTTCTATTTCGCGCCTCAATAAATCGCCTCGCTTTAAATAAAAGCAACGCTATGAAAAGTAATGTAGTCTCAATAATTAATCATCGTCCAAGGCAATATGATACTTAAAGAACCCGGGCTTGCCATTATATAATTTTAATTTTTAAAAAATGAATATTTTCTAATTATATTGTGTAATGATTATTTATTGTAATGATTAAAAATTATTAATCTAATTATATTGTTGAATAAAAGATTTCTAACTCCTCATTAATAATATCTTTAATTTATTGGTATTGTAGTGTACTGCAATTACAAAGTAACTAAAACTTTCAACAGAAGCAGAACAAAACTCTTAATTACGCGCTTTTAATGTTTTCCAATATAAAGATTAAATCATGGCTATTGATGAACTGTAAGCATTAAGTTATACCAGCTTTATAAACAGTTAGTCACATGTTTGGCCGATCAATGGTCTACTTGGATTAAAATAAGTCTTTACTGTGATATAATCAATTTGAGCTGCATGTAATGTAGTATTCAGGTACTACTAACCTAGGTTAGGTTATTATGTAGTATTCAGCTTTGAACTTTATACTCATTGTAGACATTAATGGTTACTAAAAAAAAGGTGTACCAAAATTACATTTAAAAGCAAAATAAAATATTCTAATGGTTTACCACAATGTCTATCCCATTTCTATAAATGTCATTTTTTTCATTTCTAATATCTGTATTTTTGATCAGGCTTTAAATATAGGATACTGAAATAAAAGCCAACTGACAAGAATTGAATAGAGAAGCATTTTGTTTATAATGCTAAATACATAATTATTATATCAACTATATTCTTATAGATGGATTTTTCTATGCACTAAAAGCAGTTAAAGAATTTTTGTTTTATTTCATAAATTATTAGTACCTTTCCTATAGAGGTTTACACTTTATTTTACATTATTATTTCTTTTTATTATCGATAAGCTATGTAATAGTTCTTTTTATTAGTCGGATGTGACTTTGTCATCTGAACATTAATCTTATTCGAAGGGGCTTTGTCCAGAAATTTTTTTTCTATATTAATGGAATTTTTAAAACAATATCTGGGAGAAAAAACAATGGAATCCCTGCAAGTACTTTGGTTATCACTATTGTCTTTGTTCTGGGATTCTCTGGGAAAGTAGTCCTAGAAACTATATATTATAAGTTTTATCTTCTATTGTTTGGTTTCTTGTTTTCCAATCGTATCTTATCTTACCTCTACAAATTTTCTGAATTTGATTATATAATACTCTTATTCCACCTGACAAGAATTATTCATTTCATACTAATATTCCGTCTCAGTTTCACCACAGGCAAATTATAAACGTCTCAACTCAGTTTTCAGCCAACCCCTAGCTACTAAACCAACACACAACGAACTACAAAGTACAGTTTTCAGCCTAAGGGAAGCCCACAAGTACAATGGAAAGATCAAAAAAACGAAAAATGGGACTGAACCACATAGAACCTGGAAATACCTTCTCATTCCCTCCAGACAATAAAGGATATTATATTATCATATTATTTATTTCAGTCACTAAATTTTGTGCCACAGACACTTATAGGACATGATTGGAGAAACTGGTCATTGCCAGGACTCCCACTGTCACGTATTTATAGCAGTTCACAAGGCCACTGCCACTTTAGTCTCCGAGGAGAATTATAGGGATGTGTGGCACAAAGTAATGACTGTGCTAGGGGATTAGGGTGGTTGGATAGGTTTCGATGGAATTTCATGTAAGATATAAGCAGTTAGATTGTAAGAATCAAAGTGTAAAGAGACAGATATATCTCGCATTTATTTTTATTTTTTGCGCACTTTCCGTAATCATATCTTAACAAAAACATACCTATCTTAAGCTGGGTTGATGTACATTATAAATTAACATACATTGAAAATTTAGGATCGAATGGATCATATATCAAGGAACATAATGACAGACTGACTTACAAATGAAAGAACAAGCCAACATTACCTGAAAGTGTAGCTTCACTCTTTGGGCTCGGTAATAAAAAATACTGAAGCTTACACATGACTTCCTACCGTTTATTCTTGAAAAAGTGGAATTTGAAATTGAATAATTGACTCCTAAATGTATAGTGTACACTCAAATAAAAAAAAAACTGAATCTCAGCTAAATCTTTCAAAATCCGTTTATACCTTACATACGAGTCTAGTTTGTTTTAAAATTTTACTGTTCCTGTTAAGGCACAAGGTTTTTAAACTTCATATTTTTTAAAAACATTGAATTTATTTTTGGGATCGGATCTCTAATGAATGCTTTATTGCAGGAAAACCTTTAAGTTACAAAATATGACATGTTTTTCCAAGTTTATTTTATATAGTCATCACTTTTGTTTTAATGTACCTTTACACTTTTATATAAATCGGATCATATAGTCGTACCTACATACATATGATGGCCTGGGATCTTTGTGATTGAAAAGGGCTCACCATTAAGCACAGTATTTGAGATTGATACAGGTGATGGCGAATGATAGATGACTGTGCAACAGTGTGTAACTCAAGGAACTACAGTCTGAATGGAAGGACAACTCTACAACTACTATCAATTGTCAACGCCCCAAGAGGTCTCTATAAGGCCCCATGAATAGATTAATAAAAGGTATTAAGGCGCGGAGGTAGGCTAGAAAGTAGAGAGGACACATGGAAGGTTCAAGGACCTCTGCTCACCTGGTGAAGCGGCCTGTACGTCCAAAACGTAGGAAGTCACTAACGGTCTAGTCCAGGCCTCTAGTAATAGTAGTTTCTCATTGAGATGTATGATAATTTCGATTTCTGCCAAGCATTACCAAGACCAAGACTTGTGAACATCAGGGATATGTTTCATCTCCAATTATTTTTCTGATTGTCCTTGCATTATTATTATTATACAACAAAACACTGATTTAATCTAAATTGGTTAGTATACTCTGGTAATTAAACAATTCCAGTTTAAGTATAAAACTGATTGTAAAAATGATTAAAAACTTTGAACATTTAAAAAAAGTGCTAGAGGTTTTACACAATCATATAAGGTAACTTTAAGTAAAATAAGGGAAATATCTAATTTAAGAACCAAATTATTTTTAGATTTGAATCCAAATAATTTATGCTATAAATCAATTACCAAATAATATGTAAATGTATTAATTGTTTGAGAAGAAAAACCATTTAAAACTAAAACATAAAACAATATTTATAATAAAATAATGAAGATATACTTCTGCTAAACAGAATATATGCTGATTAAAATATATTTTTGCATAGCACTGAAATTTGAGAGAGATAAGTGTTAATAGAGAGAAAAGAGAATAGGATATGAGAGAAGAGAATTTAATGAAAAAAAAGTTAATGTGTGAAACATCACATAATTAATCTCCGATAAGTAAATATCATTTACAATTTAGCTCAACTAATTTTATTAACAGTTTCTCTAACATGCCTCATTCATACAAATTTATAATGACGGGAAAGGAAATATTTTTTAAAAATCTTATAATTTTTTACCACGTTTTATTTAAAATAATAAATATAAATTATTTGAACATATTACAACACAAAATATAGTTATTTAATCTTTCAATAAAATCACTTTCATCATACAACTTACAATCACTCTGTCTAATTAAATAGATACAAAGATAGGTAAACATCATTTACAACATTTCATATGTATTTATACACTTTTTTTTCCATTAAATTAAATGAAATTTTTTACTAATATTTTTTAAATTTTCAGACAAAAAAAAATAAATGTCATGCCTAATACACACCCTGAGCTTCCTTCACCTTCTCAGGGATGATCGGGGGAAGGAAAAACGAGATGAAAGTCCTAATTTTTCGGCCTGTTCTTAAGTTCTTTTTTTAAAATATTTGGCCTATTTTTGCTTATTATAATCCTTAGATTAGAATTTATTTTTTTTACTGCTATTGAGTACATCATACAGGTATATGACGGGGTCATTTATGAACCAATCCAATTCTTTTAACTAGTTGCAGACCATTAATGAGAAGATTAGAAAATTATATTCTTCCGTTCAATATAAAATTCATTTTATTAACTCAGTTCTATTTTACTGAATAATGACATTAATTAATATATTACAAAATTCACAACCTCATTATGTATACATTTCAAATATAACATTAAAAGTACACATTTTGGCTTAACACTACAATTTTCGATAGCACAATTTGATAAAATGGTCAACTTAAAATTTAAAAAAGATACCATCTTACTGCTCTGACCACTTTTCAATTTTAGTTAATTAGTAACAAAAATAACAACCTGTTTACTAAAATTATTTCAGATCTATATTTTGAAACAAGATTGTTCCAAAATTAAAGTTCTCATTCATCTGTAATTATTTATATTTTTCTCCTTTGTAAATTAAACTTACAAATTGATAAAATAATCCATAACTGCTTAATTGATAAGATAAAATAATTGAAATGAAATACTCCACTGTACAACTTGACCAATCAATTTCCACAATGAATATTGGACATTTAACATGAGAATACATATGTATGATTTGACTACATACACTATAACAATAAATATTTTGTATACTTAATCGCGAGTGATTCCAAACATATATATTACATTTTCTTTGAATTTGATCCAGAAAAATAGTTCATATTTTCTATTTACCTAACTTTTACATAATGAAATTAGAAAGAGTGTTGTTGATAAAACTCAGCTAAGCATCAACATAATTATGGGTTTCGCTACCCATTTGGCAATATATTTCATAAAATTTCCATTGTCTAATGTGACACGAGTTGATCTAGAATCGTCTGAAGTGCCGCCCTCTCTTCTTTGAGATGCGCTAAAGTGAGCTGAAGTTCATGGCAGTGCTTCCTCAGAACTGCATTGTGCGCTTCTCTCACTTCCACTCTGCAATGATAACATTTATGTACAAGTTTACTGACCATTTACAAAGACAAAAAAAAAAAGGTTTATTGGTATCTGTTAAGATAAAAGCATCTCCTTAATACAGAAGGCAAGTAAGAGTCTGAATTAGTCTTTCAGTATTAAATTTGGTCTGTTAGTAGTTACACTAATGCACTTTTTTAACTACGCCTATTGTACTGGTATTTTTGTAAGTTTAAATTTATTATTTCACATTGGCCCCTAACTATCTAAAGGTAAATTATAAAAATTTTTAAATGGTTACACTACCATGTCCAGGCGATTTCTCGCTGTTCTGAGTGGACTAGACTCTCCACACCAAGATCATTTATGTTAGCCTTAGTCACCCACACCATTGACTCTAGCATACAAAAGTCCCGCAACCCTCTTCCTGGCTTGGACCGAGCAGCCGATCACCCCCCGCTGCAGCCTACATACTCTGATTCCACACACCACTGGCATTATTTAGCGGAGCCTGAGAACTCCTCATCTAACAAACCACTTCAAGATTCCTTCCTGCACGCTTACAACCTTATTTCCAGTGTACCGGAACGTTTCACCCATCCCTTAAGTTTTCTTTTTTAAAAAATAAATGGCTATTATACATCGATAAATGCTGTGTGCATTTTTATATATTGTTGTGATATTAGATATTGTGGAGTTAGTATATAAATATTTAATCCAACCTTGAATCAAGAAGGCAAACAAAAACAATTGAGAGTGGAGGAAAAAACAAAAGACAGTATACTGGTTGTTGTGATGATGAAAACACACACAGAATTATTCTCTCCCAAGTTATGGGATGAGCCTGGTGTATAGGTGTCTGGGTCTAGTGATCATGGAAAAACTTTTATAGAATAGTTGTGGTTGTGAGAATAAAAACACACAGAGCATTATACTCATCTAGTTCTGGGAACAGCCCGTAATACATGTTATTAGCTTGAGATTGTGAGTAAGAAAAACTTTGTTGGTTAGTGGTTATTGACTTAAAGCAGAACGGAAGAGAAATAGCACGAAGAGAAGATGTATTAATTTGTTTAAAGAATGAAGAGAATTAAAGAAGAAAAGGAATCAAATTTATAGACAAGTATTTATAAAATTAATATAAATTAAATTTTTTATTTGTAAAATTAAATTCATCTTTTTGCCAGATTTATTTTTGTTAATAGAACCTAATAATAAATAGTAAAATATAATATATTTAAAGTAAAAGAATAAAAAATAAAACTACGATATCTCAAAAAGAACTTTCTTACAAAGAATCTAATATTTGGCGCCCAACGTGGGGCTGATAACGAAGTAATCTGGCTAAAGGATTGTTTAGATAGTGTCACGAAAATTGTGTTTAAATTTGATATAAAAATTAGGTTAAAAATTGTATTAGTGATTAAGATTCATATTGTTAAATTCAGTCATGGAAAAAGATAAGCATAGTGTCAATACTGATCCAAATGAGCAAAGTATAATTGATAGATACGTAGATAAGGAGGAGAGTAAGATGGATAATATGTTAAAATTAATGATGGAAAAATTTAACGAAAATAATTTAAAACTTGAAACAAATTTATTATTACAATTAAAATTTGAAGAAAATTTTAAGCAATTTAAAGAAGAAAATAAACAAAATTTTAAAGAATTAAAACAAGAAAATAAACAAAATTTATTAGAATTATCTAATAAAATCAATAAATTGGCAGATGAAAGTAATGAAAAATTTGTAAAAATTGATAATAGATTTGAAATATTAGAACAAAAATTACAAAATTCTTTCAAAGATTTAAATGATAAAATGGATGAAAAAATACATACTTTAGAAATGGATTTAAAACCGAAACTGGAAAATCAGAAAATAGATTTTTAAAGAAGTTATCTTAGAAACCGATAATAAAGTCCTAGATCTTGAACAAAATTTAATTAAAAATGATTTGGATACAAATAAAAAAGAAAATAATGATACAAGTAATAAAAAGGAGAAGGAAATGGAGGATATAAAAAGTATAAAGGAACAAAATAAAATTAAAATAACTAGTAATTCTAGTGAAACTAAATCGGTAATTAATCGTAATATAATACGAGTAATTAATAATCATGATAAGTTAGAGGTTCAACAATTTAAAAAATCTGACCCAGTAAAAACCTTAAGTAAATTTAAAAATACAATAGGTAAAATTATGGATTGGGATCAATTCGAATTTAAAATTTCATGTCATTTTAGTGAAATCCCCTTTTGCGAATTTAGTTGGAACAACATGAAAATAAGTAAAAGGAAAGACTTTAAAAATAATTTCAGGGATGTTTTTAATACCATAGAGTATAATTATAAAAAAAAAAGAAGAAAAAAGTTATATTTATTATTATGAAATAATGATAATCGGATGACATATAACAACTTGAACTATATTAACAATATAAAATTAAAATCAATTGTGAAAACTTATTTATTATAGAAAAAATGTCAATTGGACATAAGTAAAAACTTGAAATTTATTGTAATGTTTAAATGTTAGTATGTTTATTTGTACAATCAAATTTGTCAATATGTTAAAATCTATCTAAAAAATTGAAAATTAAAATTAATTGAAAAACCTATTGTAAAATAATGGCAATCAGGCGAATTTGAAAAGTTGAAATTTATTGTATTGTATTAAAATGGTATAATGTTTATTTGGACAATCAAATATGTTAACATCTATAGAAAAAATTGAAAATTTAAAATTCATTAAAACCTTATATGATATGAAAATAGTGTCAATCACACATGTAAAAACTTAAAAAATGAATTTTATTCTAATGTATTAAAATGTTAGTATGTTTATTTTGTACAATCAAGTTGGTATATGTTAAAAGCTATATAAAAATTTGAAATTTAAAATTAATTAATACTTTATTATGAAGATATTGTCAACCCAGCAATGTAAAAACTTGAAAATTATAAATTTATGGCACTATAGTTAAAAGTTAAGATGTCTGTAATGTACAATTACATTTGTAATGTAAATGGTTGAAATTCAAATTGTAAAATTTTGGTGACACATAATCTGATATTGTCATTTAGTAATAAGAAAATGCAAAGTGTTAAAGTGCTAAAAAAGTGAATAGTGAAATCAAAAGTAAAGTGGAATGAAAAATTTTTTATCGACAAGCTCAAAAAATTTTTAAATCGGAGCGGACCCGAATGTTGTGATATTAGATATTGTGGAGTTAGTATATAAATATTTAATCCAACCTTGAATCAAGAAGGCAAACAAAAACAATTGATAGTGGAGGAAAAAACAAAAGATAGTATACTGGTTGTTGTGATGATGAAAACACACAGAATTATTCTCTCGCAAGTTATGGGACTGGCCTAGTGTATAGGTGTCTGGGTCTAGTGATCATGAAAAAACTTTTATAGTATAGTTGTGGTGATTATGATGAAAACACACACATAATTACTTACTAGTTTTGGGATCAGCCCGTAATACATGTTATTAGCTTGAGATTGTGAGTAAGAAAAACTTAAAAACTTTGTTGGTTAGTGGTTATTGACTTAAAGCAGAACGGAAGAGAAATAGCACGAAGAGAAGAAGTATTAATTTGTTTAAAGAATGAAGAGAATTAAAGAAGAAAAGGAATCAAATTTATAGACAAGTATTTATATAATTAATATAAGTTTATTTTTTATGTTTGTAAAATTAAATTCATCTTTTTGCCAGATTTATTTTTGTTAATAGAACCTAATAATAAATAGTAAATAAAATATATTTAAAGTAAAAGAATAAAAAATAAAATTACGATATCTTTCAAAGAACCTAATATTTCTTAATTTTACATACAAATTTTCTCATGCAAAAAGAACGTAATAATATATTTAAACCAGCCTGAAAAAGCTGTTGTTATTATTAATGTGTAAATTACTTACTTTACATCTAAAGGTATTTCGGCTGGTGACCAGTTTCCAGGTTCAGAAGTATCAGAAGCTAGAAAAAAATAACAAACCATTGTTTTAATTTATAATTATAAATTAATAAGGTTCATTTCATAGCATGAAGAGCAAATTTATGACAATTGCTTACTGAGAATTCCTCCAGTAGTCAATTATTTATAATAAAAAAAAAAAAAAATACTGTGAAATATAAATAAAAGACAGCCCCAAGAAGTGATTTGTTTAAAGTACTCCGAAGACAATACACAAAAAATCTGATGCTATATCGTAGAGAGAGTGATTAAATGAATTCTATTTTCTTCAGTTAACACAAATAAGTGAGGGTATTATGGACATATTCGACTAATTTTATAGTACTTACTATCAATCCAGAACGAATGGATCATTTTCATACGGTACTTAATAATATATAAAAGTGACACTGAAGTTACAACATACATATATGTACAGTTTTAACAGTTAACGATCACATAGATAACATCCGCATAATTGACGCCCAAGTCACCAGATCAAACAAGTAAATGATATAATATAAAAAAGGGGATTTATCGTCTGTTTCTTGCAGGATAATTTCAAATCCTTTCTTTTGATTTAGAAAGCTGAACGATGTAGGTTCAATGAAAAATGATAACTAAGTCAGGGAGGAAGTTTTGAAAAAACAAAAAAATATAATCGTCTAAGGCTATTTTCTCCAGGGATGTCATATTTTATTTTTTTATATTATATATTGTTGTGATATTTAGATGTTGCCTTTGACTTAAATTTGAAATTAGCGGGCATAAAAGGGTGGCAAACCACCCTTGTATTAAGAAGGCGAGACAAAGGAGGTGTGCCGTGAGAAGTGTTGAATGAAGATAGTGAGTTTTGGAAGTTTTAAAATTCTTTTATTTATATGGTGATTGGGCATAGGAGAACAGATAACGGAAGAAGAGTTTTCATAAAGCAAGAAGATTGAGGTGAAAGCAGTGGATTTTACCGACCGTGTGGCAGACCAAGTGAATGAAGCAAAAAGTAAAGGACGTAAAAGTTTATAAATCTGGCCAGTCGCGAATAATATTAAGGTAAAATAGAAAATTTAGTTAATAAACCATTGTAATATTGTCACAGACGTACTTGTTCATAAATTAAAGAAAGTTTTGTAATAATTAAATTTTCCTTTTGCCAGAGTTTTTCCTATTTGTATATTAACAGAACCTTGAACCATCAGATAAAATTAAATAAGCAAAAAACATAACAATATATATGGTTATCAGGGGACAACCTACGGAAGAAATACAATTAAATATATATTTAATTCATGAGGGAAATGTTTTTTCAAAATTAAAAAATTTTGATTTAAACAGGCTTGTGTTAGTTTTCTCGAAAACTGTTCGTAGCATCTTATCTTCGACCTCTGATATTTTTTCATTATTAAATATTACACATAAATAGTTTTCAATCTGGAGAGCTCTCCACAATTTATCCATACACTTTAATTTAAATTCTAAAAATACAAAAAGAAATAAGTTGTGCAACATATTGCAAAAAAACAAACAATCGATTACTAAGAGTGACTAGTGATTATATAAATAACCATTTAAATGAAATTTTTTTACAAAAATTGATAAATTATTCTGCAAGTTGATCGTTGAAGATGCCTAATAGACAAAGCATCGGACAATATGACATCCAATAAACTGTTTTAAAGAGAATTATCTAAATGTCAACAGAGACATCGTCTACCTGGTTTTCTGTAGACGTGAAAAGCACCCGAAGACACGTGTTGCTTCGCTTGGTCTTCGGGGAACTGGGCAAAGTTTGCGAAGCCCGCTTCACCCTCACTGGTTGCCTTTTCGTTTTGTTTCCTTGGTGATACCTACAAATTGAAATAAACATTAATTAAACAAAAAGAACATATTATTACGACCGTAAAAACAATTTTTGTTCATCCAATTTGGCTACAATATTGTAAAATGTATTCAATTTAGAATAACTAAATTAATAGAGCATTTGTAAAAACAGGTTAATGGTTTACCCCTGGTTTTAGCCGACAAAGCATTCAAGCTACGGCTCACCTCTTAACTCTACGCTTCTATATCCTTAACCTTGCTATCTTTTAGTCATTACAAGACCATGTAAACTAGCTATAATACCTAGCCTGTACCTCTTCTCCTGAACACAGTGCACTGTCGGCGCACATACTTATCAAATATGAAGTCACAATAGCTCAGACCCATAGTAAGACCCGCGTCATCAAGCAATCATGCAGGTCATAGCCTATTCAACACTTTCTCCATTACCAGTAATAGAACAACTCGTGACGACCCGGCAATATAAATATTTTAACAAAGACAGAAATGTCCTATTCCCTTACTTCGAGTGTCGGGATATTGGTTGAACAATTGTCGGAGGTGAACAATTGTCGGAAAAGGTGAACAATTGTCGGAGGTCAACAATTGTCGGATTGCTGTAGTTAATAACATGGACCATGTTCTATGTAGGCGTTAATATCTGACTCCATTTATTGATAGGGATGTGTCCCGACAAGACACTGTGTTCAGGATGAGGTTCAGAGGTTCATAAAGAATAAGACCAGTTTTCAGAGTTCGGGAGAGAGATCGGCAGCGTAATAAGTACAAGTCGTCAGGGGTCTGCCATAGGCTGTGAGGCAAAGTGCCGTCGTATAGGTGTAGCATAGCAAGAGTCGATTAGCGGAAGGCTGAGTAGGCATAGCACGACGGTGATAGCGGCTATCGGTATGTAGAAACTAGAAAAGAATGAAGAGTGGGCCTACCAGGGGCCAAGTGCCCCCGGTGTCGAGTTACTCGGAAGACTGAGAGACAGAGTGTCCCACCAGGGCCAGGTGGCCCTGGTGTAAGTGATAAGTTGTGCGGCTATCAAGCTTGAGAGACCGAGTGGGGTGAAGAGTGAAATTTTACTGATATAAATATGATAACCCCCTCCCTCGTGGAAGGCCGGTTTGTCTGCCCGGAGTAAGTTTTACGATACACAGGTAGTCACTTCCTTTTAGTTTATTGACCGTTGGGGTACAAGAGTGTGTTTTTTATGGTTGCTAGGGCTTCACCCCCTTGGGTTATTTGACCACCTATAGCAAGGTTATTATCCCATGGGTCCCAAAAGGGTTCCTAGCATGATTTATTGACCGTGGGGACGTGACTGAAGGTCTATTTTAATAGGGGTAAGTGTCCTTTGCCCAGGTTTTATGGTACCAGGTGGCTAATTCTCTTGGTTTATTGCCGCACCCTTTTAGTTACTCGTCTACGACTTCCGACCTCTCTATGATTTATTACCAGAAGTTACATAATGAAGTTACATGACATTTTCTATTATAATACATTAATTATGAACCAGAGTGTAGGGTAATTTACATATATAGTTAGCGGTCGCTATATCGAGTATCATATGAGATGATTTAGTGTGACATAACTTTCTTAACTTATAATTAAGAAAAACCTCTTATTTATGAGAAACTACATTTATTTATATTCATTTTGTTAATACAGAAAATTATCATCAATGTATCGATCTCTGATCTATACAATCAGACTCGTTTGAATCGAAGAAAAATGTATTGAACTTCTTGAATCTGAAAGTAAAATGTATTTCTAAGAATACCGCCTATGCTTATCATTTATCAACTTTTATAGGGTATTAAAAACCATTTTTTAGGATGACACATTAAAAATCTATAACTCAAAAATCTAAGATGTTACAGATGTAGGTACTAATTCTTATAGGTAAAAAATTAAGAAAAACAGCTACATTGATTTTATCTTTTAAGTTATATTTTGAAGATTAAGTAAAAAAAAAAAAAACACTTATTTTTTAAACGATTGCGACAAATCCTAAAATCCATTCAAGCGAAGCTACAAACTAGTTAAGAAATAAATTCCATACAAAGTGACTTTGGTCACTCAGAATCTCCTTTAATGCTAATTTGTACTGGTTGAAACTTTTAAGGCAGGGGTATTCACATAAAACTTATTTATACTGTTAGCTGGCATTAACGGAAATCCTGCAAGCTGTATACTTCTAAACGCATTCCCACATTATAAAATTATATTATTATGATAATAACATTTATTATCCCTATAATTATAAAATACTTACAGTGCCAGGTGATATTCTAGGAGGTACTGTAGGAGGCATATTTAATAGAGTTGATGATTTACCTTTAAGGACAAATAAAAAACTTTATTAAGTGAAGTATTTAATTGGTGTACGCTCTAAAAACTATAAAATCGGTAACACAACAAAATCTATTTAAATAAACAACTCTCAATTCCCAACTGTACGGGGAGCATTTTTTTTTTGTTTAATCCATCCACAGTTTTTATGCTTACATTTTTTTTGGTGAAAGACAATTTTCATTTGTTTCAAAACATGTTGCTGTACTAAATCAGTTGCTTGTACAGCACGAGCCCATTTTGTATTTAGCTCGTCTTATCTGGTTATTCACAATATCACGGATATATAATGAGCTACTTTTTTTTTAAATATTAGTTTATTTTATTTAGTTTATCTAGTATGAACTTTGAATAGTATAATCATTGAATTCACTAAATTATTATTTAAATTTTAAAGACTTAATTGTATTTCACCAAAATTATTAATCAAGGCATCAAGATCTTAAATTTGGTACACTACCAAATATTATAGAAAAAATATCTTTTTTATTTTGTTAATTAATTAAATAATTATGGTAATTTTAATATTTTTCATAGCTGTAGTTCGTTATTTTTGGCATCACTGGAGCATCGCACAGAGGTACCATGGAAAATTTCATCCCTCTTTATTATGTATTACCTTTTATTACAAAGGGGTTATGAACATAATTTTTATGACCATTTTAAAAATGTTTTTCAATAAAACAAATTGCATATTATATACAATGGGGTGTTATATTATGGCTTTTCTTTGAGTGGCAAGCACTTTCAACAGACCAGGTCTGTCGTCTTCAGGCGATGACATAGCGATTAGTATACCCGCAAGGGTGCAAACCCTATGGACCCCATGTTCTACTCAAGGTGAAGTAATAGACTCATGGATGACAGAGGTGTGCTGTTGAATTAAAGAAGAGCTTTTGAAGAGAAGTTTTATGTTATTATAAGCTTGGGTTTTATCATGAAATGCCTAAACTATCTCACAAGTCACTAAATGAAATAAAAGTATCATTTTTCCTAGAACCCAAAAAAGAAAAGAAGTTTAAATCGATCATACATTGTACCCACCTAACCTAGTAAGATCTAACGATGAGCTCCTAGTGTGGTGTCTATACGGCCTGGGAGGAGGAGGTGGCGGCGGCTCCTTTTTGCTACACCTGTAAAAAAAGTAATATTTTCACAATTAGCTCTAATAAAATAATAATAATAAAAGAGTGTATGTATTTCTTTTTTTTTTTCAAGAACAATTAAAAAATATATGAATTGTGAACTTCAAAAAGGACTCATATCCGAGAAATAACAATTTTCAAAATACACAAAAAAATTAATATCTTTCAAACCATAGGAGTTAATTGAACCATTAATTTTCTGAAATTACTATGGTAACATGAACACAGTTATTATTTTTATCATTTAAATATTAATAATGATCATGCTTTATAAAGAAATGATGTAATTGTCTTTTTTTCTTAAGTTATCGAACCATTCAAAAACAATACCAGTGGTCACAAACCAATTCTGAGCAACAATCGCGTCTGGGCATGAATTTATACCTTGTGTATATTTATACTGCACAGAAAATTGTATTTGATGCTGATCTATAGAGTAAGAGGTCGATAGTTAAGAATTAAGACCGGGTACATAGGCTAGGAGGGGATAAAGATCTGGTCACTTTGTCCTTATAATAGATCATTTCCTTCCAGGGATCATGAAAATGTTTTCATGTATACATAAGACTATAAATGTAACAATATATATTATAAACTATAAAGCATGCAATGAATACTAACAGTACACTCTCGTCAGGCAACGACTGCAAAGGTGGGGGAGGAATAGCACCAGGCCCAGGAGCTGAAAAAAAAAAAATGATCAATACAGCATACATTTAAAATATATTCTAATTTAATATTTTGAAGTGCTAATGAAAAGGGAGGGGTAAAATCATTCATTTTTTGTGATTTTACAAAGAATTTTTTTTTCAAACAAAACTATTTTTACAAGAGAAACAAAGAAAGGAGTTAATGGAACCTGCCAAAAGATTGATAGTGTCACTGCGCAGAGGTGAGCAGGGAAACTAAGTTGATAGTGCGCCTGGGTAAACCAAAAGATCCCGGATTCAAACACCAACCAAGGCACTAGTTCTCCCTTGTTGGTTGTTTAAAAAGAATTATTAGAAACAGTTAGGTTTTCACTCGTGAAACTGCCAGTAATGTCAATAGCAGATACCCTTTTATATGTGCGATATTACATAAAAGTTTATCTTGACCAATATAAAATATTGATAGCTAATAAAATGTTTAAGGGTCAATAATCAATTTCAAAAATCATATTGAGAAGGAGACAAAATTAAAACGAGATCTATTTGATCATAATAACAACCCTGCAATCCTCTATCTAGCGGGACTACCTGGCGGTTCAGGAGTGGTTCACTGATACGATTTAATCAATATTTCAAAAATGTCAACAAAACGGATGAAATCATCTAGCAAGTCAAGAAAAGTGATGCTAAGAAAAACATTGTAGGTGAAATTGACTTTAGCATACCAACAACCATGCGCAGGCATCTAAGGTTATTAAAAATGGTGCTTAAGAACGAATCAACCAAACAATTGTTCCTTTGTGTATTCAGCAACAGGAGAAGGGGATTCCGATTTTTATCCCAATGATAAAAGAAAAGACATTCAAACCAAACAAAGATGTTAGTGTAACATTTCAATCATTTTTGTCCGGCAGGTATTGTATAATGACACTATTTACAGACCTGTCGTAGAAATTAATCATTGCTATTTCATAATGGTTATATAACAAGATTTTTTTTCTTAAATATTAAGTCTCCTTCATATCAAGATTTTTCCTACATCTGGAACACCCACATTGTTCAAGAAAGGGGGTAGGGTAGAGTCTATTGTTTTTAAATAATTTCTTTAAAAACCTTGTATAAATCCATTACCTGTATGTTTCTTCGGTTGAGGCCTCTGGATCGGCCTGATTTCTGAAATAGGAGAACCTTCATCTATCTCAGGGCCTGGTGTCAGCCTTAAAGCTACCGGGTGTAAAATCTTTGGATCCTAAAATATATTATGCATACTAATAAAGTGAATATTTTAGATGAGAAAACAATTGCTAATAAATGGGCTATTAGACATAAATGAAGGGACACTATTGAGTCGCAATTGATTGTGTGCCACATAAGTTTCTTAAATAATTATTACATGATAATTGAAAAACAGCTGCAGGGTATTTTAGATCAAATATACTTAAATTTAGTTGGTAATCCATTTGGTAACTGTAAATGGCATTTTTAAAAAATTTAAACAGCTAACACGCTGATCAATTAAAACCTATTACTCCGAGCAACTTATTATGTCCAAGATTTGTACAGTTGGCTTCCAAAACTTTATTTTTTGCTATATCTTTAAATTTCACTTTGTGTCATCTCCTCTCTTTTGATAAATCCTTCATCATTGGGGGGGGGGGGGGGATCGTATCTTTAAATCTAAAATAGTTTCTATGATATGACTTAAGAAATCTTAAAAGTAACAGAACTGACTGATTTTTTTCACATGAAACTTGTGTTTGTATAACCCCATTATTATATTAAAAAAACAAAAAAAAAATGTTCCCGTTGTTTGAAAGTAAAGCCTTTCCTTTCTGGTTTGGCCGAAATGCATGCACTAATAGTTGAGAAGTTCATTTCGATTAAAAAAAGTCAATACCTGCTGCCCACAGTAGTTCGATTAAGTAGGAACAGTTTTAACTGACATCTTCATGTTACAATATATATATTCATTATATATCAATGTACATCAATCTACATAACATGAAGGAACATGTACAAATATACTTCATTTATTAATACATATATTTGTTTGGCAAATATACTTTAATGCAAAAAATGTATTAATACAAAATACACATTTGTCAGTAGCTCAATTATTTTGTAACTTCAGTTTCCATCTTCCTTCTGATTGTTTCAACTATTTAAATTATCTAATGGTAAGAATTAAATAACTATCTAACAATAAATTCTTCTTTTATTTCCCCATTTTAATAAATTTAAAATCTTACATAATATAGCTATTAGAAAACAAGAGTAAATTTAATAGAAATTTATGGCATAGAAAATTATAAAACCCACCATCATAGACCTACGAGCAGTGATCTCTCAATCTCATATAACTTTCAACTGACGCACATGTCACAAACTAATATATTACAAACATCAAACATCGAATTGCAATCATCACTATCAGTCATTAAATAGAACCCTCTGGCAGAAATAACTAATGAGGTCAATGTCAAAACAGAAACAACATAAATATTTCTAACGCGAACTACTAATTAGAATTCCGAGATATCTTAATGGGCATTTTAAATTTATTATCATTATTTCATAACTCATATCAGTACAAAAAAAAAATTAAGTTTTCAAATATTTTTCCTTACCATATCATGATGCTAAAATATATTATAAAAATAATCTAAACAAAATCATTTTAATCGTTTATTGTATGAGGGAGTTAGTATCATAACTAGATATCTTCACTTTTTTGTAAATCTAATGATTGCATTATATTTTCTTCTCCTAAAAATGAACTTTATGGAATGGCTTCAGTGTTTAGCTTCAGAGAAACTACTTTTCCAGGTACAACATACAACATAATTTTGTCGATATAAAGTGACTTGGTCAAATGGAGACTGCTGGTTCGATTATGATATTAACTAACACCTTTTTTTCTTTTTCGTTATTTTTGTTGTTTTTTTTAATTATGATATTGAATAACATCAATATCAAAAGAATTTTGCACTCGATGTAACCAACCAATATATTATAATGATTTAAACAATCACTAAAATATATTAATTAATATTATATAAAATTACTAAATGTACAGCGCTATGTTTTCATGTGATGAAATGTTTGGTTTAACCATTTCTTAATATGAAGGTTCTGGATTCAAATACCTAGACAGGCAGTAGATTTCATTTAATTTTCTCTGGAATAAGAAGTGGGTGCTTCCCTAAATGGTAACCCACCCACCCTTCCTGTATAAGTTTCAAGTATATATGAGTTTAAATCCCCAATAAATGTTCGTTTTTATTTACTAGAATGTTAATCAATAAGCTTAAAGATATCAAGAATAAATAACCTTGTAATGATGCACAATGTAATACATAAAGCACAAAACCTAAACTGTATCATCGAGCTGATATTACTATAACACACATCAGGTTTTAGCGAACTGAGTTTGCTTGAAGCCCTTGTGTAAATGATTTAGAACTAATAACCAACAACCTAATTCTTACCATAAAACATTACCAATCCCAAAGAGTGAGGCTCTGCTTCTAAACTGGTAATAGGGAATCGTCTGTCTTAGCGGCTCAACTTGCCATGATATTTAGGTTATTTGGAGCTGGCTGGAAGAGGTGGTTTTTATTGGTTTTGTGACAGGGAGTTTCTCATGTGTTCTCAATAGGCTGTATAAAGCACTTGCCGATTGAAGAAAAGCTTTTGAAGAGGGATGAATGTTGATGTTATTTAAAACCTTTAAATAGCTATTTACGATTTTACAATCTGATGAGAAGGCGATTTTCCATTGTAAAATAAAATGAAATATTTTTTATTAAAACCTGATAGATTTTTACAGTAATTAAAAATAAGTATTTAAGAAACTCAGATGGACTAAGTATCTTTGTTATATTTTAGTCACCTTTAACATTCTTTATTTCATTTATATATAAATTTAAAAAATACAACACATTCCATTACTGATGTAAACAATTTTAATTGTAAAAATGTAAAATCAAATATTTAAAAAAGTTATATAGGTGTGGTTCCTGACTCTCTTAGTCTTCTCTTGCCTAGTTTAACCAACCTATAGTCAGAAGAATATACCTTAAAAATTCCAGATGAATTGAATCATTTTTGAGAACACTATTGTAGACGATGCATACAGAAAGACAATTTCCTCTAACTTGTTTGATAGTAGAGCCTCTTCCTTTAGGCTCAGAAATTAACAAGAAACGTGATATTTACCTACTGATATTTACTTCATTTATGAAAGTCAGTAGGACCTTGGAAAATATAAACGAGTTAACTCTGTTCAAATCTTGAAATAAATTGTTTGAAAGAAGACTTAAAAACAACATTTGAAATATATCCTTGATCCGAAAGTAAAGGACAAATTTTGGGTGGCATCTGATGACAACAAGGGCTTTCTGATCCAGAAATCATTAACATCACGTATAAATCAGACAAGGGAGACATTGGTAAAGACAAGCCGTCCGATATCACTAGTTTAGATGAGAACACAGAAAAAGCGTTCACTGTTTTTGAGGTAAAAATGTCTTCATATAAATAAATTCACATGTAAAACCCACTCTTTTATACATCTGAGCAATCTTCAGAGAAATTTCAGTTTAGTTTTGTAATTCCAGATGGTATTCCGTCACGATCAAAGAAAGTGATGAGTTGTCACGAACTGAACCGATATGTTGTTATACAAAAACCAATTCCGAAAAATTTTATTATTTTTCTCAATGTTATAACTAGATACAGTAGGATGAGGGATGAAATAAACTCGTTAGAGGGTATTTATGAGTTATACCGGTCATAAGGAAGCTTATGCTACTAACTAGAGTAATGGTTATGGCAATAACATAAACAAAAAAAAAGATAGTAAAGTTTACTAAAATCAATACAGTATCTAGTGCACAGAAAAAAAACATAGATTAGATAATAAACATCTAAGTGTCGGTCTAATTTGACCTTCTGGGGCCGGTATAAGCCATAAATAACAGATGGCTGTACAAATTGTCTTTGCACCATAAATTGACGGATTTATTTTGAAACTATTTGGCCAAAATGGATAATTGGGGTTCTATTTTAGCTATTTTCAACACATCAAGCCTAAAATTAAAAAACCTTAATTGCCGCTTAATCAGCAATTTCACTTAACCAGCGCCCTGTCAGCCTACAGGGTTTCTACTGTGTCTACAAGTTCAACTGTAATAAACTACCTGTTCAACGGCCGCTTTGTGAAAGTCAAAGTTGACAGGCTTTGGGCCCGGGGAGGAGATCGAACTTGTCGGTGATTCAACAAACTTTGTCCACTGAAACATGAAAATGAAAAAAATATAAGTTACATTAATAACAAATATATTAATTTTTCATTCATGAGAATTCAAAGTTGGCGTTGAATTTTATACAGGGAAGTTATCAGTTTGGGATTGTGATACTAAAGGAATAAAGATGATAACTTTCCATCTTAATTGTTTTTATCTGAAGGTTTTTTTATTAATTGGAATTTTAATTTAAATAATTAATTTATTTGGCTTATTTTATTGTGGATCGAAATTTAGTTAGATTTCGCCATTATGTTTTGGTTAGAGGGGGAATAAAGAAACGCGGCTATTAACAATTAGGGCAGGTCAAGAAGCAACCCTAATGATTACAAGATAGTCTACTTAAATTTATTTATGTGACTTACCAGAGAAAATGAAATCTAGGTGAAATAAAGCTTAAAATAAAACTAAAATGCGTTTCAAGAATATAAGTTACATTCTGCTAGGAGTCTCAAAGGGATAAAAGTGTTACCTGCCCTTTGGGGATCCATTAGAAAGTTTCATCATGTGACCACTACGGCAGCATACTACGTTACAAGGAAGAGTGAATAACCAACAAAAAAGAAAGAAGTTGTTGTGTTAATCAATTGAAACAATATACATCACAGTAGCTAGCTAAAACTATAAAACTAAACTAGCCAATGAATATTTTTTTCCCCCCAATTTTAATAGCATAATTTTTTTTTCTTTTTTTGTAGATCAAAACCCATTGTATATGTGTAATCCACCATCCCCCTACCACTGAGAATGTGGAACGCTGACGACATGGGCTACAATAGTTCACCAAAACCTAAATACGAAATATACAATGATCAACAATCTTTGATATGACAGCCATGATTCATGAAAAAAATAATAACATGCGAAATATATCTTTATATGATAAAAACAACACATAGGAAGAGGCTTAAAACATTAAATATAATAAGACAAGAGCTAAAATAAATCAATTTATTTTTTAGGAAGAAAAAAGTTGATTATACGTATTGAATTATAATTATTTCATATTTCTTACTTACGCTTAATCATGCAAATGTTATTATATCATGGTAAAAACACTTTTCATCTCAGTTGAATTTTAAAGATATTGCAAAAAGTTTCAGGAGCCAACAATATAAATTGCATATTCGATGTAATGTTAGCCAAATCCACTAGATTTGTTTAAACAATATTTTAGATATTCACAATAATAAATTGTTTGTTTTTTTTGAAAACTTGATTTTCAGCACCCAAGATGGTTTACCAATTTAACCGATGTATTATTTTATATAAAAACAACGTTTTTTATTAATAATTTAATCAGTACTCACTTTAGAGTCCCGTACCTCGATATCTTTACTTTCTTTCTATGCCCTTTATTTTGGGTTATATGATTTCAAAATTTTTAGGAGGTAAATCAATAAAAAAAATCTTTGATAAATGAAGGAAAAAACTGATGCATAGATCAACTAATTTCTTTTTTTAAATTAACTAGGACCTAAATTCAAGGGCAATCATATAAAGTAGTTGCTTTTAATGATGGACTACATACTGAGAACTGTTCTATTACAAGGGCATGCTCAACGCTTCACATCATCATTGTTACATAGATATAATAATAGAAGAGTCTTAAAATGAAAATCCAATGAACAAAAAATAAATCGTACCTGCTTGCCTCGATGAGGTGAAGCCTGACTAGTAGGAACTAATGGTGGGGGAAGGATCTCTGGTACTGGTATTTGATTCCTCCGCAGGACGACAAGGTGCATAGCGGTATTGAATTCTTCCAGGGATAAAGCACCATCTTTGCTTACATCTGACAGCTGCCTGGAAACATAATACAATACATGTATTAATAATTTCATAACCTGACCATTGGTCATCCATTCTGTTTAACCGGTCTTTAATCAATCATTGATAACAAACACGAATTTCTTAAAGTCACAAATATATAAATTTCACGCATTTGGCTAGTGAACTATACGGCTGGGTATTAATCGTAAAGCCGTTCATAATGACCAAAGTGTCATAAGTTGATTTATTAACCAAGTCACAAATATTTGGAGCATATTTTAAATTAATTTAAATATTGGATGCTCTTACTAATACCTAACAAGCGTTTCACTCCCAATTCTTAGGTCTTTAAGCTTTATAAAGTCCTAGCAATCTGTAGTTTAACAATCATTAGACCACAAATACGATAAATATCCACATAAAGATAAATAACAATGGTCAAATAATTAGAATTTCAAACTTAAATTAGTAAGTTTGTTTAGAAAATTGTACCATATTTTTCTAAGTTCAGTAACAGGAAGTCGAGATTTCTCAAAAAAAGCTCTAGCTACGTGCCCAGGTAGAAGACCATGCGAATCTGGTTGAAGAGAACAAAATTGCGCTTTATAGTATTCCCTCTGCTCAGGAGTTATTTCCCAAACTTCACTCTCAACCTCACCATCGCTCTGCCTATCAGATGACTCCTCTTCTGTCCCAAGTAACTGTCGCTGCTCTTCACAAACTGAAATGAATGAAAATGTAGTTAACATAGGGTATAACATCAACAGCTTCAAAATTAATCAGTTACCCTTTCATACCCAATGATTGCCAGTGTGAAGACCAATTCTTTTCATGAACACTATTTGTAGGAGTAGGGGAATCACTAGTTGTACTAGAGGCTTCTGGAGAAGTAGTTCTAGTTTTTGATATTCCATTACTTTTGATTTGATCTACATCATCAGAGGAAACACCAACGTCCTCCTGAGAAAAATTCACCAATTAGCTTCATTAGCCTCAATACTTGCAACAATATTACCATAAAACCATAAAAATGGCTTTCTTACATCATTTCTAAACACTGACATTTCAAGAAGCCTTAATTAAACTTGGCTTCTAACTGGGATACATATTAATTTAATACAAAGGGATGTAACACATAAGGTTAACAGTGTTGACCTAATTATAAACTTCAATCTTTGAACAAAGAGAATACATTTTTGGCAACGTAAAACTAGAAAAGAAGTAAGAACATGAAATAGTTTTAAAAGTTTGTTTAATGTGCAAAAATTGAAATTTTGGGACTTGGGCCTAGAGAATTCGTAATTTGAAGCGATTTGTAAAACTAGGACAAAAATGAGACCGTCTCTTAAAAGTTTAAATCAGTAAACACTTGACACCGATATCAGAAACCATAACTTTTTTTATGGTTAAACTCATCTAATCAAAATTTCTTTCTTGAACTTTTATACATTACCTATCTTTAGGATATCAATATATGCTCTTTTTTCGTTAGTTAAGACTCGGAATTCGAATAAATATGGTCATGATTAAGAAGAGCTTGACTTCAGGGCTATAACAATCCTAACAGTTTTTTTTTTTTAATAACGCACGGCAGTGGAGTTGCTGTCGTCTTGGGAGTTAGTTTGATGCCTAACTTAAAGTGGGATAGCCATGTAAACCATGTCGCAAAAAAGGCGTACATTTTGATTTAATGGACAGGAATGTCTTCCCTCTACCCTGGAAATCAGTGAAGAAGACAATTTTCTTATATGAGATCCCATCTGCAATTTTGCCATCTCCCACTCATGCTAGTGCCTCTAAATTCAGGAAGGATATTGCTCCCAGGAAGAAGTGCAGAGAATTGTCAAGTTGTCTTCCCAGATTCATCACATTGAATATTCTAAGGCTGTCAGCTTCGGGGCTTAAGTTCGTGGAAGAGAGGAGAATAGGTGACTTTCGAAAATTCTCAGTGGACTTAGCAACAAGGTTTTGAATGATATGTTTACCACGTCTTCCAGTACTGTGGTATCACAACAAAGAAATTTTCTTCCAGTGTTCCTAGCTACTAATTTGGAGAAATTTCCTTAGCCACTCCTTTTTGGAATCCATCTTCTCAAATGGGATTTCAGAGTCCTACAAATACCTCTTTAAAGTGATAATATTGTGTTTGAAACTCGAAGATTTGGTGAAATATTGTTTCATTTATAGTTAAGTACTGACACTCTAAATGTATTGCGATTCTTTTACGTACTTGTATTTGTTTTGGCCTGCTACAGATACAAGAGTGAAGTACATGGTTATCTGCCTTATAGACTATGCTATCAGTGGCCGTTTGCTTCAAAAACATTTCACGCGCAACTAACAAATAATCGTTAAAAAACGTATCAGTCGGTTAAATTATAAGATTAAATTTTAGTCAAAGCAGTGGAAGATTCAAACTAACAACTAAATGAGATCAAAATTCAATGAAGGATGACAGCAGATGGCTTCAAATATATACAAATGAGTTCATGTTTGTCATGATTAATTTATTTAAAGCTGACATCAAACTTAGGAAATAGTAGTGGTTTACACTTAAATTATTTCCAACTGACACATTAAAAGAGTTATCCATCCCCCTTAGACATGCTACGGAAACAAGAGAGAAGATGCACGGGATCAGGAATGTCACCTAGAATATCTCAGGGGCTTCAAAAACTGAAAAAAAACATAAAAAATTTCCATAAAATAGTAAAGATATGTATTTTTAAATAAATAATTGGAATTCAGCACGATCTATTGGTTACATTCGGAACTAACAAAAAAAAATAGCTACATTAAAAAAAAAACTAACAAGTAATAATAAATAAATAACAATAACTAATAGATTTACATTCATTATTATTAATCATTATATAGATAAAAACAGCTATTTCAAATCAATAGATAATTTCTAGAATACATTAATGAAATCAGCTGATTCTCCTGAAAAAACAAAACATTTCCATAAAATAGTAAAGATAGTTTCTTTTGTAAATAATTGAAATGCAGCACGATATATTGGTTACATTTTGAACTAACTTTAAAAAAATAGAGAATTAAGTCCATTGCAGTGCTACCTGTTGAGTGAAAAGATAACTAGCTCCAGTACAGGCTGGTGAGATTTTTTTTTTTTTAATTTCAAAACCTCCTTTATTGATTTATAATGGACAAAAATTTCTATTTGCAATTTTCTCCTCGTGCTGCATACGCAGATGCATTCGAAGGAGGGTGTGGCGGCTGGCATTGATTGGTATCCATAGAGACCGCCAAATAAATAACCTACAACACATGTGTGTATAAAAAAAGAATGATATGTAAATTTTGTACCTTGTGTTCTGTCCTAAAATATAAAAGTTATAAAATGTATTGTGAGTTTTATAAATGTGTAAAACCCAACTACAGAGGGCATAAATATAATACAATTTCAGATTGAAGTTAAAAAGTCAACATATATACAATACTAGGTGATGGGGCTCACCTTCAGTTTACAATTGGGAAAAAAACTAAAAACTAAACCTAAACCTAAAACTAGAACCTAAGACTAAAGCGTTCCAGTCACGACAGCGTCCTGCCATCGATGGGGGAACAGAGCGGGGGTTATCGTGTTAAACACCGAGTTTGTCAGGTATTGCAGGGAGTCGAAAAATTTGATATGTGTACGTTAGATGAATTCATCCACCGTAGGCAGCTCAAAGATATCGTGAAGCTCACTGTTGCTCCGCTGTTCGAATGAAATACCTCTTACCACTTTCATCAGTATACCGTTTTGGAATTGTTGGAGTCACCGAGCTGTTATATACGTCAGATAACGAAAAAGCGGTGCACCGTACAGCCGAGTAGGCCTGAGTACACTCTTGTAAATCAGTAGCTTGAGACGCAGTGATAGATTGGGGAAAGTCAATAAGTGCGTAAGCCGGTAAGACTTCAACTTCTTCGCAAAATGGAGGTGTCTGTCCATTTCAATCCCCAGATATACTAGGCTGTTGGCTGGTGAATTTTCCTCCGTTCCTACTGTGTGTTATGATTAGATAAATCATAGGGAAATAAAAACGGTAATAACATAATTGATAAGGTACACGTGGCTTGGAGCGAGAACATGAAGTATATTTATATGAAGGTTACATCAAGGTTACAAAAAATGGTTACATGATAAGGATTAAAATTATATTAAATAGTTATTAGCTTTAATTATACATAACAGTCTCCCCCACTATTTAAGAATTATTAACATTAAAAATAGTAGCATGAATCAAAAAGTATATGTCTTGTGAGGGGACATCAATACTGAAGTAATATGTTAGGATCTCGAAACCTTTCTGGGAGTCTTCTCTGACGAACAGGTCTGTTGATAGGACATAGAGGAGTCTGAAGAAAAGGCTCTGTTGAAGATGAATCTGGAAGATCATGAGGAGGCACAGCTGAAGCTGGCTCGGTTGGAGATGAGTCTGGAAGATCATGAGGTGCAAATTGAGTGTGAGGTTCCTGAGGTGGACCTGGAGCTCGAGGAATTTCATAAGACCGAGAAGGGCCAAATGAAACAGTCTTTTTTGCTTGTACAAGGGTGTTTCTCAGTTGATTTATGTGACGCTTGAAAATTCTCCTTGATTCGTCCAGGCGGACAAGGTAATGTTGTTGACCCAACCTTTGCGTCACCTCACCAAACTCCCACTTTGGTTTGTTATTTTTGAAGACACGGATTTGCACTCTCTCCCCCACATGAAAAAATCTTCTGGTAACTCGCGTTGACTGAGAAGAGTGTGGTTTGGTTGGTAACAAGGCATCCAGGGAATCCAATTCTTTTTCAACACGTTCTCGTAGAGCATAAGGTAAATGGCGTTCTCTTGTGAAACTAGGTTTTGCCCCTTGTCGTAGCTGTAACTTAACTTCATAATCTGGAATGCAGCCAACTTCCTCGGTAAAGACAGTTGGGAACTCAGCTATTATCTCACCAGGCGCAGCGACACAGCCCACCGCAAGTACACTTGACATATGGTTTTTGGTGGTATCGATTTCTCTCAATTCAATCATTAAATCTCTAATCCATTGACGCCCAAGCAATGCTGTATGGCCAGACGGAACAATATACAGGTCACCACACGCCTTTCTACCTTTATATGTGGCGGTTACCTCAACTTTTCCTCTCGGAAGAATTTCGTTGCCGGAGTACGCTCGAAAAATGGTATTTGTTGGTTGGATTTCTAGTCCCAAATTCAATTTCCTAAAATCATCCTCGTTTAGAAGAGAAAATCTTGCTCCTGAATCGACCTCCATGAGCTGGGGGTTTCCATTGATTTGGACGGTAACGATATATTTATCGGAGTCGGGGTTTAGTTCGAAAAGGTCTACAAGATATGAAATGCCGTATTGATGTTCAGCGTTGACGTGAGAAATTGCATTTGAAGATGATGCGTAACTAGGTTTTTTATTTTGTGACAGGGTGGTGATACAAACTCGTGAAACGTGTCCCTTACGGTTACATGACGTGCAATGAACTTTATCATAATCAACGCGACAGTCTGCTAGTCTATGATTATTTCTAGCACACCTTGTACATAGGTCTTGAATCCCTAATGCTTTATAATCTATTCTATTTCGGCTGTGGGATCTATATTTGGCTCCTGATGAATGAAATTTATTACGAGAATCAGGGCGGTTGGACAAACGGTCTTGCGATTTTCTTCGAAATTGATACTTCCTATCCCTTTGTGGATAATTTGATGACCCAGATAAGTGATACGTGTCACTAGAGAAAGATGAAGTACCTGTATTAGACTGCTTTGAAAATTCCGCACTCTCAATATGAGCGGCCTCTAGTGCAGTGGCTTTGGCTAAAATTTGATCAAAACCAGTCACAGTTGACTGCAGAAGCTGTTCCCTTATCCAGTTATGACGTAATCCTCGAATGAACTGAGCTCTGAGGAAAATATCATTCACCGAGATACTTGTTTTCTTCCCCTCTGAATTTTTACACGAGTCGGAATTACATTCTACTTTGAATTCACAATCTCCTATGTCTCGCTGTAACGCTGCAACAAATTCGGAAATCGACTGATTTTCTTTCTGGGTAATGTTCAAGAAATAGTGTTGGGTCACAATTGCGCTACGTTTAGGGATCAGCATGGTCATGAGATTAGAAACAAGTGTCTTATACTCAAGGGACGTGACAGGTTTTTCTGGTCCAAGGAATACGGTGAGTGCATTGTAATGTATACTACCCACAGAACCACACAAGAGCTGAGCTTTCTTTGTGGGATCGTCTAAATTTTTCATTGTGCAATAATTCTCGAAACGTTCCATATAACATGAAAATTTCTCTTTTTTTGAATCAAAGTTTTCAAAAATACTCACATTCGCGAGGTTGTTCGTGTCTGGCTTGGGGTCTTGTTTACTTGATGTTTGAGAGCTTAGAATTGATGTAAGCACACTCATGAATTCTTGAAATTGTTTTGCATCCATTCTTGATGATCTTGATAATTAATTCGAAAGATAAATAAACAGAAAACGGATAAATCAGCGAAAAAGTACAACGAAAAGCACTCGCGGTATAAATTATGACTTACCGCGTATACAAGGAATACGAACTGTCCGCGATGTCCGTGTAACACGTCGCGAACTAGAAACTCGGATAGTTTAATCAGTTTTTTCTCGTCGCCAATTGTTATGATTAGATAAATCATAGGGAAATAAAAACGGTAATAACATAATTGATAAGGTACACGTGGCTTGGAGCGAGAACATGAAGTATATTTATATGAAGGTTACATCAAGGTTACAAAAAATGGTTACATGATAAGGATTAAAATTATATTAAATAGTTATTAGCTTTAATTATACATAACACTGTGTAACTAGTAGGTAGCGGGCTTTTTCCCTTTTGAAAAGAGAAAATTACACAGTCAGTCTCACCCTCGTTTACAGAGATATTGAGTCTCCCCAATCTCTCACTGATCTGGTTACAGGCTGCTTCAGCCTGTCTTAGAGCTACCTTCGCACTGCTGCAACTGTACACCGCTATGTCATCTGCGAAAGCCGTAACTGTGGTATTTTTGTACCGGGCTCCGACAATCCCAAAAGAAACTAAACAGTGATAACTGGCCTTTTTATTGTACCGTGGTGCATTCTGTTGAGTACTTAGAGAACTAACTGGTCCAGGCAGGGCAGGTATCTTTTCCTAGTTATGATGAGACTATAAGTGTATGTTAGAAACTCTAATTAATATTTATTAATTCCATTTAGCCTCTTTATGAAATTGAAGAAATATTAAACATTTTCTTAAACAATAAGTAAATTTTACTCACAATTTCTTCATCAGTTTTTCAACATAAGAATAAGTTATTGCCGAGAAAATAAACCATAGAAGTGTCTAGATTATGTTAATAAAGAAAAATTGATTCAAATTTTCATTGTTTAAATATGTTTTGAGCTATCATCCTATTTATCCAAACAACGCACTTTTTATTTATTACTAAGCTTAGATGTTAACTTCTAGCCAACTAAGGCTATGATATCAGTCAATATTTTCTCTCCAGGTGTTACAAACCACAGATTATTTTTTTCATATGTATCCCAGGAACCTGTTTATTATCTAATTTAACACTGTAAGATGATGCCTTTCCCAACCTAAGCATAATACTGAATTATTCAATATACCTAATTAATATTTTACAAGCTAATAACTAAGTCTATTTATAGGAATCACTGTTTCGATTTAAAAATTATTAACAATTCAGGCTTTGATAAATTTATGTAGATTCAATGGCATATTATATTATAAAACTTAAAATTAAAATAACTTGGGAAATTAATTTAAACAAAATTAAAGAATTTTTTTCTTTGCCATTTAAACGAAGTTCATTAGAATTTCTTTATTTTTTTTTTAATGCTATAACAATGAAATTTATACAAATAATAATTTAAGACCAATAGTTTATCGCTACATTTAATGATACAGGAACTACTGCACCATCTATAAAAATCTAGAATTTTGGGTGGTACATGACTTGTAATAAAAGCAATTATAGAAGGTGCACACAATAATTACATTAAAAATATCAAAATAATATTTCTAATTGGAATGTTATCTTTAAATGCTTCATCAAATAACTGACAGTCTCTAAAAACGTTCCAAAATTTAAAAATATTTAAATAAATATCTGATACATTTTCTTTTAACTTGACAGATCCTCCAAAGGTTGTACAAAAGTTATTATTCATATAACATAGATATGTAAAAAAACAATTCTTTGGATCATGTCATGGAAATTGGAATAAGACTTTTAACAAAAAAGATAGATAGTTCACTCATTTATTTTTTATTTTTTTTGCTGATATCACCCCTTATTTATTATCACAAAAATTCATATTATTTTTGAGGCCATTTGAATCGAACTCTGTTAGCTTTAACAGATTCGATATCCATCCTAATTTATAAATCAATTTTAGTTTTTAAACCGGGTCCGTTAAGAGAAATTGCCGAAACCGTTAGGCTTGAGCCCTGGCCCTTTCTCTTCTTTCAGAAATCATGCACTTATAGAAAATGCTTTCTACTAGCGAATACACTCGAGCTGCTGGTAGAGACGCATCAATTTTATGATGAATACCTGAAAAATAAAACAATAAAAAAATAAATTAAGCAATACAGCTTATTATTTTTAGTTATTAACAAATAACTGAATAATATATAAAATTCTTATTCTAAGTTATTTTTTATGAAAATTAAATTTCATTCTTGGATAGTGAGGTAGGTGCTCTTCTACATCTTTAGTGTTAAGTCTATAATCCTCCTCAGAGACTAAAACGGCAGTGGCTTCGTGACCTGCTATAAATGCGTAACAGTGGGAGTCCTGGCAATGGCCAGTTTCTTCAATCATGTCCTGAGCTTATGTGGCTCTTGCACTCTGGGTCAGCCTCTGCTGGCTTGTATCCGGTGACACGACTGATGGAGGAGTGTGGAGGACTTTCGAAGACTCCGCTTCCTCTTTCCCATGAGAGGGAGGTGACAACCATGTGGATTTGGGAGGTTTCTGGGCTGTTTGTGAATACTGTATGAATGAGCGAGTGAATTGTAACTATGGTATGAATGAAAACATTTATCACAATTACTTATTGCCCAATGAGGCAGATTGTAATTTTATCATAATAAAGCTGTTTAATAATAGTGTTAAGTCTGACCTACTTCAGCGGCCAAACGACTATGCCCATGTAGCTTTATTACTGCCAAATCGTGTACTCAGGAGAAATCGTGCCCTAAATCGGATCCTGGGTACCCAAATAAAGGGCAATAGTCTTTCTAGTACTAATATAAGGCAGAAGCTGTTGGATTATGTGACAGAGAACAATTTTTTAAGACTGCAGAGAACTTTTTACTGAATTCACAATACCTAACTTAGGTATTGTTAAATTTTGGGTAAAGAAAAGGCGGTAACAAAATACAGAAACCTAGACAAAAGGAACCCTGTGTAATAGAACAACTCAGCTCGTGGTTACACAGATGACCCTGGGCCTGGTAGAGAAATAATGTAAAACGTGCTTAACAGCAGTCTTCGTCATAGCCTTTATTGAGAACTTCAGTAAAATCAAATACAAGTACAATCAAACTCCCCAGTGTGATTAGGCATCATAAGCTGCAAAAAAAGAATTTAGGGACAACCAATGCAATAGGTTTGATATAACATATTTCAAGCAGCAGACATATCTCAAAGTAGTATAATAATATTAACAGCAAAACATAAATGATAATTATTATTATTTTATTGGATAAAAGATATAATAAAATTTCACATCTATATCAATCAGATTCACAGAAAAACTGTGAACGCATTCCTAACTTTTTTTAGTACATAATGACTGCTTAATTTATAACCTTTAATAATTTTTTTTAGGGTTGGCATCCTGTCGTCGAATCATGAATTTGGACCTTCATTTCCCCTGCCATGACTCACATTTGTTCTAAAGAGGACTTAAAATTAGTTACTTTAAACATGCAGATAGTTATATAATGAAAAACTAAGATGGTAGCTGGATTTCAAAATACAGTAATCCCTTAAAAATTATGAGGATTATGTTCCGGGAAAACCACATGAATGTTTAATTTTCAAAACTGAATCTATCTTCCTTTGTAAATAGGGAAGTTATGTTATACAATGGCGGACAAAGACAAAAACACTTCCGTTTTGTTTTAAATGATTGTTTAACATTATTTTTATTTAAATACTTTACATGCTTATGTATAGATTAGTAATTTTTAAGTATGTTCAATTTTTGCTTGTAAATGGTAAAAAAATATATCTGTGATTCGTTGGCTGATTGTGTTTGTGCCTTTTGAAGTTCTATGTGTGGGGTCATCACGGCCTCGATTTCCCTCTTAAACTTCAAACTTCTAACAAGAAATGGGTCATACTCAATTTTTAAAACCTAAATTAGTCTTGTGGGACTGACAGAAATCGGTTCCTATAGACAAACAAATTTTTTTTTTATAATAAGGAATTTTCGTTGCACATACTGTATGAGTGAAAAAATAATAATTACCTACGTTCAATCTTTCAGGTGAACAGTCAAATATGCAATTGGCGAATGTGGAATTCTTCCGCATATTAATACTCGCACATAATCAAAACTAGTGGATGTCATACCCATAAATGATGAGAGATTACTTTATAACAAAATCCTATATAAAAATGCCAGTGAAAAAAAATAATTGATAACCACCTCTTTTACTATAATAGTCTACAAGAGGTTTAGTCTGGTCATGATATAATTCCAAACGCTTCTTCAATGCTCCTACATTGTCGTCTGATCTTCTGATTAAAGGCTCTCCTGTTACCTAAACAATAAATACAGCTGACATTGTCGTCTTGTATTCTTGATACAATCAATTCAATAAATAAATTCAAATCAAATAAATAAACTACTTACATCGTCCTTCATAGGTACTTTTGGAGGCATAAATGTTTCATTATAGGAACGACCTGATGCAAGATGAATTAATCGACCAGTGATGCGCTTAACAAGAAGGCTGTCTTCTATGTTGAATTCTATTACAGCATTTAAATTAGTTTTTCGTCTTTCCATTAGCTCATCAAGCTACAAAAAAATAAATCAGAATACTAATTTTTATATGATAATAAAACAGGTAATGTTTTCTTTAAAATTGTTTTCAAACGTTAGGCATTTTAACTATTTCTAATGAGAAATTATAATTATTAACATATTTTTATCTTTTTTTTTTGTATAATCAATTCTGACAGTTCAAACTGGTTATATATAAAATAAGAAATTATATTTGTGAAGGGAATGAAAACGTAACTTAGTGAATGTTTTAATAATTTCAATTATTAAACAATGCTTCAAGGATAGATGTAGGTAACATTTGGCCACAAAAAACAGTAAATTTGATCAATATTTAAATTTTGAAGGCCATGTGGAAGCATACCACACCTTGAGCCTTCTACGTAATGGTATTGATCAAAATATGTGATAAAAATATAAAATAGAAATTGAATGTCTATACAATATTATTAATAGACGAGAAGATATTCAAAACAACAAACTTCTCTTGGGTGAGCAACTTAAAACATTCACTGAGCCCAATAGTTAAATTTTCATTCCCTTCACAAATATAATTTCTTCTTTTATATAAAACCAGTTTTAACGGTTAGAATTTATTATACAAAAAAAAAATGAAATAAATATGTTAATAATTATAATTTCTCATTAGAAATAGTCAAAATGCCTAACATTTAAAAGCAATTCACCTTAAAATAATAATTACTTATATAAGGTATTAGCTGTCAAGTTTTGTTAAATAATGGGTCTTACTTTTTCAGCTTGAACAACAGTCCTTGGGAAGCCGTCAAGGAGAAATCCATTAGAGCATTCAGGTTTATCGAGCTGAGAGTCGATAAGGTCAACGACAACCTCATCAGTAACTAGTTTACCTAAAAAAAAAGACAATATATTCCACAACACAGAATTAAGAGCCTAACTAGTTATAAAATGTGTTTACATCAAATAAATCTCTTACAGTAATTCATATAATTCCTCAACTTGAAATACACTGCTAAACAATTACGAGGCAAATCAAATGTAATTATACTTAAAATAAGATAAGGAAGACTAGAAATGCAATTCAGAGATATAATACATTACAAGCTTCAAAGTCTTCATAATAGCAGAAAAATAATTGAGGGATAAAAATCAACCATTAGAATACCTTCATCAAGGAAACTTTTGATTCTATTTCCAAGTGTTGACCCTGATGACACTTCAGCTCTAAGCATGTCACCAGTTGATAGATGACAGTAGCAGAAACTTTCTTTGAGTTTCTGGGCCTACAAACACCAACAAAAACGACACATTACGTTTGTTTTCAATTCAAGAGCAGGGTAATTTTACATTTCATGAAAAATACTAAGCTTATAATTACTTAAGTATTCAAAATGATTTTTTTTTTATATAACTTAAAAGTGTAATTAAAGAATGTTTACCACTGTTCCTTTCCCAGAACCGGGTGGGCCTAAGAGAACCGCTCCTATCTTACTGTTTTCATTACTTTGAGAAGCACTTTCGGCGTTTACGCTAAAATTTGGTGACATTTTATAAGATAAGGGGTGACACGGCAAGGAGCAGGACTCGACTTGATAACAAGGGCAAAAGCCCAGAGTTAAAGGTTGGGTCACGTGTACAATTCTTATCATTAAGTTCAGCCAACATTGGTAGTTCCTATAAAAGAAAATTCATACATTTTCAATATTAAAATACAGAATCCTACTTTTCTATTGAGTAAAAAAATATATTATTAATATAAAAAGTGACTGCTAATTATTTTTTTATTTCCTAAAAGAATATCCGAGAAGATTATAGTCATGCTGGCAACACTGGTATATTAAATAAATATAATAAGTTTCCAGTCTTTTAACAAATATAAATGACAAGAATAATAACTGCAATTTCTGAGAGCCTGTTAAAGCTAACTCTACCACCAATCAATTTTTTTGTGTAAGTCCAATTTATGTATTAACTTAAAAACAATACTAATTAATTTTATTTTCTTCTGATGCATAAATGTCGTATTAATGAGAGCTTAGAGGGGAATGAGCCAAATATTATGGTTTAATTTCCAGAACAAGTGTATTTTATTTTCAGTTTTGAGGGTAATTATAGATAATTGGCATTTCTTCTGCCTTCCCCTTGGTTTCAACTTACGGATGGGGGGGGGGCTCTGAGGAGTAAAGACAGCCAAGGAAGGTAACTTAATCATCCACTGGCCAAGCATGCTAATTTTCTGACCCGCTTAATAATATATTTAGCTAAATGCTTCCCTTAAACCTTGAAAGAGGTTATGTAAAATTTTAATTTAAATCTGGATAGATTAGGTGGAAAAACGTAGGTTTAATTAAACTTTTATAGTAAAATAGGAAATCTAATACCCTGGCAATAATCTGTCCTCCGGCCAACTCAGTTGTACGAAGCCCCACTATACATTCAGTTGACTGACAATGCAGCTAAAAGTCTCCAGAAATTTCAGAATGGGATCATGAGAAAAGTGGTTGGACATACCTCTCGAGAGAGAGTTTAAAGACACCGGCCTGCACCCGTTGCTTGGTGTGCCCTGGGTGGTTAAATTTATCCACCGGAGATACATCAAGTTTTTTGGCTCGTTGCAGTATATAACAAACCCAGTGTTTAATACTATGCCCCACATCGATGGCAACAGACTGTTGGGGCAAATTAGGTTAAGATTTTGTTTATTATTTGTAAGTTAGTTTTAAGTTTTATGATTCATAAGGTGAGCCCCATCACTTTTAAGCAATAACAATCGCAAATCCCAATGTAAAATTATTAAAAATTGTATAAAAAAATGCTTTTATATTGATATAGGGACTGACGAGATTAAAGGAATCAAGAACAAATTTCCTTCTAATTTATTTTTTCGCAAACATATTGATGGCTGATGCTATATATAATATAAATACCGCTTTAGCTTTCAGAATAGATATGAGAGTAAATGGTTTCCAGATATGGATTATTTAAAAGAGAACCATGGCCCAGTTTTGTATCAGGACGAATTAAACCAAAAATGGAAAATAGAAAACTGGGGTTTGGAAAGTCCAGAGGAAGAAAAATGTATACGAAACATGGTAATTAATCTTGGACCCAACCATCCATCTGCTCATGGAGTACTGAGACTAATCTTAGAACTCGAAGGAGAGGTGAGTTATCGTCATTATTTTTTTTAACTTTCGATGGCTGCTTATAGTATTTATTGTCTCTTAAGGTCGTAATTCGGGCAGACCCTCACATAGGACTTCTTCATAGAGGAAGCGAAAAACTGATTGAATACAAGACGTATACACAAGCCTTGCCGTACTTTGATAGATTGGATTATGTATCTCCCATGGTGTACGAGCAATGCTTCTCTTTGGCTGTCGAAAGATTACTGAATATTGCTGTTCCCATCAGAGGCCAATATATTAGAGGTGATTTAGATATTTTCAATAATGGCATTAGACATCCTACAGTTATGTAAATGATTAACGCCTTCGTTTCATTATAGTACTGTTTTGCGAGCTTACACGAGTGCTTCATCATGCCCTGGCTGTGACAGGTCAAGGCTTGGATGTTGGAGCCATAACTCCATTTTTTTGGTTATTTGAAGAGCGTGAAAAAATAATGGAATTCTATGAAAGAGTGTGCGGAGCAAGGATGCACGCAGCGTACATAAGGCCTGGCGGTGTTGCTCAGGTCAGAAATATTACTGATTTTTTTTTAGGAACATGTTGAGTTTTACAGGCTCCTCTATCCGAAGGCCAATATTTTTCAGTTTCTACATGACCTTATTGCTTTCAATCCAACATTACCTAACACAGCCACCATTGCCTTACCACATATCCACCACACCATCTATCCAAGAACGTTATCCTGGAACGATCACTAATCATTCAGTGCCTGATTTAAGCTCTCAAATGGCTCCACTACTGCGGACATCTGCTTCTAAAACAAACCATTTCGACTGATGTTGCTTGGTGTTTGGCATTCTCTCTAAGGGTCTCAAGGCTCGGCTGAAATACCATATGAAATGTGTCCCAAGACTTTTCTGCAGAATCAGGAAAAACTCCAATGCTTCTTGGATCTATCTTCTACAAAGCAAACTTGCCAAAAAGAGCTCTTCTTTACACAATTTTGAATAAGAAGATCCCCCCATCTGAGCTATATCATACTTTTCATGCTCATTCCTGCTTCGCCCTTTAAATCTCTGGAACTCCATCGACAACATTACTCCATCAAGATTAGACACACTCTTTGACTCCCAATATTTAATTCTAAAATATTTTGGACCCTTCTCTCCTCCGTTATCTGGATGTCTCATATTGAATTATTCCCTCCCCATTATGGAGATCATTGTTATAAGTGGAGCTACTCGCTCATTTTTGTAAGAATAAGTTCAATTATTTTATTTTTGATTATTTCTTTTAATAGTTATAATCAGAAACCTATATAATTGTTGTAATAATTAAATAAAGCAGTAATGATCATTAAAGGTTCTGTAGGATGACTTCATCCTTTTAGGTAAGAAGTTAAACTATTAAACAAGCTCAAATTGCTATCTGAGTCAATTTACCACTTTTTTTTTTATATAAAAGAGATCTATGCCTATCGAAGCAAGTAGGGCTTAATGTAAACAATGTTCTGTAAACAACTTTATGTAAATTACAGGACATCTCCCCACCTTTCATATTCATAGCTCTAAACTGTCATATTCATTTGAAAACGTTTTTGTTAACATTATTGTGGATAGACAATAAGAAGAGGAATCGGAAAAGGAAATGCTGTTCTTCTACAACTGGCACCAAAGTATATATAATATAATAAAGTTTGATTGATATTAAAAAGTAATATTTTTTTCTTCTAATTGGAGCATAAGTTAGATATATATTAGCAAATCGATAATGTGATCTTATTAATGAGTTTGGAATTATAGAATTATAATATTAGAAAATATAAAAATTATAGAATAGGCTCTAATTATATTTTATAGAACTACGAATATATAATTTGTATTTAATGATAGGCCACTTAAGAATGGTGAATTTCTCTTTTATCCTTCAGGACCTTCCTTTAGGGATTATGGATGATATCTATGAATTCACTCAAAAATTTGCAGATAGGATCGATGAACTTGAAGATATGCTTACGGATAATCGAATTTTTAAACAAAGGTTGATTAATGTTGGTGTTTACAGCGCTGAAGAAGCTCTAAATTTGGGTTTAACGTAAGATAATATGACTTAATTTTAATTTTACCTTTCTTTCCTTAAAAATCTATATGTAATGTCCTGAAATTAATGCTTAACCGAATTTCATAACTAAATATGTCTATTACATGTTATCTGGTTGATGATGGATGTGAATAAATAATATTCAACAAAACTCCTCAGTATTTCTGTATATTTTTTTATTTTGAAGAAACTTTTTCAACCACTTTGAGCTGTCATCATCGGGTACTAAAATAATGAATCATACCCAAACAAATTAAAACTAGAGATAAACAAAAATTATTAATGACAGGCAAAGCGATCAAAAACTTGTATCACAATTATTAAACCTTACCATAATTAAATTTAACTTCCCTTACTGCTTAAAATCTATTGATAAGTTAATAAAAACAACAAATATTGAACCAATAATAATAATAAATATTATTAATATGGGTTTGAAAGTATATTAATCTTAACGCCACTTACCTAATAAAAATTAACTAACTACCTCCTGGCAGGAGTAAGAGTGCATTAGGGTCCTCTGAAGGCAGGATTCTAAGGAGAGAATCGCTTCAGTTTGTGAATAACAAAAAATATTTATTGATTATTAAGGCTGTTTTGTATGGCTGAGGTCTAGAAGTGATAGAGGTAATGATCCAGCTGTAGATGTAATGTAAAATTTGCTCTACCCAAGCAATGAATACCTTTAGATCTCAGAAGAACCGAGAAAGCGAACCGTTTTAGAACCGAGAAAGAGATTGGGAAGGAGTGGGGTGCTGAAATTGACAATTTGGTCTGCCAGGAATACAATGGGCATACCACTACTAATTCAAATGAACTTATTTTATTAAAGTTACATTGAAACTTCTGGGTCAGAACCAAATGACTTTAAATATCGTGATGATATGGGACAAGTCTGTGGTGAGCTGCTATGAAGAAAGAAGACTTATGATAACCCAAAAACCCCTTAGTAATAAATGAGCAAATGCTCTCATTAGAATAAAACATTTAGTATTTGCTACTATTAATAAATTCTAAATATAAACTTTTTTAAATCATATGTTTTATGTCTATTTCCTTTTATTGTCTAAATGAATTAGTGAATTCAAGTACAATATGTTTACAACGGCTGATAGTTGTTAATTTGATAAATATTTTTTTGATAAAATTATATATTTTGTTCAAATATAGGCAATCATCCAATTGATTTTATATAATCATACATTTTGGTGTGTAAAATGTTGGTGGTGTAAAAAAACAAAAAAAAACCTTATTTCAATGTTATATATATTTATTTTCTATGTAAATTGAAACAAGCGAACATTTATTATTGTTCTGGTCTATACAAATAAATAAAAATAACAAATATATTATTACAACAGTTCTACAATAATACCTATTTTCAAAGAAAGATAACTATTTTTCAAAAATTCAACATTGTAACATTCAAATGCATTCATCAATTCAAGTAAATCTACAAACATAAATAAGTTTTCAAATAATAATTTATTTTTTTATGCCTACAAATGTAAATATAATATTCTTTATATTATTTTCTTTAACCGAGTCTTTTCTATTTCTATTTGCAGTGGTGGGATGCTGCGTGGATCAGGGGTCAAATGGGACCTCAGGAAATCTCAACCTTATGACGTTTATGACAAAGTTGAGTTTGATGTTCCAGTAGGCACTAATGGTGACAGCTATGACAGGTAGGCAGTTATCAATCTGTAATACGATAACTGTACATTCATAACTAACCTTCATCTATTTACACCGCATCGTCTTGGATCTGTACATTCTACAATTGTCAAAAAGTTAATTCGGAAATACTCTTTTATAAATACTATTAACTACTTTAAAGAGTATTTTTTTCAGATATCTTATCAAGTGTGCCGAAATGAGAGAGTCTCTAAAAATAATCGAGCAATGTTTGAACCAAATGCCCGAGGGAGAAGTAAAAACAGACGACATGAAAGTGTGCCCACCCCCAAAAGCTGAAATGAAGGTATAAACAAACTTTTTTAGATTAACCTCACATGACACGGTGCTCGGTATTACCGAACCATCTGCAAACACTAAAGAGATTCTGTATATGAGAGGAATAATTATTTTAATATACTATGTTAAATTTGATAATATTTTTAGAAAGAATTAAATCATGTTTATTAAAATCCTATAACCCAGAATAATAATAAAAAAATAAGTGTGCAAAGGAGTAGATTTTTTAAGTTATCAATATGTGCAGAATGTGAAATGTATTACAATCTGTTTCGCCAATTTTATTTGGTAGTTTCGGCTTGCAAATTCCTCCTACTTTTGCTTTCATATTTTTCTTAAGAGTTTAAATAATGTGAGAATAACCTTCTGACATGTTAAAGTTACCTAAGGTACTGTGATAAGGTGATGTGACTGTGATAACTTAGCTAGAAGGCGATACCTTCACTTTGGTAGTGATCGCATAGTAGACCCCAAACTATGTGAACTGATCGATCCATTCAGTATCCTCAGATTTGCAAAGGCCGTGGGCCTGTCACATATATAGGACAGGGACATGGACGGCGCACAATAGGTCTCACTGAGGCCGCGGTGCACAAATGCCGGAACAAATAATAATAATAATAATAATACCTAAGGTATGTCTCTACTTCATTTATGTTTTTATCGCAATTACATTTTTCTACTCACATAAATTCAGAATATTCAAATCTCCCTTCCATTTCTTTTTCTTGAAATTTTGTCTTCCTTCCATGTCATTTTCAAAATCTAAATAGACCAAACCAATTTCCTCATCCGTTTTTTTTTTTTTTAATGTAAGACAACAGAAATGAAAAAGTGTTAGTTTGGAAAATGCATACAATAAAGAAAAATATGAGTCTTGTGCCCATAAATCAAAAATTTATTTCATTCAAGAATTAAATGTATAATACTAATGCATCTCAATGCTCTTGTGATAAAGAAAATCTGTCTTTATAAAAAATAACAATTTAGTTTTGTCAACATTTCAAAGCTTGCTCTCTTGATTGTACCTGCCCTAAAGTTTTAACAAGAAGAAAAGTCAAAAAAGTTTATGATATTCTATTTATGCCTGATAGATGTATATATGTTAACACAGAAAGAGTGATAACTTAATATACTCTATCTATCTATCACTTTTTCTTTTCTATAAATACGTTAGTATAATATTTAGGATAGGATAAAATGATTAGTATAGAATAAACTCAACATTTTTGCTTAAATTAGTTTTAAGAAAATTTTACTCCATAAAATTTATTGTTTTCAACAAGCCTTTAGAGGCCATCATTAATTTACTTTCTTCCGATCCGAATTCAGCTTAGCTTTGATTAGCTACATAATGTACCTCGTGGAGCTGAATGGACCCCGATCCATTTTTACAGGGGGACAAAATGCTTGGGAGTGCCAGTACCCAACAAGGGTTATCGACTAAGTTAAGTGTCCTTTTCCGTAGTTATTGTCGTTTTTTTCATTCTAAATGCATAAATAAGAACTGTTAACTTATTTTTATTAGACTTCCATGGAAGCTATTATTCACCACTTCAAGCTTTTCTCACAAGGATACAGTGTTCCGCCAGGTACTACTTATACGGCTGTAGAAGCTCCAAAAGGTGAGCTAGTTTTTATGTTGAAAATTAAAGTATTATTATCATTCAATATAAATGTGACTGCTGAAATTACTTTTAAAGTCTTGTACTACTTACAATTATTAGAAAAATTATTTAGTAAATTTGTTTTGGAATGTAAACATTGGGAAATCATAATATTTAAGTCAGAAAATGACTTTTCAATAGTTATTAAAGACAACTATTTTCCTTTAATGATCGATAGTTAGTGAATTCTCCTTAAAGGTTTATAAAATTAAATATGGACTAATCAGTATAACACACCTAAATCAAATTTAAGGCTTTCAATAAATACACTTGGAGAAATATATTAATTATCAGAAATTTTCAAATAAGCCAAAATTAAGCATTAATGTATTTACCCTAATAAATGAGATCTTGAGGACAATTAGGGGGAGGCCTATCAACACCAAATGTAAAATATTTTAAATGAGAGTGCTAGAAGCAAATAGTGTAACTGATGAAATTGAATTTTTAAAGATACAAACTTGTGATATGCAGCCCAACCTTCTTTTGCATAGATCGCATAAATATAAGTACTAAGATGTTTGATATTATACCTTTGTACCATTAATGTGAATGCATACCTTTGGTTCTAGCCCAATCTTGTAAGAAAATCAGTAAATTTGATTGTAATAACAAATCACAAAGTGAATAAATAACAATAAATGACTACCATATCAAAGAAACAAAACAATCTGTTGCATATCTATGTAGCACCAATTACTTTTTTAATGTATAGAAAAAATCTTAAAATAATCCTTATCCTTTTTTAAATAATATTTTGATGAAAATCTGATGTGATATGGTATGCTATATACATAAAAACTGTCATCGAAACACAATGAAATCATTGGACTTAGTAAATAATTTACTTATAAAAAAATAGTAATAAAATTATCAGTATTTTTTTTTTAATTTTAATAACTGTTAATTAATTCAGGTGAGCTAGGAGTTTACCTCATATCTGATGGAACTTCGAGACCTTACCGCTGCAAGATAAGAACACCAGGGTTCATGAATTTAGCCTCATTGAATTCAGTTGTTCGAGGTCTTTTTTTGGCAGATGTTGTCGCAATGTTAGGTAAGAAACTTTTCTACTTTAATTAATATAATATTATAAAAATCATGCTAAACATATATTCATGACAAATTTATTTCGCAATTAAATATTTAGAATTGTTCAATAATTAGTTCTGTTGAATTAAAAGCTAAAGAAAAAAAATGTCGACAATATAATACTTATTTAAAAAAATAATAATAATAATTTCATGTAATAAGATACCAATAATATTATAAGGTTAACTATTTTTTTATTTTATAGGTACATTGGATCTTGTCTTTGGTGATATTGATCGTTGAGCAGATGTTTGTTTTAATTTGTTATTAATATTTACTGAAATATGTTTTTTTTTCAATGTATTTATTTTCTAATGGAAATATATTTTATAAAAGCAAATATTCATAACTTTTTACCATGGGATTATATTATTCAATACTTCATATTCGTCAAGCAATTTTTCATAATTGTTTTATATTATTGATGTGCTTTTGGGTGCACAGTGTGGAGTAAGGGTAGAATTCGCCATTCTTGGGAGATGATTTTGTTTTACCGGAGAATTTTCTCCATATTAAATTGAATTGCCTCCCAGTGCCATAGGTGTAGGTAAGTGAAATACACGTTAGGCCGATCTATGAGAATTATTAATCTTTATTTAAATTGTCTAACAGCCGGGATCAAGATTTCTGTTGACAAAAAAAAAAATTCATAATTTTTGGGTTTGTTGCACTATATAAAAACCAAAAATAAAAAAGATATACTACTAATATATGATGTGTTATGAAAACCAGCTTGTCACACTAGAAAAATCAAAGTTCAAACATGCCGAAGAAATTAGGTCAATCAAACTACTGTTGATACCATGTTCTTAATAAAGAGTTTCCCCACCCTGAAAGGATCACAAAGTGCAACCAATGAAAAAAATAGTATAGTATAAAAATCAAGGCAAGTAAATTAATTTTTAAAAATTAAATTAAAGTTAATATGCATAATTCTATATGTACTAGTTTGCTAGCATTTTTGTTTTTATTGATTTGATTTTATGAATGACTTTTACTATAAAAAAAAATAAAATTTATGGTTTAGTGCTTTCTCTGTGATATATTAATAGAAATTTATTTTATACATGATCATTGAACGTTGTACAATGCACTAATTGATAGACAGCCCTATAATTCTAACCCGCCTGCAGTATTATTAATTCAGAGGAGATTTCTCCGCTTGGGCCTTGTACGAGGCTCATTCTCTATGTTCAATGATTGGAAAGAAAGAAGAAACACTAAGCACAAACCATGGGGGAATGGAAATGCTAGCAACAAGAAGATGCTAGTTCTAGGACAAAGGGAGGGGGTGTTAAAAGAGAGAGAATGCAAAATGCATGACAAAGAAAACAGCATTAGTATTTTGGAATTATATTCGTTTATTAAATTCATATTAACAATTAATAAAAAATAGTCAGCACTATTCATTTGTCATAAGCATATACAGTCAAAATAATTATTTATTAGATCAATTTAGCACAATAAAGCATAATTAAAATACAGTAACTAAAAAAAATGTTATACATATGAGAACTTATCTATATTTCGGTAGGCTGACATACGAGAGAATCAATAGCCGTCGAATTTTTCGAAATGGACCAGCAATATTAATCAGCTTGTGATACACGGCATAACGCCATGGTGAATTAATATAAGTATGTTTGGGTTTATGAGAGAACAAAGCAGACCGAAGGATCGACAGGAGTGCAGGATCTTCGATGGGTCCAGGGCTGTGAACAGCAGACATGTAATTCATTACAGAATCAAAATTATCTTTGTGTATTGCTTTCTGGCTTGAATCCATTTTATTCCACATTCCCTCCTTATACACATTGTGGTTCTTCAATATACCGCTTTGTTGTACATATGAGCCTAATAAGAAACAAGGATGTGAAGATGAAAATACATAAATTGGTCATTGAACAAATTAGATTTGTAGAGCATAGATAACACCACTCTGCATGTTTATTTAATGGTGGAAAATTAGTTGTATTTTTTTGTACTGGGGGATTCATGTCTATGTCCTTAGAAGATAATTTTGTTTTATGACAAAATTATTTCCCAGAGTCCATAGATGTTGGGAAATGGTAGAAGCCATCCTCTGAAAACTTGCCCAACTAAAAAATAGGCCACACTCCCGGTCATGAAGGACATTCACAATAAATGACAGTTAAACAACTGCAGTGAAATTTAAATTTAATTGAAAATTTAAATTATAATATATCATAATCCTGCATACTAAATCACATCTGAAAACAGCATTTAAAAAAAGGGGTCTAGTTTTAGAAAAACAATAAACTTTTTATAGTATTGTTGGGTGGTGTAATTAATGTCCTTAAAAATATTTTGTTTATTTTTTTATAAATAATAAAGTACCTGGAAGGAGAGTAATTACTGGTATATTAAATTTGAAGAGCTCCAGGGCTAGAGATGAAGACCACGATTCGATTGCTGATTTTGTAGCAGAATAAACAGAAAGACACGGAAGAGGCACTAATGAGCAATGTGAACTAACATTAACTAGGCGTCCTACATTCAAAAACAACAAATGATTTATGATTATATTAATATGTTTTTCATATATTATATGCAAATACAATATATATATGACAATTATACCATTGAATTTATGTAGCAGAGGAAGAAACACTTTGGTGATTTTCATGTACCCGAGTAGATTAACGCTAATTTGCTGCATAATTTGTTCGTCAGTCTGCCATTCGAATTCACCAAAGACCATAATGCCTGCATTGTTTATAACTGAGGTCAGTTCTGAAATTTAAAAATAGAATTATTATTGGTCTTCTCTGTCTTACTCCACAGACTGTCGTTGTAAATATTCACAACAGTTAGTTTAGTTAGAGCTAAAAAGAATTGATATTAACTAAAGTGTAGGGATAGCTTGGAAGTCACTCCCGTCTGGTCAGGATATTTTTTCCTTTCGACAATAAATGTCAATGAAAATTATATATTATTCTAATTATGTTATATAACCTCATTAGAGATGAAGGGGAAAAAAAATAGTACCACAGCCACGACCTACTATTGTATATACAATTACTCTAAGAACTAATTAATTCCATAGTTTATAAAGGACAAAAATAGTGCTAACCTATCAAGAGCCATTCATTTTTGTTTATAGAACCGTAATACATCAGTTCAGTTGAAATTTACTTTCCATTTAGGAATTTCAACACAATATGTCTATTATGAAGCAGTTATACTAATCATTACAGTATAGAAGGACCCAGGCTTAAATGATTAATAACATAAAGTGGTATCTTAAATGATTAATGAAAATCCATTATTATATGAAAGTTCTAGTTTAAAACTGATTAACTTTAATAATAGAAATGGGTTAATATTGACAGGATAGCCTGCCTTTCATTCTCTATCCTCTCATGAGAAAAAAAATAAAATGGTAATTGTAGGCAAAAAAAAGATGCATTAGTTATTTACTGAACAAAAATTGATACATCTTTAACTTCATTACTTTAAACATTAATGGTTTTTTTTATAACTGCACAAGAGAAATTTAGAAATTTTCATAATATATCAATACTTAGCAATTAAATATTTATAAATAAATACTTTCTTACCCAATTGTTTAGAATTTATAGCTTTTTCAATTTCCAGCCGGCAATGTTTAATTTTCACATCATCTCTAACATCAAGATGTATAATTATTATTTCACCTTTCGCGTTGAATTCCAACAACTGTTTAGCTCCTTCACTATTTGTATCTAAAACCCCTGCAAAAACTGTACAACCCAAAGAAGCAAGGTGCTTGGCAAAGTATAATCCAATACCAGAATCACAACCTGTGATAAGCACTGATTCTTTGTTTATTTTAACTTCTCTTAATCTATTATTTCTCCACATAGCTAGAAAATATGTTATGACTGTGGACATCATTGAAGTGCTCTAACAAGGGATCTCTTGGTGAATAACACTGCTCTTCTTAAAATTGAATGTCAATTGAATTTCAAATTAACTGGAAGCTCTTCCCCCCCTCATAAATAATAAGTGAGTGGTTATATAAACAGTTAAATTTAAAAATGGAGTAGAAAAAAACATTCCAAGCTATTTACATAACTAAAAAAAAATATTAGAGGTACCCTCCGACATTTATACAAAACTATTGGTAATGGACATTCATTATTTAATTTTTTGTTTTTTAAATAATAAAACACATAATAATTCACAGCAAGATTACAAGTAGGATACTGATGTAAAGGTAGGCTAAGATAGTTTAGAAAAGGTCATCAAATAAATGTTATCAAAACAAATGGTAAATAATAATGAATTCTTTCTAGTGTCTAGAGATTTTAATAATCAAAGTTGGCCTCTTAACATGCAAGAAATACTCAAACTCATAGTTCTATGATTTGTCTGCCACAAAATTTAAGTTTTTTTTTTATTTGTTTATTATACTCATCTATACTTGTAATGTAGTGCACTTGATTTATTTTGTGAATATAAACTATAATCTTAAAAGCCTTATTTTAACCATTAATTTTTATTTCACTTAAACATTTGATGGGAAATAACTTATGATGAAGGCTAATAAGCTATAAAACAGGGGGGAAATCAGAACACTGCTACTAACAAATGTCATTAATGTTATCTGTAGATTATTTAACATAAACATATTTTTATTATTATCTCCTACTTTAGTAGGGGGAAGTCAAATATTTTTTTTTTAGGGAATACAAATATTTTTTTGTTGGAGAGGGATTTACATTTATGCTTTATCAGTAATATTTAAAGTACAATGCAGAATATATTACGCCAAGGGCGCTTAGACATAATATATAATGAAATTATTTTGAATGAGTTTTTGACCTTCTCCTTCCACCCAGTCATAGAAGAAAGATTTTTTTGTTTTTAACTGCTTATGTATTCCACAAGATGTCCCATATCGTTCACCCCCCCCCCCCCCCCGGCACTTAAATAATCCCATTAGGTATTACCTATGCCAGCTTTCTTACCTCTTTGGAACTGTAATAAATCGATTCAGGCTTTTTACGAAACCTGCCTGAACGTAGTTCTATGGAACGAACGTTGATCTTCAGTCTATTTACCTGCCCTATTGCCTTCGCAGCTGGCCGCCATTGAAGAAATTGTTAGTATGTTGTTTAGGCACAGTCGGTATTAGTGTTTCGGTAGTTGCGTATACTTGATGGAAACTTGATTGACGAATGCTGTCATTGCTCATTTGAAATATTTAACATGGAGGACCTTGAAACTAATCTTCAGAATTATAAACTACAATTACAGCAGGTATGTGGCAGTTGTACTGTAAATTAATTGTTCAGTGTCAATGTTTCAGTTAATAATTAACCAACAAATTCAGAAGTAGTAAAGAACTAAGTTTTAAAATGATCTGTTGTTTTATGTTTAGGTTGAGGCAGCCTTGACTACTTCTCCTGATAATGAAGAATTGTTAAAACTTAAAACTGATTTAGAAGAAGTGATTCAGCTTACCTGTGATTTAATTAAAGCCCAGTTGCTTGATGACAAATCGAATTCAGGTATGATAATAGTCAAGTTATCATTTTTTTAAATAGTAGCTAGTAATGTAATGTCTCATCAATTCCCAAAATCCGTGGTGTCATTGAAAATATCAAGCAACATTTTATTATGCAGGACTGCTAAATCCAGAATAGCATCATAATGCGTTGACTGCTGTGAAGGCCCATATTAAAGTTTTAATTCTAAATAATAATTTCTAAACTATCTTACTTAAACAAACAATCTAACATCCTTATTATATTTTTGTAATATCTTTCTAAATACCTGCTTATATGTTTTGTAAGTATTTAAATAAGCCAATAAATCAACGGAATATGGATGACCTGAGTTAATTAGAATTTTTGTTGCCACTTGAACACCTGCAGCGGTCATCATGTTGAAAGATAAAGTTTCTGTGGTGTCTCATTGACTGGAAGTCAGAGTTCAATTCCTAGCTCCCTTTTTCAATGGAGTATGAAACTATGATCAGGGTTCATTTTGCCTTGTAGGAATAAAATGAAGAATTTGCAAAACTGCTTAACAAGGCCAAAATTATGGTTAAAAAGAAACTGCCTACCTCTAAGCACCAACTTTATTTAGTAAGCATTTCTGCTTTGCTGCAATATAATTTTGTATTTTATTATATTTTTCTAATGTAGATAAAATTAAGGGAAATGTGTTTGAAATGCTCTGCTTTCCATATTGGGTGCTAGTGTTACTGTTTATACTTTTCTACTTTATATGTTAGATTTAAAAATAATTATTGTTTTTTTTTATTTACAGATGGTGTTGATTTACTCGAAAAAGAATTTAATGACTTAACTAAGCCTGAATTACCAGCTACAACTCCAAAGAAAGACTGGCGGGCTGGAGACATATGCCTAGCACTTTGGGTGCAAGATGGAGAGTAAGTAGTTTCTAAATATTATTTGTCCTGTTGTTTTTTTATAATTAATTTTTGAAAATTGGACTGAATTCACCCATAGAAATAATTGTCTTTTCTGAATCAGGCCTATAACAGTTTGGCGGAACTTCAATACTGCCTCATTGTGGCTACATCGCTAGTGCTGCAGTACGCTTCTATGTCTTTTTTTTTTTTTATTTAGGTCAAAAACTAATAAACACAGCTCAAAAATATATTTTAATCACACTTATATTCCATTGTTAAGTTGGTTTAGTCTCCTCTCTATTTTATCACACAGTTTATTATCACTGAAAAGGTTTCAATCATTATAGGGGACATACATATTATTACTCCGGGTATCTCAAGTGTTATAATTTGTGTTGCTCAATAGGAAAGTATTATATAACTATCTATAAATAAATATCTCTTTATAGACTCGCCTTAGTGAAGGCCGGATATGAGTGACAGTTACAAAGGGTGTAGGGATGTACTGTTCTTGAAATCTCGTATAGAATAAATAAGTGAAAAGCTATCATATTTTTGCCTAGGCTTTTCAGTTATTTTTAAAGCGGCAGCCCATGAGCATTCTGCTGGTGCCACCCTCCGTATCTCTATTGTTTCACCTCTATAGACACGTCCCATTGTCATTACTGTTTCATCAACAGTATTTGTATTTGAAGTTATTTAGTTTCTTTGTTCAGTTCAAATATTTGTAGGTGTTTTTGTCTTCTGGTATATAAATCAGCTTTGATATAGTCCAGTAATTAAATATCATTGGTTATTGATGGTGGTCATATCATTTGAAAATATTGTTTAGTACTATCAAAATTTTTATTGATATTAGATAAAAATTAAAATGAAATATTTATAAATATAAATTATATTCATTATTTATACATGTTATAAACTTTTATGGCGATGATAATTTAAAAAAAAAAAAATTGACTTAGCTATACTCATGACAAAAGAAATTAGTTGGTATACCGTACTTCTGATTAACTGAGATAATGACCCCCATTGTTGCCCAAACGGATGCCATGTTTAAAGCAAACACAACAGTTAATTTAAGGAAAAGTACTTAGTGCTTTTTGCATTGTATTATATAATATAAAATCAAGATCTTTAATTTGATAACCTACTCAATATTATTGTAAAAGATTTGTCTCTTATACCAACTGATATATATGATTAAAATTCGTAATGTTTTACTTTTATGAAATAGGGCTTTATAGATTTAAAACTTCATGCCAGTAGCTTAAACAAGGGGGTTCAACAGACCAAAACAGGTGAAAACATAAGGGTTCAGCATCTTAAAATTATTAAGGTAATAATTTTCTTTTCACGTTTTATTGAAATAGCCAAGCCCTGTTGTCAGGTTTTTGTAGTTTGTTGTTAACTGTTTTCTCTTGATTAATGTCAATAATGAGCAATGAATCTCTAAAATGGGTAACTTGTCCTACTTCACCAAAGCAGCAATTAGTGTAGTTTGTCCGACTGAGACAGTCTCATGGTTATACATCATATTGGTTATAATATTGAATAATTGGGTGTTGAGTATATCGTGATTTTGTTCTTCTTCATGAACTCCTTTCATTTTGATCTTCCCAAAGCTTCCTGTTTTTCACCGTACTAATATGAGTATTCATAAATATTCTTGCTTAATCTAATTTCAGTCATATCCTCCTTCCGTTCATCCTTTTTGATGGAAAACATAATGTTCAGATGTCTATTATTTCACTGGTAAATAATGAAATAGTAAGTGCATTCTTATGAACTGTTTAAATTTTTAAAACTCTTTTGAGCCATTCCTGGTATCCTTCAATAAATTTGTTTGATTTCTGGAAAAGAATTTTGTTTTTGAAGGTTCCGAGCAGTTAAACACGGTTAGCTGAACATACACTAATACAGGGAGGAGTGGAGGGAAGCAGCACATGTATGCGTTAACTCGGCATGTAATTGAACTTTCCGAGTTTTGGTTAGTTTCAGCTGTTATTAGTAAATTTATTAATTAGCTTAGTATGTGTGAATAAATAGCTAGTTAAATTTTGTTTATTTTTAGCAATTTATAGGGTTATCCAATGTGGCCTATTGGTGTAAAACACCAGTGCTTTTAAAATAATTACAAAATGTAAGGTAAGTGAAATTTTATAATAGCCAATATATACTAACAAATGATAATGTTATTGTGTTTTTCAGCTAGTTCGACTTGTTCCATGATCCGAGAATATTATTTTTTGTATTATTCGTTACAGATATATTTCTTGAGAATTAGAGTAGTTTCTTATATTATTCTTTATTTAATAATTTAAAATTACCACAATTTCATTGGTTTTTATGACTTGTATTTAATTAATTACACTTTACATGTGTAGTTATTGAAAGTTATGGGTTGATCGTAAGAAGAAAAAATAAAATGTTAAGAGTAAAAAGGGGTCAATATATTTTTTTTAATATAGCCGAATGCACTAAGTTTTGAACCATTACTGTACTACCAAATCCTATAAATTATAAACATCTTTACATCTACTTTAATTTTTAACTATTATGATTATCATATAATTTTTTATAGACTTTTAGGTAAACCCAAGCATCCAAGTTACAGGTCCTACAAGGGTTCAAAAACTTTTAGCTTAGATTACAATTAATATTGAACAATAATCATTAATTGGCTTTAATTGTTATGTATTCCTTGAATATTCACAACAAACAATTTTTCCAACTCTGTCTATTCTTTATTCATTTTACAGTCCTATCTTATTGAGACCAAGTATTCTTAATCAAATATGCCGATCCTAAGAATGCAAAAAATGTGAGGATCTCAAAATAATTTCTAACCAAAAACCAATAAAATGGGTTGACCTTGACGAAAAACCAACAAATGGAAAATGTTCTTAAGTCAGGGTCTTTTACAGTCCAGGATCTGACAATTATTCAAGTTTAAGATTAGCAATATGTTGCTTAATTCGAAATTTTAACCTATTTATTATTACAGCAATTTAATTTGTGTGTATAAGAAGAATTTTTTTTTATACTGTTACGATTCAAATAATTAATATTTTATGATTACTTTTCTTATGTTTCGCAGAAATTATAGAATCATTGTTTCAGATACTATGAGGCGAGGATAGAGTCAATAGAGAATGAAGAAGTATCAGTTGTCTTCACCCATAATAAAAGTGCTGAGGTCACAACCCTTGAATTTATTAAAGAAATTCCCCGATCTGAAATGTCGATGAAACCAAAGTAAGTCTCAATGGATATATAACAAATTTTCATTTTAAATTCTGTTATATATATTTTTTTTTTATTGTGAAAGAAGTCTTGGGGGTAAAGAGATGGTGTGGGGGGGTTTAATAATTATTAGGAATAGTAGAAAGTACACGATTAATTAAATTAAACATTTTATTTTCAGGAAACACCCAATGTCCAAAGTTAGAGAATACCAGAAAAAGAAGAAAATGAAAAAACTTCAAAGGTATAAACAATTAGAAGAAGAAAGAGAAACAGAAAAGAATAAGTGGCTTGCTTTCAGTTCTAAGGTAATTAATTATTATTGAATATGACATGATATTATATATTTTTTTATTGAATTATAAAGTAAATAGGATAGGGTTATTTATGGAATAACACATTGGGCAAATGGCCTCCATGACTTTGCTGGTACATACGCTCTTTTGTTGAAATTTCCATGACCATTTGGCATAAATGTGGTTGAATTTCGTTGATGCAGCGTTGAATTTCCTCTTTTAATGGGAGTAGTGTTTCTCTGGGGGTGGATGTGGGCTTCTTGATGCACATCACACGATCCAGGGGGCCAATTCTGATCATTGAAACGAGAGAGTACATGGCCTGGAAATATCTCATGCAGTATTTGAATTGTTTCATGGGCTGTATGCCATGTGGCACCATCTTGTTGAAACTACATATTGGCCATATCAATATCATCCAATTTTGGCACAAAGAACTGTGTTTACGACGCTGAATTGATGTTCCTGGATTTTCAACAACTCTCTCACACGCTGCTTCGATATTGACATTTGAACGGCTTGTTTTTGGACGACCAGTGTGTTTAGTGTCTCCAACTGATCCAGTCTCCAATTTTTCCATTAATCTCTTCACAGTTGATGAAGTCAAAACACTATTCCGACCATATTTTGTATGAAATTTTTGAACTGCGGCCGCCAAACTTTCATTTTTTTTGAGATATGTTCAACAATAAAGGCACGTTGTTCTATCGTGTAACATTCCATTTTTACTAACCCTAAACTGTCAGCTGTCAACTTGTTTTTTTTAGGGTTTCCAGCACTTTACTGCACAAATTGCGGCAAATTCAAATCCTGCGTTAATTCTGGGTCACCCTTTATTAAAAAACAACAACCCATTTTAGTTAGTATAGTTTGCATTGACATAAACTTCATGACTTTGCATTGTTGTGAAGTAGTTAGTTTTGTTGATACTTACTTTCCAATCCGCGTTTTTTTGAACCATGGTGTGTCAACTTCTTCACCACGAATAAATTGAAGTTCCCCTCTTCTCGACCCAGAAAATATCCACCTGTGCTTCCATGTTTTAATAATAAAAATGTTAAGCGTCAGTTAAGAAAGGGGGAAACTATTGCATGAAACAGCTGAAGCCCACTAGGGGCATGGGTGAGGCCCAGGCTCTGACCTGCCTATATAAGGCCCTGATTTGGGGCTTTTCCCCAGACTCTTGGAACCCGGCACCTGAAGAACACTACTCTCTCTCTCTCTCTTCAATGGCACTTGCTGCTCTACTCGAACCATGGCTTTCTTATTCAACTACCTCTGCATCTCTCTTTCCTAACCTTGCTATGTTTTAGTCCGGCGTTGTCAGACCCCACACTTTCCTAGTGGGATTCTCTGCCTTCGTCTCGCTAAAACTAGCATCTCCTTGGAAGAGATTTCTTCCTTGCGGACAACGGTCCCTGTGGCCCTACAAACTTTATCTAGTATTGTCTCCCCCCCAGTGATCCAGTCTGCCTCTCTCTAGTTAACACTTGCCTTTAGGATCCGGACGGTTTTCGCCTACCTTTAGATACCGAGTGTGAATTTGTGGTCATTCCAAGACCACATAAACTGCCTATAATACCTATCCAATACCTCTTCTCCTGAACCTAGTGCACTGTCGAGGCACACCTTCTAAGATCTTATGGAGTCAGATCAATACGAATAAAGCTGCCTGTCTACTAGGCTGCCAGCAAAGGCCAAAGACCACAGGTCTACCCATTTTGTCTCTTTCTCAGCGCTCGCCGGGTCGTAGAGACCCTAGCCCGCGGCGGGCGTCCTCCCCCCTTTGGGACAATCCAACACTTGGTGCATAGTTCTTTGTTATCTAGTGTTTATGCAGGGATAGCTCAGAAATAGATCACTCAACCCTATATTAACAAGGCTCATCCCCTGGCAAAATGATTTTTTTTTGGCTAATAACTTTATATTTTTTTTTATATAATAGAATGTGTTAAATGGTGATTGTTTACTGATTAATCTTGATTATTTTTCAGTCAACCAAGAAAGGGCTTATTAAGAAGAGTATATTTGCTTCCCCTGATAATGTCAACGGGCGAGTTGGTATCGGAACTTGTGGTGTTAGCGGGAAAGGCATGACCGAATTCGCTGCAGCTGAGAAGTGGAGGAAAGGAACATGAGATAATACCCTGCTATCTCCGGAATCAGAAGATGTTTTTTTTTTTAAGTGACTCATGAATTGTACCGTAGATATTATTTAGGTAATATTTCATACTTGAACATTGCTTCCCTTATAAAAATATAATTCCCATACACTTATAAAAGTCATAAGATGTCTTGAGAATAATTTTACATCCATTAGTCTTAAGAATTTTCTCATTTTAAAGTGGTGCAATATTCCTTGTAGCTTGCACAATTTGTTGTAAATAATATTATAAATAACCAATGATTTAAACATATTTAAAATATGATGTAAAAAAATATATGTGTGATATAGTTAATGTATAATATAAATCTAACAGGTTTATGAGAAAATTAGGAACAAATTATATCTTTCTCTCTCTCTCTCTCTCTCTGTACTAATATTTACTTTAAATCTGTAAGTATCACTGTATGATTTTGTTGTATAATCCATCCAAATTTGGATCAGTCTGTAATATGTAATTAAAGTTCTAAATTTTTAAATTTGTTTTTATTGAGTGGGGAGAAAATGTATTTTATAAATTGTGAAGCTTTCACGAGTTATGAGTTTTAAACACACAACATTGTATTTTGTGTGAAATTTGATGCTGCTGCATTATTATAGCCTTTATCTAATTAGGAACACAGTACTTAAGATCGGCAGGAATTGGGGGGGTTGTGAATTCAGGTAAGAACTATGAGACCGATTCCTCGAGAGGATGGCAGAAAAACCTTGGAGGATATGGGAATGGCTGCCATAGGTTTATATTTTTAAAAAGTAAAATATTACAGGCCCTGGAACCAAAAATAAGTCCTAATATCATTGTTTTTCATTCCTTCATTGGGGAAAATAGACGAACAATGACTGAAACTATAATTTGATTTAGCTTCTCGATTATGACTTATTCAGGCTTTGTTTTCTTCATAAAATATGAAACCATCACCACGTAGTATAGTAGATTGTATAGGGCAAACTTTTTTTCTCTTAAAAATGGATATTTCTTCCTTTAATTCTGTCTTTTTAATTTATTCTGTAATGGGATGATACACTAAATGCTATGCAGAAAAAGAAAGCTAGGATTCCAGAAATTTTCCTCTATAGAAAGATGAAGAAAAATTAGTTAATTAATTCTTATTGATTTTCCTTTTACTTCAAATTATTAGTCACTTGCTGGCAACAAATAAGTAAAACAATTGTTACCAAATTTCTTCAGAAAAAATGGAATGTATGGATTGGCGACAGTGAAAAAAAAAAGTGGTCTTGCTTTTGTCTTGGGCATCTATACCGGAGCAGATTTATTTATGTGACTTGATCCTAGTAGAGGCAGCGAATGACCCAAATTCAACAATAATATTTGTATTTAGTCTTAGCATAGAGGATTAAAAACAAACTTCATTTAATTAAACAGCGGCACTTATTGTATTTTAAGTCAATTAATTGTTCTCCTTCCTTGAGAAAATTAACAAATCATTAATAGATAAATGCTTCAAGAAAGGAATAAAAAATCAACACTTTAAAAATTTAAGTTGCGAACAAGATGCTAATGACATTTTGTAATAATAATTTTCAAAAATTCTAGTTCAATTGGGGGTTTTGTTCTGGTAGCGAAAATGATTTTATAGAAAGTTTTAAAGTCTTTTTGTGATAATAGGTCATTAAAGCCCTTCACATAATATGTATTATTAATCTGGGTGTCAATATTTTTAATTTGATACTTAATACGATTGCAAATATATAATTTTTAATTAAAAGTTTAATCCCTTGATTATTTTTGGCATATCTGGGTATCAAGTTAACTTTCATGCAATAATCCCTAATACAAAATAGGATTTTCAAAAAAAATTATGAATACACTTCTGATGACCGAGTAACTAAAGTTCACTATGTTATCACATATTATTAATCAGAACACGGAAATCTTTAAGTCAATATGTTACCTAATACGAAAGAAAAATTTGCATTTTTTAATTAATAAGTAATTTTTTTTAAGTCCCTTAAATATTTTATTAATAGCATTATCTTGATATCAATTGAAACCACCATGCCCCAAAAAAATCATTGGTTGAGGCTGAGTTAAAGTTGTGAACACAATGTTAATGAAAGTTTTAATTACTAATTGCAATCATAGAATAAACCAAATAAAATACATATTGTTAATATTAATACCCAATTCAAAATTATAGAAAAATATTTGTTTTTTACCTTCTGTTTTTTTTTATCAATCTGTTCTGCCAAGCGTGGCGGAATATCTTCAGTCCATTTAAATTACCAATTAATTAATGACACTCATGTGTTCTAAAGTTTTAGAAATATTTTTCATTTTGTTGAAACATCAAAAGGGAAATTTATAAAATTTCATGTCTAGGTTAAACTGGAGACTTACAACCGGAGGGTTTTTGGTTTAACAAATTAATTGGTAAAAATTGGAGAAAAGCACGTGGTGGTCCTTTCCCCTTTTGTTTATAATTAATAACAGAAATGAGAGCGAGGATAGACTTAAAATATAACAATACTAAGACAATTATATTTTTATAACAAACAAAATCTAAAAATGTTGATTATCAGTATGCCAACTTTTTATTGGTAATTAAAACAGATAGATTGACTTGATTGAATATTCAATTTGACAATATAAATAAACACTTATGTCTAGAATAAATTATTAATTTACTGGATTGACTTGAGCTGAGTAATAATGGGAGAAATTTCTTTCGAGCCCTTCATTTAGGTAGTAGGTAACAGCGGTGATCAGGTAAATCACAAGGAGTAGCTCAGGCTTCTTGTGTATGTATTCTCATGCTGGCAAAACTGCCTCACCTAAGTAAAGTGCTTCACTTTTCACTTGCTCGTCCTATTTGAGACTGTTCATTATATTGTGCGATTTAAGATGCCTGTTGTAATTTGTTTTCCACTTGAAAGACTTGCCACACAGTGTACAAGTGAACCTGAGTGTCTTGCTGTGCACGCTGAGGTGATCTTTCAAGTGGGACCTGACCCCGAAGGCTTTGCCACAGGTCGTACATAGATACGGCTTGTCACCAGAGTGTGCTCTGACATGATTGTCCAAGTTCCTTTTTTCCCCAAACGACTTGCCACAGTTTGGACAGGTGAAAGGTCTCTCACCTGTGTGAACCCTACTGTGGCGGACTAGTTTTGATCTTGAGCTGAACGATTTATTACAAGAATGGCAGACAAAAGTCCTTGAATGAACACGCTTGTGAGCACTTAGATCCCATCTCATGGCATAGGATTTATCACATTTGTCGCATTTAAATGGTTTAATTAACGTGTGACGAGACATATGCGAGTTTAAACGAGTCTGTCGAGAAAAAGATTGCCCACACACAGCACACTGAAATCTTTTCTTTTCCTTGGCGGTCCTAAAAAAGTAAGATGTAATTATTTCAGTGTAGGTACTAGGTGTAGGTGTAAAATGTTGATTTTAATGCTTACTTAATCGGTGAAGCCTCGTTATGAGAATTTGCTTTCGGCTGAGAGTTTTCAGAATAAGTTGAAGTATTATTATAGTTTATTGGAAATGATTCCACTTGATCTTGATAGTCTGATCTGTTTTCCATACCGTGTCTATTAGAGTTGTCATTACAAGTTATCTCAGAAGATTTGTTTTCTTTATACTTCAGTTCTACCATGACAACAAAATCTCTAACGGACGGATCACAAAGAACTGGATCTAATTTACTCAATACAATAACGCCTTCATCATTTTGAATTGCATTATTTTTTTGAATTTTTGAAGTTTGATCAGGACAAGATGCATTTGATTGGTTATTATTTAAAATTGATGATCTTAATAGGGTCTCCTGAAAAGTATTTTTTTAGCTCTCTTATTGTTTAGTTGAATATGTACAATATTGCTAATTTGATTTAATTATATCACTAACTAACTATTTTTGTGGTGGCCCCACAGAATAAATTTCGAATTCCGACTATGATCAGAAAAGGGGGGGTCACCTATAGATGTCACCCCCTTCCTGCACTAAATGGAAGTACTTGAGAGTTTTATTCCCAAATATACGGAAAAATATTAAAGCACAGATAATCAAGATAAACATGAAAATACAAAAAAAAATTAAAGACCAGTATGCTAATTCAAGTAGCAACTTTGTTTCAGGAAAAGCATTTACATTAAAACCTGGATCTGAAAAAGTCTCGAGGTATTTCTAAAACAAAAGTACCTCTCCATTCTTAATCTAATCGGTGTATATACACTGAGAGACAAATAAAGTGGCCACCCTGCAGTATTTGTGCTGATTTCCAATCAATATGTCATAACAAACAGCAAATATTAGAAGCACTATAAAACCTTCAGCAGTAATACTACCTCTAGCATAAATTAATCCCAAAATAGGATTTAATACTGCATAAGAACTAATCTCAGCATTTTTCCAAATTATCCCTTGAAACTTATAACTTACATTCTATCTCTACTAAGGGGACACAAATAGCCATGGCTCTTGAATACAACTTATCTTGTTAGAATATAAACTAACTGTGATGTTAGGGTGATATGAGGACAGTTAATTGAAGTGAGTAAAATTTCATTCTATTAAATTATAAAATTTACTAATTTACCTCTATCAATCCAGGGCCTTAATCGAAACCAATTTATTGACAGAGTAAACCCTCAAATAATAAGAAAGTGAATGATAAAATATATGGATTGTGATAGTTTTACTTGATAAACAATTTTTAATGAATATTTAGGGTGATTATACTGTGGTAAGACCCAGTTATGTACTTAGAGGAATATAGTATTTTTACTTAAAATATTTAGCCTGCTATAACAAGAGTTTGTTATCTGACAGGCAGAAGAAACTAATTTCATGATGTATTCATACCTTTTTGGTAATGGGATATTATAAAACTATGAGCCAAGACCTAAGACGTAACCAGTTCTAAAAAAAATAAATATTTATTTCTTAATAGAAAAATAATGCACCAGGTTTTCTGTTCTATTACATATGGTGCACTAACAATCAAGAGAGCAGGTTGTTTTGTGAGCGAGTATTATGCAGATCATGAAGTTGGCAAGATTCAGGCGGTTGGGTTGTCACAAAGAAACTCCTTGAAAGAAAGATGCATGGACCTGAGGGTGGAGGGATACCTGGCTAGGTAGCGGCGGGAGCATGCTGTTGCCAAGGGTACCTGAGTACTTCTGAATGTTCGCAATTGTTAAGCCACAATACAAGATAGAGCAAAGGGTCATTGAATTAGTCAAAGATCATATTAGTCTCAGATTTTCTGAAAAAAATAAATATTTATTTCCTGTTGTTGGCACTTCAAGTGTCACCTAGTAAAATTAGAAGTAGTAGTAGTAGCAAAATAGAAAAACTTAGTAGAGTGTGTTGAATCATGCATAATAAGGTTCTGTTTAAGTCATTGAAGAAATGATCTCATTAGTATACAAAAATTACTTTCACTTACATTGTATTGTACAATTAAGGATCAAGATTCTAAGACATCAAACAGAGGTCGCAAACACAATGTGAAAGACATCTATGACAACTTTTAGTTATTATAATTCATTTAACCGCCGATAAATAATACGCATCATATTAATCAGGCCATTGACACCTTTAATTTGATACCCTACTCATTTGGGATAGGATTTTTTTCTATAAAATAATTAATTAACGACCCACAATTGTTTTTAGCAAATTATACTTGTCCTATCTGCAGAGTGAAAAAATTAATACAATGGAGAGCTAACAGTCAAAAGAGTATACGGTCCAATCGGAGGATGACTGATACATCAAAAAGATGTTTATTATTTATTACATGTAATTATTTACCTATCAATCCAAAGCTATAACAACAAAAATAAAAATCATTCAAAGTGAGCCTGAGAGAAAAGAGACACTTGAATTTCACAACAAGATCGTATTTTCTATGTCAGACTATATAAGTACAACCTCAATATTAAGATTTCATCAAGAAGGGTACTTGTAATAAGCGAACCAGACCGAATTTATAGCAAACAGAGAAACTATGCTAATTCATTTGTTCGAATGTAATGGTTACACAATACTTCAAGGTATGTTTTACGAAATCAGTATCTTTACTGATTCCACCCATCGAAGGGTTTTTTATTTTGGTTAGTAATGCACTACAGGCTGGAGTACACTGTCATAGGCTAACCTTCTTTTATTGCCAGATTGGAAATTTTCAATTAATTCTGTGGGGCTAGTGAGGATTGAAGTCATGATGTTTTGATGTGTTAGGTCTTGACCTCATCCTTATACCATAATAGAATTTCATTGTATGTTATTCTGTATAGATATTTATAATTGATCGTTTTCACCATGCAAAATCAGACAATAATTATAAGAAAACCTGTTCTTGCAACTGTTTCACATAGGAATTGAACTTGCATTCCGATTCTACGCATACTTGAAGAAATTCATTGAACATATTAAGCTTTGTGATACAATCGATACATATCTGTTGAGGTTTACTATCCCCCTTTTTTATCTGTAACGTCAAAAATTTAATGAACCTTCTTAATGAAAAGAAAAATGAGAACCATTATTTAGTATTTAGGTAGTTCTGAAACACATACATCTAAATTTGGAAAACATTCTTTGATCTTCAAATCAACTTTACTTCCAGAACTATCAAAAATTGGCAAGAGCTTATCTCTTATTAGGGAACATAATCGACAAACATTTAATTTAAATAACTGCCTATTTTGAGAATAATCTACAGTGAGGCTCATGTCACTTTTGATTTTAATTGACAGGATAACCGTAGCGTTAATATAACCTAACAGTAATCAATACAAAGAGGTATATGATAGAACATCCCTGAAGATACCTAGTGCCATGTAGAAAAATGAAAATTTCATTGTTATTTTATAAAACGATCCAGAAAACGAATTATTATTGGAATCAATAACTTGTACATTTTATATTATACACATATTGTGGTATTTCTAAATATAGTTATGAGGATGAATATATTGGTGAATTGGCTGAGCCGATTTCGACGCTGGTGGGCTTATAATGCAAAACAGGAAAATTCTTCGATTTTAAAATTTCGTTTTCCAGAACAGTAAAAGAAATCATAGAAACAAATTTTGGCATAGTGGTTGGATAATTTTCCTGTTTATGAGGATCCAATTATCCTGTTGAACGTAATTTTTCCATGCTGAACAATGTGTGGTCCAGTGATTAAACTGCACAATTTTATTCAAAGGCTTGTCAAATATAATAATTAAAAAATATTTAGCAAACTGGTGTTTAATTTTATAAAAACGATCCAGAAAACGAATTATTATTGGAATCAATAACTCTTTTTAAAAAAATACATGGAAACTAAATTACAAATGTTGATTATTTAGTTTTTACTTTTTTTTTAATAAAAGCATTTTGTTCCCTGCTACACTTGAATCTTAAAATCTATATATATATATATATATACTATAACTAATTTCTTTTTTTGTAAATTACTTTAATTTGTATTATATTATTAAGAGGTTGTATTAGCACAGTTTTCAGGGTAATATCTGAAATACTGAATCACTTTGGAAAATTTGTTAACCATATTAAAGCTTATTTATTCATATCCAATCTAAGATAAAGTAACACATAGAAAATAATAAAACTTTAACTGTTAAGCGCTTGTTAAAAAAGTCCTGGTTTGAAAGTTGAAAAAAAAAAAAAAAAATGGTCACCTTAATAATTCCTTTAAATAAAATTAACCTTTTGGCAGAATGTATGAAGCAATTTTTTTTTTTAATTTCTCATAATAAATTTGTTTTCTCTGTTTTTGCAAATTTAAATTTAAACAGTTTTTTATTGAATTCAAGTGGATATTTTGCTGGGTATGTAGAAAGGGCTACGCTAGTTCAAGTGTCTAATAAAACTTTAACTAATATCTTTTTCTCAATCTTAGCCAATTCACGAAACAATCTCTCAAATCAAATCACTACAACTATAAACCATATTAACGACAATATTTTACAATACATTTGGTAGGCTGGTTCTTTTGCTCTTGCCCGGGAGGAAGAGTCCACCAACTAACCATTCATACTTTGAAGAGCCTGTTGCTGGTTACATAAAAAATTATCCTTCCCCTGCAGTTTTCTCTTGAAGATTTTGGCGTGTGCAGCTTCAGGCCATGTATGAGAACTCCTTTGATTGTTAACCGTGAATTCTGCAAAATGAAGGCCATTTCAGGCACCTATAATATACCTTCGAGTGAACTATGGTAAAAAACTGGTAGTGATCATTGACTCACAAGCTGACAGCCCTGGACTTGGAACATAACACCTTATCCAATCAAATAATAATTATTTAAAAAATCACCAATTGATACATCTGTCCTTGATTAATTTTTGGGGAAGTGCATTTCTTCCCAATAGTGCAAAAAGAAATCTTCACAATCCTAGTTGTGTATGTATAATGATGTAGAGCCATGATATTTTGCATTGAAGTTTTACATGATCCCCCAAAGAGGCTAAAAAAAAATAAGGAAGGGTCAATTATTAATTGATTTTTAGATAAATATTTTTCCATCATACTAGCTTCCTATAGTCGACTACGACCCTATACTTTTTTTTCTCTTTCCCTTGCTCCGTTGACCGTTTTTCCACGACCCACAGCGGGCTATTAAACGGGGACTTACTTGCCCTAATTATTCCCTGTTCCCGCAGTTCCGTCAACTGTTCCCTGATGATCTCCCTCATTGCCTGCGGGTACCGTCTGTCCTTCTCGTATACGGGCGCCACCGTCTTTAGTCTAATGCGATGTACGGTCTTCCCCGTGGTGGGAAGTATTTCGCCCTCCCGGTAGAACAGGTCTCGATTCCTTTCTATAATTTCCCGCAATGGCTCTTTGATGCATTGGGCCGCTCCGACTCTAACCCCATTTTCTTCCTTGCGTCCGCCCTTGACGACGTATCTGTCCACCCCTAGCTTGAACGTCCATAGGCCCTTCCCGTAATTCAGGTTGAGTCCCACCACTCGCATCGCACCCGATAATCACGTCATACTCGGCGGACACCCTACTCACGACATGCATCCGCACTGCCGTCTTCCGTCTAGTGAGTTTGTCCAACCCTATCATCACCTCCCTGGCCGTCTTACAGCGCCCGCTAACCGTCGTAATTACGCACTCACATCGTTTCCTCTGCGCCCACACTCCCAATTCCCTAGCCCCTCTTTCACTTATTATCGAGTTAGTACTCCCCGTATCTAGCAAACATTTTAACCCGGTCTCCCCCCACCTCGCCACGGGCAACCTCTTACCTCCCGTTTTCTTAACGTTGTTGATCAGTATTAACGCTCCCCGATTGCCCCGCCTCTCACCGTACCCTCAGTCCCCCTTCTGCCGACGTATTAGTACCTCCGCTCCGGACGTCCCCCCCCCCACTTACCTCACGTTTGTCTCCAGCCAGGCCGTTGCGCTCGGACAAGACGCTCTCTCCCTCCGAAGACTCATCGCTGTCGTTCTGCCGATCTACTCGACGGTGCGTCTTGTCACCGTCCCATCTCTGGCAATTGACTTCCATCGGTTCGGGTCGATGTCCTCTCCTCCCGAACTCGCCGGCTCGTTTAGGGCACTCGCGCGTGACGTGTCCCCGACGCCCGCATTCGTAACAACGGGTCAAGTTGCATTGTGATGCTAGGTGGCCAGTTCTGTTACACTCGTAACAACGTCTCTCTATTCGTTTCGGTCGCCCGTCTGGTGCTCGGAAGGGTCTTCGTGTCGTGCCCAAGCCCCTTGTTCGGTCGTGCGTTGTATTCCAGGCGGCCTCCTTTCTCTCCTTGGACTCCTGACCTCCGTCCAGTCCGGCTCCGGGTTCTTACTGCGTGCCATACTTCTTTCCTGTGCATCGATTAGTTCGTGCGCACAGTCTAGGACGTCCTTGTCCTTGGTCAACGACCCACGCCTGTCTATGCTTTGGTTCAACTGTACCTTCATAATTTCCCTTACGAAAATCAGTCTCACAGTTGCTTCCGTCTGCCCGTACGTCTTGATCATTTTTTCATTGAGGCGGTTGTAGATTACGAGCAGTTTCTCTGCGAAATCGCCCTCGGTCTGTCCTGGTCTTCTATGTTCCCGCAGGAGAAAGAACACATCCTCTTCTGGTGACCAACGGCCACCCCCATATAGTTTCTTCAGCCTGCCTTTCAATGCCTCCCATGGCTGCGACGAATCTCCCTGTATAGCATTCAGGACCCGGCGCGAGATTCTTCCTACCAACGAAGCTTCTAGGAGTTTTATGTCCCCGTCGGACAGTGTCCCTGCTTCCTTCCTGGTTAAAATCAACTCCTTGATTTGATCTCCTCCCTTCAGGAAATGCTCCAACTCCCCCAACACTCCCGTGAAAGGTTCGAGTTGACCGATTACGTCGTGGATAAAAGTGCAGTTTTGGGTCCGAATCTTTGCTAGTTCTATCTGCGTGCTTTTGGCCGACTCGTTCAAACTTCACGCGCTCCTTGCGCAGCTTGGTCAGCTCCTTCTTCAGCCTCGGCCATCGTGCTCCTCTTTTCCTGGTACGCCCGAACTATATAATCCGCCCCTGAGACCGCTAATTGCTCAAGTCAACGACTGTATCTCAGGGTGTGAATCTAAAGTTCCCGGGTTTTCGGCACCACTTAACTTCCGGCTAACGATCGCGCTAAAAAGAAGTTGGTAGGTGTAATCAGAAGGCAGACTAGAACTTAACTAACTCTTTATTTCGATCTCTCTCCTATATATACATTATGAGTGATGATTAGCCCCACTCTCTATTATTGTTTACAATAATCCTACAGTAATCCTGTCTTACAGGTTAACTTATATACAATAGAGTATAGGGTGATTTATCTTATATAGTTAGCGGTCACTACACTGTGTGTTCATCTTTAGAGGTGAATATATAGATGAGTAGAAGAAAACTAGAGAATTATCCAAAAGATGAATTCCCCAAAATGTTTTTAACAGCCAACATCCCCTACCACATCAAAGGACGTGATGCACTCACACATAGTGTCGAAATGTCCATTAATAAATATGGTGAAAACCTAACAACTCTCTTTCATCAGTCTAAGCTGATTTCCTAACCAACTCTTCTACTAAACTACAATTACAAGAAGTTACTGAGGATCTAATGCAAAAATAAAATAAGTAGATGGTTTCACTAAAAGCCTCTAAGTCACCAAATATATTTGTGTTAAATTCCTCCCATATTGGACACGAGTTGTCCCAGGTAAAGAGGGATCTAGTGCTTACTCATTTAACTGTGAATGATAATTATGATTGTACAGTTTTAAGAATGGTTGAAGAGTTTCAAAACTAAAAGGCACTTAGGATGTAATGGAAAGATAATAAGAGCAATTGAAACAATAATAAAAATAATGTATTTTACATAGGTTTGTTATAAATAAAAATAGTTTAGATTAGCGCCTGTTTCCTCTCTTTTTTCGACGCCTGCCTTGCCTTTTCTTCCGTTCTAACAGTTCCCTAGCCTTGGCTATTTGTTCAGGCCTTTTCAGCTCCAACTTTTTCTTCATATCTACTTTCATATTATGATTGGCCCAACGAGTATGAGGAGTTCTTTTCTTAACTGAAACAAAATTTACAAGATTTTCTAGTTAATTTGGGTTTCGTTAATAATGAAATAACACTTGTTTCAGCAATAATCATTCAAGAATAAATATGTGTTTTTTTTTTTACATTAGGTCATCGGCCATCCATGTATGTTTTGCTAAAAATAGTACAAGCAAAACTGAAATTAAGCACAAGTAACGTACTTTCTATTGTGATAATGATAGCTGCACTGTGCGTGACACAGTCATTTTAGTGAGTGGGCAATTGGCTGTAGTTCAACAAGATGTCCCACCCATACTGTGAACTCGGTTAGTTAATTAACAATTGTCTGTGTATCACGAAGTGTTTTTAATAAATAAATAGTTCTAGCTGTTTAAACCGATGTTTTTTTAAAATTATCTAATGTAATTCAGTGAAATAAAAATGACTAAAGAGTAAAAAAGAAAGAAAGTGTATTGAGCAGTTAACAGAACAAAATTACAGAAAGAGGAAGGATACAGTGGAAATTTTAAAAGCATTACTCATTTACTCATTTCATCATTCAAAGTTTTGAGTAGTTTTTCCTTCTAGATTCTTTAATATTTCAATTTTGTATACACTTTTATTGCTAGGATTTATTAAATTTTAATTCTAGAAGATGCCTAATTAAATTTGATTATATTAATAAAAAATAATTAAGACTAACAATTAGCCTATTTTAGAAAATTATTATTCTAGAACCCAAGTAGGAAAAGTATACTATCTGGACTCATCTCGAGATTTCTATAGAACAAATTTGCAACAAAACTATTATAGTAAAGCTAACTCCTACTATCTAAAGCGAAAATTTTCAGGTGTAACAACTTTTTCCTTCACAATTAGATAAATAAATCGACCCAATCTAAAACTGAATAAATACTTTGACCGCAAAGTGAACAAGCACTGAGCTCCACTAAAATTTGAGGTGCACTTGTAGAGTGAGTAGTATTTGAATTATGTATTATATTTTACGTTGGAAAATTAAATAAATACTACTAAACATTCAAACCCTTTTAAAAATACAAAATCAAAATCAAATATTTTTAATCTATTTAGTTTTACTTCATGTATAACCTAGGAGGAATGACTCATTCAACTATTCTCATACCTATTTCTTCAAATTAGAACCTTCCAGAAACCTACACAACCTGAAAACCCCAGATATTAAAAGAGAATCACTTTTTGTATTTTACCAACATCACTATGTTTTTGCACAAACTGGGAAATAAACATGCAAATTTTTTTATATCGCAATTTAGCTTACACTTACAGTTTTGTACAGGTGCTTCTTGATCTTGCTCATCCTCATCTTGAGTAAGTGTTTTTGTTTTCTCCAGCCAGCCAGCATACCGTCCGGACTTGTAAGATGCTGGGATCCAAGCTCCTGACTCCGACTTAATTCTTCCCTCTTTCTTCTGGCCCCCTACTGTAACAATTCGTTTCTTTTTTTTGTCCCAGACCTTCCTCTGCTTTGTTGCTGCCAACATACCAGCTTCCGTATCGTTGGTCAGATCCACACCGACTTGATTGGCCTCTCTGGCGAAATTATTAACCGCAAGCCTGTAACCAATTTAAGGAAAATATTTTGACGGTGAGCATATTTTCATAATGATCAGCATGAGTAATTATATAAAAAAACTAGTAAACAATTTACTGTACCTAGTACAATCATTTCTAACACTAATGTTGGAAATTATTAACAAAATAATAATTAAGGGTTCTTATCTCATTAGCCCTTTAATTAACATTTAAAATACAATCAAAGCACATTAAATAAAACTCATCACACTTACTCTTGCTCAAGGTGTTGATCAGATGGTTTGTAATGAATGAAGTTTTCTTTATCTATCGTACAATGCTTCTTCCCGGTTCCTCCATATGGTTGAGATTTCCTTTTACCGGAAATCACCTCGCTGAATGTATTAGCGATCTCATCAGTCCCACTCTGTTCTAAATTTATTGTAGGCTTTTCATCAATAGCTATAAAAAAAAAAAGTAATAATAATAACGTGAAATTTAGATAGATTGGTATGAAATAATTAGTTTTTCAGAAGCAAGTATTAGCAGTGGGATCTGCAAAATAAATGGTGTGGGTGGTTTGGTGTTACAAAAAATCAATAATTATTTCAAAATGTTGTCAGTATATTAATTACTACAATTCAACGGTACGTAAATAATAATAATTATGGTGAAAGAAAGATATTCAAGTTAAATGTAGAATTTAGAGTAGAGGGATAACAAAACACAACTATTAATTAGATAAGAAAAAATCTTTTATTAGGTCCAGAGCTTTTTTAGATTGCTGACTATCTATATGTCATCAATATTTGCCAATGACTTGTCGATCGTTTGTTGTAACATCTCTTATTTTACAAATGGTATAATGATTAAATAAATCTAAACAAGATGAACATGTGGACGGTGCTCGTATTGGGAGACAGTGGACAGTACACAAAGAGTGAGATCCAGATGCCAACAGTACGTCCAGAGCAGACAGTGCCAGTGACTGAATGCATTCGGCCTTTTAGGTATTGTAAGCGATTTGTTAGTACTTACTTTGTTACCTTAACTAAAACATGAAATTAATTTTAGATATTACCCTGCCAAAACTGGAAGTATACACACGAATAAAGAATGTTACGGCCAGATCACCTCTAATATTAATAGATTCAAGTGGTACTAAAGTAAACAAATGCCAGTTGTCATCTTTCTGGATTAACAATTGAAAATAGGACAAGACAGGAAACTATCTCCCACAAAATACCATAAATCTGAAGGAAAACCAATCTGAAAATCATGTATTCAAAATTTACCCAAGGTAACAACAGCTTCACTTTTGGGCATAAAACAACTGAGTACCATTTAAATAATGTGCAATGACCAGACGAAACCAGTAATAAAATTGTATTGAGAATGGCAAAAAAAAAGTTTAGGCAAATAAATAAACAAACCTGCGAAATAATAACTCATCAAAAAACTAAAACCGGGCCTGATCACTTAACCTGTTTGAAATGATGCTCTAGATTTAGAGTAATATAGAAAATAAGAGTTGACAAGTGCACGAAAAATTACTTTTAATTAGTTTTTGAAATAGTAATTTTCTTTAATATATTGGAAAATAAACAATAACTTAAAAAGAAAATATTTTGGAGTAAAAGTATAAATTACTTCTTTTTTTTTTTTTTTGCATGGAATATTTTAAATACACTAATCAATACATTGATACTCATACACATAACACAATATTTTTGATAATAGAATATTTATAATAATTCAATTAGTTTAGTTCATTGCTTCATTCGCAAGTAACATGTATATAATATAGTAGATATTGATGAAGTAAAATAGTCATATAGGTTGTGTATTTTGTAAAAATGATGAAAATTACTTAATAATATTAGCAATTTTAACTACTAAACTATTTATTTAAGGTGTAATGACTTAAATTAAAAATTAACATTAATAAATTTTCGAACAATAACAAAGTAGATTAATTGTGATACCTTTCTTGGATTCCAGCATGCCTTCTACTTTTTGATGGAAAGATATAATATTATTTTTATGTTTTCTGCGTGTGGCTTTCATCACGGTATACAATTCAGAATTTGACGAAACTCCAATCTCGAATACAGTCTAAAAAAAACAAACATATTTTTTGTATAATGCCCTTTATCAAGAGAGCAAAAAGAATGCTTAATGTACTGTTTAATTTCACATATTTTTCATAAAAATTATAATTAGAAAATCCACTTAACACTAAAATTAGCTATCAGTTATTTATTCCCACCGATATCTATATTACTGAGTTTGTCAGTTTTCTCATAAACTTCGCTTGCCTAGGTCTGGCACGACGATGCAGAAAAACAGAACTATAAAATAAATTGAATTCCGAGAGATTCAAAATAGTAAGTTTAGTGGTCCATGACAAAATAATGGTTGGCAATCACTGATCTAGTTTTATCACTAACAGCTTCGCAAAGTCTTAAAATCTTTATTTAGTACAATAATGGACTATTTTTGTTAAAATATTTTATATTTTATTTAAAAAAATAATCCTGCAAGAACCCTCCCTGCAATAATCCTGTAGAACTACTAGGAGTTTACAATCAAAATAAAATCTTTTTTTTTTAACTGTTATTTCAAATACTACCTACCCCATTTGGCCTATAATTCTTGATACCCGCTAAAAGTTGACTTTTTCCTTCAATTTCATCGATTTCAAAAAGAGTGCTATCTCCTATCTGCATTAGTGAAACATCCTTTGCTCGCCTGACACTTTCCATAGATGCACCGCTTCTACATTTGATGTAGCGCAGGTAAGCATTTTCACTTACTTTTCTTAAACTTTCCTGAAACAAAAATACAATAAATATTTCATATTTTTCTGTTTAATCAGTTTTTGATTTTCCACTTTATTTAATAGAGTATAAGCTACAAAATAAATTATACTATTAATAATTATCTATCAAAAGATAATTAGGTGTTAATAAGGGTCTTCATATATTGGAGGCAATGCCGACAATAAAGGGGTACAAACTGCAGGGATACACATTCTTGTCATCTAGTAGTCATCAAATCAAAATATCTCTTGCCCATATCTAAGAACAATTTTAAACATCTTTTATACTGTACTATTTTGAGCTCACTGTTCTCAGATTAACCCACCTAATGATCAAGCTGTGCCTGAATACTGATAAGAAACAATTTTGGCGTATTCAAGCAAGATTTCTTACAACTAAAGGATATCTTTGTCAGTTCTTCCGTATTCCTCTCTAGATTTTTGGACGTTGTCCAAGAGAGATGAAAGGTACATATTACTATTCGAAAGTGCGATTCTTGAAGGACATATGGTTTTGTTAGGGAAGGACAAACCTTTTAAAGGATAAGAAAACCTAATACCCCGATGGGAGTAAATTAGGAGTTGTAGAACTATAATAAAATTGTTCCAGCCCATTATCACAGACCACCAATCTGGAAGATGTTACTTAACATGTATTCTTGTTACAGTAATTTAAAAACATGCATGCAAAACCTTATTGTAAATATTATGGCTACATAAATGTTATTACCTATTTCACACTTACAGACCTCAGATTTTTATTGTAAAGCATTATCATTAATGAAAACAATAGCCACGCGTAAGAAACCCAATGCAATTGCTCCAATTTACTGTAAGATACTAACCAGTATTCATGTCAAATTAGGTTTAAATATGGCAATAAATATAGTGGGTTAAAGGTGTGAAATCTCTTCCACACCATTTTTCCCCAAGATAGCGAGTAGTATTTGTTAGAAATTTGGCAAGGATATGACATAAATAGGAGTTGAGAATGGTCAGGGTTACATCTCCAAGTCTCGACCCCCCACAGTATTTGTAGACAATCTGATTAAGATAAGACATAGGGAGGGATTTTTCAATTATAAAACATGAAATTTGTAGTAAGTTAATAATCAGTATTAGTGACCAATTTCAACAGTAAGAATCGGACTATAAAATAAATGAGGGGACTAATGGGGTCATTCTACATTTTCCCTCTTCCTATATATCTCCTGTATGTTCTTTGAGGTTAAGGAATTAATGAAAACATTATGGCAGCTAAACTTTTCAACTGCCTCAAACTTAATAAAATAACATACGTATTTACCAGTTCTGAACCAGGAGAATGTGCGGCATTAAGAGAGGTGAGCTGAGGGTCAAGATAATCTGCGGGCACTCTTCCAAGAGTTGCACTCTTTGAATCATTGTTTCCTTCAAGAGAGCTTCCTGCAAGTATAAGTGGTCGGCCCAAGAACAGAAGCAAATCCAAGAGATAGCAGAGCTCATCCCCGCTAACCAGGCATATGGCATGCCCTTCACGACCTGCTCTAGCACATCGACCTAAAGGGATAAAAATAATTTCAATTATTTTACACGAGAAATATGCACAATTTTTCTACTTTTCAGGTTATAAATTCTTATTTTTTTTAAGGTTAAATAAATTGATTTAAAACCTAATTTTTATCAATTCATTACCCATTACTATTTATGCTCGTGTTAATAATTATTTATTTATAAAAACAGCAAATTAAAACAAAAAAGTAATTAACAAAGCAGCAATAAGAACTTGACGTAAACTTACCAACTCTATGTACAAACAATTTGACTTTAGCTGGAAAACTATAATTGACGACGTAATCGAGGTGAGGGATATCTATTCCCCTAGCGGCCACATCGGTGACAATGAGAACTTTAACCTGGCCATTCTGGAATTTGGCAACATTTATCTTCCTTGCGCTAGGGTGGAGATCAGAATATATGTATGTATTCGAAATGCCATTTGCTTTCAGCACCTGTGAAATAATAAAATATACAATTGATTTTTTTTTTTTAATTATCACAGAAAACAAATCAAATGCAATAAAAAACAACTAGTTTTACTTAAAAAAATAAAACATTAAATATACAATGGAATAAAACTTCTCAGTCTCAGTTAGCTGTATTATTGAGCAGATGTATTTGTAGGGTAGCTTAGGTTGATGAAAGAAAAATATTTCATTGAAATTAGTTATGGATGACATTTCGACATATTATGGATGCCCACATTTCATGTCAAATCAATCAGTGGTCAGGAACTTTAAGTCACAGAAATCAATGAGTTTTTGTACATGTGTAGTACTATCAGTTAGGATAAAAAATGCGAAATTTCAGATTTTTAGTTTGTGAGTTATAAATTTTTAAAAAACCAAAAATCAACTGTTTTTTTTTGACACATTTTGAAACATTCAATCAAAAGCTTGTATAGCTCCAAAACTATTTGCCCTAGAAAGCTCAAAATAATGCTAGCATTCTTTTCAGAATTTCAAGGGCTTTAATTTGATATGTTAATTAACTCTACCGAACCAATCTTAAAATGTTTCAAAATTTTCAGTGATTTTTTTTAAAACACAAAATTTTGAAATCTTTTTTAAAACATATCTCCTACATGTACATGTTATTACAATGTATAGGAGAAATTTCACAATGGTTTTCCTATAGATTACATTATAAAAAAATAAAGTAATGAGTTTTTTTCCAACTGAAGTAGAGATACACAGTATATACCATATTTTAAACAATAAAATTTACTTTGCTAAGTCATTATACATGCAGTTTTAAGTTATTTACCGAACTTGACAGTATTCGTGAGCCATAAATTGGTCACTGAGCTTCCACAAAACTTTTTTTTTTGTCATGATCCCATTGAGTTACCATATATACCTACCTAGTTGACCATATAAACCACATGCAGATGTGTTAAACCTACTCACAAACTACTTTCATCCTAACACCATTTATATTATGTTGGAATATCATTTATAAATAAATTTGAGAAAATCAAACAGCTTTGTTATCAACCTAGCAGATATGCAGTGTGACAAGTGGTCTATATATCTACAAACCTACTCAAATAAAACGTTATTTTTACATAGGTATCGTATTATTGTTATTATATCTAAATTGGTAAAACCGTTCATTTAAACCAGGACCGATTCAATCCATTTCTGTGTAGTATTGTAATTACTCTGGACTATATTTATTTAACAATATAAGCCATGAAGACTTAAGATAGAATAAAGGCTACAATAACAAACCAAACAGTCCCTAACACAAATTCTAAACTAGATGTAGGAAGAAGTCACACAACTTATTTTATCATAAAATCATTCCCTGGATTATATTAAATTATCATATTTCAGTATAATTGCATACATTTGGGATCACCTTATTATTAATTAAGCTCAAAATTCATGAGTCATGATGAGTTAGTGAAAGCCCAGGAGAACAAATTGGCACATAATGGACAGCACTCCTGAGAGTCAGCAGGGCCAGGCTTAAGATGACAAATGTCTAAATAGGCTTAAGAAAATGTGTATTACAAATTAAAACCAGAAATTTAAATATAACGTGCCAAAGAACAGGACATTTTCAATCGTCATAAATGTAGAGTTTATAGACTTACTGTCTGTCGGTCTAAATCTTAGTTAATTAAACTGTTGCGCAAAATTCTGATTTATGGGCTTGATACAGACAATTGAATATTTATAACAAACTTGTAAAGTCGTAAATTGAAAAATAACAGAAAATAAAATACAGGATAAGGTATTGAATAATAACTTACAGCATGTAAATATTCCACATGGTGCTTGGTCGCAGCAAAAATAATGGTCGTAGCAGTACTTGGTATTACATGATTTATGAGACATAACAGAGAGGATGTCTTTTCTTCTTGTCGGCAACTCACAAACGATAATTGAAGTGTTTCAGGAATTTTCGATTCAACATCCAGTCTGCATGAAACAAATTATTTCAGAATTAACTCGTAAATAATAAAAAAAATGTCAACATTTTATTATTAAAACTATATAAAGAGTGTCCCAGAATTAAACCAAGATTTGAATTTGCCGCCATTTGTGCAGTAAAGTGCTGGCAACCCTAAAAAAAACAATTTGACAGCTGACAGTTTAGGGTTAGTAAAAATGGAGCGTTACACGATAGAATGTGTCTTTATTGTTGAACATTATCTCAAAAACAATGAAAGTTTGACGGCCGCAGTTCAAAAATTTCATACAAAATATGGTCGGAATAGTGTTTTGACTTCATTAACTGTGAAGAAATTAATTGAAAAATTTAGGGAGACTGGATCAGTTGGAGACACTAAACACACTGATCGTCCAAAAACAAGCCATTCAAATGTCAATATCGAAGCAGTGCGTGAGAGAATCCAGGAACATCAATTCAGCGTCGTAGACAAGAATTGCAAATTTCAAGAAGCTCTCTACAGCATATACTCACTAAAGATCTGGGTCTCCATGCTTACAAAATTCAGATAACACAACAATTGAAGCCTAATGACCATACACAGCAAAGAGAGTTCATTGAATGGATTATTAAACATCAACAAGTGGATGCTGAATTTTTTAAAGCAAAATTATCCTACACGATAAAGCACATTTTCATCTTGATGGCTTTGTTAATCGACAAAATTGTCGCATTTGGGGTTCGGAGAACCGACATGTGACTGTCAAAAAACAAATGCATCCACAACGTGTCACTGTTTGGTGTGGATTTTGGGTTGGAGGCATCATTGGACCATACTTTTTTGAAAATGAGGCTGGTCAAGCAGTGACTGTTACTGGTGCTCGATATTGCGACATGATAACACAGTTCTTTGTGCCGAAATTGGATGATATTGATGTGGCCAATATGTGGTTTCAACAAGATGGTGCCACATTACAGCCCATGAAACAATTCAAATACTGCATGAGACATTTCCAGGTTGTGCACTCTCTCGTTTCGGTGATCAGAATTGGCCCCCTAGATCGTGTGATTGAACTTTAGATTTCTTTGTATGGGTTTATTTAAAGTCAAAGGAGTACGTCAACAAGCCCACATCCACCCGCGCATTAAAAGAGGAAATTCAACGCTGCATCAACAAAATTCAACCACATTAATGCCAAATGGTCATGGAAAATTTCGACAAAAGAGTGCGTGCCAGCAAAGTCGTGGAGGCCATTTGCCCGATGTGTTATTCCATAAATAATTATCCCCTATCCTATTTACTTTATGATTCAATAAAAAAATAACAACAAAAATACCAAAAACTGTGTTTTCTATTTAAATAAAATCTTGTGTTAATTATGGAACACCCTATATTACAGTGATTCCGCTTCTGTTTAAAATATTTTTAAACTTTCACATTTATAAAAGCTAAAAGGCCTAAGCAGTTTATTTTTATAATGTTTCAATTAATATATCTGATGGTACAATATTGGCTTAAAGCATAATCTTGTCTATTTCAAACATTTCATATTAACATAAACAGATCAAGAGTTTTAACTAATTAAAATGATAGTAACCAAATATTAATATTATTGACATGGTTGTATTTTTCAATGTTGGGGAATGAGTTGTTTTCTCGTGGAGGCTTCTATGCCCAAGTCTCAAAACAACTGGCCGCTCTTTAACACCCCAGGTTTTATGACTACTGGGCAATTTAACTCACTCAAAAAAGACCCCTCTCCCTCCCCTCTCCTAAAAACTCCAATTTATGGGCAACCTACACCCACCCAAAATATCTCTAAATCTCAGGCCAGGTCGAAACACATTACCTCCATACAAATTATCTCATCAGGAAACTTCTTTCTTAAAATCAACATAATTTTAATAAAATTAAAAAAAAAAAAAATTTGCTAATAAAATATCATTAAAGTATACCTGATTAGGACGGGATCAGAAAGACCTGCTCTGGCGAATTCGACTAAAACTTTTGGAAGAGTAGCCGAAAATAAAAGTGTCTGCCTATTCTCAGGGAGTCTTTGAATTATTTCATTAAGCTGCTCTCCAAAACCCATTTCAAACAACCTATTCAATAAAGATAAATAAAATTAATTTTACGAACATAAAAATAAAAGTACCTTCTTCTCTTGTTAGAAATAAGATATTTTGAAAATTATACCTGTCCGCTTCATCAAAGACAATATACTGCACATCTCTAAGACTTAAATCCATTTCTACGCAAATATGCAAAAATCGCCCTGGGGTAGCGACAATAACATCAGGTTTGTCATGAATGGCAGAAAACTGTGTTTCCATCGAATCGCCGCCAAGAAGCACAGTAGAGCGTAAACCAGTGAATTTTCCAAGTTCTTTCAGAAACTTCAGCGTCTAGAGACATAATGCTAATAAATAAAATTTTCTCAAAAATGTAAATAAATGACTTTTGTTAGTAATATAGATTTAGTAGATTGAAGTAAAACATAAAAAGTGTATACAAATTAATAGAAATTATGTAACATTGCAAGTTATGAGATATGCTAATCAAAATTTTGTGTGAAATTATCTTGTACTATTTTAAGTAATCTAGGCCTCCGGAATAAGTTATTATGATTTTCATACCTATTTCCACAGTCAGTAGTCTAGTTAGTTAGTCAAAACCTTCTTTATTCTACAAAATAATTTGATTTCACCACATCGGTGATGGTAATGTTAAATTGAAATCTGAGTTTGAAGTAAGCCGTGAATTTAGATGAACTGATACATTTGTTGGGTATTGGCTTAGGTTTATGAAATAATCATGTTAATTTTTATAAAATTTATTAGGGGATGACTGCTTAACATATATTGGAAATTTAAGTCTAGCTTGTTGAGGTGACATCTAATAACAAATTGATCGATGAAAACATATCTAATTAGATTTAAATTGAATTCAATACTAAAACATATATAATTATTCTAGTCATGTATAAATAAAGCTTACACATAAGATTTATAAGACAGAAGAGTAACAGATATTCAAATCAGGACCAGGAAATGAAAATGTATGGGATATATGCTACAGAAGGAAGGTGGGACTGTAAAATATAGACCACGATGGTCTGTATTCAACAAGGTTTTCAGCATCAGATCTGTGATAGAGAAACGGAAAACTTAAAAGTATAGCTGATTTCGGAAGGTTGACTGACAAGAGAGGCTAGTCAAGATACCTCTCGAGCCTCCTCTCTTGTCAGTTGCATTTGTGATGAGAATTAATAATGAAAAAACAAATTAAATAATTGTAAATTGTTTAAGCATACCTGTAAAGCGAGTTCTCTTGTTGGAGACAAAATTATAGCTCGAATACCAGATTTAGTGCAATGCGTTTTGAGTCTTTCAAAAAGAGGAAGAAGAAAACAAGCTGTTTTGCCACTTCCGGTTCTTGCCATAGCAACAACATCCCGGCCTTCCACTACGAGAGGTATTGTCTAAAATTGAATATTATATGAATGTGGGGAGGAATTCTGGGTTGGCATCAATCTTTAGTAACATTTGTTTCAAACATCTTACTTTTCTTTGGATCGGAGTGGGAACCTTGTAACCTTTTTTTGTGATACCCTTTAAAACTGAGAAAGACAATCCCATATTTTGAAAACCACCAGTTTTTTTCGTTTTCTTATCAGCTTTAACGGCCTCAGTTGGTCCATCACCGAAACCAATGAGCTCTTCTTCCTTAACTGATGCCATGACACTAAAAAAGTAGTTGAAATTTGTAAGTAATCTCTGAATTAACAATTTCAGCATTAATACACTTCAAGTAATGTGTTATACGTACATCTAGTTGCTAATTATTTATCACAGAAGTAACATAACTGCACGCTAAGACAATGTTTCTGAAATCAGACAAAAAAAAATCGTTGGTGAACAATCCTAATAATCTCACTTGAAACCTCGTGGTTCCAGGTTATTGCTTGCACGGGTAGGTTATAACGAAACTATAACGATCGCTTTGTAAAAAAAAACCAACATCGGTCATTAACAACAGCTGAAGTTGACAGTGAGGTAGAGTGGTCTAGGGAAGCAAGGTTTTCCCGCAGAAACGGCAACTCCTTGGAATGCTATTTAAGTGTCCCATGCTAGAAAGGTGGAAAAGTTTTTTGATCAAAAAGGTGAGCCCCATCACCTTATAGAGTCTTTTCAAACAATTATAATGATATAATGTGTATCATTGTACTTGTATTGAATTATATAAATTTATACGGAATTTAAACCTTGTATATAATGTAGCGACGCTACAGCAAACATAAAACTGATATGTAAGATATCGTAATGATGTATAGATTCGAATGAGTATTTATAAGGGAAATAATCATTTTGTAATTTTTAAGGGGCTATGAAAAAAAAGTGGAAAAGTAATGGAGAGGACAACCTACACTACTGAGATTGGGACCAAGGTGATGATACACTAGAGGTCTGGCCACACGTCCTTAGGACCAGTTGAAATGGGTTGTCCTGTACTTCTATCAGTTTTGTATTTGTTTTAATTGTTACTGATGGTTTTACTACAATTTCTTATTTACCATTTGAAAGTTTTATAAGATTACAGAATCGAGGGTATAAAAACTGCAGGCCTGATTAAATAATATATTTTTACAAATATTCTTCAAACCAAATTTTTTACAAACTCTTACTTTACATTTAAAATTGAACACAAAAATGTAATACATTTGTAAATATTTCACACAATACAGAACATTTAAGTAATTCATTTACAATTAGAGCCTAATTCGAGAATAATGTAAAGCAAGCCTTTTTTATGCCGGTATTGATTTTATAAATAAAATTTGTTGAAAACTTTTTCTTAATTTTAGTTTACTTCTCAAACTTTAAGGATAATTACTGATAAAGAAAAACTTTTTTTTAGAAGAGGGTTGAAAACAGAAAATATATTTTCATTTAGAATTTTTAAGAAAATTCTTGTTTTTGTAGGTAGAGTAGCGATGGAAAATAGTTTTAATATAACAATAATAAATGTAAATTTAATAAGAAAATGGACATTCAGGGTGGTTTTTGGGGTTAGTGGCATACACATTCGATAAGAGTTCCACTAACATTGATTGATACTGTACCTGAAACTTTGTCTCTATACACACAGCTGTTTTATTTAAATATTATTAAAAAGTTATGTTTAATCCGAATCTATGTTTATTTCGTACGATTGAAGTCCAAACCCCCAAAAAATTATACATATTTTTAATCATCACGTCAACAAATTAATTTGATAATTTACACAATACAATGGGGAAATGAATTATTTATTTCATTATTCAATAATTAAGTAATAGTATTAGAGATGCCTTCTCAAATATATTAGTGATTGCCGAGTCCTTATTTGGCAATGACGTTTAAATATTTAATTATCGTACAACTGAACAGTGGATCTATTAAAAATAAAGTTTTAACCCTTCAAGAAGTTTTAAATGAGGCATATCTGGTTGGTGCGAAAGCTAATTATTTTAAACTTACTTAATACAGCTATAAAATGTAAGTGACAAAATATCTCCGTCTTGTAGCTAGTTGCGTCCGTCATTCGCATTCTTCGGATGTTGATGATTCTACTTGATGATCGCTGATGGCTGCTTGTATTTCCTCGATCTAGCCACATTGGGAGAAATTTATAGTGTATTTGACACGAGAGTGTGGGGAAAAATTTGTCTTGGTCTTAGCAGATCCAAGATTTTCTCGCTCACCTAATCCTCAATGGTGGTTGATTTTTTTTTTTTTTTTTTTTTCCCCTAACCACTTGGGTAATTATTTTAAAAATGATTCTTTAAATTGATTAAAATTTTATAAATGTTGATTTCTCCTTGTACTGCATTGTGTACATTTTAAGCAGTTATTGTCTTAAAAACTAATAATCTTTATGTGATTAAAATTATATAAAGGGTTACGGGAGAACTAAAAACTAAACTTACAAACTATAACGTTCCTGTTTCGATCGCTTGCTGCCGATGGGGGAACGGGGCGGGAGTAATCATGTTAAAAACGGGGTTGGTCATGTGTTGTAGGGAGCCAAAGAATTTGAAATGTCTACGGGGAATGAATTCATCCACGGTAGGCAGCTCAAAAGCCTCGTGTAATTCACTGTTTCTTCGCTGCTTGAATGTAGTATCTCTGACCACATTCATGAGGATTCCGTTCTGAAATTGTTGGAGTCGTCTCGCTGTCGCTTCAGTCAAATGACTAAAAAGCGGTGCACCATACATCAGAGCAGGCCTGAGTACACTCTTATATATCATGAGCTTCAGGCGTAATGATAAATTGGGCGATGTTAATGGACGTGTAAGCCTGGCAAAATGGCCGTTAAAACGGAGGCGACGGTCCATATTAACACCCTGATATACAAGGCTATTTCCTAGGGAGTTTTTCTGCGTTCCTGCAGTGTAAGTAGTAGGCAGTGGACTTTTCCCTATTGGAATGAGAAAATCACGCAGTCAGTCTTACCCACATTTACAGAGATATCGAGTTTCCCCAGTTTCTCACTTATCTGGTTGCAGGCTATTTCGGCCTGTTTAGGATGTGGTTTAATAGATCCTGACACCCTCCTAAGAAATCCGGAGAGTACAGATTTTCATGGCTTCCACGAGTAGCAGTTGGGTAACAAGACTAATGACTGAGATAGTGATTAGATAAATGTATATATCTACAATTTTTTGAATGAATGATTAAATCAACAACTTAATATCAACAGTAGTAAAATAAGAAAAACCCCGCCGAAACTCTGTTCTATAATACCCTTTCAAGTTGTTGAGAGGGGGGGGGAGTAAAGGTTATTTCCCTAAATAAATAACAGCTCTTTCGTTTTTTGAACAGCTATGTATCTTTCTACTCATGCCTGTTATTATATCTAGCTAAAATAAGTTTGGTTAGCAATCATAGAAAACGTGTTAAGACTAAAATTTTTATTAAAATAGATAAATTTAATTAACAGTAAATAAAATGCCTACGGTTTCTGTAAAACGAGATCTCCTTTTCAAAGCTTTAAATCAAAACTACAGTATGTTATATTTTGACAAACTGATATTTATTTATTATTCAATTCTAAAGAATTCTCTTTAAGTTTATTTTTATTCTCAGGTGAAGAAGAATTTAGTTTCCTTTGTTTTGACTTTGGATTAGAACTAGATGATGTGGTAAATGTTATGCTTTATTTTGTTGTTATGATAAGACCAGTAGATGATCATTTATGATTATTAATTGTTTATTATCTGCCTTTAGACTAGCGAAAAACAAATGCTCATAAAAGAACAAGGTGGTAATGTCTCCAAAGATGCCTCAGATGATGTTATATATCGTATTGAAGTGCCTGCAAATCGCTATGATCTCCTTTGCCTGGAAGGACTTGTTATTGCCCTACTTGTCTTTCAAAACAAGTATTTTACTATTTATTTTATATTTTACCAACATTTATTGTCGAGTTATTACTGCACTGATGCTTAGTTGTATTATTATTTTAGAATACAATATCCAAATTATAAGGCGATTGTGCCAAGCGACCAAAAATTGATGCAAACATTATATATCAAGAGTGATGTAAGTTGTACATTTTAATTTTCGATGATTAATTTAAAAAAATAAGAGGTGATTTTCTGTCAGTGCTCCACAAGTTTAAACTAGTTTTTATCTAGATGAGCTGTTACATTTTTGTTTTATTAATTTAATGAATATTATTTGGACAAAGTAAAGTCTTTTTCATAATAATAATCATTTTGTGGCAAGCATTTATTATTACAATAGTTTATTTATTCAATAGTAGTTACGAACAGGCTAACTAAAATATTTAGTCTTACTGCTCACCTTAAACCAACAACGGAACACTCCACAATGATCTGAATGTTATGGTTATTTATGTGAGCATATAATTATCTCAGTTTGATCTAACATTAAAGTTGTTCCCCACCCTCGGGTGTCAATAATTATGGTTGACATGCCCAGGTTTTTTTTTTCACATATAAACCAACAAATACGTTGTGAATTTAAAAATTTATTGGAATCTTATGCTACTTATTTTTTTGTGAGTTTTTATTTAATTTCTACAGTCAAACAAGTTGGTAATTAAATCTTTGTAAGCCTAAGGATTAGGGTTTTACTTGAAGCAATTGCCGCTTGTCTTTCAATCAAACTAATGATTCGATTCATTACTTGTGATCAGTTTATCTATAGGAGCCAATCTTTTACCCGGAGGGAGAATTAAAAAATTAATAGAAAATTTTTTCAGACTAAAAAAATTCGTCCATTTGCTGTTGCTGCTGTCCTTAAAGACATAAGTTTTACAAGTGACAGCTATGCCAGTTTTATCGATCTGCAAGACAAACTTCATCAAAACTTGGCTCGTAGGAGAACATTGGTTGCCATTGGGACTCATGATCTAGATACAATACAAGGGCCCTTCACCTATGATGCACTTCCTCCTGATCAGATTAAATTCAAGCCTTTAAATCAGGAAAAAGAATACAATGGACATGAAATAATGGAACTTTATGCAGTTAGTTTTTTTTTTCTTTTTGATAATACATCTAAAATTAATTGAAGTAATTTTTTAATTTTATACTAACGTATTTCATTCTATTTATATTAGAATCATGCTCAATTGAAGCAGTATCTACCAATTATCAAAGATAGTCCAGTTTTTCCAGTGATTAAAGATGCTAATGGAGTTGTTTTATCTTTGCCACCTATCATAAATGGACATCATTCAAGAATTACTTTGAATACTAAAAATGTCTTCATTGAAGTGACAGCAACTGACTTACATAAGGTTCTTGCTTTATTTTTATTTAATATTTTTCTATACAATGTAGATTTTGTTTCCAGAGATGTTTTGTCCTTATTGTTAAACATCATCTTTAGTAGAGAAAGTATATGCGAAATCCGTAACTTTCGTAAGAGTAACCAGTATTTTTTCTGAATTTGATGCTAATCCATGGTTAGGGTGATGAGTAAATGAGTAAATTTTTATCTCACTCAATGTCCAAGAATTGAGGGAAAGTAACGTGAAGATTGTGAGGTCGCAACCCCCATAATATTCTTTTGTGAGATATGAAACAGTTTTCCTTCCTAGTTTTGTGCGAATGTGACAACAAATTTAGAGAGAATTTGCCAATAAATAATTGTTGAGGTAAAATTGGTTGATTGGTGAGAAAGGGGTTAAATGTGGAAGATATAGTAGCCTCCTGTTATGCACTAATTACTGAGATATCTTCACGGCAATATGAAAATAATTGTTCCTTAATAGTCCTTAATTAAAGTTCAATCTTAGAGCATCAATAACCCATATTGTTGACCTGCTTCAAAAAGGTAAAATCTTAAATAAGTTGCTTCTTTATATTTTTCTGCCGTTCTAGAGGACTTTTTCAGAGGCGTTTGCATTTTTCTCCAACAACAAGCCTAGTTATAAGTTAAAATCCTGTACTTAGAACCATTCGAATTATCAGAGTAATTCAGGTTATAGTTCGCGGTCGGTTTTCACCAGAGTTCTCTTCTACCTTTCATCTTGCATTTCCCAACTTTTCTTTATTTCAGGCTGTATTTAATAGCTTTCTACTTAATATTGAAAAGAAATTTTATCTATTTTTTATTTGTTTAAATTATTTTGTCTCATTATTATTATTTCTTAGCTGTGTGGTTCATGTTTTAAGTTTTATAACATTACAGGCGTACTACCAGTGCAATGTATTTATTCGAAATTATGCTTATTTGATTATGGTAGTAGACTAATTGATTGTTTTTTTCCACTTTTCAATTTTCGTAAGCTAGGAAGTATGTTTTTTCACTTTTTTTTTTTCTAATATTATATTCTACAACTTTTTCAATCTTTGATGTGTCATATTTATAATTCTCTTTTTTCTATAGGCGAACATTGTACTGGATACTGTAGTTACAGCTTTTTCATATCATTGCAAGAATCAGTTCACATGTGAAACATGCGAAGTTTATTCACCAGACGGTAGTAAACGTCGGACTCCATCTTTCCAGTACAGAAAAGAAGTGGTCAACATTAAGAAACTGAACAAATATATTGGTATTAAGTATGTATCATAATGGAAATAATATCAGTGTTGCATTTCATATCTCAAATTCGATGAGCTTATTTTATTACCTTTGCAGGGAAGAAGCGGGTAACCTGGCTAACTTTCTTACTCGTATGTGCTTATCAGCTAAATCTACTGGTGGTTCTGATATAGTGGTCAAGGTTCCACCATCCCGACATGATATTCTACATCCTGTAGATATCTATGAGGATGCTGCCATCGCTTATGGCTACAACAACATCTCTAAATCTATTCCGAAAACTAATTGCTTTGCTGAGCAGGTGAATAGATTTATGTTTTATAAGTATATGTATATATAAACTTAAAATATTAGAATTTTTTTTTCATCCAAAGAAAAATTTATTATAAAATTAGTAATGCATCCATTAATCTAATATAATTGATCGACCTCTAATGGAGCCATTGTGAAATAAGAAGGCTTAATAAAACTCATGTATTGCACATGTGAGAATGAATTAGCACTTAGATCAATGACCATATTGACTGTTATGTATAACTGCATAATTGCCACATTTCTCTTACTTTAACTAAAATAACGCAAACCTTCAAGAGGTGGATTCAATAAAGCTATGGTGGCGTAGGCGTGCCCAAGTTAGTTTATCGTAGCGCCAAGTTTGCAGTATCAAATTATATTAATTTTTTGGTGAGACTAAAAAATTGCCATTTTTCTTCACACTTGGTTATTCAAAAACTAATTGTTCAATTTTTGGTGACAGTACTGAATTCTGTCTCTGGTTTACATATGATCTCAGACTCTACAAGACGGTCGTATTTCTTTTGCTTGTACTAAAATATTATGTTGGTAAAGTTTGGAGAATTTTTGACCTGTAAATTTATATATAGCATATTGTGTTTAAATGGTATTTAAACTTGGCTTGATGTTGCTTTGACTACCTTATTCAAATTGTTAATGATTGGCATAATCTGATGGCAAATGGTAAATCGAGTCAAGGCAATTGGAAGAAAAAGTAAATGCTCAGTTTAATTTCCGAACAATGTTTCCATTTCAGACTTCAAAATTTGGTTCTCTTTTAATTTAACATTAAAACCCTAATGCTAAAACATAGGGCTTGTGTACATTAGGCAAATATTTACCTATTGCTAATTTTCGTGATGTTAAAATGTATTAATAGGTTCTGAAGAGGGATAATTTCATTTTTTTTTTTAATTCATTCTTCGCATGGGTGATGCGGAAATTCTGTTCTTGTACACTCTGAATTTTTATTTTCAATTTTGATTACACATGCACATTCAGAAACAATATGTGTTACTATTATCTATGCGAGTGAGGATCGCAGTATCTTGGATTCAAGTTTACAAAATATATTTGTACCCAATACGATAATGATACTGGTAAATAAGTTTGTTGTGTTAATCCATATACTAAACTGTTTTCTGTCAAATATTTTTTGTCAATTATAATAATTGGTCCGAACAAGGAAATAGTGAGGATTCCCAAACTCTGTTTCTAACGGTAGTTTAACTGATAACGATTAATCATTAAATTTTCCTGTGTAATTTTTGTTGTTCTATTTTTAAAGTTACATTCCCTTTTCCAAATAAGGTGTTCCTGTTTTTTATGGAATTAATTGTCTAACATTCAGTGTCATATATAATATCTCCTCAATGTCCTTCAATTATTATTATTATTATTATATGAAGTAATTATTAACAAATTTTCTTATTTAGAAAATTTTGGAGCTATGCCAACTTCTCCTCTCATAACAGGTTTTGAGAATAGAATTTAGTTTTGATCATTTCTAATAAGGACATTTGTACTATTCTAAATTTTTTAACTGACTCTTTTTTATATGACACTCTTTTAAGTCCATAAACCCCGGTTAATAAATAATAATGAATTATACTATTGAATTTAGTTTATAATGCTACTCGTGTTCAGTTATCATATAATATAAAGCAACTTGACAAACTATCAATTTCTTGACGGGTGTTAAACAATTTAAGAATTAATATTTTTTATGTTTAGCAACCACTGAATAAATTAACAAATGATTTGAGGCAGCAAATAGCTCAGTCTGGTTTTACAGAAGTACTTACATTTAGTTTGGTGAGTGATCTATTATCGATAATTTTTCTATTTATTGATAATTTGAAAAAAAATATCGAATAATTATTTTTTCTACAGTGCTCTAGAGAAGATATTTCGACTAAATTAAGACAGCCATTTGATGACTCTTCTGTTGTAATTGTTGACAATCCAAAGACATCGGACTTTCAAGTAGTCAGAACAACTCTTATTCCTGGACTTCTTAAATCTACATCTCATAATAAAAGCGCTCCTTTACCAATAAAACTTTTTGAAATTTCCGATGTTGTGCTTCTTGATCCTAATGAAGGTGAGTTAGACAAATATGCAAAGAGTGTAGAACATAAAAGTGAAATTATTAATTTTCGAACAGATAGAGACAGTTATCTTTACCTTGCCTGTAAGTTGTGCTGGACCGGTTGTAATAATATAATCCATCTGAAATTTTTAAGGTATATTCCGCAACACCTCGGATTTCGCTGATTATGTGTTGGTTAAAATGCAATAGCAGAAAATATTAAAAATTAAATTAAACAAAAAAAAGTCGCTCTTGCTAGTTTTTAACCTTTCTCAACTCATAGCTCGGAGGCTTTTGGAAGATCTGTTTTATCCTCCCGCTTAAGGAGATTGTAACACTGATAGTATTTCAAAAATATTCCAAAATATAACGTTTTGTTGAGTAAAACATAGGAATCACGTATTTAATGTCGTTTGAGCTAATTTATTGGTTGAAAAGGCTATTTTCAATTACTAGGATAGGATTGCTCAAAAAAGAAAATGAATTACTTTTGAATAACAATATAGGGTAAAGTCATCATTAAATCATTTAGCAAGTATTTAAGAAACTCGTGTGGAGTAAGTATTTTTGAATAGCATTTTCTTCACTTTCACACTTTGGTGAATCTTAGATAAAAATTTGTAAATCTCATAATGTATTTAGCTACACAGTATTAATATTTTTAATATCTTTATGTTTATTATACGTTATAGAAACTGGAGCAAAAAATGTGAGGAGGCTCAGTGCTTTATACTATGATAAAAAAGCAGGATTCGAAATCCTCCATGGACTTCTAGATAGGATAATGCAGTTACTGGAAGTTCCATGGGCCAAAGAAGGAGGCTATTGTATAGAGGGAGTTGAAGGTAATACAAATATATATCATGTACTTAAATGAGATAGTATTACAATACAGTATATTTATTTATTTGTTTCAATCATTTTATATTTATTTCAGATGTAACTTTTTTTCCTAAAAGAAGCGCTAGAGTTCTTTATAAAGGAAAATCCATTGGCAAACTTGGAATAATTCATCCCGAAGTGTTAACGGCATTTGAATTGACAATGCCTTGTTCAGCTCTTGAAATTGAGATTGAACACTTTTTGTAACAAATGTTTTAATAAATTATTTGTACATAATTCTTACATTATCGTCGGTTAGCTGATGGTATATGTTCTTTAACCATTGTCCTTTATAAAAGTCAATCCTCTCTGTTAAAATTTCATTTTTTTTTTTTTTTTTGAGACAGTAACATAGTCGAAAACAAATAAAAGGTATCTTTAGTAGAATTTCCAATTACCCTCTCTTCTCCAAATGATCATTTATTCTGCTTAAAGGTCTTCTTACAATGAATTTAGTGTAATTGAAACTGGTGCAATCATTTTCGTTTCGAAGTAAAGTTCAGGGAGAACTATAATAATAAAATGACTTTAGATTAGGTAGAACATAATTATCATATTCGTATAATTAAGGACCTTATCATTAAAACTGTCTATTCTGTTTTAGTGCACGGAACACTTAGTAAAACATTAAACTCTATGTAAAGATCTAAAACAGAACTTCAATTATATATTTACAATCTATTATTATTATAATAAATTAATATAAATGACTGATAATGAATACTAAATGGCATTTTATACAAATGTTTTAAATGGGTATATCTTTTGAGTGGTTGATTCAAATGTAGTTGGTGGAATTCAGATTTACATGTTCATACATTGACGTTTAGTTTGGTGCTTATTTGCTTTAAAATGCACTTCATTTTCAGGATGTGTTATTAATTTCTATACCTGTGTGTTCATAAGGAAAGCTGTTCGGAGGTTAAATCTTATAAAGGCTATTCAGGTCTATCATTTATTTACTACCCTTTTTTAAGTTTCTTTCACCTTTTGTTTGGTATTATGTTAATGAAATATCTCAGGACCTGTTTGTAGGCATTGTTTTTGTATGTATTTTCTAACTCATTCGGTAGATAGACTACTTCATTATCTGGTTGTAGACTTGGTATATTTGAGCACTCCATGAAGCATGAATTTGCAACTCGACAAAAAGCCTTATTAGTATTATCCGATTCCTGTGTATCTTGAAAATTGTTTCGTATTTGTCATAAATCTCGAGTTTTTGAATTTTTCTTCAAAAAATGTTTCCACCAGAGATAGTATAAATGCCATTATAAATAGTTTTTATTTGTTTTCAACTAGATTGCTTACAGGCATTCATCCTATTTCACAAAAACTTCTGAAAATTGTCAGCTTTAAGGTAATGTATTTATTTTTAGACATTAAAGAAGTTACAGGAAATATTTAAAAGGATGAAAAGTACAAGTGAAGAATAAGTAAATTGATTATCAATATCCTCATTTCAGTAAAATGCAGTGTATATTACTTTCAATTTTTTCTTTCATAGCCCCTTTAAATTTACAGATAATTATAGAATATATTCGGGGATCATAGCTAATGTATATCCAAGTCTACATTCTGGATATTCTAAGAGGGTTGATATACAATGCCTTCTTTCTCTGATAATGTGAATATTTGAGGAAAACAATGTTTGGTATTAGAGGCTGTCACTTATAGAAAAAGGTTTATTTTGATATGTGAATTAAATAATGAAATTTTATGTTAGCATTCATATCTTGTTCTTACACCATGTTAACTACTGAAGCTCTCAGCAATTGATAACAAAAATATGCTAGTTTTGCTAAAGAAGTATAAATGGCAATTTGTTTCTATAAAATACAAATAACAGTAGTGGCCTAGATCTATAGAATTCAGATGATCAAAAGATTCATTTCTAGACAAAGTTGTACCATTCATTGACCAATGGTTAAGGTAAACCTCAGTATTACAACTCGACAGCTTTACTTAAAGTAGTGAAGAACCAGGTACTCAATTTGTAGAGGGATCCAGGTAGGGATTTGTGATCACAAAGTTGAAAGACATAAGATTAAACAGAAAATAACATTTGTTACCTGGGAAGGGATAGGTCCCCCCTCAAAAAAATGCTATATGCCTATTCGGAATAAAATATCTTCTTCAGTTCCTGATGTAAATATTACTATAACATTGTTGTTGATATTTCAATTGAAAATATGTTTTTGTTTTTTTTTCATGTTGCATATTGGAAGGCTTTTATAAATTTATTTTGTATTACATAATTTTATCGTGTGAGTTTTATTTTTGTTCTTAGTTCATAAACACTAATGTATGAATAGAACTTAAGTATATTTATAATCTAGATAATTGTGATATAACAATATTTAATAGTGGTATGTCAACACTGGCTATTAGCGAGTTGATTATAAAGTATTAGCGGTAAGATTTTTCATCGTTGAATAGTCGTAGTTTGGTTCAATTAGTCACTTCTCGTTTAAGTAGAATGCATGTGACGTCAGCGTCCAAGCGTCATTAGATAAGGTACGAATAACTCGTTATTTTTTGCATAATTTGGTATTCCTACTTCATATTAAGTATAGATTAGAAAAAAAAAACACTTTTTTCTGGGATCATATCTCAGATGAATTACAATATGGTACAGACAAACATTGCTACTCATCCCTTCCATAGAACTACTGCATTCAACAGTTCCTTTCTTGCCCGCTCCATCACTCTCTAGAATTGTGTAAAAGTTAAGTGCTCGACTCTTAAGTGAACTATAAACATTCAGTTTAGAATATGGACAGTTCAAGGCCAATTATAAATGAAGGGGGAAAATCAGTTCAACTCCATTTTTTTTTTTGCGATTGTATAACTCTAATATTGTAGCTGTAAGACAAACGAATTATATAATTGATGTCTACAGGAGGAAAACAGCCGGGAGTTAGGGAAGCACCGTCTACTCCTTATCCGGTGTAGGTATACAAAACCCTCTCCTTTATTTTATATATATTATTACGTTCTTTAAATAAATTAGTTTTATTGTTAACTTTAAATTTATTTTATTTACTATTAGGTTCTATTAACAAAAATAAATCTGGCAAAAAGATGAATTTAATTACAAAAAAAACTTAAATTAATTATTTATAAATACTAGTTTACAATTTTGCTTCTTCTTCTTCTTTTATCCTCATCAATTATTTCCAAACCAAATCAATTCTTTTTCTTTTCTTGCAATGGCTTTTCTTGGTTCTGCAAAGTCCAATACCACTAACCAAAAGAAATTTTAAATTCTTTCTGACTCACAATTTACAGCTAACATGTATCACAGGCCGATCCCAAAACTAGAGTCTAACTGTGTGTGTTCTCTCAGTACCACAACAACAACTAATTATAACTGACTAAAACTAGAGAGTAATTTTGTGTGTTCATTATGATACAACAACAACTATACTCTCCTTTGTTTTTTTCATACACTCTCACTTGTTTTTATTTTGCCTTCTTGATAAGTTGGATTAAATATTATATAAAAACTCCACAATCTCTAAAATCACAACAATATATTATAAACGATTTATTTATTTTTACCTCTTATTAACGTTTAAACAATATAGGTGAATCTATTTCAGCTATTTTCGTTCTCCTGAAAAAAAGAGTTGTGCTGTTTTCAGCTAGCTGTTTTCCCTTGACCCTTTCAAATTCTCTTGACCTTTGAATAAGTAATTTAGTTTTCCTTAGTATTTTCTCACGTGTGGCATCATGTACTGAACGCTAGAACGTACAGTTAACAATGCTTATGTTACCAGACTTCCGTTTTCTACGATAAACTAAATAGTTCAGCCAATTAAACGTACAGTTTGCTCAGTTGAGAATAGTTATGGCCGAGAAAAAAAAGCTGTTCAAATCTTCTACCAGTTGACAATAATCATATGGTAACAAATAGCCTTATTCTTGAGCTTATGCATTGATTCAATCAAGCGTTTGTTATTATTTAGAGTTTCATTGTTTGTATTTATTCAAAATCAGAAACTCCTATGAAATGTAACGTGTGCCTATCTGTTCGTCTGTCCTAGCAATCGTCAGTCTACTATTCAAGATAAAGACATTCAATTTTACACGGAGGTTCTATTTAATGTTGGGAAGACATGAAAAATACACCCATTTTCATAAACGATAGTACGGGCCAGTAATTAAATAATTGCTATTAAGTTAAATGTCGTGTAGTATATTAAATTTAAGATATCTACTGATTAACAATGTGTAATTTAAATCAATATTCCTCAGTCTCTGCGTCGTATAGTCTGTTAAACAGTTGTACTAGGGTCTAAGGGAATATAACACAAATAGGTGCGTGTGTCACGGTGGGAAGATTGATTTTTTTTTTTCAGAACCTCTGTTCTTTAATTCATTAAAAAATAAGATATATATGCAAAAATACATAATAGGCTCCTTGTAATGCATCAGAGCTGGATTTTAAGGAGGTCTTACTAGCTAACAAAAATCGGATTATGGTTAAAAATTAAATAGAATGTAAAGAAAGAGGCCAGGTGATAGGACTCAACTTCGGGTTATAAACTGGGGGACCTAAAACTAACTTAAACCTATATAACGCGTCTTCCAATAGGGACTTCCGAACTTAGACAGTTGATAGCGGCCATATTGTTGAAGCGGTATCTGTCGAATTGGCTGTCATTTATTTAGTCTGTTTTGCCAAATCACCATGGATGGATATAGCGTTCAACAACTCGTGCAAATGATAAAATTGTTTTATTAATATGGGTGTTCTGTTCGGGCAACGTTCCGCGCACTTCGCTCATTTTACGGTCGCCATAACCGTCCTACCGAGAGGACTATTCGCAGTGTGGTGGATAAATTTGAGTCCACTGGTCCAGTAAACAATCAACCAACACCCGTACGTGGACGAAACGCAAGAGCTGCCGAAAACATCGCCGCTGTCCATGAAAGTGTGCAGGAGAATCCGAGGCAGTCGATTTCGCGTCGCCCGCTCGGTCTTTCGCAGACCACATCTTGGCAAACTTTGCGTCGTGACTTGGGCCTGCACCCGTACAAAATTCAAGTGACCCAGGAGCTGAAGGTAAACGACCATAGACAACGACGTGTGTTCGCTGAATGGGCCCTGGAGCAGTTGGAAACTACATAGTTATATATATATATTTCCCACCTTGACAGCCTGCTGACATCGATGAAAGAAGAGGGGTGTCGATATCCCGTTGAACACGGGATTAGTAAGAAATTACAGCGAATCAAAGAATTTTATATGTGGCGGTGAATGAATTCATACACAGTAGGCAGCTCAAAATCATATTATAGTATAGCTCACGATTTCTCTGCTGCTGGAATGAAGTATGTCAGACCACTTTCATGAGTATCCAGTTCTGATATTGCTGGCGCCGCTTAGTTGTCGCTTCCGTCAGATTACTAAAGACTAAAGAGGCCTGAGTATACTCTCGTACATCATCAGCTTAAGATGAAATGATAGATTGGGGGCGAGCCAGAAAGACTTATATTAAATATTTTCTTGTTATATCGAAATAGGCTTAAAGATTTAGGGGAGTCATGATTAAAAATATGTAATATGAGTTGAAGCTATTAAATTCGACACGAATTTTCTTAATTATGTTTTAGTAAGGGTGATTATTCAAGTTTCTGTGAAATTTATTTTTTACAATTTGAATTTTGAGTAAGTTTTTTTTTTTTTTTTACCAGTTCCATGCTTTGTATATATACACTCGTTAATATGGGACAAACCACAGACTTGTACAGAATTATGTTATTTTTGTTTAGAAGATATGGGTACAAAATGTACATTACTGCTTGATTTTGTTTCAGTTTTTAATTATTAAATGCTGGGGTTGAAGCTAATTTTTTTTGTCTAGGTGGTATAGCGTTAACTAACACTTAAGGAAGTTTTAATTTAAGGATTTAAATTCTTTGTAGAGAAATTAAGTGATGAATTGGTAAAAGATGGCTATGGCGCTTCAGTGAGAACAGCTGTTAGTTATTTATAGGGTTTTCGTTTTGGTTGTAGACCAAGGCAACTTAACCAGTGTTACACATGATATTTTGTCTCAAACGAGTTCATCTAATTATTATATCGTTGCTAAAGGGTTGTAACTGGTTTAGTTTAGCAATTGCCTAATACTTTATAAAATGTAAAACACCTAATTAATAAAATGCATACATTTAATAAATATGCGGCGCGGTTTCAAACTGAACTAGCTACATCTGCTGCGACGTTCAATCATCCTCTACCCCCTCATCTTGATGACGTAGTGGAATGTCCGCAGGCGCAGTGTTGCCAACTCAATCGGTGCGTGCAAAATATTCGCTTTTGTCTGACGTCAGAGTGTTTTTGGCCTTCCTTCCTATCAATATATACGAAAGAGTATTTAAAATTTAACAGTTTGGGAAATAGTCCTATCAATTGTTACAATTGTTTTTTTTTATTGATAAAAATGAATCAGAGCTTAAAACTCTTACAAATAACCGTATAAAACGGTAAATATTAAAGATGGATGCATTATGTGAATTATCGTGTTATTAATAAACAGGCAAGAGTTGTTTCAGGGTAAATGAGTGTTTATTTCAAGGGGATAGATTGTAAAAAAAAAAAATTAAACAAACAACAAAACAAATTGTATCTTTTACGATATCTTGTACATTATAATGTTATGTTCAGATTTTGGTATGGGGGGGATCTATCTGCAATCCAACTCAGGATTCACCACTGAACTGCGCTTGGCTACAAAAAAAATATTCCTTCTAATTTATAATTACAATATTGCGTTCAATGTCAACATTATTCAATTTAATTCCAGATCTATTGCTGATAGAATTCTTTTTTTAGGGTTAAAAATACAAACAATATTAAAACTTTTAGAATTTAATAAAGAGGTACTATTATTGTTTGCTACTTGCTTCAAGATTTGGCTTCTTTCAACTAGGCCAGACAGCCTATTCCAGCTGTTTTTTTGTTCCACATTTTTTTTTTTTTTTTTTTTTTCCTATGCTGTATAATCCCGCATTTAACTCAGAAATAGACATTTGGTTGCCTCAATTGTTGATGTATTGGTCATTGGTATATTTTTTCCTAATTACATTTAAGAAATAAAACAAGTCAAGAAGTCGACGTATCGGTGGTTCTACTCGACGCTATGTGATTCAATCGATCGCCGGAGTTTTTTATTTTTAGTTCAACATTTACAGGGATGTTGAAACTTTAAATGTTGCAAGATTGGTGAAGGGCGGATGTTTTCTGTCCGCATTCCAATCTGTCGATAGCCTACGTACGGTCTGTCTATTCGCGTATTCACGTTCATTTAATTCATCTACCTTTGTTACTATGCCTTGTGTACCCATTACACGTGACTTTTTATTGTATTTCAGTATCGCTATTAAAAAAATATTTATATTCGTATACCATACACCACAAAAAAACAATCAAAGTTATAATACTCTATAAGACTAAGTGTATCAGAGAATACTGTAATATGCATGCACAACCTATTATACCTAAATAGACGTATCGGCCAAACTATATATAATAACATATACATCATTTCACATAAAAGACTCATTTCCATTAAAATACTTATAAATCGTCCTATGAGAAATATGTAAAATTATATTACATCAAAAAGCCACTCGATTCAGGCACTATCCGACTAAAGGAAATGTTTGGTTAATTTTACTTAAGTATCCCACCGCAAAATGGTGTCCGATTCAAGGACTTATAAGTGTCATTTTTGAACTTGGATGAACGAATGAAAAACAACTTTATTTTGGAACTAAGTCCCCTTTGAATAATGGACATATTAGATGATCTTATTCTGGCATTTAAAAATATATATATATTTTCTAAATAATAAAACTTTTATATATATATAAATTATAAAAATAATTTATTTATATTATGTTTACTAAATCACGTCTGTCTGTAGGGTAAAGAGGTGATGAAAGAGATAGTTTTTGAAAGTAGAAAGTGAAGGAGCTGCACGAATGGAAATAAGCAGGGTCTTCCAGAGGTTTGCTGTTCGAAGAATAACGGGCTTTGGGATTTCGCGAATGGATGGAGGATTTAAATTGATGGAACTTAAATAAGTAGGATGTACTTTTTGAATTTATGATTCCAGACAGAAATGAGCAGAGGAAATATTGTTTAACTGCCAGTTGGGTGAAGGTGACATAGGAATCCCTGCGAGATCCAAAGACAAATATATGGAAACAGTTCATGATTCGCTTCAACCTATCATCAAGTTCTGTCCAGAGACCGCCGAACTCCACACAACATTAGTCAAAGAGGAGGAAAATGAGGAATGAAATGAGTAATTGCCGGTTCGCTTGGGAAGACTACCGGGAGCGATGAATTTATTTTGTTTTCCAGGAGAGGGTATGTTCAAAAACAATGCCCAAGATTTTTAGGGATTAGGAAAAGGAGGCGGGATGGGCGACAATGTTTAAAGGCGGAAAATCAGGAAGGAATTTAACAAGTGAACTGCTGGAACCTACGACAATAGCCTTAGTTTGTCACTGTCCATTAAAGCAGTGATTCTATTAATATCGTCCTCAATTTTGTAAAATGTAGATGCCAGTTCCGAGGGAGAGAAGGATAGGAAGGTATGAGCAGTGGTTAATGTTACTGGAAAGATCTTTTATGTGTGCATTTAAAGGTGTTTAACATATACCGGAACCTTGGCAAACACCGGAAGTTTGAGTTAATGTGCAGGGTGGGGGATGATTAGGTTACGATTATTAGTTACGATCAGAAAGGAATGGGTAGAACCATAATAGTAAAAGTTTGGAAATAGTTAACGATTCGGAAAGGAGAAAAAAAAACTTCAGAGATATCGAGAAGTATTAGGGCAGTTAATTTTTCGTTATTCAAGTATTTATAAAGGTCATCGGTAATTTTGATTAAAGCTGACTGAATGAAGTGCAGTAACCAGGGCGGAAACCGTGCTGTACGGGATTTATGGGTTGGTAATTTTCCAGGAAGCTAGATACTGCAAAGATTGCACCAGTCCTTCGAAGGCTGTGGAGAGATTAGATAGAATGCAGATTTACAGATAGAAATTCTTCTAAAGGTGGCTTCCAGACGGGGGAAATATATAATTCTGTAAGGAAAACTTGATAAAATGGTGAGCCGGAAGAACATAAAGGAGCTTTATTCATTTTATAGAAATAAATTCAGCACCTGTTACTGGATCATCTGTGGTAGTGATGTGAGAGAAATAGATATACTCGCAACTAGTATAAGTTGAAGATGATAAGGACTGAGCCGTTAGAAAGTAGTGCCTCCTGAGCGGTCTGCTCGGTAAAAACTCAGGGATGTCCTGTAGGACCAAGTCTGTGACGAGGGGGGGGGTGTATAGATTTATTTGTTTATATTATGGAAGAGTGCGTAAAATTCCCCGAATCGGGGTCAGTAGGTAACGTATGGAGGGGGTGTGTGTGTGTGTAGTGGCAGCACTGCCTACCCCCTCCTCCTCGCCCTTCCCCAGTCAGAGTTGAGTGGTTTCAGGGTCTGGTGTATTGTCGTTACGGATTTCCCCCTCATGTCGCTCAGATACATTAATTTAGTTTTCTCTTGCACACAAGCATACGGGCATGTAATGATGGCTTCCCTCTCGCCAAGTCATGCAGTAGTTTGTTCTTTAGCGTCTTAAGGAACGTGACCCTGGAACAGCCTTCGAAATGGAGTATCTTAAGTCTTATTGTGACTTACTGAGAACGTGTATTCCGAGTTTTGAGTTTGTTTGAGCCTTCGAGGGAAAGAAGATCCTGGCAGGTACGGGAGGAGATCGTATGTATGTTCTATGATATAGCGACCGTTAAAATGATTTAACCAATGGATCTGAAATGTTAACGATAAATTCTTCGACATCTCCAAATATCGGAAAACAAGAAAAAAATAAAATAAATAAACCGGGGTTAAAGTTAAGGGAACAACCAATATGATAGTGCAACAAATATTTATTATATCTTAGGGCTACAAGTCAAAAAACCTAATTTTGAAAAAAACGTTGATCATAGATTTTTTATTTTAACTTCTTTGATGGTAACATTATTTTATCAAATTAAGCACTGGGGTTTTTTTTTGTTGCTAACCAAGAAGACCCGTCTTGGCTCTCATATGTTTATTTTATATTGTTATCCTTAGATACAAACTAGGGTACTTGGGGTACGTAATTTACTAGGGTAAAAGTAAAACAATAAAGATATGATTTAGTGGGTTTCACCAGTCGAAATATCTGTTTTTTTCGTTGTCAAAAAAATCTGAAAATCTATAATTTGACTCGGTGTGTTTCAAGATTTCAAAAAAAAAAAAAAACGTAGTATTATTTTAAAAATTTTTACGAATGAGACGCGGTGGCTTGGGCATCTCTTTTACGTTGTTTTACCTGCTACTCCATTATTTTTTTCTTTTATTTCAATGATTAAAAAAAAAAAAAATGCAATATTGCTATTTTATATGATATCATTGATGTAGGAACATTTTGGTGGCTGTGAGTGTTACCAGGTGATGCCTGACTTCAGATACATGCTATCTAAAAATTAGGTAGGGTGTTATTCAATTTTTGTTAGTTGTTCAGAACGGTTATTTTTGTCTTAAGTCGTCATATTAGTTAGGAGCATTTCGCTTTTAAATTTCTATTGTCGACTTTCAAATGCTTATTTCCAAAACACACAGAGGAAGATCCGGGGTGATGTAGGGGTGTTGTAAATATATATTATATTTTACATTTCTGATCGATTATATCTTTTTAAAGAGCGCTATTGTAGAATATAAAGAAAAACGATCGTCCCTCACTTGTCTTGAAGTAACTAACGCCTACCAACCTACTTGCTAGTTTATGGCTTCACCTTCGTGTCGAAATCATTAGCATTTTTAATGGACTAAATGAATTGGCATAGCATGATCAATTTTATTATTTTGTTCTCAAATAGACAACCAACAAATAGACTAGTTCTTTTTTACGACACTTAAATAGTATTTAAATGCTTATTTCAGCTTTTTCCAAATCATTTTCATATATTTATTATACGATTCTTTAAATTAGTTCTTAAAATCTTTGCGATTACATATTATTTTTTGTAAACATTGGACTTGTTTGCAAACGGATAATTTTCAAAAAAAAATTGGTATGAGTCAAATATATTTGTGAAACTTTTATAGGTGAAAATATAAATAATGAAACGATTTAATGCAACTTTTTGTGGGATAAGTTTGAACGAATTCGGAAATTGCGATGACTGAAATATGGTCTGTATAAAAAAGAACACGTTTGAATATTAGTTATATAAGCAGTATGTTTTCTCGATAACAGGCAAAATGTCCTTTGGGATATTACGAACTTAATAAATCATTGACATACGTTTTGTTGTAGTAATGTTTTGTATTAGTAACGTCGCTAATAATATTTTGTTTTCCATAATTTTTTTATTTTTTCCTCATGTTTACGGATTAATTTTTTTTTATTAGTTAAAAATGTTTCATTTTTCCCGAAAATCGTCGTTTAAACAAAATGTTAAAAATAGCTGAAATATTTAAAAAAAAACTTAAAATATTTTAATAATTATGTGGAAAAATTGAAACTTTATATCCTGTAATTCTGAGCAGTGAATTGAGATGAAACCTTAAACGCTAGAGAAAAAGGACTGTGTTTACACGTTTGATTTAATGAATTTTTTGAAAAAAATTAAATATAATCTGCATATTTCGAGTAGTTTTGAAGAATACTTAACATTTCAGATAAACAGAATCTTTTTTACAACCGCTATCGTAAAACTTACCATGTACGGAAGTAAAGCCTGTCATGACAATCAAATTAATAATATAAAAAAAACCTGCCACTTTAAATTTGATTCGATTCTAAAATGTTGTTTTTTTCTGTAATATTCTCGTACAAAATGAAGAATTTATACACATTATTGCTTGGTATATATTTGTTGTTTTTACAACTGTAAATAATTATGTGTTTTCTAATCCACCAAAGAAATGAAATTATTTATAATTGTTTGTGTTTAGAAATATCATTACTAACCATTAACTCATCACCATGGAGATGTTACTTTAGTAAATAAGAAAGATATAATAAGAGATATTTGTTTTGGAATATTTTAGCTAATAAATATTTACTCATGATTTTCGTTTGATGACCCCTATAAAACATTTTCCAATACAACCTAAAATCACAGTTTGTTGATTTTTGTTTTTAAATCGACATCTTCCTCGAATTTAAGAAATAAATTTGAAATGCTCTCGTTAAGATTTGTTTGCTTATTAATGCAAGACTCATCTGCAGTTCTTTTGGCATCTCAGCTATAAAATAAATTATAAAAACTGAATTAAATATTGAATGATGGACCTAGTAAAATAAAGGGCAATATTTAACTATCTACTACCTTCCCTTATTGGGTATCTCAATTAATTATTGGTTTATAACTACTTTTAAATCTTTTATAACAATTTATATTCAAGCAATAAATGAAAACAATTGGACTAAGATTTTTTTTGTACTTTTTATAAATATTAGTTTAAACAATGTTCCAATTTATTTCAAAAATCTTTCCAAATACATATATTTAACCCGTTTCAATTATGGACCATGGTAATAGGCTGAAAATAAAAATGTATATATAAATGATTGTCACATTTATGAAATGATATTCTATTATCCAATAATGTAATAAAATCTTATATTTTTTTTATATTTAAGGGAAATGATACAGATATTTAAAAACAACATTACAAAATAATATATAACGCATATACCTCATTTCTTTATAACCCCATAGTCATTTATTCTATTTTTTTTTACAGGTAAATATTTTTGTATGGGTTGTTATAGTTTTGCATGGGGTTGTTATTATGCAAAGCGTGGTTGAGACAAACGTAACTCCCATTTAAAACGTCTTGTTGCTCAAACTTGGACTATGCAAAAATTATTGTTAGTTTTTGTTATATTCGTCTGAATTGGCAACAAATACAACAACAAATTGTTAGTTAGTAGCTGATATAACGAAGTTTACACATGTCATATATTTTTATTATGAAGTATGATGATTTTCATACTTGATGGCAGTAATTAAGACGGCCTGCAAAAGTCATAACAGATATACATGTGGTCGAAACTATCCCTTTTTATGCTTTTTAAAAATTCAAAGGGATCCGAATTCCGGATTATAATTTTCAAGGGTGTACCTTTTTATTCCAAAATTGATGAAAATGCCAAAAGAAAATAGATAAATAAAATGTACAATACTGTATAAATGTCTGTGCGTGTAGATAATTCTGGTTTAATTTTTGATTGTCTCATTTTGACATGTGAGTTTAATTAATTATCATTATTCACAATGGCCAGCTAGTGATCAGTTATTCCGATGTGTTAAGAAGGAACTTTTTCCATTTTCCTGTATGTAAAATAATGACGTTAAGATTGAAAAACTGTTAGAGTGCCTACCCTCAGTGAGGCCAATGGCTTCGGATGAGCAAGTTCAATGACCGCACCCACCTGAAGCATCGCTACTTGCCACTTCCACACGTCACACCTCTTTTCTCGTTACAACTTATCACAGTTATATCGAGGCCTTTAAACGTTCAGTCCTTATGGAACGAGTTATATTAATATTACATACAATCATAGTGCGAAATCTGGGCTCCATTACCAACCCGTATATATAATTATCTGTGAATTTAAAGAGGCTATGGCGCAAAAAAAAATTGACTGAATAAACAGTCATTAAAAAATTGAATAGTTAAACAAGTTAGTGTTGATTAAATTCGTAAAAAAATAATAACAGTAATTAATTATTGTTGAACTTATTTTGCTTTGAATCTTGGCTTTTGAAGTTTCGAGGATATTTTGTCTAGGATTACACATTATTACTTATAGAGGGAGGTGGGGGGGGGGGGGGGTTTGTAGGTGACTGAATTACATTTTATCCGAGGCAAGGTATTGCTCGGGTTGAATTTTGTGTCGGTTTAGTGGCTTGTCAGGAGCTATATTTAACGGGTGTGGTAAAGGGATCGGGCAGAATCCTGAAGTACTGTGGTCTTGTGAGAAAGGCATTGAAGTTAAGGGGGGGGGTGAGGAGTACTGAGGGCCATCAAGGTATGAGAATTTGGGCTACACCGAGTGAATGAAGAAGTTGAGGAGTTATTTTCACGAGGATCTGTGGTCCAATGTGTTGGATAATCTGTGGCCCGAGTCAGTAGTAGGCGGGTCTCTGCGCTTTGCGTTGAAGTCTAAAATGTTCTTTTTTTTTTAATTTTCAGTAATTTTAGAATTTTGGAAACTTATACGTACTGTTTGAAAATTTATTTATATTATAACATTTAAGCAATATTTCTTCTATCAAACTTAAACGAAGTGTACATGCAGGAGAAAATTAAATAACTTTGCTAGCCATACCTAAAATATGTGAATGTGCTATTAGTGAAGCTGAATAATGATGTGAATAAATAATCGATTGACTTATTTATCTCGTTAATTATTACTGATTATATGAGCAAATTTTTATATTCGGGGTCTTCAACTTTTTTAAAAATACTTAGTTATTTCAATCCAGAACTTTTTGAGTGAATAATGTCAAAGATAACGAATCTATAATGTTAATACTGACCTGGAGAATATTCTCATAACACAAAGGGGGAAAAAAAAACCTTATTGTTAAGGAGTAGAGGACTCGGTCCCAGAATATGGGATATAAGAACCTGAGGATGCAGGCAAAGTGGACTTCGTTGAGGGCATCGGTACGAAGCGGATCTGGTTCTTTCTGTGACGAAACTTAGGGCTGAGGACTGGTCTTAGGCGGACCTCGGAGAAGCTGAGGTAACACATCTTGAAGCCATTGTACCATACTATCGTTGATTATTACTGATTATATGAGCAAATTTTTATATTCGGGGTCTCCTACTTGTTTTAAAAATACTTAGGACTGGAATATACTTAGGTAGGTAGGTACTTAGTAAGGAATATTTTAATGGTTAGCTAGTAAGATCTCTGTGATCTGTTCATTATTATTATTCATACTAAATTTAATCATTTTTAACCATTTGTAATAAAGCATTTTGTAAAATATCAATTTATATTTATATCATACCTTTTATTTGATCACCACGTTAATTTATTAAAGTACATTACTTATGTGGAGATTCCAATTGGGACAATAGAAAATTAATTGAGTATTTTTGATAAAAGTATGATTTGGTATAACTTCACGCTAATGGAATACGCTCAGAATTGTAAATCGATTTTGCTAACTATTCAACTATAGCGTAACTGGGTGGCGTTTGTGGGTAAGTCAGGTAAATATATAAACGGATACATGTATCCTTAGAAAACATACATTATTTATATATTGCCTTACAGTGTTCTGATACAGTTGTATATCTGATATATTTATTAGCGTATCGGCACACAAGAAAATAAATATATATCCGTCGATTTAAATAAAAACCCTCAGTTCACCGAACCTAGCAATACTCTCCCATTTGTGAAGCAATGGTCAATGAAATGCAGTCCCAAAGTTCACATTGATTTTGAAATTCGTTTACAGTTTTTACTCAAAAAGTGCAAAATCGTCCAGTAAAAAACCCAGCGTTGTACATTTTAATTTTTTTTTTTCCACAAAATTGTGTTGTCTGTCACACTTAAGATATTTTTTAACATTGAAAAGAGACGTAGAACGTTCACCGAAGTTATTGGGTGAATTTTGACTGGCTATTATAGAAGGTTCCTGCTGAATGGCGTAATCTTAAATCTTTTTTTCCGTTAATGCAGTCATTAGATTGTTTCAAGTTAATTTAGCATGCATGTTTTAAAATTAAATTAGATAAAATTGGAGCAATAAAACCGGATTCGTCCAATTTTGTGCAACATAAAATTTGGAAATAAGCTTCCTTAGGTCATGAAAATGGTGGATTAATGGTTTAAATGGCGCAAAACGCAAACAAACACAGAAAATGTACAATAAGACATAAATCCCTTGTCTAGTTATAAGAATAGTTTCTAATTGACGCGGCCGTGGCTTGGAATAGGTCACTGGGTTGCAAAGGGCATGTTCCTAGAGGCAGATCGCTACCATGGACACTGTTTAGTTGTCTACCGCCATGTTCAATCCTCTCTGGGGTCTCTCCTTCATCCAGGTTTCATGACTCCCAAACTGCCTTATAAATTTTATTTGTAGCCCGATTTATGCTAACGGATTTTAGGTTGTCCGGTAGGATCATTCCAAACACAAGCGCCTATCAAGTAAAATACAACTAATATGTACAAATTTCTGCCCCAAGTCTTGTCCACTAGTTTATTTTAATTCCATTCCTCTCCCTATATCCGAGTTAGTACGGTACTTAGGCTTCCATCTCTACAAACGGCTGACCTGCAACACACATAGGAGGCTAAAAAGACAAGAACTAAACAGACGCTTTGGACAACTGTACAGACTACTTCAAAGGACATCCCAACTCTCGATAGAAAACAAATTACTAATTTACAAAGTTATACTTTAAGGCAATCTGGACATACGGAATATAGCTATGGGGGACAGCAAAAAAGTCGAACATCAAGCGCATCCATTCCTTTCAACAATAGCCCCTTATTACGTCAGAAACAAAACCCTTCATGATGACCTTAATATACCGTACGTTGTTGAACTCATCCTTTCCAAGTTCATGAAATTCGCTAGTAACCTATCCAACCACCCTAATCCCTTGGCACAGTCATTGCAATTTGAAACACATCCCTATAATCCTCCTCGGAGGCTAAAGCGGCAGTGGCCTCATGATCTGCTGTAACCATGTGACAGTGGGGGTCCTGGCAATGGTCAGTTTCTCCAATCATGTGCTGAGCGTATGTGGCTCTCGCGCTCTTCGTCAACCTCCACTGGCTCGTATCCAGTGACGCGGCTAACAGAGGAGCGTGGGGGACTTCCCAAGACTCCACTCCTCTTTTGCATGCCAACCATGTGGACTTGGGAGGTCTCTGGGCTGTTTGTAAATACTGTATGAATGCGCGAGTGAATAGAGAATTGTAAATATGGTACGAATGAGATAATTACCTTATTATAATTAATAAGGAAGATTATAATTTTAGCACAGTTAAGAAGTTTCAGTTAAATATGTACAAATAAAACATCTGAAGGAGATGGTGGAGCGCCTAAGTGTGCTATTATTATTAGAAATTTATTCTGAATTCTCTGCAGTTTAAGGACGTTACTAGTGCAGGTCATATTACGCTTAGATTAATCTGGCAATAATTTAATAAATTTTTTCTTTGTATTTTATTAGTGGTTGTGATGTTTTGCAAAGGAACGGCAACAGCAACGAGATGGCAGCCTTGCCTTTTGCTCTAATAGGATTAAGCCTTTATCGAAAATAATGCCAAAGTACTTAACAATCTTGGGCCATTAAAGTTCATTATTGCTCGTGGAATTCATTTTTCTTCCGTTATTATTATGTCATGTCTTCTATGTATTGCGAAATAAAGAGTTTATGTATTTTTTTTTATGATTAATTCAAACTTCTCAAAAAAAAGTGATTAGTGAAATTACAATCTACCTAATTGGGCAAAAAGTAATTGTGTTCTCATTCATACAGTATTTACAAACAGCTCATAGTCCTCCCAAATCCACATGGTTGTCACCTCTCTCGCATGCGATAGAGGAAGCGGAAGTCTTGGGAAGTCCCCCACGCTCCTCCGTCAGTCGCTCTACCGGATACGAGCGAATGAAGGATGACCAAGAGCGCGAGAGCCACAGAAGCTCAGGACATGATTGGAGAAAATGGCCATTACCAGGGCTCCCACTGTTACGCGTTTATAGCATGTCACGAGGCCACTGCCGTTTCAGTCTCCGAGGAGGATTATAGGGATGAGTGGTGCAGTGCAATGACTGTGCAAGGGGATTAGGGTGGTTGGATAGGTTACTATGGAATTTTATGAACTTGGAAGGTATGATTTCAAGTGTATGTACTAAGAGTTGTTTTTTTCCTATGAGATAGGAGCAACATCAACCTCTCTTGTTTTATAGACTTTAAAGCTTAATGATGTCCATAATAAGAGATGACATATTTGATTGGAAATTGTTCCAAACGTAAATACAACGTTACAACTTGCTAAAAATAATTATAGGACGTTAAATAGGCAGTTTTTTTAATTGATTTTGTATTCGGGATTGTGTTGGTGAAATATTATGCATGAAAAGTAATTCTCTTTACCTTTTTTTAGAAAGATATGTTATCTTGTCCAAATTGTTATCTGAACAACGCAATATCTAAATGATGATAGTCTCAGATTTTGTTTTTTTGGAAGTTTTTGAACTCTCTTAGGATTGCACTAATACAAATAGTTAGATAAAAAAAATAAAATAAACAGACGTCCAGTATAAATTTCTGTAGAATAGAATTAGCTACTGATTTGAGTTATTTTGGCAATTCCGACAGATACTTCAAAGGGGCATCGAGAACCTACTTAAAGATAAAAAACAAAAAATATAGGTCACATGTTAAGTATGTTTATTTCCATTTTCTGTTACGAATACTTTGAACTATTTAAAGAATGGTGGCATGAAAAAGGCTTTGAAATGAACGAATCTGTTCTGATTGGTAGGACCCTGCTTATTGACAACTATGTAGTGAATTCGAATGTAGTGTTAACATATTTAGATACATATGTATATTTATCTTTGTTCAGAAATGTTAAATAAAATTAATTTTAAAACTATCGACTTGGTTTTATATAAAAAAATTTCCTTTGTTCTCAATTCCAGGACATTTTTCTTATGTAGCTTTGCAACTTATTCAATTTTCAACAAACTCTTCAATGGTTGTTACTATTTGTTTCTTTATATAATTAAATGCAGAAGAAGTGGAGTCTTGGGAAGCCCCAGCGTTCCGTGTCACAGGATACGAGGCAGTGGGAGAGGCTGACCAAGAGCACGAGAACCACAGGCGCTCAGGATATCATTGGAGAAACTGGCCTTTATTAAAGCCGTAAGTTTTATTTAAGTTACAAAAAAAAACTTATTATCGAATATTCGAAATGAAAAAAATAAAACAAGAAAAGTACATATGAAATGTGCTATAGTACCAACTAATAAACTTTATTGTAAAATAAAGTGACATATATTAATAGAGGGTCGCGCATCCTCCGTTCAACAAGAATCATCTGTGCATGGTGGGACTCCCTACGTGACGATAACCTATTAAACGTAATTTAGTTTTATATGAAGCAGTTTTTCCCCCTGACTATGTAAAATGAGCCACTCACAGTTCAATTATATATTCATTTAGATTTTTAAAATAAAAAAATATATATGGGTTATGGAAAAAAAAAACAAAAAAAAAACTTTATTAACAATATGAAACTCCAATGATGCAATGAGCAATGACACAGTTTAATAGACTGTGTTAGATACTTCCCCATTCCATATTAATAGTCTGTAATATTAACGACATTGAAATCATCTATTTCAAAAGGTAATGAGCAAATATTATTAAATCCTTCGCTTTAGATAGAATATTACCCAACGACATGTTTCAGTAATGTGTCAACAACATTAGGGATCATATTTCCTTATGCTATCTCCAGTAAAACTACACCCCGATAGCGTTGTTGTTACATAGGAAGTGCTGACCTTCGGTCAATGACTAGAACCGCGTTTCCTACGTCTCGTTATGAAAATTATTTTTATTATCATATAATATTATACTCACTACTAGACTCTGATCTGATATGAAACAGTTATTATAAAACATTTGTTCCCAGCAGTTTTTATATATATATATATATATATACTATAGCAGAGATATATTTTTTATTCAAAGAAAAAGATACATTTTAAATATTCGTTCTTAGCTCAAGGTTAGAGTTTTTGTTGGTGTTCAACAGCCTTGTGATAAAATGTCGTAAGAGGCGACAGCCAAGGAATTTACAAATCGATGATGTACCGAGTTAAGGTCCTACTGCGCATATAGGAAAAACGTGAGTAATGAAGTTGATATGTCAGACAGGCTGATGTTATAATCAAGTAGACTTAACTATAAAGGCTTAAGACTATATACTATGCATAATAATATATATAACTATAAACTATATATACTTGAGAGGTGGAGAGAAAACTTTACTTATTTAAAAAAGTAAAAAATGTCTGATTTTTTTTAGTATAATTTAATATAATTTAAACATTTTAAAGACCATAGTTGATATCTATCATAAAGAGCATCCTATTAGGGAATACAAATGAGTTACATTATTTTCTAGTTTTCCTTTTATTATATGGCACCTTTGTCAAATTCCTTGTCTCTAGCTTGACAGGGGACTCACTGAGTACACGATTGAAAAACATAGGGATTTTTGATTTTGAAAAAAAAAAAACCAACCAACATAAAACCAGAATCCCCAAAAAGGATATAATTATAATTTTTAAAGGAACTAGATCGGACATCATAAATATATTACACGATGATAGGAAAAGAAGTCACGTTTTTTTTTCTTCATATCTCCTTGTTATTAAAAATTATGGAATTCAATATTAATGAGTCTATTTACTGTAGGTCAATATTATATGTCCTGTAGCTTGGCTATAATTTATACAATTTTACACTGCGATTGGCGATTGTTACAAAAGTATAATGCACATTATACATTCACCGTCTATATGTGTTATGTCATGTTTAAAAAGTGATGGTGCTCACCATATGAATCATAAAACTAACTCACATCAAACAAACAATATCTTAATCAAATTTTCCTCTTTAAGTGTGTTGCCATCGATTGATAATTTTTTAATATGGAAGCCTTCTTGTCTACTTGATTACACGAGAGTGGCACAAATTTAAATTTTGGTCTACTTAATATAGAACTAAACAACTAAATATAAATATTAAAAATAGCAATTCATTTGAACATTTTTTTGAGGGAAATTGATTGACACAATTGACATGAAAATATCTAATGAATTATAAATATAATCAATTTTTTTTTTTAAATATGTTTTGAAATGATGATGAAAATTGAAATTGTGAACGTGTTTATAGTCCTATCATACCACACAACACAAAATTTAATATAATCTGATGTTTATTTTATGCGTGATGGTTTCATTCATATTTCCCATCCATTAATGTTTCAGTTTTACTAGCGTACCCTTTAAAAATAACTTGTTTCCAAAAATGAAAAGTATATTTACCATACCATGTAAATACAATATGAATTGTAAATTAAAACTTAAAAAAAAATTTTCTTTCTTCTTCTTCCAAACATGGTCCAAGAGTTGTTTCCCCAAAGGATAAATGTCTGGATTTAGGGTCATTCTGGACGATTTATATATGATTTATTAAACCCTCTCAATAACTCATCGTTCATCTTTATTATTAAAATCTTTATTAGTAAAACATTTGTCTCATATTCACTTGGTATTATATAAGATACGATGCTTTGAATATTTTTTTCATGGCGTAGGGCGTATGTGGGCAACAGCCGGCCCGCGGGCCGGATCCGGCCCGCTGTAAGATTTGATCCGGCCCGCGAGACATTTTGAAAAACCCAATTTAAAAAAAAAAAATACACTACTTACTCATACTCATGGAATCAAGTGAGCGAGCAAGCCGAGTGGCGGTGATCATCAAAGAGTGAGGCGGCAAACATCAAAGTTCAAAGCCATTGATGTTTGCCGCCACACTGGCGGCGCAACAAAGGATTATTGCTTCGCAATTGTATTGTTCTACACTAGACGATTCTAGATCATTCCTTCATTTTGCCTATATAAGCGGGTGGATGGCCGGAACTTAGTTCAGTCCTATTCGAGCTACCGTGGTGATAAGTTTGCTTTGTGACTTTGTGTGCATCTTGAGTGCTTACTAATTATACCTATTTTCTTATTAAGTTTATCGAACGATAAGTAAATGAAAATGATGTCTGGTGGAAGGAAACGAAAAGTAGATGCAGAGGGTCGCCAGTTTCAAGAAAAATGGACTGAAGAATTCTTCTTTATCTTGCACAATGGTAAGCCTATTTGTTTGATGTGTAATGAATCCATTTCGGTGATGAAAGAATTCAATATAAAGAGGCATTACTCAACTAAGCATCCTACGCTGCTCTCACTGACAGGACAAATAAGAAAAGACAAAATCCAGAAACTTACCGCAAATTTGGAAAAACAGCAGCAAATATTTCATAGACAAAGAACACAACTTGATAATGTTGTGAAAGCTAGTTTTATAGTTAGTTCAAAATTGGCAAAGTCATTGAAACCATTTGCCGAAGGAGAATTTATCAAGGAGTGTATGTCAGAAGTTTGCAGTGTTTTGTGTCCTGAAAAGAAAAATGAATTTGAAAAAATTAGTTTGTCAAGACGAACCGTTGTACGACGTATAGAAATGATGGCTAATGATATAAAAACAACATTGACTGGCCGTATGACTGGTATTGAATCATTTTCCATAGCATTAGACGAGAGCACCGATTTGTCTGACATAGCTCAACTGGCTATATTTATTCGAGGTGTTGATAAAGAATTCACTATTACTGAGGAATTGCTTGCTTTACAGCCGCTAAAAGGAACCACTACAGGAGAGGACATTTTTAATGAAGTTCAAAAGGTATTCACAAGTTTTGGCTTGCCATGGTCGAAATTAGTTGGAGTATGCACAGATGGTGCACCTTCTATGGTCGGCTTACGTAAAGGTTTCATCGGAATTTTGAATGAAAAAGCAACTGAATTAAATGTGCAAAAAGATGGTTTGATAGTCCTTCATTGCATTATCCACCAACAGAACTTGTGTTCTAAGTCCATTCGACTCCAGAATGTTATGAATGTGGTAGTAAAAACCATCAATTTTATTCGATCCCGAGGGCTTAACCATCGTCAGTTCAAGGCGTTTTTGGATGAAATATCAGCCGAGTATGACGACGTAACATATTATTGTGAAGTCAGATGGCTAAGCAAAGGGAAAATGCTGAAACGGTTTTACGAGCTTAGAAATGAGATAGCAGAATTTATGCAAATAAAAGATAAACCACTATCTGAATTGAGTGACGCAAAATGGATATGTGACTTAGCATTTCTTGTCAACCTTACAGGCCATTTGAATGATTTAAATTTGAAACTTCAAAAACAAGGACAGTTAGTAAATGATTTGTACAGCCATTTGAAAGCGTTTCAGAACAAAATCCGCTTGTGGGAGGCACATATGCTGTCTGGTAACAGTTACCATTTCACCACGCTCTCTGCGTATGAAAATATTGCTTACGCTCAATATGCTGAAGAACTCAAGTTACTGTCGGAGCAATTTTCGATCAGATTTAGCGATTTCAAACACATGGAAGACTGTTTCAATTTATTTGCTACTCCAACAAAAAGTAATGTACAAAATGCTCCAATACACTTGCAAATGGAGTTGATCGAGATTCAAGAAAACTCACTCCTAAAATCTAAATTTGAAGACGTGGAGTTGTGCGATTTCTACAAAAAATACCTCGAAGAAGACCATTTTCCGCAGCTTAGAAAATTTGCAAGAAGATTGATTTGTGCGTTTGGCAGTACTTATAAATGCGAACAGTTCTTTTCATTGATGAAAGTTAATAAATCAAAACATCGTACAAGGCTGACTGACGATAATTTGGAAAATTCTTTACGTCTTTGTACCAGTGGAATTAATCCAAACATCGATGAATTAGTTTCCCAAATTCAAGCTCAAGTGTCTCATTGATTTCGGTGTCGCTATTTAACTTTCGTAGTTTGTAACAATTCTAAATTTAACGATTTAATTTAATGCTGTAGGTACCTATTTTTTCATTTCATTTTGTTATTTTAATAAATTGTGTTGTAATAACATTGTCGTATTATTTCATGGCTGACTGATATCTATCGCTAAAAATTATGAACACTACTTTAAAATGCACTACTTTTAAACGCGGCCCGCGAACGTATTTGCACACTAAAGTTTGGCCCATAACATGTCAAAGGTTGCCCATACCTGGCGTAGGGTATCGGAAAAAAGAAACACACAGAAAATTGCCTTGTATAATACAATTAACTTTGCACATTTTAAATAGTAAGTTATATTATTTTTTGTAAAACTATCTTTTGGTATTTATCTCACTATCCCCTTACGTATAAACCTAATTTGCAGCATTTTTACATGATATGCAGTAGGCTGAAAAACCTAGGTTAATCGCTTGAATTGCTGAAACGCAGCACGTCCTTGTAGCAAACCTTGAGACGCCTCGTGCTTTAAATCAGCATATTAATTTCCTGTGTATAGTCATATAACTATATATATGTATTTTTTATTTCTAGCCCCTTTAAATTCACAGATAGTTATACACACTTATAGATCCTCAGGTGAATCTATTTACAAATTATTTTTGTATTTCCTGTAGCGTCACTACATTATATACAGGTTTTGTTATTTTATAATAATTATATAATGGAATAAATAAGTATAATGTTACACATTATACGTGACTGGACTGAACTGACTTTAATCAAGGTGATGAGGCTCACCTTAAGAATCAAGGACTTACTATTAACTAACTTACTTATTAATTCTCAACCTAATTTTACCCCGACAGTCTGTTGCCATCGATGCGGGAGGGGTGGTGGGGTCATAGTGTCAAACACTGAGTTTGGTGGGTGCTGCAACGAGTCAAAAAACTTTATGTGTCTCCGGTGGATGAACTCACCCACCGACGGCACATCAAGCAACGGGTGGGTGTAGGCTGGTGTTCTTTATATTCTCTTTCGAGAGAGGTTTGTCGGTCCACTTTTCTCATGATCCCATTCTGGAAATGTTGGAGACATTTGGCTGTATTGTCAGTCAAGTGGGTAAATAGCGGGGCACCGTACAGCAGAGCTGGCCGGAGGACACATTTATATATCATCAGTTTGACAGGTTGGGAGAATTAGCAAATGCGAAAGCCGGTAAGACCTGTGTTGTCTATTCTATTACTAAAATGAGTAGAGAAATGGAGATGCCTATCCATGTGTATATATATATTCATTGGTTCTTATTCAACGCCAGCCAATATCATAATTATTAATTAACTATACATATTAGGTATGTGCTTATATTTATTTCTAATTTATATTAATCTTAAATTTATAATGAATTTTTTTTTTCTAATGGTATGCAATTTTGTAATTGACTTCGCACTGTCTTACTTACAACCGATTCTTTATTGTACACTTGTGTAAAGTGTATTAAAATGTAACGGGATAGGGGAAAGCAATGGTTTAACTAAAACAACCGAAGACTGGGGTTTTCAAAATTTAAAATCAAGGTTTTCTTAAATAGAGATAAAACTAAAACTAATTATGATTTATGTTTCTTTAGAAATAAAAATAGATACAAAAACAGTCATAGAACAGAAGAAAAGTATTACAGTTGGAGTGTATTCAGGAAAATATATACCAATAGCAATATGCTCATTTAAAACCCTTCAAATTACCAAACAATGAAGAAATACTGCGTGCTTAATGGACATTTATAAACATACGAAACATTAATTATTCACGATTGAAAAGTGTGTTAAATCTCTTCTTGTTGACTTGTATATGTGAGGCTTTCAGAACAAAAGCTTACGCGCCATATCGTTTTAAATGAAATGTTTATTTATTGATGAAATGAAAAATTCACTAAGCTTTTCAGAGGAGTAATGAAGTTCTTATTTATAAACATTAATTATTTTATAATTATATACTAACCATTAGGTTAATTCACTCTCTTTAGTTTTAATTTCAGTTTTAGAACCACACAAAAAAAGTTGTGGAAACTGTAATATTTTGTTTGTCATCATGGACTCATGAACAGTCCAAATTCTTTTCTGATTTGGAAGATTAACAGAAACTGAGCATATCAAATGAAAATTCAGACTCAAATCAAAACGCAAGAACTGAAAAAAAATTAGGAATTCCAGCAAAGTATATGCAACCGAAAACATGCCTTGCAATTCCAAATGACAATTCACTTAAAAAAAACAAAACATCTCAACAGTGAAATAACATGAATTTTGCTGGAACTTATAGTAAAAAAAATACCTTCAGTAGAATTTCAAATCGAGTATCTAGGGACTAAAAATATATTATTTTTGGAGTATTTAATAGGCAAATAACCAATATTTAAATATCTGGAAAAATGGTTACAAATAATAAATTTTTGTGATTCAAAAGTAATTTTACCTATATTAAATAATTTCTCATTTAATATAGTCACTATTAGAGACGAAAAATCCACATTAAGTCCTAGACTTAAGAATTATAAATATGTATGAACCCTACAGTCATATGTACACCGAATGTATCATAAATATTTTAAAGTATTAATAGCGGAGACCAACCTTGGATTATGTAAAAACCTAGAAGTGAAGTAACCGATGAACAAAGAGACCGTGAGGAAAATATGAATAAACACATAAATAAAAGAAAAATTGAGAAGTTTTATAACAAATGCATAGAATTTTCTTTACAACAACGAGAATTGTTTGCAAGTAATTTATTTAAGTAAAAATCGAAAATTTACTTCTGTTCTGAAAGCCTAAGTAAAATCTACTTTCTACGCCCCTGAATTCAGTTTATAAGTTAATCGGTGGATACCGTGTAATTAATTTCTCCCGGCTACAAGTTAAATGACCTCTTACGGAAGTCTGTCGTACAGTAAAGAACAACTCTACAACAGAACATGAAATTCCGAGAAAATGTGAATACGACATACATTTTAATTTTTTCAATATTCCCTCGTGGTTGGCATTTAGGATTTTGAGTAGCGTATTAATTCAGTTACGACAGTTATATAATAGTAATTGTTAGCTGAAATGTGTACTTCAGTTGAGACATATGGTCTACCCTTTGTTTGTCTTTTATCCCCTCCTACAAACCCTTTGCTACCTGCTAGGGCAAAAGATACCGACACTTGTGCTTTAGCCTTCCTAAAAGAATGTCCTAGAGCTGTAATTGATTGATATTTGTATATATACCAGTGTTTTGATTGTTATTCATACTAAAGTTTTTTAAAATACTCTCCTCAAACAAGATTATTTAACTGACGAAGGGATCAGACAAAGAAGCCGATGACTCCTAAGCAAAAAGCCAACGCATTATTGTTTCATTTCCACAGGAACCGGTTAAATGATAAGAAGATTTAAATGCTAGACAGTTTAGGACAACCGACAGAGGTTATATATCAGATGCACAGAATCAAAAATTTGAATATTTCTGACACATGGAAGGTGGGAATTTCAAAAACCTTAGGCAGGAATGATCTCTGCTGTGAATGTCGAGAACAGGAAGATCAAGCTAACCATGTCGATAAATATACTGTTTGCACTCCCAAAAAAATTTCACTCTCATTAAGTGAAAATTTGATTGGCAACCCTGAAGGAAGAGGTTCTTCTTTCAAACAACTGCTTGAGCGAGTGTCTTTCTTGTTTGTCTGGATCTGTGAAAATATATATACAAACCTTTAAACTATGCAGCTTCTTTAACATCATAAAAGTTAGTACACATGTGGAATTTTACCTTTAAAATTTCAGATATATTAATTACATTTTCGTAATCCCAGAAAATTATATCAGAAGGTTGCCCCCCCCCACCAAGGTTTTTACCTTTCACATTTTTTTGTTTAACAATTTCTGCGTCCTTTATTTTGTTAATTTTAGTAATTAGCACGATAACCCCCGCTCCGTTCCCCTATCGATGGCAGAACGCAGTTGAAGGAGGAACGCTTTAGTCTATTATGTTTTAGTTTTAAGTTTTAGTACGTAAGTTTTACCAAATTTGTAAACCGAAGGTGAGCCCCATCACCTAGTCCAGTCTATTGATTTTGTAATTTTTAACTGTAAAAAGAAAACTGTTTTTGTAATTCTACCCTCCTTTAAATGGATGTTATGCTATACAGGAAAAGGAGCCATAAATGTGTAAATTTGTTCATTTGTTTGTAGAACTATTTAATTAAAGGGGTTTTGAAACCAAAAAAAAAATTCAGCGTACACAAATTGGCAAAGCGGCATTGCCGGTGGGGCACCAATAGTTTAATGTTTACTTCTGATTTTACTCACTTCATGCTGGGCTACATAGCCATCATTAAAATATTACAATAGCGGAAAGTACAATTTGTACCTAGTACACCCGATAATAAAGAAAATGAGTCAATAGGATGGTCCGTTGATTTACACGAAGGTTTTATATATGTACATCATAATTTTCAGCTAGTCTGTTCCGTATCGATCCCAATCAAGAATAGCGTGGCTGTCTTCTGCTCGATATCATTGCTCCGATAAGCATCTACGTTAGTGCATTAGGCATCGAACAGTCAGTCTCTCACTACCTTCCTGACTCCATCCGCCTTTCTAGGCATTCCACACCCCATATCCTTCTCATACATCCTTCAAATAGGGGTCTCCCCTTAGTGAAAGGCACTTTCCAGCCAAAAATAATTTTCCTTATTTTTCCCACATTCCTATTTTTTATAATTTTGAGAGCTTAGGGAAAAAAAAAAAAAAAAAAAACAGTCAGTCAGTTGGTTTTTCATTATAATATATCTCCAAGGATACAATGCGGTAATTTTAACGTAACAATGCCAGGTTTTTATTTAATTCTGAAGAAACATCGTAGCAAAAGTATATTCCTTTCTCATGACGGAAAAAAACCCAGTAACAATTATTACAGTAACGGTGTATTCGGAGAAATTAACTCACTACAATAATGCAATAAAAAAAAAAAGAAAAGTGAACTGGTAATTTTGAAAAGAGGTCAACAGCAATTATGTCTGATGGCTCATTTATATCGGACTCTAACTCTCTCCGAATTTCGGCACGTTATTCCACTTCAAAAAACCGTTGGTATTCTCAACCATATAATTTATTAACAATAATAACATACCTATTTGAAATATTTATCAGTTACCTCGAATCTCCTTTTCGAATTATAAAAAAGTCCAATATAAAATTTTGTCAAAATGTTTACAATATTTGTGGTTCGTTTGTCACAGGTTTCTAGTTATATAATCGATAACAATGACAGCTAAGTGACATAACAGAAACAAGTCGATTACGTATATCATATAATTTTCTAACTATTGCATTTCATGCATATTTTATTCAGTTATAAAAATTATTTTATGAACTAAATAATGCATAATTAACATTTACCTATAGCGGTCCTTGATTAAATATTCTAATGGGGTTGCAAAACCCACCCACGACCCTCTTAAAATCACCCTTAGTTACGTCGTTAGCTTTCTGTTAAAGGAAGTAGGGTCTGAACAGCATTATATTACTCACATATATTTATTACTCACTGTTTCTATGACATAATATCTGAGATTATTATCTTCTCTACCAGCAAAAAAATATAATTGGTTTTTAAATTAACACAAATAAATACATACAACTTTGTTATATAGATCCCTTTCATATACTTGAAAATAACTTTGAATTGTCCTTAAAAGAAGAAAAAAAGGATTCTGGCTTAAAGTGGGGTTACGTCGACAAGTTCGCGCTTGCTCTTTACGCACACTCATTCAAAATACAGACCTAATAATGACTTTAAAAGTAAAATTCTCACATTACCAGACGATGTGTATTCATCCGCCGTGAAAAATTGGCCGTCTCGTACAAAATATCGCTTCTTTGGATAATTAGTAATCCGTTCCTCGCGTCAGAGGTGTAAAATAACTCAGAAAACAATTTAAAAATGTTTATTAATTATTTTGTTTATTTCATTAAGGTTTTGAACTAATGTTACCCTTTCGAATTTTAATTTCAAAATATTATAGCACTGATAAACAATGACGAAATCAATTACTCAACTATTGAGGATGTTGCTATATTCATTGCGAGCTGTTCGTTGCTGGCACACAATTTCCCTTATCAATGTTACACTACTTTTCTTGGTGCATGGACTCCATCGATCGACCCAAGCCAAGCAGACACACGAGTGACTACTGACCCTTATGTGTCTATCCACTCAGTACAACCTTCCTCAACATCTTGTTCACTGGTATATCTACTTATATTTTAGTCAAATTACGAATGCCTCAAATCACTTTGGAAGTCCCCCCCCAAAAAAAAATTAAGTCATTTGTGATAATTGATTGACTACAAGTAGTACGCGCGCTAGTTTCAGGTGTGGTTTTGCTATATGAAATTATCGATTCAACAATAAAATAAGTTGAACAAACAGAAATTAATCGCTGGCCTTCTAAAAATTATCTGCAGATCTAGTGTGATCTCCTTCCTGTAGAAATAATGGATCAAAGGAGATATTTAGGAGATGGGAGTGATTGTTAAAGAAGGATAAGACACTTCTGATGTCCACATACCTTTTTTTTTTTTTTTTTTTTTACGAACCTATTCAGAGGACAGTTCCTCAAGAAGGCTTTCACTGGGACCCTGTGATTGGTCCGGGATTGCTTCTCAAAACCCTCTTAATTCGAGGTTTCCCCGACAATCTGTGGGACAGACTCCAGGGACAGTTTTCGTTGACTCTGGTGCGCACATCCCGGTGAAATTGGGATTATTGCCCCGGTGAGCGCACCTACCGAATAAATTCTATTTAAAAAATAGCCTTATCACATAGCAATATTACAATAAATATCTTACTAACAATACCGGGGGCTCCCGCCGGTGGAAGTTCTCGTCGACCCGGCACTGCCCGGTGGCATCAGAAAGAGGTAAATAAACAAACCTGTGGTGTTTGACCTTTGCTGGAAGCCTAGTCGACGGACAGCTTAATTCGTATTTTTATTATTGATCTGACTCCATAAGATCTTAGAAGGTGCACCCCGACAGTGCACTATGTTCAGGAGAAGAGGCACAGGCTAGGTTTTATAGGTAGTTTACATGGTCTTGGAATGACTACGAGTTCACGCTCGGTATCTGAGGTTAGGCGATAACCGTCCAGATCCCAAAGAATGCGCTAGTATCAGCGAGATGTGGCCAAAGAATCCCACTAGGAAGGTGTGAGGTCTGACAACACCAGACTAAAACATAGCAAGGTTAGGAAAGAGAGATGCAAAGATAGTTAAATAAACAAAGCCACGGTTCGAGAAGAGCACAAGTGCCAGTGCAGAGAGAGAGAGAGATGAGTGTTCACTTCAAATGCCTGATTCCGACTGTCTGAAAAAGCTCAGAAGTTCTGTCCTATATAGGCAGGTCATTCCTGCCTACAGCGAAGCAGAGAGTTTTATTTCGGCCAATCCAACGTCAGTTTATTTTGGGGACAATCAGAGGCCGGGCTATGCCGCAGTCTATGCCCTATTTACCACTTTATCTCACCACTAGCTAAACTAAAATACAAAAACCTGCAACCTATTTCCTAAACCTTAATAAATAGTTAATACCACCTAATCTAGTTACATTATTATTATGCATCGCCATTTTAGGTTGTATTCAGTCTATACTCGCCTGATGTCTGAAAACCACTTGAACGAAACCTCCTTAACATAAACCCTATTGCCTAACTTTTACTGAGAGATGTGATCCCCACGACTACGCCATGACAGCAACAGATGACAGCAAATCCATACTCCAAGAGAACTAAAAAAAAAAATGTATCGACCCTGCACGTTCCTCTCGGCAATAAAAACAGTTTTTCGGTGACTCTTCTCGCATATTTCATTCCCTAAAATTACTACAACTTACTACTAATACTGGACGCAGGAAATTTCTCTAAATGGAGATAAGGTGAGCCCCATCACCTAGTCCTGTCTATTTTGATACTGTACTTTTAACTTCAAAAGGAAATGTTGTATTGGATAATTCTACCCTCCTTCAAATGCGTCTGCGTATGCAGCAAGAGGAGAAATTTTGTAAATATTGCTCATTGTATTTGATCATCTGTTTGTAAAAAATGTTAAATAAAAAGAGGTTTTGAAAAAAAACGCAGGAAACCCTTAATTGTGTTGTGTTGTATCACACTTGAATTTATTTATATTCATTCGATGTATAAATAAAGAGAGCAAAGTAGTGGACCTTTGAAGTAAACATGACCACCATTCAGGAGTGTTTATTTGTTCAAAATGGGCACTAGGGGTGTATTGTCAGTGGATTTTATTTCGTAAAAAAAAAAAAAAATTAAATAAAAAAGTCGCTCACACGTGTTTGTCGTTACACAAATACCCACATAACTTATTTTGAAAACTGGCTTGTATGTAAATGTGGTATTTTCTAGAATACTTAAATGTTTTGTTGTTTTCCCATACTAAGATTTTTTTATGTCCACTAAGGTTTTTATTATTAAAAATGAAATATGTAGATTATTAAGCCATTTTTGTTTAATCAACTTCTCTTTAAACAGACACGAACTAAATTTACGAACGAAATAGGTTCTAGAACGAAGCATTTTCCGAACCTATGTTTAGAAAATAGCCTAGCGTCAAAGAATGTTGAGGGCGCAATCTGTGGTCTCCTCACCAAACACTTTTTTTTTTCATTTCTATTCTTTCATTAAAGATAATTACTGCGTCAAAGGTCATCTTAGCCAGTAATTTCCAATGAACCCGCCGAGAGCAATTAACTGGACCGAACAGTGATATATTTTTTTTTTTAAATTCAACAATCTTTATTGTGATAAAATTGCAGTATTTTATTGGGCAATAAGTAATCATGATCAATGTTCTCATTCACACCATATTTACAATTACGCTTATTCTTACAGTATTTACAAACAGCCTAGGAACATACAAAATCCACATCGTTGACACCTCCTTCGCATGGGGAAGAAGTGGAGTCTTGGGAAGTCCCACACTCTCCATGTCACCGGGTACGAGCCATTGGAGGCTGACCAAGAGCGCCAGAGACACAGACGCTCAGATATGACTAAACAAACTGGCAAGGACTCCCACTTATAGCAGGTCACGGGGCCGCTGCTACTTTGCAGTATGTTACGCAAGAATGCTGTTTTAAGTTACTTAAAATTTCTTCAGTTTTTCTCGTTAGAAATAGATTTAGCACCATAACCGTCCACGAACAGATGATATAGTACATGTAGCAAACTAATATCCCATAAGGCCTATCCTGCCTGGAACCGCCAACTTGCAATTCACATGATGCAAACAATGGAAAGTAAGGTTTTCTTCTCATACGCTAATGAAATTCGCCTGTGCAATTTCGACGTAGCCTTTGTGGTTTGGTATCAGCTTTTGCCTTATGTTGTCAGCCAGTGGCGAGATAACAACCCACGCCCCCACTTTATCTTGTTAGGAATTCATACATATGTATCTCCGACTGCATCCTGTAACGTCTGCCAACGCTAAACCAACCATTCTACTATGCTACAGTTTAGAGAGCACTGAGTGGGAATATTATCGTCTCATGAGCTTCATTCGCAGGGAAAATAGACACGGATATTTAGATTTTATCCTTAAGTTAAACAATCTTATGTAGAGGAGTCTTTTAAAAGAAAAGAAAGAAAAGCTTTATTATGAAGTACAATCAAAACACTGGTATATACAAATATTAAGAGTTACGTTACTACACACTGGCTGGAAGGTCTAGGAACGAGAAAGGTGAGACATATATGAATAAGAAAAGGATAGTTCTGGGAAGTAAGGAGGGGTGCGGTTGCTCACTTAAAAATAACAGGAACCATCAGTGACTTCCACGACGAGCACAACTCGGATTCCATCGTAATTAATCCATTTTGAGAACTCCCTTACCCCCTCTGTTTGCCACGCTACTAAATTCAATATTTTCAAAATTAGAATGTTTATTTTCTAATATTAAAATTCTAACTAATGTCAAGATGTAGGTTACTGTTGTGTATTAGTACTTATGTATACTTAGGATTCTTTATTTGTTTTTGCATGTAAATCTGGATATATGTGTACTTACATATTTATGTGTTTTTTTCTCCCTTCATATCCCCTTGTTATTACAAATTATGGAAATCAGTACAGATTACATAAATGAATACATTTACAATAGGTAATTATATGTCCTGTAGCTTGTCTACATTTTATACAATTTTTAATTATTTTACATAGAGATTTGTGAGTGTTACAAAGGTGTAATGTATATTATACATTCATTGTCTAAAACTGTTTAAAAGTATAAGCACCTTATGAATCATAAAACTAACTTACACCGAACAACAAAATCATAAACCGACAGTCTGTCGCGGGAATGGAGGTGGGGGCATAGTGTTAAACACTAGGTTTGTTAGGTGCAGCATCGAGTCAAGAAACTTGATGCGTCTCCGGTTGATGAACTCACCAACCGATGGTACACCAAGCAACGGGTGCAGGTCAGGTTTCTTAAATCCTACGAGAGAGGAATGTCTGACCACTCATGATCCTATTCTGAAATTGTAGGAGACTTTTAGCTGTATTGTTAGTCAAGAGAGTATATAGCGGAGCAACGTACAAGAGCTGGCCATGAGGCCCTGCCGCTCTAGTCTCCGAAGAGGATTGTAGGGATGAGTGGCGCAGTTTCCATCAATGCGGGAAGGGAGGTGGGGCCATAGTGTTAAACACTGGGTTTGTTAGGTTGTGCAACGAGTCAAAAAACTTTATGTGTCTCCGGTGGATGAACCCATCCACCGACGGCACACTAAGCAACGGGTGCAGGTCGGCGTTCTTTAACCTCCAGAGAGAGGTATGTCTGACTACTTTTCGCATGATCCCATTCTTAAATTGCTGGAGACTGTGAATAAGTGTGAGTGCGTGCGTTAATATTAAGAAAGCTAATGATATTATACAAAAATAAAGTTTTTAGATGATAAAACTGGAAATTGCACATTTAATATCGCGAGTCAATTTTTTGTTGTTTTTTTTCCTTCAACATTTTTGCTATCTAAAGTTTTGGTTAAAGTTCGAAAATGCAAGTTATCTTGGTTATATTTTATGTTGTACATCGGGCACTCATATCAGCTCCGGACCTGATCTAGGTCGTTACCAAACAATTTGTGTTGGAGGTCCGGTTGGTAATGCCCCTTGGGAAATGATTGCGGTTCAAGATCCTGGTTTCAAAATCAGAATCTCAAACTACCTATTGACATTCAGGACAACTCGCGAATGAGCCTATTTCGAAATCATGTTGCCCACCCTCTACGTCTGAAAAACATGATATTTTGCACAGACGTCCCATCAATCAATTAGTAATTAAAATATAAATAGTTTGTTATGACATTCATTAAGTTATTTAAATTAATAGTCTTGTCTCACTAATAACTTTATTGGATTCGTTCGTGTTTTTTTTTTCAAAACTAGAAACTCTTGTATACCCACCTGTCTTGGTTTTTGTGTTTCCTGTTTAAGCTTATAAGGATTTCTATTTGATATTGCGAAGGCACAAAAAATAAATCCATCTCCATAAAATATGAATAAATAATAGATAACATGAAGCGAATAAAAAAAATATTTTTTTTTACCCTAAATCATTATTATGACACAGGTTTTTTCCTCTAAATAAAAACAATTTTAATTCTGTATGCATTTCTAAAACTAATAAAAACGAAATAAATTATAATAATTGTAGATAAATGTACGTAATGAATTTTCAATCAACGTCTCTCCCTTTCTCTACAATTTTAGAGGGGCCATAAAGTTAAAAATCTTGATTTTCTCATTAACAATTAAGTTGTGTCAATGACTTTTTAACTATACTTTATTGTATGTATATCATTAAAATAAGTCATAATTTTCATTAAAATTGTGTTCGGAATCTTAACTAAAACAGTATGTTTTTTTTTTAAAGGCGTTGTATTTTTCGTTAAAACATATTTAAATAACGCAAGAAGAAAGTAAAAACTAATCCAAAGCAAAAATGACTTACAAAATAATAATATATTTATTTAAAATAGTTACCAATGGAAGAAAAATGCATTGCTCTGAGTCTAATATTGGCAAAAGTAAAAAATGAGCGAAGACGATTTTACTAGTTAAAGTCCCTCTAGAACAGCACATATGAAAAATTTGGCACAGATAATTCTAACAGTTGGGATTTTCAACATTCGGTCAAAATTTTCACGGCTACGTCTCATAATTGCATATACGTGATCTGATGTGTGTTGATCATTGTTGGACATTTGGAGATCGGCTTAAACCAAAATCCATGCCATAGAGTACAGACAATTAGTTTTTAGGGTCACAGGTCGTGGTGCCTCATCTGCATTTGGCCCCAAGGGTTCGCCCTACCAACCATTAAGGAATTTCTGTTAAGTTTGAAGGGACTTGTTAGAAGCGGTTACCAATGAAAACCACATTTTCATATTTTATGCTTTTCTTAAGCACAAAAAGGAGATATGTTGGCTTGTGAGATATGTGAAACCCACTAAGCCATAGGCGAGGGTAGATAAAAGAAAAGTAAATTGCAATAACTTAATTCGACGAAATAATAAAATGTTAGTACCAAAGAAGTTAAAACAAAAAATGTTTAATCAGCGTTTTCCCCAAGTCCTATTTGTTGACTTTGAGTGTTTCACTTGTAACTGGCTCCACGATATCAAATTTCTTATTATGAAACTTCTTTATTGTGATAAAATTACAATCTGCCTTATTGTGCAATAAGTAATTGTGAACACTGTTCTTATTCATACCGTATTTACAATTTTCATTTACTCGCTCATTCATACAGAATTTACAAGCAGCCCAGAGACCTCCCAAATTCACATGGTTGTCACCTCCCTCGCATGAGAAAGAGGAAGCGGGAGTCCTGGGAAGTCCCCCACGCTCCTCCGTCAGGGCGAGAGCCGCATAAGCTCAGGACATGATTGGAGAAACTGGCCATTGCCAGGACTCCTATGCATTCATAGCAGGTCACGAAGCCAGTGCCGTTTTAGTTTCCGAGGAGGATTGTAGGGATGAGTGGTGCAGTGCAATGACTGCTAGGGGAATAGGGTGGTTGGATAGGTTACTATGGAATTTCATGAACTTGGAAGGGATGAGTTCACGAATGTAGAGTATATTAAGATCGTTATGAAGGGTTTTGTTTCTGGCGTAATAAAGGGCATTGTATAAAACGTAGCCAAGCTATAGGATATATTATTACGTACTGAAAATTGATTTATTTATGTAGAATCTAAACTGATTTCCATAATTTATAATAACAAGGGTATATGAAGGAAAAAAAATAAATAGGGACTTTGTTCCCATCAATATTCGTCATCAAGTCTTTCAATTTTTAAATTTAGACGTTACCAGCTCCTTATCTGCCTCAAATCTAAAAATTCATAATTAATCATTACAATTATTATTATTTTTCATTAGTTTTATTCATTCCATTTTTTTTTTAAATACTTTCCAGCAACCTTTCACACTCTTTTACCTGGTATTAATTCCTGTATTCTCTTTATGTTCCCAGTTGACATTCACTTCTAATACTTTATGTTATTTGATGCAATATTATAAAGTTATGTCAATGAGGTGACCCTATATGTACATAGGGGCCTTTATCATTTATAAACTTATCATACCAGTGTTAGTGTATAGCTTCATAGTGTTTTTTGTGTACCTTTTCGTTATTGTCAGGGTCAATATCCCTGAATAAAGTGTTGTTGTTAGTTTCATTCAGGCATTCGTGTTGATTGTGAAGATAGTTCCAAGAAGCTGTTAATAAGGATGTCGGGCAGAAGATGGATTGGAAAAGGTTGTAAGAAAGTAACGAGCTAAGAGTGAAGTGGCTAGCGGTCGGGGGTGGGCCCGTTAGCTTACTGCCGTGGATTCCAGCGCTCCTCTACCGTCTTCCAGTGGATCTCACAGTCTTCCAGCTTAGCCAATCGTTACTTGTAACATGTTACATTCCTGTCTCAATGGCGAGCCCATTCCAGTGAGGATTTACTTTCAAACAGGTACAGGCAATCGCATAGAACAGAAAAAAAAAATATGTTATTCCTGGACTTGGTCCTCTATGAATATCATTAACGTTCACATGAAAAATTCATGTCTGGCAAATAAAATAAACTAGAACATCATAAAAAAGAAATAGAAACAAAAACAATAAATAAAGTAAAATAAAATACAAAAAAACATAAAATAAATTCCGTAGGATTCCTCTTTCAAACATTAGTTTAAAAACTATAAAATTAATACAAAAGAAAACAAGAAAGTGAGATACGAAGTGGCAGCCAACATCTATCTATACAAGTATAGTAAACAATCAAATGAAAATAATTAATACAAAAATAAAAGTCTGGAAATATAAGATAATGAATGAGTGAATCGTTCCTAGACTACCAAGCGTCTCTTTGGATAGTTAGGTGTTTGAATAGATGAGCTTTGGAGGTTCGTAGGGATGAAGAAAGGCGGGTATTAGGAGTTAGGGAATTCCAGAGAGTAGAGCGAGTAAAGAAGGACCGATCATATGCTGCAGTTTTGTGGGCAGGAGTGTTAAGTTCAGAGAGAGACGGGATCTTGTCTCCCAGGAGTGGACTGAGATTTTAAAATATAAAATATTGCTTATATAAAGGAGGGGGGGGGGGGTGACGCGAATGGATGGTTTGAAAAAGGACCTGTAGGAACGTAAATCTTAATATTTGTATATACCAGTGTTTTGCTTGTACTTCATAATAAAGCTTTTCTTTCTTTTCTTTTAAAAGACTCTCCTCTACAAAGATTATTCAACTGTTGGATTGGGTGGAGTCGTGGAACTGGGGTTAAGCAAAGATTTAAAGATGACGTTGTTAACTTCAGAGTTGTTAAATAACGAATATTGATGGAATTTCCAAAGTTTTTGGGATGTATGTAATAATAAAGGTCAAAGGAAGCAGATTTGTGAACTGAGATTGGGATGTATTATTGCGATAGTACTTGATAGGAGGAGGTAAGAAGAATTTGGACAGGAATAGAAAGGAAGCAAGCATGCCATTAAAGATAAACATGTATTTTAATTCATACAATAAGTGTATTTTCTCTCTTATTGTGAACTTAAGAGGTACTCTAAAAACGAAAGGATGCAACCAACGGAGATGAGAGTGGTTATGAGAGCTCACATGCACAGATACCTGACCTCTCTCGAGTCCTAGCGCAGACCTTCGACAGAAGTACATCAAGCGAACTTTTTGCCTCTCCATCAAGGACGGTAGTCTGAAGCCACAATACAATGGCTGCATTCCTCGGTCTACGGTCACGGAGCTGACTGCCTCGAGAATTCTCATGCTTCAAACAACTCTATATTTGGATGCAGTGGACTGTACATTTTAAAAGTGAGAGAGATAGACGAATGTTGGAATGTTCAAGTAATAACACAAAGAGTAATGACACAGTAATAACACAAACAATAATGACAGTATTATGTACAAACCAAATTGTTTGGCTTTTTCCTATTAGTACTAAGTATATTTATGTTAAATTGATAATTTATTGATATTTTTTAACATTTAAGTCTAGTAATAAACGATATATATATTGTAACATTCATGATATTTGAGAATATCATGACCAGGAACCTTCACAGATGTGACCAGATGGTAAGCATCTTCCCTTATGCTCTTAGGAGTGGGGATGAGATAAACAGGCAGTCTTAGCCCAACCGCCTAGAAAAGCGGACTCTTAGCAAGCTCCCGAACTAGCGGTACCATACAGAAAAGAGGAGAAGAACCAACAGCAGACAGTAACGTTGATTGGATTATACGGAGATCATCGATTGGGTGATATTGATATTGTTTTTTTTTATTATGGATCCATTAAAAGAAATTGAGCTCAAATTTCATGTTTTTTTTGTAATTAGTAGTAACTATCCTTGTTCAAAAGGAATTGAATATTTTTTTATATAATTAATGTCAGCACTCTATATAATTATAATTATTTGTTATAACCATTTTATTTGTATATATTTCACAATTCCTAGTCTCTCAATTTATTAATAACTACAACATTAGCCTTGAGATCGGGCGATTCAATATCCCCATGTCGAAGACATAAAAACAATTTGAATTAAAGATCTCATGACGGACGTGCCAAATTAGTTAAGGTAAATTGATCAATAAAGTAGAAAAAGAAATGGTAAAAAATGAGGTAGGTTTCAATATATTATTTTATTTTAGAATATAACTTATATCAAATACTTTGACAACAAAATGGACTCTTCTCTCTTTTTTGTCTTTCCTTCTTAAAAATGAGCTCTTTGAAATGACTACAATGTTCTACTCTAAACGAGATAAAAACAAACTATTAATAATAATTTGTATTATTTGAGGATAAACCTCTGAAAACCTGGAGCGAAAATACTGGTATTTTATTCTATCACCATAAATTATTTATACTTTTCATCATAACTAATAAGTTATAGGGACAATTCATTTACTTATAATAATACTCATATTTTGTACTAGTATAATAGATATACAGATCGGATTCGCTAGATCTTTAGTCAAGTAGGCACGCACATTACCTCTCGAGGGTATGTGAACCAACCCTTGCAATGTTATAATGTTAATCAGTGTAATTTAGAATATTACTTACATCCTTTAAGTATACAGAATATCAAATATACCATGTATTAACACACCATGTGCTACGTTAAAATAATTTATGGGGATAGGGGGATAGGATGGGTATATATAATTATAGAATAAATTTATTGTACTGATTAAATATTTCAGCAGCCATTTTTCTTTTAGTATATGACATATTAATAATAAGAGAAAAACACAGTAGAAACTGATTGAAATTGCCTAAGTCTAGTAATAAACTAAGAAAAATATTTTCTTACAGTTTTGATTATGAATAAATTTATTTTAGAATATAACTTACATCAAATACTTTTACAAAAACCGTATAATTTAACATAACTGACCATTTAGTTAAACGGTGAATATTCTATATTAATATCAAACAAACAATACCACCTCATGATTTCAAAAAGTAATTCAGCTAACAGAATGCAATGAAAACTAACACGAATAATTTTTTTTTGTCTTTCCTTCTTAAAAATGGCAACACTGTTTGTCTGAAAACAAGAAAAAAAAATAGTATTTATAATAATTTGTAATATTTGAGGATAAACCTCTGAAAATCTAGAGCGAAAATACTGTTTACAACAATATTTTAACGTTGCACAAGGTATAATGGTATAGTTGATATTCTGTATACTTAATGTTGGAGGACCAACTATACCCCTCCCGCATGGCAACAGACTGTCGGGGAAAAATTAGGTTAAGAATTAGTACGTAAGTTAGTTTTGGGATTGATCAAAAAGGTGAGCCCCATCACCTTTATTAGAGTCAGTTTAGTCCAGTCACGTATAATGTATATAATTATACTTGTTTATTCATTATATAATGTTTATAAAATAACAAAACCTGTGTATAATCTAGCGACGCTACAGGAAATACAAAAATAATTTGTAAATAGATTCGCCTGAGGATCTATAATTATATATAATTATCTGTAAATTTAAAGGGGCTATGAAAGAAAAAAAGTGTATACTTAAAGGATGTAAATAATATTCTAAATTACACTAATTAACATTATAAATTGCAAGGGTTGCTTTACATACCCTAGAGAGGTAATCTTGACTAAAGATCTAGCGAATCCGATCTGTATAATGAAATATCGGAAGGAAATTAGAAGGACACAAAAAACAGTAACAACTCAGATTTGAGACAACTTGCTTACCTAATTAACCCTGTATAATACTAGAAAACGTCAAATTTCCCCGACAATAGTGAGTTTGTTATATAGCTAAATATAAATTAAATGCAGCCCAAAATAGGTCCGAATTGAATATTCCCTAAAAAAGAGTCCATCGGTTTAAAAAGTTGAAACCAGCCGAAAAACCTGTTTGGAAACTGGTTGTAGTAGGGTGGTTGGACACAGGTGAGGTATCAAAAAAAATACCGTATGTAGCCCCTGAGCCCAAAATAATATCAGTTATATTTAGCGTGTCTTCGGCATAGCGACCAAATATGTAACTATAACATAACTGTTCATCACAACTATTGGGTTAGCAAGAAATTGATTTCGGTTTGCATCAGTAGTTAACGTTATGTTTGTTTCGTTAGTCTTTTGTCAAGGTTAGAATTTTTTTCCTTTGAGATTTGCTAGTCGATACCTTTAGGTTGCTATAGAAAGAATTTCTATTGTAAGTGTACATAGTGTAATTTTGTTTACAACTGTCAGTTTACGGTCAGTTTTTTTAACATGGAGTGCAAAAATAAGCTTTTTCAACCTTCTGAAGTTGATGATGACAAAATGAAAGTCATAATTGAATCGAATCGTCAAATAACTGTGCGAGAGATTGCAAAACAGTTAAATGTATCACTGACAATTGAGAATCGTATAAGACGTTGGACTTGTTAAGAAGCTCGATATTTGGGTTCCGCCATGACAATGCGAGTACTCACATCTTTAGTAACACGTACGAAACTATTGGAGCTTGGTTCGGAAGTGATGTCCCATCCCTCATACAGCCCTGACCTTGCACCATCGGATTATCATTTATTTCGAAGTTTACAAAACTTCTTAGATGGTAATAATTTCAGTAATAACAATGACCTCAAATCGCACTTGGTTGAGTTTTTTGCTGATAAGGACCAGAAGTTCTATGAGCGTGGGATCATGAAGTTACCAGAAAGATGGCAAAAGGTCATCGAAAAGAAAGGAAGATATTTGAATGATTAAAGTTCATTTCAAGTATAGAACAAATTGAGTTTTGCCGAACTCAGTAATAAGTTATAGGAACAATTAATTTAATTATCTTAATACTAATAGTTTATTTGAAGAAAAATAAATTTATTGCACTGATCAGATATTTCCGCAGACGTCTATCTTTTATCATATGACATATTGATAATATGAAAAAACAAAAACATATAACAGTTGCAACTGATAGTATAAATTGCTATTGTCATTAAAATAATTGGGGGAAAATAACAAGCTTTGATTTTACGACTTTGGCATGACATCACTTGAATAATAACGAAAAGAAAATGCTTTAGTAAATGTACACTGTTTGATGATTTTAAAAATTATAAGTATTTTATAAATTGAATGCAATTTTAATTAAAAAATTGGATAATAATATAGGAAAACTAACATTAATAATGAATTATATTAATATAATAATCAGAGGAGACTATAACTTACATTTCTGTATGTTTTTTATCATCTTCAAAGTCACAGTGATCGTTCTGGAATGGAATATATTCTAGGCTCGAGCGCAGAAGAGACATACTCCCGAAATTTATTTTAAGAGAAAATAGTAACTTAAAAGTATAGAAAGTCATGATGTAAAAAAATAAATATAATGGCTTTAATTCATTTTTTTTTTCATTATTTAAATTATTCTATTGTATCGAGAATATTGTGAGACGTCAGTGTGGGGGGCAAGAAGAGACCTATTTTTGTACAATTTGATTTATTTCATTTTTTAAAAAAATACCTTAACCTTCAAAGTACTTTTCCATTGGAATCAATACACTTGTCTAATCTTTTAATTCACAGGTCCAACCGCCTCCGTCGTTATTGTCTTTACTTCTTCAACGTACGAAAAAACCTTTCCTTTCTCGTCCCTTTTTGTTCGGGGGAATAACAAAAAGTCTCAGGGGGCTATGTCGGGTGAACAGGGAGTATGAGGCACAGTGGTTATGGGGTACCATTTTTGGCCGAAAATCGGCGCGCACAGAGGGCTATCTGAGCGGGAGCGTTGTCGTGGTGACCCTTCTCATCCCCAAATGTTCACTTAAAATTCACTGTACATAACTCCAAGTCATTCCAGATTCCTCCACAACTTCTTCGATGGTCAGCTGTGAATCTTCCAGGACGATTTCGCGAATTTTTTCGACATTTTCGTTTGTCCAGACCGTCGAAAGACGTCGGAGAGCGAAGTTGATCATTAGTAGACACTTCCCAAAATTTAAAACTTGAAAACCACTCAAACAATGGAGTTTTCCCCATAGCAGCATCTTTGTAGGCAGCTTTTAACATTTCAAGAGTTTCTGTGCCAGTTTCCCCGAGCAGGAAGCCAAACTTCACTGTCACAAATAAATTAACCCGAGGCGAACGGAACCCTCTACAGTGATGGAACTTGGCATACTGACTGCTGAATAGTAGCTTTACACGGCCCTACCGGTGAAATCCGGCCCTACAAAAACTCCGCCACACACATCATTAGTTTGGTTTCTTTTCGATACCCCCTCGTAAATAAGCATTGGTACATCGCACTGATATTTAAGTTAGGTGGTTTTACACATCTACAATGTACTATCTACAACCACCGCTTGACATTTAGAGACATTGTACACTCTCGAGCTCGCATCGGTGGACACCCCAATTGAGTTAAAATGTGCTAATATCGTCGTTGATGACCTGGTGGCTGACATAAAGCCTAAAAAAACAAGCGAGTTACCCCCAGAGACAATGTTGTAGACGTATTAAAGTCGGTCCCCAAAACGTGGAATATTTTTGCATTTAGTTTTAATTTACCACCTTTAATGTTTAACCCGGATCGGTTTTTTTTTTAGGGGGTGGGGGATATATTCCGTTTCATTTCTTAACTAGACTGAGACAAAGAACCTGCTAAAGTGTCTTCAGGCCTGCACAAATGTTGAATTGTGCTATGTTAGGTGATTTTTGTTCTATGCAAGTATGTTATCTCATTAGCTTGCTACTTCTGCTATCGCATGCACATGCCTTACGGCCTTCCTCGCTGACAGTTCCCTTCGCATCATTTCTATTTATAAACTCATTTACGGAGTGACGTTATCGAATTTAGTCCTAATCCCCATGGAAGGTTCCGTACTACTTAACGGTGTCCCAGAATTACAATTACAATAAGAAAAACAAGCCGTTCAAATGTCAATATCGAAGCAGTGCGTGAGAGTGTTGTTGAAAATCCAAGATCAATTCGCGTCGTAAACGCAGTTCTTTGTGCCGAAATTGGATGATATTGATGTGGCCAATATGTGGTTTCAACAAGATGGTGCCACATTCCATACAGCCCATGAAACAATTCAAATACTGCATGGGGCATTTCCAGGTCGTGTACTCTCTCGTTTCGGTGATCAGAATCGGCCCCCTTGATCGTGTGATTTAACACCTTTAGATTGCTTTTCTTGGGATTATTTGAAGTCAAAGGTGTATGTCAACAAGCCCACATCCACCCGTGCATTAAAAGAGGAAATTCAACGCTGCATCAACGAAATTCAACCACATTTATGCCAAATGTGAGAAAATAGTGCGTATGTGCCAGCAAAGTCGTGGAGGCCATTTCCCCGATGTGTAATTCCATAAATAACCCTATCCTATTTATTTTATAATTCAATAAAGAAACAACTAATATAATAATAAGAAGAAATACTAAAAACTGTGTTTTCTATTTAAATCAAATCTTGCGTTAATTCTGGGACACCCTTTATAAGCAAAGAGCACCATTTGGTCTTCAGAAACAAAGGTCAAAAGCATAGAGCAAGCACGCATGATTGAGGGTTTTGATCAAACCTTCTAAATGCCAAATAACTCAGAATGAACTTTGAATGCCGATTCGCATTTTATAATCACTCAGTTGTGATCAGTGTATTGCATGGTACGATAAAGTATTGCATGGTGTTGAATCGAATTGTACATCTGTGTTTTATATTGGATTTCAAGGATTCAAGTTCGGAAAGTTTTCTTTTTTTTTCCTCACTTCCTTCCTCCCCTTACATGTTTTCATATGTTATTTTTTTTAGCATATGAGATAAATATGAAAGTCTGTGATCCGCTACCACACAGGGCTATTAATCTGCGGTATTACTGTTTATTTAACACAAATCCTTTGAATCCCGATAAAATTTATTTCTTCTCCTTGTTCAAACAATAGGCCTTAGTAAATAAAAATGGGCTCATCTCAGCGACATTATTTTCCTTTATTTTTCCCACATCCTACTTTAGAAGTTTGAGAGCTAAGAAAAAAAAAAAAAAAAAAAAAAACGACATTATTTTCAACACATGACACGCATGAGTATTTTATAGCTTTCAACTTTACTTTTATCCTCATAGCAATAAAGGGAATTCGGGTATTTTTGGGAATAGGGACCCCTGATTGTTTTTAATCATTTCTCTAGTCTATTATCTGCAAATGAAAGGTTCGGGGAAAGTGTTTAGTAAAAGATGTTTTAGTGTTTGAACATATTTATACTGGTGGCCGAAAATTTACAATGTCATTTATTAATTGATTGAACAAATTATTATCGCTATTTCTGTTGCGCCATAAAAATTCATGCAAATATGAGTCTATCAAACTTCTTCTTGTAACATGTTCTGATTTGTTTCTTGCCTTTGCTTGTGCCCATAACGATTCAATTCGTTGTGTATGACTACCTGTAGTGGGATCTACAAATTTTTGTGAATGATTCACAGTACAATGCTGTTAATTCATTCTTGGTATGTTAATAATGCGGGTGTAGGATGCCCACATGGTTGCACCGGGGTGAATACATTCTGATATTGTTTTCAGCAGTGTTTCCAATGTACGATCTGGCATGCAATATATATATATATATGAAGCATTGCTTATCTTACTGACAAACACCTCCTAAGACCAACGTGATTTTTGCGCCAAGAAAAACTCGATTACTCTATCTCAACTGTTTTCCCTGGCCCTCCGATCTTTCTGAAAGATTTTAATAAATGATCTGCTCAAACTTCTAGAAAGATATTTTTCCAATCTGCCATAGTATCGATTGCTAATCCTAGTTCCTCTACAAAATTTAGAAGATGTGTATTATTTTGTCCAACAGTATAGCAAAATAACAAATTTATTAAATGGTAAATTACTGTTTTCCAAAAATGTTCCTTTCTCAATCCAAAGGTTTCTTTGCAGCCTCTCACGTTTCATCTCCATCTATCCTTTTCGCCATTAGAACACATTTTTTCGCTATGCAATACCCCCTTAGATTGTAGAAACAAAACCGCTTTATCCTTCGTGTCTACTTCAGCAGCTAAATCAAATAACGGCACGATGTTTCCCTTCAGGATCACAAAACTAAACTGAAATATTATCAAAGTACCACGGGTCAAAATAAACATAAATATAGATAAAAACATTACAGGAAAGGTAAAAGTTGGCAAAATAACCAAAACTATGCTAGATATCAGTGAGGTCCCTTATCCCGATGTTACCGCCTGTGAATACTAATGAATTTCGAAACATAAACCTCTGGCTAATGTTCACCTAAGCAATATTTGAGTCAATTTTTTTTCGGAACAGCTAAAGACTGTACGTGCATTTACAGCAATGAAACGCCGACTGTCTGAAGGTCGATAAGCTGGAACCTGTTTTTCCTTATCTTGTATCTTTGACCCTCATTTCCATACGTACTTCCGATACTGTTCGGTGAATAAGGAAATAGTATCGACAGATTGCATATTTTAGCCCCGCATCCGGCTCTTGTATCGAACGATGAATGTTTTTCCAATATAAGAAAATCCCTAGACATAAGCTGCATAAAAAAATAAATATTTCTTAATACACTTGTCATTTTTTGGAGGGATAAACGTGTAGGCACCACTCTATGACCAGAGATGTTTGGCAATATTATTGCTATTATTATTAGTTCTTTTATTGATCGCACTGTTTTTAATAACTATTAGTCATTGATCTCACCACTAACTGGGTGCATTACATACCAAACTATCCTTGCACGAGGGACGACCATGTCAATATAAATTATCTCTGGCTAGGAACACGCAACCATTATCATCATTGCGCACCAGTGGTGGAGAGTCAGACAGCGAGTGACCTTATAATTTAAATTTTTTGAAATATTTTTTGCCTGCTTTTTTTTTCTTTTTTTTTTTTCAAAAGCCGCTTATTTTGACATATATTCTATTAAAATATTTAGAAACTAAATAAACTAAGATATCACTCTAAATTTAAGCAAGTATGAACTTAATCTAATTTTCCCCGACGTCTGTTTCCATCGAAGCGGGAAGGGTGGTGGGGTCATAGTGTTAAATACTGGGTTTGTCAGGTATTGCAACCAGTCAAAAAACTCATATCTCCTTGTTATTATAAATTATGGAAATAAGTACAGATTCTACATAAATAAATCTATTTACAGTAATGACCTACCGTATCTTGATATATCTGTATATATATATCCTGTAGCTTGGCTACATTTTATACAATTTTTAAATATTTTACATTGCGATTTGTGATTGTTACAAAGTTATGATGCACATTATACATTCATTGTCTAAACATGTTTAAAAAATGATAGGGCTCACCTTATGAATCATTTACTTAAAACTAACTTACATTTTTTTTTTTATATTTACAAATTTATTGTGATAAAATTATAATCTGCCTCATTGGGCAATAAGTAATTGTGATAAATGTTTTCATTCATACATTCATTCATTTACAATTTTCATTCCGTCGCTCGTTCATACAGTAATTACAAACACCCCAGAGACCTCCGAAATCCACATGATTGTCACCTCCATTGCGTGCGAAAGAGGAAGCGTTGTCCTGGGAAATATACAAGCCAGTGGAGGCTGACGAAGAGTGCGAGAGCCACAGACGCTCAGGACATGATTGGAGAAACTGGTCATTACCAGGACTCCCATTGTTACTTACATATAACAACAAAATCTTTTCTAATCTAATTTTCCCTGACAGTTAAGATTGCCTTCGATGCAGGAATAGTGGTCATAGTGTTAAAGACTGGGTTTTTTAGGTACTGCAACTAGTCAAAAAAACTTAATGTTTCTCCGGTGGATGAACACACCCGCCGTCACCACGTCAATCAACGGGCGTAGTTCGGCATTCTTTAGCCTCTCGAGAAAGATATACCTGACCACTTTTCTCATGATCCCTCAGAACTTCTGAAGGTTTTGGAGACTTTTTTAGCAAAGGCTAGAATAAATATTGAGGCACTGAACAGCAGAGCTGACCGGAGGAGAAATTTCAAATCATCATTTTGAGACTATATGTCGCGAGTAGTAATATAGTCACGTTGTGTCAACTTTATAAGTGCTTAAAGCTTAAGGCGTCCTTTTTCTATTTTGTTCCCATAATGGGTAGAGGAATTGAGAAGCCTATCCATTTTTATCTCTCTGAAAATACATTGAGAAAGCCGTGGAATTTTCTTACCCACCTATAGTATAGGATTTTGGCAAGGTCTTTTTCGGTGGGGGAAGATTACACAGTCGGTCTTACCGGCGTTCACACTGATGTTTAACTTACTCAGTTTTCACTGATTACGTAACCAACTCACTTGCCTGTAAAAGAGAGGTTTGCTCTTTCTATGGCAATAGATTTTTTCTTTAACTTGCAATTATTAAAAATAATTATATAAACACGAGATATGTTGAATATTGACACATACTAGCCATACAACCGGCTCAATTTATCTCGTGTAAAATTTAAATTATAAAAGGCTACATGGTTCCCCCAAGACAATAGTTGGCTTAAGACTCCATGTTCCACCCATTTGGAATAACCTCGACTGATAAATTGATTGTTAATATTTTCAAAGTTTTCATAAGATGTGGTTAAGCTGACAAGAAATTCCAAGTCAAATCTGAGATAAAAATGAATTCCATCGTCATTTTCTCAACAGCCTTTGTTCGAATGAATGACTCAGAAAACACTTCATGGCTCGTAGTGTTCTAATGAATGAGCTGTGACGTAATCGTTACGTGACCGTTTCACCTTGTTATTCAATTGTTTCCGTTAATTCACCCAGCGAGATAGAATAAAATTATTCAGTTATAGTGAAATATTTTTAAGTACCTTTGTCAGGTACCAATTACACCGAGCAGAAGTTAGATAATCCTTAATGTATTGTCTATCAATCTTAGTTTAAAGATATTTTAAGTGGGCTTAAAATACACCCGTCATCAAATACAAGCATGAATTATCCTAGTCTATTCATGACTAGGCCACTACTCGTATTGACGGGAATCGTCAAACGTGCTTGCTCCAGCAATAAAGGGTCCTTACACGATAGCAAGCTTTGACTTTGCCCGTCCTTTGACAAGGGATTGGAACCTCCTGATATAACTCCTAAAAAATATGAAACAGACACTTGAAAAGATGTAACTGAAATGAATTCAAATGAAGTATTACTATGAAGTAAGTATTATATATTATGAAGTATATAAGTTGATCAGGTCATCAAGATATTTTTAATTCGGTAGGGAAAAATTTATTTTTTTATTCCTAAGTAGTTTATCATTGAACATTCATCGGGGAATTTCAGCTTCAAATAGAACTACTATACCAAGTACATACGGAATAGAGCTATGGGGGACAGCAAAAAAGTCGAACATGAAGCATATCCAATCCTTTCAATCAAAAGTCCTGAGCACAATAGTAAATGCCCCTTATTAGGTTAGCAACAAAACCCTTCATAATGATCTTAATATACCCTACATTCTTGAACTTATCCCTTCCAAGTTCATAAAATTCCATAGTAACCTAACCAACCACCCTAATCCCCTAGCAGTCATTGCACTGCACCACTCATCCCTACAATCCTCCTCGGAAACTAAAACGGCACTGGCTTCGTGACCTGCTATGAATGCATATCCTGGCAATGGCCAGTTTCTCCAATCATGTCCTTAGCGTCTGTGGCTCTCGCGCTCTTGGTCAGCCTCCACTGGATCGTATCCGGTGACGCGGCTGACGGAGGAGCGTGGGGAACTTCCCAAGACTACACTTCCTCTATCGCACGCAACCATGTGGATTTGGGAGGTCTCTGGGCTGTTTGTAAATACTGTATGAATGAGCGAGTGAATAAAAATTGTAAATATGGTATGAATGAGAACATTTATCTCAATTACTTATTCCCCAATGAGGCAGATTGTAATTTTATCATAATAAAGTTGTTGTCAATAATACAAAGTAATCTACCTCTAAAAAAATTGCTGACACGATGTTAATTATAGTTTCATTGCCTCTCTGATCATAGTTTTAACTAACTAAACATAAATGCATATCATTAATCAGAGCGTCAAGTTCTTTAATTTTATAACCTACACAAAATTATATAAAATATATTTTTTGTTGAATACTTAGTAATTAATGAATTAATTAAAATTATGTTTAATAGAGAACACGCCTTTCTAATATCAATTGCGTTACACTTCCTTGTAAAATGTCATTTCTCCGAACAATGAACTCATACTAGATTAATAGCTTTAAAAAAACCCAAAAAAACTGTAAAGTAAAAGATTAAATCAGTTTTCGACGAATGAAGAACACTGCCTAGTGTTTGAACAGGTGTTGTATTACCGGTGTGGTGTCTGTTTTTTTTTATAGACTCCTTACACTACTATAGTCGCTCCAAGAATCAGTGTCCCTCCATTTTATAGGGTTTTGTTTTCAATTAGGAAAAAAAAAAATCAGAAGTATAGTGTATAATAAATGCGTTAATTATTAATTTATAGTGTTTTTTAGGGGGGGGGCATTATAAATTAAAAAAAACTGTTAAAACTGCAGCTGGATACAATAACCTCTTTTCCTATATGTCTAGATTCCCGTATTTCAATCATACTGATGCATTAATGAATAGGTAATTTCAAATTTGCCTAGGGGGCAAGGAAGTTGATAATATTTCATTTGCTCCGGATATGTCCTGTGTTGGCTCATCAATATTTTGTAAAGTTTACGAGAAGCTTGAACCAGCTTCTCTCTTGCCTATCGACCTGGCGTTGCTGTTCAGATCCCCAAAGGAAGTCCTCATGGAGGGTACTTGGCAAGCCACTGCCTGGTGAATCAGCAGATACACACATTGCTATTTGATAACTAAGATAACGGAATCTCGTCTGGAGCACCCTGTTTTGACATATGTTTTCAGATTAAATCAGTTTTCGACGAATGAAGAACACTGCCTAGTGTTTGAACAGGTGTTGTATTACCGGTGTGGTGTCTGTTTTTTTTTATAGACTCCTTACACTACTATAGTCGCTCCAAGAATCAGTGTCCCTCCATTTTATAGGGTTTTGTTTTCAATTAGGAAAAAAAAAATCAGAAACCGTCATTTTCAGTGCGTTTGTTTGTCTGTACCATTCTATGTGAGTACCATGCTCAAGCTAAGTGAAAAATATAGCCATGAAGATTGTCATAATTAGTTATAAAATCAAAAATCTTGACGGCCTGTTTACAACAATTTGCAATTTTTGTTTTAGTTTGTCATAATTTATCTCATTTTAAGGACACGATGATGCTATAAAGATAAAACTATCCCCTTAAAGGTCTTACAAATTTTTTCCTATTCTATTGAGTTGGGTATCGATTTACTAAAGATCTAGATATCCTGATAAATAATACTTAGATCTAATTTGTGTTAGAGCTGAAATTAGCTTTAGTTCAAGTTATTATTAATATACCTGGGCAACAGGATCGCTTCAGTTTGCAACTCCTTCGCGAGGATAGGGGGAGCGATGTGGGGGGTGAGGTTCCCAGTCTCGAGAACCCTCTACCAGGCTGTGGTAATGGGCATAGTGAGGTACGCTTCGCAGTCATGGTCGGTGCACCTGAACAAGGGGCAGGCGCACGCCCTGAAGAGGATACAGCGAATGGCACTAGTACGGGTCACGAGGTCCTACAGGACGGTATCTCAGGACGCGGTGGAGGTTTTGGCAGCGGCGGCACCAGTGGATCTGGTCCTCCTGGAGCAGCGCCTCAGGTCGAAGACGAAGAGAGGGCAGATTGAAGATATTCCACCTCCCCTACGGAGAAGAATTGAGGAAGAGCCTGGGAGGTGGAAGGCCCTCATAAGGGAATGGACGATAGAGGCTTGGGGAGCCAGGTGGACTGGTACGACTAAGGGGAGCACCCTGAGGAAGTACTTTCCCTCAGTCCAGGACAGGCTGAGGGCAAGTTGGGTCTCCCCAGACTACTGGGTGTCACAAGTGCTTACAGGACACGGTGGATTTTGTGCCAGGCTGTACGAATACAAGAGGGCAGAAAGCAGGTCCTGCCCTCATTGCGGAGAGGATGACACCGCGGAGCACGTCGTGCTCTCTTGTTATGCGTTAAAACCGGCTAGAGCACGGCTGCTCCGCTCGATTCGAGAGTACAGCCTGGACGAGTCCGACCTGCCGTCGCTGGTGAATGATGAAGTGAGATACACCGCGTTCTGCAGATTCGTCGGGGAGTGGAGGAGGGTACAAGGCTCCGGGCTCTTCAATATATCCAGGGGGGTGGCGTGGGGTGAGCAGCCAAATCTTCGGGAAGGCTCACCCGAAGCCAATGGTGTATCGGCGGTTCCAGAGGAGTCACTGTAAATATGTACATATAGATATAAGGTAGGACTGAGTAGCCTATGCTTAGATATAAGTTTAGTTATAGGGGGATAGAGAATGCACACCCCTTGTAAATATAGCACTTAAGTATAGTAGTAAGATATTAGTATAGTTAACGGATCTGTAATTTTGTTTTCTTTGGAAGTTTTGTGTTTATTTTGGAAAATAAAGAACGAAAACAGTATTACTCAAGGTGCGCTGACCGGTGCAACAATCCCATTGCACCGGAATACGCGCACCACAGGCTACGTAGCCCCATGAGCTCGCTTCACGGGCTTGTGGGGTAAGCCCGTTTGAGGCTCAGCCTCAGGAAGGGCAAAAAAAAAAAAAAAAGTTATTATTAATATAAAGTCATTTAATGCTTGCGGCTTGAAAAAAGCTTTCGTCCATCCTGAGGTTATTCCTGTACTCCCATATCTCTCTTGCAAATCCTTCAACAAATTACAATCAGATGAGGAAACGCTTCTATGAGCATACCATTCTCGGCTTCAGCGTTTACGCATCCTTTGTCATAGACCTACCTGGGTGATTCCAAGATAATGCGCCGGTTCAAATGAGTTTCTGTTCCTATGAGTGGGCCATGAAGCCTGTTTTAAAAATTATTTAAATTATATTAATCCAATGTGCATGTTCCTAACAATATACTTAAGGTAACAAATATGTAGAAATTTTGAAACGCTGGACTATAACATGACCCAGTGTAACCATTTTAAAATAGATACTATGAAAATATGATATAGCTATATTATTCTGTAAACAGTTTTAGCATTTTAAAAAATATTAGAATTTTTTTATTGTACCACAGTCATCTAGGTTGTAGTATTGTAGCACACAAATTCTAATTCAATTTTGATTTGATCAAAAAGATTGACTGCAAAAAAGTAGTCCCACGTGTATAACTCATTACCGTAACAAAAACTAAGATTTGTTCTGCCATGATCAATGAAGGAATTTTCGTGTGCTGTAACTTGTCTTTTAAAAAGGCAATACTGGTAAACATGTTGGAAGGTTATCCAATGCTATTCTATTTAGAGTGGCTGAATCCCCCAAGGAGGAAGATTGATGTTGATATGTATGTTGCCATTACCATAACCTTAACTTAAAAATTTGAAATAAATTTCCTTGAAACCCTTGTCTCAGGCAAAACAAGATTCTTAGATTTGCTTTAACTCAACATTAAACCACAAATTTCAATTGCGAAGCAAGCATTTCGTCATTGATTTTCGTGATGGTAATGAAAGGTTAGGTTATGGAAGTGATGTTTATTCTGCTCACACTTTTCTCACAAACATAGGATTATTTCAAAGTGCGTTTGACATTCATTGATTTTTTAATTTCTTCTTTTTTAGCACAAAAATGGTTAGAGCAAAAAAACGTTTTACTGAGGAAGAAAGGCTAAGAGCGAGCAGAGAAGCAGCCAGGGAAAGGAGAGCAAGGTGAAGAAATGGTCCTGATTTATGAGAAGAGGACAGAAGAAAAAAGAGGCAGCGGTGTACCCAAAGGGTGAAGGATGGTAAGATAAAATTGATTAATGGTATTGGGGATCGGAGAAAAAAGGAAAAGATAGATAATGTGGAGAAAACATAGGAAAAGTTATAGGGCATTTAAGGCAGACTTGGAAAATATTATCAGTAATAAACCACCCATCACACCACGAACGCACAATGCGTATGGCCGTAGAAGAGCAAGAAACATTCGGGCCAAAGTCGGGAATTACAAAAGGCCCAATGTGAGATAAATAAGGCTGAGAAATACAAAAAATAGGCATCAAAGAAGAAAAAAAAAATAGTAAAAAGCAAAGATAAGAAGGAAGTAAAGAGGTGTTTGATTTTTGGGGAGGAATTAAAGAAACATTTAAAGACTTCATAAAGAAATTTAAGAAATAGATATTTAGTAAGGTCTTATGACAGATTCTCGCAAAATATAGAATGCTAATGACAGCAGGAAAGATATCTTCCTCCCAAAATGTATTGTTTTTGGGGAAATATTGTAAATTATAAATACGAGATACAGCTTAGAACGGATGGATCCTTTATAAATGAGGAAGAAAGTTGAAAAGTTTCTTTCCAGCAGTGAAAATAGATGGCAGCGCCTTGGCAAAAAAGATTGTTTTTCGAAAAGGAAAATTGAAACATCAAAAGAGATTTGTTACAGACACTCTAAACAAATTTAAAACTGAAAACAACCAAAGTAATATGAGCTACTCCTCGTTTTGCACCTTTAATCCTTTCTATATGGCTATTGAAACTTTTTTGCCTTATTGGGCACTAAGTAATTGCGATAAATGTTCTCATTCAGACCATATTTACAATTTTCATTCACTCGTTCAGTCATACAGTATTTACAGTTTACATGTAGCTTATTGTAGTGACAAGGCCGCCCCGCCCCTATATGTTAGGGGAGCCAGAAGCTGGGATAGGTTAGGGGGTTTGAGGTCCTAAGCCACGATACTAAAGCAGTCACTGCTCACTTTAAACCAATAATAAATTATTTAGTTGAAAGATTCCCCTGAGGTTTACCTGGATTCATTTCATGTCCCCGAAGGCTCATCTTCACAGTAAAAAAACAGGATGATGTTTACAACTATATGAGTATTTAATTACATGATCGTGATAAATTAGCGTAGATAAATTAAGGTGATACAAAAATAACGAACTGTGATCGAAAAGACTTAGTTAATTTACAAATATAATGTGACCGTGGGAGTCCTGGCAATGACCAGTTTCTCCAATCATATCTCGAGCGTTTGAGGCTCTCGTGTTCTTGGTCAGCCTCCACTGGCTCGTATCCGGCTGACGGTGGAAGGCGGGAGACTTCCCAAGGCTCCGCTTCCTCTATCGCATGCGAGAGAGGTGATAATCATCACTTCTGTCAATATAAAATAAATTACTTATCTACAAAGCTATACTTAGCCAATCTGGAAATACGGAATGGAGCTATGGGGGACAGCAAAAAAGTCGAACATCAAGCGTATCCAATCTTTTCAATCAAAAGTCCTGAGAACAATAGTTAATGGCCCTTATTACGTCAGCAACAAAACCATTCATACCGATCTTAATATACCCTACATTCTTGAACGCATCCCTTCTAAGTTCATGAAATTCCATAGTAACGTATACAACCACCCTATTCCCCTAGCACAGTCATTACACTGCATGACTCGGAGTGTAGAGCGGCAGTGGCCTCGTGACCTGCTACAAATACGTGACAGTGGGATTCGTGGCAATGGCCAGTTTCTCCAATCATGTCCTGAGCGTCTGTGGCTCTCGCGCTCTTGGTCATCCTCCACTGGCTCGTATTTATTGACGCAGCTGACGGAGGAGCGTGGGGGACTTCCCGAGACTCCGCTTCCTCTTTCGCATGCGAGAGAGGTGACAACCATGTGGTTTTGGGAGGTTGTCTGAACGAGCGAGTGGGTGAAAATTGTAAATATGGTATGAATGAGAACATTTATCACAATTACTTACTGCCCAATTTTGCAGACTGTAATTTTATCACAATGAAGAATAAATAGAAAAAAAAAAATGTTCTCCCCTTAATTAATGTTATAATATTTTTATTGTGACTTTATAACATATCCTGATAATATGTCATTTAATTACAGTTTCTCAGTTTCTTAAGGTCCATCATACCTCGTCTTGAAAGAAACCCTAATTTGTTTGGACATCATTAACACCTTTTTGATGTGCAGGGGCGCGATGGTTTTTACGTCAAATTCTTCTTCTTTATACCTTCCGTTTCATTATCGAAGCGTTCTTTTCTTTACATCCCCCGTCCCCCTGAAGAAATACAGCCCCAAAACTGCTTTCTTCTTAAAACCGGTATTACTAATAACTTTTAGTCCAGGTAATTGAGGCTGAAAAGGGGGCCTTACCTTAAAAAAGGTCAAGTAGTTCTAATTTTTTTTATAAATCATATCGTTCCCTTGTCACGTGGCTGAGAATCTACGTTTTTGAACTCTTGTTCGTTCGCTGCGGAGCGCCAAAACTCTTTGGCCTTCTGAATTTTCTATCTTTCTACCAATCTGACTTAGAGGGAAAAATTGTGATTCAAAGTTGCTACAACGTTTGTTTTAATTTTTTATGTACAACTAGTATGCATAGAGGGTCACGCAGTATCAAACCTACAAATTTTGCGTAAAAAACGCTAATTCACTTTTTCAAAATTATTGTTGAGTTTTTCATTTATATATCCTCAACGGGATGTCGTAGAGACAAATATAAATAAAAGTTGTTAGAACCTTAAATTTTCAACAAGTTTTATATAAAAAATTATTTTTCTTAATTTTTTACTATCCCTTCCCCTAAGGTATAAAAAAAAATCTATTTATTACATGCTATACAGTCTTATTAATGACAATGATTTGTTTTTTCTGAAAATTAAAGTAATGATAGAACTGTGATAGTGTAGCAGTTATAACTTTGGTTTGTATACTTTACAATAATAATACTTTATAATTCCAATATCAATGTACGAACACTTTAACAAGAGTATGCAGAATGAGTTTACAATAATCGGGGTTTTATTTCCAAATGGGAAATGTAATAAGCCTACAGTCAAGTAAATGTACTAGAATTTATTATCTTGAACATATATAACTCCCATCACACAAACCGCACATAAGTCAAAATATAAATAAATTTGTTTTCATCTACGTGACATGTGATTAATTAAAGTTTATTGATTAAAAACCTAATAATAATTGTGCTGTTTAAACCACATCAATCTTGTTGAGATAATTGATTATGGAGACTCAGAGGAGAGAGTCTGCGAATGACGATGAGTTAGGAGAAGCGGGCATGACTGGACATATAGTGTTGGTTAGTAAATAAATTATAAAGGAAAAAAAATACGAAACTCTAAACGAAATAGCACTTTTCCACTACACCACATCTTTTGCTTACACAACTTTTCCCGAGGCTTGCAAACTAATTTTTGTTATATAAGTATATATATATATTAGTTTCTTCCTTTTTTTATTTTGTTTGTATTTTTTATTCGCTTTATTTTTGAAAATATTTTAATTGGAATAAAATTACAATATGCCTTATTGGACAATAAGTAATTGTGATCAATGATTTCTCATTCCAGTACCATATTTACAGTTCATCGTTTACTGTAATCATAAGTCATACAATAACCACAAAAACACACGTCCCTTCATAGTTGCAGATTTAGATTTGAGTGGATGTATTTGTATTGATATTGGCATAGGTTGTTGAAAATCTAACAATTTATTTTTTCTTAAATAAATTTAATCATATATACCAACTCTCAGTTGTTTTAAAATAACTTGTTAGTAGTACAACAGAATAACTAAAATATAGGTAATCCGTGTGTTTTTCACCCGGGATATTCACTGACGAAACAAATTCTATCCCCACCCTGGCCTACCACCCAGTGTTATCAACTTTCACACCTCAGAACTTAGAAAAGTACCCAACTTTTTATAAATAATGGACATTTATCCTTTTTTCCAACCATTAAGAAAAAATACTTTCTCTAAGTTTACATAACATATTAAGCAACAAGTCTTTCATATATGACAATGAATTATTTGCAATACTGAATCTTGTAAACCAGTAAAGTTCTCTTGTTGGGAAATATCCAAGAAGTGGAATAATGATTTGTTGATACATCATTAAAGTACAAACAAATAACACTTTATCAATATTTATTTTCGTTAAATCTTGATTCATAGTTGTTGGTCAACGGAATAGAGCTATAAGGGACAGCAAAAAAGTCGAACTTCAAGCGTATCCAATCATTTCAATGAAAAGTCCTCAGCACAATTATAAATGCCCTTTATTACGTCATCAACAAAACCCTTCATAATGATCTGAATATACCTTACATTCTCGAACTCATCCCTTCAAAGTTCATAAAATTCCATAGTACTTATTCCTATAATCCTCCTTGGAGACTATAACAGCAGTGGCCTCGTGACCTGCTATAAATGCGTGACAGTGGGAGTCCTGGCAATGTCCAGTTTCTCCAATCATGTCCTGAGCGTATGTGGCTCTCGTGCTCTTCGTCAGCCTCCACTGGCTCGTATCCAGTGGCGCGTCTGATGGAGGAGCATGGGGGACTTCCCGAGACTCCGCTTCCTCTTTCGCATGCGAGGGAGTTGACAACCATGTGGATTTGGGAGGTCTCTGGGCTGTTTGTAAATACTATATGAATAAAGAGTGAATGAAAATTGTAAATATGGTATGAATGAGATCACTTATCACAATTACTTATTGCCCAATGAGGCAGATTGTAATTTTAGCGCAATAAAAAAAAAAAGTTGGTTAATGGTATAGTCAGTACTTTACAACATGTCATATTTATTTTTTTTAAACTGAATAGTAGGAAAACAAAAGAAATTATAGACGCAGAGCTTTAAATGACTCATTTGTGAGAAATGAGCCAGGTGTCATAAATTACTTTGAATTTTGTATAAAATTCGAAAGCTACAGGCTCACATTATTAATAGCAAACGATTTATTATTATAGAAATTGATGATGAAAAATGCGTTCTTTACTTTGTAACTGTGTACACTTTTGCGTGAAATTTGAGATTATAAACTGAAAGCGCAGCTATATAATTAATTAGCATCTGTGACTTCATGTAATTCACTTGTTTTGTTTTTTCCAGGAAATTATATGTACTATTTTATGTTTGATGCTTTGCTGGGGAGTGAACATTGCAATCATGTTACTATTTCAAGCATAATTATTTAAAGATGCATTATTGTAAGTGTTAATTATTTTCAATTACATATGTTGTATTTTCCATCTCTCAATAGAAAATTAATTACTAATCTACAAAATTATACTTAAGCCAATCTGGACATACGGAATATAGCTATGAGGGACAGCAAAAATGTCGAACATCAAGCGTATCCAATCCTTTCAATCAAACATCAAACGTCCTGAGAACAATAGTAAATGCCCCTTATTACGTCAGCAACCAAACCATTCACAACGATCTTAATATGCCCTACATTCTTGAACTCATACCTTCCAAGTTCACAATTGGTTAGTAACCTATCCAACCACCCTAATCCCCTAGCATAGTCATTGCACTGCACCACCCCATCCCTATAACCTCCTCGGAGACTAAAACGTCAGTGGCATTGTAACCTGCTATAAATGCGTGGAATCCAGGCATTGGCCAGTTTCTTCGATCATGTCCTGAGCGTATGTGGCTCTCGGGTACAGATCTTCACATGCAGTGATACCTCTATTGAAACGGACGTTTTACATTATTATTGCTTACAAATACTTCAAATTATTTTTTTATACTTTTTATAGTACTTTGTTGTATATAGCATTCAGCGAGTACCGTTACTTTTTAGTTTGTCCATCTTTGAGGCTAGCTAGTGCCAGCAGGCGTTGAATATTTACGCGACTGCCATCAGATTCCGCTAAGGTATGATAGCTTACGTGGATCTAGCCCTCCACAAATAAATTCAAATTTATCTGTTAAAGAATTCTAAAATTATTGAAGTTGTTCGTTATAATCCGGGTTCAGACTGCTAGGTAAGATTGGCTGGTGAAGAAGAATCTAGAACACCGAACGAGAACAATTTCTTCGCCAATGAGCGACCTGGGCTGATAAACTTAAACGTAGTTTTCTATGTTATACATATAGTAAGTCATATTTCAATTCTAATTCAGAGCAACAGTAAAATAAAAAGTTTGCGTACTCTGATTTATATTAATATATCATACGTCTTTGATGATCTTGTAAACAAAGTCGAAAAATATGGAGGGCGAACGTTGAGGAAGTGCACAGGATTTGAGATTATCTCCAGGCACATTTTTAACACACAAACTCCCAGCACAAAAACTATTATAAAGTTTTAGAGTCATTTCCCCATCGTTAAGGGCACATTTTAAAGCCCTGGTTGACAAAACCTGGTGCACATATGAAGAACAAATGGATTGTAATAAAATCTCACCTTAGAATTGTTATCAATGTTACTAGGTGAACATAAATGAGAAGCATCTAGAATAACATGGAATATTATAATATGCTGCTTGAAGTAAATGAGACTGGACCAGACGGAATGAATATTATAATGCTAACATTATATATAATGCTAAAAGTAGAAGGGACTTGAGCAGAACTGTATACGAGTACCTGCCTCGTGACTTCATAGAAGTCACTGATGGTTCCTTGTTATTTTGAAGTAAGCAATCGCATCCTTCCAAGACCTCCCTACTTCCCAGAATCTTATCCTTTTTTTATACATATATGTCTCAGCTTTAGCCCCAGACCCCACGGACTCTTGTGCCTAGACATTCTACCCAGCATGTTCTAACTGATAGACAACTGATTCTCTTATTGTTTATTTTGCTTTTCTTTCTTTTCTTTTAAATGACTCTCCTCTACAAAGGTTTTCTTAATTAACGATTAATGGACACGATACACTATAAGCGATGCGTAGATTAGTGTATTTTTAGTGTTCTGGTGATGATGAATATTTATTCGTAAACAAATACAAAGAGTACCCCCATTAGGGTTTGCGGAAACTAAACGCACGTGAATCAAATGATAAACAAGATAAAAACGCCAATGAACACAAAGACTGATTGCGTAATTTTCTCTTTCCAAAAGGGAAAAAGCCCACTGCCTACTAGTTACATAGTAGGAACGGAGAAAAATTCACCAGCCAACAACCTAGTATATCTGGGGATTAAAATGGACAGACACCTCCATTTTAGTAACCATTTCGCGAGGAAGTTGAAGCAAACTCGCACGAAGTCTTACCGGCTTACTCATTTACTGACTTCCCCCAATCTATCACTGCGTCTCAAGCTACTGATCTACAAGAGCATACTCAGACCTACTCTGCTGTATGGTGCACCGCTATTTCGTTATCTGACGTATACGACAGCTAAGAAACTCCAACAATTCCAAAACGGTATACTGATGAAATTGGTCAGAGGTACTTCATTCGAGCAGCGGAGCAACAGTGAGCTTCACGATATCTTTGAGCTGCCTACGGTGGATGAATTCATTCAACGTAGACATATCAAATTTGTCGACTCCCTTCAGTACTTGACCAACCCGGTGTTTAACACGATAACCCCCACTCCGTTCCCGTATCGATGGCAAGACGCTGTCGAGGCAGAAACGCTTTAGTCTTAGGTTCTAGTTTTAAGGTTTTAGTTTTTAGTTTCCAACATTGTAAACCGAAAGCACTGCTTAAAATATTACTGTTGCAATAAGGGTTCAGGGAATAAAGGGTTTAATTTATTTTATTCGGTATGCTTACGTGCATACCAATATATCAGCGAATAATAATATATCCAACTGTATTTAAATAAATTAAATGTAGGGAAATAGAGAAAGAATATATCTTTCCTCGGATACATATATTCTTTTTATATCTACCTTACTTACTCATTACTTATTACAATATTTTATTCAAAGGGATGCCATTTAAATATTCCTAGATAGATTTGTTTCCTTTATGGAATTCTGAGCGTACTCCATAGGCGTACAATGATAATGAAAATATGATTAAATTAAACTTAATATCTATTCTAAACCAAAGTATATTAATTTATCTTAGTAAATTTACGTGGTGATGATCAATGGAAGATATTTCTTTATTAAATATGTGCAATATTTAAATGATACATTCAATGAAATACATTTAAAAATTAATATGAATTCAAATAATGATAAATATTACATTTATATTATTGATTAACTATTAGAAGCTATCGTACAATACAACGATGTCTTCATAGATGAAAGGTCCAGGGCAGCGTTTCCACAAGCAAGGCTTCCGTCCTTGAGAAGTGAACAGGGTTTACACGACGTCCACGGGTTCCATCCCCAAAAAGAGTGAGATGTAGACTTTTTTTTGTTTCAAAACCCCTTTATTTAAAAATTTACGATTAAATGAACAATAACATGAAGAAATAGATGGAAACTCCTACCCCCTTCCTATTTCAACCCAATCCCTCCACTATTCCTTAGGTGGGTGGTCTGTTCTTAGCTCTCCTTTTCATTCCTCTGAATGAAAAGAGTATTTTTAACACTTCATTTGACAAGCAAGTAAGAAGAACTACAATTCTCACACCTCAGCGTTCCAGCGGGTTTATGGTTTTTACCGCTGTGCCTGGTGCAGGCTCCGTGCCAGTCCCTCTTTTATGACAGTCGGCAAAGGACCTATCGCAAGGGAATATCACTGATTCATATTTCTCAATTACATTTCATGTAAATAAATAAAAAATCAAAAAAAATCTACGTGATTAACTGAAAAACTTTCTTGCTCGCCTTAAATTTACTTTTAAACATTTTTTTATTTTAGTGTTATATATAACTTCTTTATTGTGCTAAAATTACAATCTGCCTTATTAGGCAATAAGTAATTGGGATAAATGTTCTCATTCAACCCATTTTTACAATTCATCATTCGCTCGCTCATTCATACAATATTGACAAACAGCCTAGATTCCTCCCAAATCCACATGGTTGTCATCTCCCTCGCATGTGAAAGAGGAAGCGGAGTCTTGGGAAGTCCCCCACGCATAAGAGCTAGTGGAGGCTGACGAAGTGCGTGAGAGCCACATACGCTCAGGACTTGATTGGATAAACTGGCCATTGCCAGGGCTCCCACTGACACGCATTTACAGCAGGTCACGAGGCCACTACCGTTTTAGTCTCCGAGGAGGATTATAGGGATGAGTGGTGCAGTGTAGTGGCTGGGCTAGGGGATTAGGGTGGTTGGATAGGTTACTATTGAATTTCATGAACTTGGATGGGATGAGTTCAAGAATGTAGGATATATTAAGATCGTTATGAAGGGTTTTTTTGCTGCCCCCCATAGCTCTATTTCGTATGTCCAGATTAGCTTAGGTATAACTTTGCAGATTAGTAATTTATTTTCTATTGAGAGATAGGATGTCCTTTGAGTAGTCTATACAGTTGTCCAAAGCGTCTGTTTAGTTCTTGTCTCTTTAGCCTCGCATGTTCCATTGTATGTGGGTTCCACGTCAGCCGTGACTTTCAAACATTAAATAAATTGTCTTTTGCTGAATACCACCGCCATTTTTCGACAGCTTTCGTAGAACTCGCACGAGTATATTGACGATAGCCTCGCCTACATATGGTAAGTATTTATTGCACCCTGTTTTTTTTTTTAGTATTAATCCTTTAGTAAGTGTAAGTATTGTAGTAGTACACAGCCACAATGTGACGAAACCATTTTGCTTTATGTATTAGATTTTCACAAGAACCTACTCGTGATGTCTCTTAGCCTTCATATCAAGGTAGCGTCATTATAGGAGCAAAAGCGAATCTAAAGTTGAACTTGCCGTACTAAGGTCATCTTTGCATCCGACGTTCTGAAATAAATAAAACAGTCTTTAAAAAAAACAGTTGAATTGTCCTCTTTCTTTGAATACATGCAACCGGTATTAATCTTTTTTAGAGATTACTGTTTCATTTTTTTTTTTTTTTTAAACTACAACCATGTCTGTTAGATTGTTTGACCCAACCATGCTTGACATGAAGGCATGGAATTTAACAGGAAGGCCATGACTGATTATACGAAGTCATAAAAATAATTTATGTTTTGTTTCACTTATGATATAGAATCGTCCAAAGAAATTAAATTCTACAATCCATTTATATTGATATAAATATATGTATCCATGATTTTATTAATCTATTTGTTAAAAAGTTGAGAAATTTATATTATGATGAAGTTGATGATTGTATATTCACCGAATTGAATGAGGATCATTGATCGATTCCAATGAAAACGAACTTTCGCCAGTAATAGGATTCAGGCTGGGGACTAAAGGAGGTCACCATTATATCCACAATGAATAGCATTTGAATTTTTTTTCTTCTTTACCCCGAGGGTCCTAGCTTTCTACAGGGTATCACCTCTGTCCACTGAAAGGCTCTCAGTGTATCCATGCATCATCACACACACTCTCTCTCTCCTTCTCTCGGTGGCCATCCCACTTACGGCCTCTTTGTATTCCAGGTGCCACTTACTCAAAGTCACTCCTTGAACTTTCGACAACTTTGCCGAATGTGAACAAATTGTATAAATCAGTACTTTATGACAGTTTGCAACACTACTACGTTCTTACGTTCGGCGAATGAGAGATTTTTCTTCGAATATATACGGACACTCCTTCGCTTACAGATACACTATATAGATATAGATATATATATATGTGGAGAAGAGTGTCTCTAGAGGGCGAAACTCCTTCTTTTAAATATAATCTCCCCTTCCTAGTGGAAGGCGGAGCCGGCTGAAAGGTTTTTTTTATTATTGCCCAGGTGGCCAATACCCCTTAAGTTTATGACTGTTGGCCTAAAAGGGTGTGTTTTATGATGTCACACCTACTGAGGTACGTGATCGCTCGTCCCTAAAAGGACTGTTTCTGGCATGATTTTATGACCGCTAGAGGTCTACCGTGTTGGTTTTATTAGGGGCAGGTGGCTTACCCTCTCAGGTTTTATTGCAGGACCTTCGACCCTCTGTTACTTGTTTCACGACTACCGACCTCTCTATGATTTATTACCAGAAAAGCCTGTTTTACATCTAATTATAATACATTATTTGCACCAGAGTATAGGGTAATTTACATATGTGATTGGCAATCGCTACAATATATATATATATATATATATATGATATTCAGCTGTATCCGAATGCATACATAAAACTGTATATAAATATAAAGGATGTATAATTTTACCTTTTTTTACCTGACCTCACAAACGCCACCCTGATACCCTCTAGTTGAATAATTAGAAACTTTAAACTTTAGGGATGCCATCTAACTATTCAACTGCTGACAGATTTGATTCCTCTATCAAATCCTCAACGTTTTTTTTTTTGCTTTAACGTAAAGTTAAACAAAATTATACCTTACTCAAATATTTACTTCACTTTCAGTTGGTCCCAATTGAATCTAAACCCAAAGTAATTTACCTTAATAAACTCACGTGGGGATCGAAATGGAAGGAATTCAATCGAAAAAAGAACTTTATAGACAAAATGTTATATTAAAAAAAAATAGCTTAAATTATTTTGACGAGAAATGACTATGAATAACAAGTGATGATTACATCTATCTTACTAGCTACAAATATTACTTCAATCTTACTTGTGTGACATCATTGTCTTCAATCTGAAGTAGAAGTGACCTCAAACCCAAGGTCCTCCGCTATCGTTCGCAAGGCTCCAAGAGAAACGTGAGACGCTCTTTCGAAGAGATGCCAAGCAAGAGATACGTTCCGGGCAGAGATCCACCATTTAAGTCTTCCTAACATCAGAGCTGCTTAGGAAGTCCCTCCACTGTCTCACCCCCAAGTATATCCTCTAGTCTTGGACCGTATCTCTCTCTCTTCAACAGAAGGTTTTTTTCTTTATGGCCCTTTTGTCTTGTATGGCCTTTCACACCTGCTTGTGAATGGTTTCCGCAGACTATTCTCGGGTCACCCTAGCTGCTAAATCCCATATCCCTTCTGACACGTTCTTTCGAGGCAAGAAAAAAAAAGAAGTGTGGTATGCTGTAAAACCCTCCAGCCCTTAAACGACACTCCACAACAGATGGGTGCACAGGGCACCCTTGCCCTCCGTCGGGAAAATCGGCCCACACCTAAAACAGGGGTTTATGGCAGTCGGTCTTTCTCCCTCTTTTACAAACTCTGTCCCTTAACATGACTTAATAATTTTACACTACATTCCCCATGTCGGGGTTGAACGTATAACTAAACACTATAATGGATTCATATTAATATCAAGTGCAAAGATTTTTCTTTTTAATACTGAATTGACTAATAAAAACAGTACTCATTGCCCACAGCTATACAAGTATCACGAGAAACGTTCGACACAAGTTGCAGTTCTTCGAAAATCAACATGGAAGAAGACCAGTTAGACGACCTATTGCCAATTGATGTGGAAGTGTTGAACTATAAACATGAACCAAACCTCGGCCAAAAAAAAAAAAAAAAATGATGGATTTTTAACTTAAGGTATTAGAATCATTAAAATAATATTTAACGTGTATATTCAACTTATAATGTTTTTAAACATAAGTATTTGCTAATAAGTAAAAAATTGGTGTTTTTCTTAATCAAAAAATTTGTAATCCCTCAAATTTTACATGAATATATTACATACATAAAGGATTAAAGTTCATATAACATTCAGGAATAATACAGAGGGTGGTATTTGCTTTTTTCGGCCCATTTTCACAAATATTTTTATTTCAACATTTATGTTGTATGAATCTTGTAGGAAATGGAATCTTCTATTAGTTAGTTATTAGTTATTTGGATTCTTCGTGATACTTAGTTATTGCAGAGTACCTTTGTTTGTCAAATATTATTCTTTGAAACGTATTTTTGAATATTACAAGTGTCGGTAAAGGGTGAACAATTGTCGGAGGTCAACAATTGTCGGGGGGCATCACGAGGGGAGTGCCTGATCACTCTACTAGCCCTGGTGACAAGTGCGGATTGTTGTAGTTAATAACCTGGACCATGTTCCATGTAGGCGTTAATATCTGGCTCCATTTATTGATAGGGATGTGTACCGACAAGACACTGTGTTTAGGATGTGGTTCAGAGGTTCATAAAGAATAAGATTGGTTTTCAGAGTTCGAGCGAGAGATCGGCAGCGTAATAGGTACAAGTCGTCAGAGGTCTGCTAGAGGCTGTGAGGCAAGGTGCCGTCGTAGAGGTGTGGCAGAGAGAGTGTGGACCAGCGGAAGGCCAAGTGGGCTTACTCCCAGGGCCCCGGGGCCCTGGCGTATCGCTACTAGTAATGCGGCTGTGGAGACTAAGAAACAGAGTGTTTTTTCAGGGCGCAACTTACTGATATAAATATTGTACCCCCCTCCCTCGTGGAAGGCGGAGTCTGTCTGCAGGTGGTCTGTTTTATTATCCCGTTGGTCCAAAAGGGTGTGCTATATGATGTCCCACCTCCCGAGCTACGTGATCTTAACTGTTTCTGGCATGATTTTATGACCACGGGAACGTGACTGAAGGTCTATTTTAAGGGGCAGGAGTGCTTGCCCTAGGTTTTATGGCAGGACCCTCTGAGTTACTTGTTTACATCTGCCGATCCCTCTATGATTTATTACCAGAAGTTACACAGATTTGCATTTCTATTATAATACATTATGAACCAGAGTGTAGGGTAATTTACATATATTTAGCTATTCGCTACAACAAGTTTGCTGCGTAACTGTGTATGGCTATTAAGCTTATAAGTTGTATTGATAAATGGGAAAATGATAGATAAAGCTGAATGGTTGCCAAAACTCTCGTATATATGGTTTGGCGTGAAAGCGAAGCCGCGGATAAACCCAAAATTACTTTACAAATGGTTGTGTCATTTTCTCGTATTTCCAGTATTGAAAAATCACAAACTTGACGAGAATCCTCGAGGATTTATTTAATAGTCGATAGTTTTATAATGCTAAGAATATAATAATGTTAATATTATGTATAATGACAAAAGTAGAAGGGGCTTGAGAAGAACTGTACTTATGACTTGTATATGAAGAACCATGTATGACTTCGTGGAAGTCACTGTTGGTTCCTGTTATTTTGAAGTAAGCAACCGCATCCCTCCTTACTTCCCTTACTCCATACTTCACACTTAAACATTTTTAGACAATGAATGTATAATATACATTACACCTTGTATAAAATAAATTGTATAAAATGTAGACAAGCTGCTGGACATATAATTACTTATTGTAAATGTATTCATTTATGTAATCTGTACTGATTTCCATAATTTGTAATAACAAGGGGATATGAAGGGAGAAAAAAACACATAAATATGTAAGTACACATATATCCAGATTTACATGCAAAAACAAATAAAGAATCCTAAGTATACATAAGTACTAATACACAACAGTAACCTACATCTTGACATTAGTTAGAATTTTAATATTAGAAAATAAACATTCTAATTTTGAAAATATTGAATTTAGTAGCGTGGCAAACAGAGGGGGTAAGGGAGTTCTCCAAATGGATTAATGACGATGGAATCCGAGTTGTGCTATATGAGATATTCCTGGTAATTATATCTTCAGTAAACCATAAGCAGAGTTGAATATTCCATTAACACTTCAGGACATATTGGAATATTCAGGGCATACATAACACACACATTTTCTGCACGCTCGACAATCTATCAGTTTTATAATGCTTGCTTTATATATAATATTAATAATCTTGCTAAGAACAAGTAGAAGGGGGTTGAGCTGAACTGTATACCTTCCTCGTGACTTCGTGGAAGTCACTGATGGTTCCTGTTATTCTTAAGTGAGCAACCGCACCCCTCCTTACTTCCCCTACTCCCTACTTCCCAGAATCTCACCCTTTTCTTATACATATATGTCTCAGCATAAGCCCCAGACTTGTGCCTAGACATTCCACCCAGTATGTAGTATGTAACTCTTAATACTTGTATATACCAGTGTTTTGCTTGTACTTCATAATAAAGCTTTTCTTTATTTCTTTTAATAGACTCTACAAAGATTATTTAACTGTCGTAAAAATCGTAAAAAGCTCTATTTAACTGATGCAATTTTTCGGGAAGGTCGGATTCCACTAATTTTAGACGGTTATATTGGGCAAGATGGGAAATGCCGATAAGTGCTAGTGTTGGCGCTAAATATAAACTGAGCCATGAGGCAAGAGCTCGGTGTCCCCGTGTATTCCTTGCTTACCTGATATATTTTAAATGCTTACATTATCCGATTTGTATCTAGATTTTATTCACTATTAGAAATTAAATATTATACAAACGCGCCATGACTATGAAATAAAGACAACATACTGGCTGAATATTCATTCGATCCAATCCAAAAACGATTGTGCTACTTGGAAGGCTGGAGGCGGGTTGGCGTTTCGTCGTTGGCCAGGCAGTGTCTCAAATAGTCAAACTAGTTTTAGTGCTAGGTCTGAAAATAAACCTAGACACGGGGCCATTTCTTGGCTGGTGTAACTGTAATAACATTTTCGCAAAGGTTACTCAGTCATTCTAGCTGCTGATTCATGGATTAGTGCACTCATCAGTTAAAAATCTATTTTTAAAAATATATACAGACGTAATACAGAACGTATGAATTGATGGAACAATATCGAGAGATAGCTACGATATGATAAACTATTATTATTTAATATGCGTTTTTATTTTTCGTTCTCAATCGTATTTTTTTTTTTTTTAATTTCTGACGTTTTTCTGAAGTTAATTGTGTGAAATTTGAAACGCGGAAACTTATAAATAAAAAAGAACTTATAAATAAAAATATGCTGCTGGGCTCAAAAATTTACAATACTGCCTATTTACTAAACTTCATGCATAGAATATCATTGAATTTTATGTTACTTTATCGTAACATTAGATGACTCCCCCTCCCAGGGAGAGGATGTAAATTTTCAAACTTACATATCCGAAAACCCATTTATAAGATAAATAAGCAATTATAATAAGCTAAATATATTAAATACGTTCTATTACGAATCTCCATCCAACCATTTGTATATAGCATATGAAATATGCAATGCAAACATTCAGTAATCAAGAGTTAAATAATCTTTGTAGAGGAGTGTCTTTTAAAAAAAAAGAAAGACTAGCTTTATTATGAAGTACATTACAATCAAAACACTGGTATATAGAAATATTAAGAGTTACGTTACTACATACATACTGGGTGGGAGGTTGGTTTTTTTTTTTTTTTTTTTTTTTTTTTTTTTTTTAAATAGCTCTCTAGTTAGAAATTCAGGATGAGGGAAAATATATAATATTTAGGGTGATTGGATCCTTGTACTAGGAGTACCTGCTTGAAGGTGGTGTGAGAGGAGTAAGGAGTGTGGGAATCCTCGGTGGAGGTTGGTTGATTCAGTACAGTGGTGAGAGTCCGTGGGGTCTGGGGCTAAAGCTGAGACATATATGTATAAGAAAAGGGTAGTTCTGAGAAGAGGGAGGGAGGTCTTGGAGGGATGCGGTTGCTTACTTAAAAATAACAGGAACCATCAGTGACTTCCATGAAGTCACGAAGCAGGTATACAGTTCTGCTCAACCCCCTTCTACTTTTAGCATTATATATAATATTAGCATTATAATATTCTTAGCATAATAAAACTAAGGATGGATGTATCATATCAATAATACTTCTAGCAAAAATGTGAATATTGTAAATAATAAAACATTAAAAAAAAACAAGAAAAACCAAAAATGGTTTGGGAATACAAAATACCATAACTTTAAGAAACCTTACTTAGCGTATATGTTGTAACTCGAGGAAATTTAAAAGTAAAAGTAAAGTAGAAATATATTATTTTTTTTTTTTTTTAGTAGTTTATATTTTAAAAACTACTAAGTGTATAAAAAAATTTAAATGTAGCGAGAATCCATTAATTCAAAATATTGCTAACCTAGAGATACCTAAATTACCAAAACATAAGGCCTTAGGGCTTAACATATTATGAAGAAGTGTTTTTTTATTAGCATTTATTTATTTTTGTTTTATTGTGTCATTAGATTTTTTTTATTTATATTATTTTCCTCAATTAAAATTTATGTGTACTTCAATTAAGACTTTATTCATAATTAACAGCGATGAATTGGGATTTAATTGATTTCAAAGTCAGAAATGTAGGGAATTTTGTAAGTTCTTTGAAGTTGAAATTTTTAATCCCTCCCAATATTATGCCTTAACCAATAATATGCGTTTAAAATTTCAGGTCGACTATATTATTTTTCCGACCGCTATCCTAGGTATCAAAGATACAAATAATAATTATTATTATTATTAGTACTATTCGATGAAAATATTTGGTGAAGCGTTTCCTATCCGCACAGACAGCCAGATACACACAGATGCAATTGAGAACCACGAACTGTAGGGGCCATTTGGCGACATGTGCTCTCCGCCATATGTCAGGCCATAATTTATGCACATTTCCAAGCAGGGTGGTGTCACCGTTGCATGTTTGTTACACTTGGGTCAATGGCAAAACATCTTTCGCCCGTTTGCTCTGTTGATGTTACAGCATATTTTTATATCTTATACAATTAGCTATTGCATAAAAATTCTCAGAAATTGTACTTAATGAAGTACAAGTTTTACGCTATGTATTTACTAACTTTGCTTTTGGCAACATACACATCGAACCTAATAAATCAAAAAGAAGTACTTAATATCGATCAAAATTGTAATAATGAGTTTAAGACTTATTTCATCAACTAACCCAACATTAAATTAAATAGCAAAAATAAATTCTGGATTTATAAAATCTATGATTAATAGTCAAATTTAAACTATTAGCATAAAGGCTCATTTATGGCTAATATACATGTGTTAAGATGTCATTGCAATGGAAATATCCCTTTACAAACTCCTTCATAAGCCCCAGTTGCAGTGGAGGAAAGATGATTTTCTCTCATTCAACCTAGGGGTCGTTGACACGCTTTTCCCCAACGTCCATGTTTTGTCTCTTAGGCCACTCTTTTCTAACCCAGTGGTGTATTTTGTCTCTACCTCTGCTATCTCAGAGTGACAAGAAGCAAGAATATTTGTTTTGACTACTTCACTGTCCAAGGATAAAGTTTACCACTTTTTTAAGTCCACACAAATCACCCATTGATGTTCATGATACTCTGTCTTCTCAAAGACCATAGCTTATCATAGTTTACAAGTTTGTCCGACAAAAGTCACATGGTTTATAATAAATGATAAGAAACGCTTTCTTTTGAGCAGATCAAAGGGCAAACCGCTTGCCTATGAGGGATGAAACCTACCGTTCTTAGGTCCTCCGATCTCGGCTGTTAAAAAAAGACATTCAAGAGGAAGCTCTCTCGCTCACTTTCTCACTTCTGCGACGAGGGCTAGGAAGGAGGTCTTCCTTTCTGGAATGAGGCAAACTGAGGGCTTGGGACATTCGGTCTTGAAGACCTCGCTGTATAATTTTAAGCAATAGATTGTAATTGTTAATATGAATGAAAATTGTAAATATGGTATGAATGAGATCATTTATCACAATTACCTATTGCCCAAATGAGACAGATTGTAATTTTTTCATAATAAAGTTGTTAGTAATAATAGATAAGATATTCTAATCCTTCATCACTTTAGATTTTCAATATTTTGAATAAAAACATATCATATGGTATTTATACCTTCCATTGAACACCACGTAAAATTACTAAGATAATTTAACCTTTAGATCAGAACTAATTGGGGCAGGATTAAATCGAATTAATATTAGCCAATATTAATTTTAATATCACTTTACGCTAATAATGCACATAATGCAGTACGTTCATGATGTGTTACAGTAATCAAATCTAGTTGTAAGAATAATTAAATGGCATCTCAATAAAATAAAATATTTTCATTATTTCACTGGAGCTTTGATTATTTATTATTAACTAATACATTTTATACATATATGTAATATCAAATATATTTGAATATATTAGCATACAGTTAATATATTAGTATTTTAGACAAACCCTTCATTTCGCTGAACGTAACAAACAGTAGATATTGAAATCAACGCTTTCGATGGCTATACCATCATTCTCAAGTATCTAAATGTCTAAAAAGGCAGTAGAGTTGTGTGCAATATGACATGTAGTAAGAATACTTTATAAAATTTTTAAAATAATGTAGCTACTTACAATGTGAAGAACGAATCTGCCCACCGAGTTGCTCCCTCACACTGTTCAACTGTTAAAAGAAATATATTAACCAGCAAGAAAATATTGCAATAAAACCCATTGTGGGTGTTCTATATTATCTCAACAGACATGATGACTTAAAATGTACGCCGGTCTTGGGAGACGAGAGAGTGACAAATGCCAAACCAGTGAGAGGTATGTTTGCGTTAGAATAGGAGACATAGTTTGACTTTTTACTTTTTATTTATAAACTACTATCCAATTCGAACTTTTAATTTATGTCTTAACTATATTCTTTTAAACATGTATGGAATTGATTCTGTGTAATATTTAAAATATGAAACATTTAAATTGAAATGAATTCAAATGAAGTGTTAAGGGTTGATCAGGTCATCATGATCTTTATTTCGGTAGGAAAATATTTATTTTTTTATTCTTAAGTAGTTTATCAATGAACATCCACCATGCTGTAATAGTTTGATTTTATTTTTTAGTATCATCGGGGAATTTCAGCTTCAAATAGAACTACTATACCAAGTACATACGGAATAGAGCTATAGGGGACAGCAAAAAAGTCGAACATTAATTGCATCCAATCCTTTCAATCAAAAGTCCTGAGAACAATAACTGCCCCTTATTACGTCAGCAACAAAACCCTTCATAACCATCTTAATATACCTTACATTCTGGAACTCATCCCTTCTAAGTTCTTGAAATTCCATAGTAACTTATAATACCACACTAATCCCATAGCACAGTCATTACACTGCACCACTCATTCCTATAATCCTCCACGGAGACTAAAACGGCCTCGTGACCTGCTATAAATGCGTAACAGTGGGAGTCCTGGCAATGGCCTCGTTTCTCCACTCAAGTCCTGAGCGTCTGTGGTTCTCGCGCTCTAGGTCAGCCTCCACTGGCTCGTGTCCGGTGACGCGGCTGACGGAGGAGCGTGGGGGACTTTTTCACATGCGAGGGATGTGACAACCATGAATGAGCGAGTGAATAAAAATTGTAAATATGGTATGAATAAGAACATTTACCACAATTACTTATTGCCCAACGCGGCAGATTGTAATTTTATCATAACAAAGTTGTTTAATGTAGTAATGTGTTTAATGTTATATTTATATTTTTTTAATTTTATAAAATATTCTCACTACATGTCATATTGAACACAATCGTATATCCTTTTTAGATATTAGAGTATGGTATCATAGAATATGGTCACCGAAAGTGCATTTTGGGTAGATCAGAGGGAGACAAATAAATACAGCTTCGTTTAAAAAGTGGAGAATAACTTGTTCGCAAAGTTTAGGTTATTCTTCGATCATTTCGGCTTTTTCCCTTTCTATCAGATGTCTATTTTTTTTAATACTGCTTTCGTCAAGGTAACTTATTGGTTTAATATTAATCGGATTCCATATATAACACATCATCAATATTGTCGCCCCAGCAAAGGGTCAACGCTTCCTTTGACCCCAAAGTGCCTCATATTTTCTTTTTAAACCCTTATGTGCCTTCTTCCCACCCCCCAAAAAAAACAACTTGATAAAACAACTTTATTATGATAAAATTACAATCTGACTCCTACTGTTACGTATATCTATCAGGTCACGAGGAGATGTTGATAATGGTAATATTTAAGCCTTTCACAGCCATTAGGGAAGGGAATTTCGTTAGCTCTTCAGCCGTGCAAAATTATCTTCCTGTAATGTTATGAAAAAAAAATGCTTTCACCAGTGGAGATGGGATTTATTTTGCGATTTCTTCGATATTTTTTTCAAATTATCTCAACTAATATCACCAACTGCTATAATATATAAATATAGTTAAATTGATAGATAAAATGTCTTATCATGATGCACTAATAACTTTATCGGGCGGGTAACGTCATAGCATTAAAGTCTGGTACCCTACTTTCTGAGAGATCGCTAAACATGGCCGTTTTCGCAGTGTCCCTTTGCCTAGTCACTTTAAATATCTATAAAACTACAGTATTCCTTTATTGTGCAATATTTACAATCTGCCTTTTATAAGGCAATAAGTAATTAAGATATATGCTCTCATTCATACAATATTTACAGTTCATCATTCACTCGCTCATTCATACAATATTTACAGACAGCCCAGAGACCCCCCAAATCCACCGCAAAGAGAAAGCGGAGTCCTGGGAAGTCCCCCACGCTCCTCCGTCAGCCGCGTCACCGGATACTAGCCAGTGGATGCTGACCAAGAGCGCGAGAGCCACAGACGCTCAGGACATGATTGGAGAGACTGGCCATTGCCAGGACTCCCACTGTCACGCGTTTATAGCAGGTCACGAGGCCACTGCCGTTTCAGTCTCCGAGGAGGATTATAGGGATGAGTGGCGCAGTGCATTGACTGTGCTACAGGATTAGGGTGGTTGGAAAGGCTACTTTGGAATTTCGTAAACTTGGAAGGGATGAGTTTAGAATGTAGGGTATATTAAGGTCGTTATGAAGGGTTTTGTTGCCGACATAATAAGGGGCATTTACTATTGTTCTCAGGACTTTTGATTGAAAGGATTGGATACGCTTGATGTTAGACTTTTTTGCTGTCCCCCATAGCTCTATTCTGTATGTCCAGATTGGTTTAAGTATAACTTTGTAGATTAGTAGTTTATTTTCTATTGAGAGATGGGATGTCCTTTGAAGTAGTCTGTACAGTTGTCCAAAGCGTCTGTTTAGTTCTTGTCTTTTTAGTCTCGTATGTGGGTTCCAGGTCAGTCGTTTGTCAAGATGGAAGCCTAAGTACCGTACTGTCTCGGATACAGGGAGAGGAATAGAATTAAAATAAACTAGTGGACCAGACTTGCGACAAAGGGTGAAGGTAATGTGGGAGCATTTTGCTTCATTAACTTTGATCCGCCATTGATTGCACCAATACTCGATCTCGTCAAGGTGTTTTTGAAGGTTATGGGATGCTATGTCGGGGTCAGGATGGGATGACAAGACTGCAGTGTCATCTGCAAATGTGGCCAAGAAGGTATTGGGAGTAGAGGGGACATCAGCGGTGTATAGGTTATAGAGGATGGGGCCCAGGACACTGCCCTGTGGAACTCCTGCACTTATGGGATAGTAGTTAGAGTATTCTAAACCACAGCGGACTTGGAAGAAGCGGTTTGAAAGGTAGGACTGTAGGATTAGGAAAAGGGTCTGTGGTAAATATCTTTTGAGCTTGTAGAGCAAACCTGCGTGCCAAACCCTGTCAAAAGCTTGAGCTATATCGAGAAAGGCAGCAGTGCAATACTGTTTGGTTTCAAGGGCTGAGGAGATGTGATCAACAACGCGAAGGCCTTGTTGAGCAGTGGAATGTCGTTGGCGGAAGCCAAACTGGTGTGTGGGAAAAAGGTTTTTGGATTCAACAATGGGAAGTAGACGTTTTAGTAGGAGTTTCTCAAATATTTTTGAGAGGATAGGGAGTAGGCTAATTGGACGATAAGATGAGGCGTCATTGGGTGGTTTACCGGGTTTGGCGAATAGGACAATAATGGAGTGTTTCCAGAGGAGAGGAAAGTGCGTCGTTCGGATTATGCAATTATATATGTAGGTTAGGAAGATTATGGCTTTAGGAGGAAGTTGTTTGAGAATTTGAGGAGTAAGGAGATCATATCCAGGGGATTTTCGGTAAGGTAAGTTTTTCAGAAGGTATTTAACCTCAGAGGGGTTAACGGCTTTTGGTGGAAGAGAGAGAGGAATAGGTGAAGTGAGGAAATCTTCCACAGTTGTGCTGTGAGTATGGCTTTGATGAGAAAGGTGAGGTGTGAAAGTATGGGTAAGATGCAGAGCAAATTCCTCCGACCTATCCCCATCCGAAACCGCCCAGGACCCATCATCACGACGGAGTGGGTGTGAAACAGGTTGATACTTTAGGATTTTTTTGGTTACGTTCCACAAGGAGTTATCCCTGGTGGACAGAGAGGAGAGGTAGGAATTGAAAGAATCGGAACGGAAGGATGCCAATCGCCGCTTTACCAATCGGCAGTACTGATTGTACGTGCGACGATCAATAGGATGCCGGGATCTTTGCCACACTGTTCTGGAGTGGCGTTTGGATTGGATTAGATCTTTGAGATGCTGAGGTAAACGATTATGATTGTGGATTTTTGTGTGACGATGGGGTGACGATGCCTCCCAAGCCGACCTCTGGACCAGAGTAGTGAAAGAATGCACTGCATCGTCTAGGTCTTGGGATGTTTTCAGGGATAATTTGAGGTTTACGGACTCTGTAAGAAGCTGACGGAAGTGGTCCCAGTCAACTGGGCCCCTAATAAATGAAGGAGGAGGCAGTTTGTGAATTGGTCTTAAGGAAATGGTTAATAATAAAGGGCTATGATCGAAGGAAAGGTCATCAAGGCGCTTGAGTGAATAGTTTAGTGTTCCTAAACTATTGTAAAAAAAGAAGTCAAGGAGATCAGGATTTCGGTTGGGATCTGATGGCCAATAGGTGGCTGTGTCAGGAGTGATAGTGGAGCAATGTTTCCGTGTGAGTGCAGACAGCAAAGCACGTCCTCGTGTATTTGTGGATCTTGACCCCCAGTGTTGGTGCTTCGCATTAAAGTCCCCACCCACAAGGAAACGATGTCCGATGGAGTCTAGAAAGGAGATGAATTGGGAATCGGGAATGGATTTATTGGGAGGGCAGTACACTGATGCTAGAGTAAGGGGAAAAGTGAGGGTGGTGATTGACACTGCAGTGGATTGAAGGAAATCATGTGATACCAAAGGAACTATGAACAGAAGGCCTCATGAATGAATGACAGAAGGCCTCAAATTTCTGGTGGGGGCGCTTCTTGAGCTACCTCTTACTGGCTTCTCTTCTTCCGGCCGGCGACGTTGCTCGCTCCTGGACTTGAGGATTCTATAGGCCTCACAGCCCTTGTAGTTGGCCGGATGGTCTTGCTGGCAGAGCACGCATACAGCAGGCGATTTTAGGGGCTTTTTGCACAATTCGCTTTTGTGCTGCCCACTACACTTTACACACTTAGGAGGGTGGTGGCAATACGATTTTGTGTGCCCATATGCCTGGCAATTATGGCATTGGACGATGTCTCTATTGGGGTAAGGTTTTTCGACCTGTATTCTTGTGTAATACAGGGTTGTTAATTCATAAATTTTCTCCACGCCAGGTGTCCGCTCGAGATCTACAAAAAATAACGGTAATGCCGTTTTGGTGGATTCGTTTTGTTGTCTGTCCTCACGTAAAACGTTGGTTATTTGCCGAACTTTGAACCCCAGAGCTGATAGTTCGTCTTCAATTTCATCAGCTGGTGTGGTCGGGTGCAGATTTCTTATCACTACTCGAAGCGATCGTTCTTGTTTCAACTGGTATGTATGGAAGTCTGCATTGGTCTCTTCCAAATACTTAATGATCGCTCGATAAGTATCCGGAGTGTCTGGGGAAATTTTTGTATCCCGAGAGCGATTGAGGCACGTATATTTTCCGGTACCTACAACTTTGCTCATTTGTGAGCACAATAGTTTGAAATTGCTAATATTCCTTACGAATATAGCAGGCGGCTTGGGCTGTGTTGGTGTTTGAATAACTTCCATGTCGTCAGGTTGGCTATTTCTCAGTACCTCGAAGCTATTCGGTGTGAAGAATGGAGATTCTGCTACAGTTTCTTCTTTTGAAGTGCTGGCAAGTGGTGGTAGATCTTCCATAGAGCTGGCAGCAGATGAGTTTGTAGGGATGTTCCTATTTGAGCGTCTGGGTGAAAGTGAAAACTTTAAATATCTAAAGAACTTTTCATAGAGTCATTATCACATAAATAGGAAGATTTAAAATTTTCAGGATCTGAGAAATTATCTTTTTCAGCTTTTTCGTAAACACAGGAATAATCTGTTGATAATAAACCATTTTCATCGTTTACGAGGGTGTTGAAAATGATCATTCCTGAAAAACATAAATATTGTTACTTACAGTTTAATAGTATCCGTACAGTAAATTGTTTCGAATGTTATCATTTTTTTAACGCCTGAGGGAGGAACGCCTTCATTTAACATAATATAACAAATTATTTAATGTTTATTTATGAAACTTTCTGTTTGCAACTTAATCTGAATAATAATTTACACCGATTTTGTTTTGTTGTTTATTATCCAGTCAACTTCTCCGTCAAATTTCTCGCGTTTGTAGGGCACTGTCCTTATTTAGCTTGATCGATACAGCTCCGCCTGACTTATTGTAAAGGGCTGGTACAAACCCTACAGGGAAAACTGCAAATTGTTTAGTAATCGACTTGTAACAAGTCATCCATTTATTAACAAGTTAACAATTATTATTACGTAATATGACGGTATGTATTGTAAAAAAAAAAAAATAGTAGTTTTATATTACCACTTGTTACTTTTATATTGCTGGTTAAGCTATGAATTTATTTAAGGTGTAACGTTAGTAAGTTTTCATCAAGTACGTTCACAGCAATATATTAACTCAAGCCGATCTCCCAACTACTAGTTTATGACGACTAAGAAGCTAATTCACAGTATATTACAAACAAAAAAAAAAAAAAAACCGACGAAGTAGTAAGTTTCATTACGAAAGGTATAGCTGATAAGGTACTTCGTTTGCCGGCGTGGACGTGTTCGGCGCAGAATTTTTTTCCAAACCGTTGAATAATATTGAAATGTCATCTGGGGCTACCCCTCACCTGCCCTATTATTGTCCAAGGGGGGGGGGGTCTGTTTTGATTCGGTGGTTGGCTAGCCTGCTTGCAGACAATGGCCGCCATCTGCCCCAGGGGGACGCTCCCCTCCCACTGGATCATCGTGTCTCTCATCGCAGATCCAGACATCAGTCAGCGATTTATTCCTACAAATAGCTTTGTGTTTACCCCATTTCCCACAGTAACAAATGGCTAATCATATACAAATCCCTAATCCATTCCATTCTGACGTATCCACTATGGAGCTCCATCTACCACCAAAACAAAACAAAAAATTGAAACAATCAAACATCTGTGCATAAGGATTATAAATGGATGTCTGCCTTCAATCGCCAACATCTCAACAACATGTATAACAGACCCAAACGGAAAAATTCTCAAGCAACACAATTTTCCCTGACAATTATAGCCAACTCTCGCTGAGAATATATTTTTGACTATTTTACCGTTGTTATCTTTAGCATTTGCATATCCATAATATGTTTTTTAAACAATAGTTTTATTTAATTTTGTTAGCATGTTTATTTAATGTATAGACAAAGTTATTTATTTATTACTGTTATTTTATCTTAAGATTTTATTTATTTTTCCTGCTGTATTAGAAAATGTTTATAAATGACAAAGCTGTACAAAATGTAACAAATGTAACAGACGTACCTAAACGTGTATATAAATATATTTTAATTCTGAAAATATTTCTTTTAAGAAACAATTTAAGCTATGTTTATGCAATATATTGCATGTTTCTCACTATTACAAATAATCTACCTGAGACACATCATGTTTTTTGACTCGTAGCAGCGCCTGACAAACCCAGTGTTTAACACTATGACCCCACGACCATTCCCGTACCGATGGCAACAGGCCATCCGGGAAAACTAGGTTAAGTTAGTTTGATTTAGGTTAGTATTAGTACAACTCATTCTTAAGATGAGCCTTATCACTTTCAATGTTCATAAGCCTTGTATTCTGTTAATCAGCCTACCATAGCAAAATTCTTGTAAACCTCACAAATTATATAATATGTAACAACGCTTCAGTATATATAATAAGCAGAGAGGGCATTAAAGTAATGACTCCTTATTGTGGAATAAGGAAGCCTTTCCAAATATGAATTCTATTGGACCAAAATCTCTTCAGTATTTTATAGTCTTTAATGTACATAATGTCATTGTTGTGAGTTGATTTTATTAGTAAAGTGATTTCAAGTCTTTGCTGTTGTGCAATCGTTAATAACACCATTTGTTATGACTGCATCCATGAGTTATACATATGTAGATACTTGTTTATTGTAATAAAATTACAATCTGCCTTATTGGGCAATAAATAATAGTGATAAATGTTCTCATTCATGTATATATAAGTGTGAATAAAACCCCAAAAATGTCAACCTGACTATTTCTATTGTAACTTTCTCCCTGCCTTTCTTACAACCCCCCCCCCCCCGTCGAAGTTTCACTGCAAATTGACATTTGGAGTTCCCGCAATCCCGCGGTTTGCTACTGGTTTGCTGTTACTTCATCATCATCGGGGGGGGGGGGGCTTTTGAAGTTGAGTCGAAGTCTTCTCTCACTCCTCTTCCATATTAACGAAATTCTTTTATCGATAGTTTAACTTTTTTATATAACTTACTCTCCGTAAGTCAATAATATTTTTTGCTATGAATGGGATTTTTACTTTTTAATGTATTCCATCAACGTTTCTAAATTAAATCTGGTTGTAATTTTTTTTTTTGGCAATCTTCGCATTGTGTTAACCAGTATATATTGATTAGCTAATAAAAAAATAATCATTAATTGTTAATAATAAGTAAAATTATTCATTAAACAACCCGCTTGATTCGTTTTCATTTGAACGAAAAGGACTTTTGGAAGCATTACTTGAAACGGTGAGGTTTTATAGAAGATTTGTTACTAAATAAGATTTTTCCCCCCCCTTTATAGCCCCTTTAAATTTACAGATAATTATATACAATCATAGATCCTCAGGCGAATCTATTTACAAACTATTTTTGTATTTTCCTGTAGCACCGCTACATTATATAAAGGTTTTGTTATTTTATAAAATTATATAATGGAATAAACAAGTATAATGATACACATTATGCGTGACTGAACTGAACTTACTAATAAAGGTGATAGGGCTCACCTTTTTGATCTACTAAATAAGAGGGCATAAAATACATAAACGACACATCATCGAACAATCCAACAATTTACAAACCGATGCTTCATTTGTAACTTAAGTTGAATATATAAGTCAAATTAAACGTAAATGCATCATTTATATGTTTTAGTACTTGATTCCTAAACTTAAATAATCCTAAGTTATTTTTCACACAGTAACTGATGAATACAGTCCAGGATATTTACGCGAAAGGTTACTTAAAGCTATGGTCATTACCATGTTTAGGTAACTGCTTACGTTATACCTGAATGAGGCTTTCGTTGAAAGATACTTTCGTTTCAGCCTTTAGATACCTGAATTAGTCAGCAAGAGGCATGTGTCCTCTGAAACGAAGGAAGTGAATGGACAGGCTCGACTCACTCCACTTCCAGGTAGAGCAGGTAATGAAACGGTCCCATGAGTCAGTCAGATGTACGCCAAGGTGGCCAACACAAACACACAAATCTCATGAAAATACCACCTTTCAAGCAGCTACGAGGTAATTGCCTACAATTAACAACTCGCAACAGTCTTAAAAACTAAAACTAAAAACAAAAACATTATTATTAAATAAAATTTATAGAATTAAACCATTCCACAATTTACAGTAAAGACATTAAATACAGGACGGTTTTGCTGGAGAAGAGTTTCATAGACACAAACAGTCTCATTGAGAGGTTAAGAATAAGCCAATGTTTTTTCTCCCACTTTATTTTGGTATATTGGTTTGTATTTACAATATTAAACCTGCAATGAATCTATATAATTGCAATTTGTGCTTTTTAGTTTATGAAGGTACACATAACACTATGCAACTAATTGTTATGTTTTTATACAATACAAGGTGTTTTTTTTTTTTAATTTGAATGTGAAGGAGCTCACCTTGGACCCATTGACTGTGATACCTATCATACATAAATATTTTAAACAATACAATTAACATTACGAAATGATCCGTTAGAAAATTCATTTGTTAGTTACGTGCAACAGGTTAGATTTCCTTTGAACTATTACTACCTTACTATGATTGGGGCAAGATCTGCTCCTATTTTAAATACATATAACTGTCACTTAATTAATTGACAGATAAATAAGCAAACAAAATAGTAGTTTTATATGTAGAACATGTATGAATAGTAGACTGAGTGCAGCCTAAATATGTGAAGAGGGCTGGCAGACGGACAAGATGAATAATAACGAGCATCCGGTAAGATAGCAACACTGATTGCCCGCTTTGAAATCTAGCTCAGCGTTGCCCCGGTCCTTAAATGTAATATATATATATTATAATTTTATCTGAAAACTTAAGTTTAGAATTCATTAAAGAAATACATTCTGAATGGTGCCATATAGAAATTCAACAAATGATGAATAGGGTATGGCCTTATTATACAGCAAAAAATATAACTGCAAATATAAAAAAAAGTATGTAAAACCTGTGAAATATGTATTAAAAACAAATCCAGAGGGCAAGAAAAATATGGGCTAATGTCAGAACTAGGGCCAGCAACAAAACCATTCGAAATAATGTCAATCGACACTATTGGAGGTTTTGGAGGACAACGATCAACAAAAAGATACCTCCACCTGCTTATTGACCACTTCACAAGATATGCATTCATTTCAACATCAAAAACTCAGAGTGCCACTGACTTCATCAAATTAGTAAATAATGTGCTGGAAACAGACAAAGTAGGAATAATACTTACAGATCAATACCCAGGAATCAACTCAAGAGAATTCAAAGATTTCCTAAGGGAAAAGGAGGTTCGATTGATATTTACAGCAGTTAATGCACCCTTTTCCAATGGTTTAAATGAGAGACTAAATCAAACTCTAGTCAATAAAATCAGATGTAAAATGAACGAAAAAGGGAAGAAAAGAGCCTGGACAACAGTCACTAAAGAATGTGTAGATAAATATAATGAAACAGAACATACAGTAACTGGTTTTCCACCCAAGTATTTATTAGATGGCACAGATACAAGCATTTTACCTGAAGAATTAAAAAAAGGAAACAATAAAGAAAACTGGATGAATGACAGTAAATTAGCCTTAGAAAGAACAAAAAAGTCTCATAAATATAACAAGAAAATATTTGATAAATCAAGAAAACATTGGGAATTTAACACAGGAGATACAGTATATATAGAGAATGGCAACAAATTAAGCAGGAATAAACTAGATGAATTAAAAATTGGCCCCTTTGAAATAACAGAAAAGATATCAAATTCAATATATAAAATAAAAACCGGAAGAGGAAAGCAAGATACTGGATTCTTTCACATAACAAAATTACTTCCGATATTACCAGACTGAAAATTTTCAAAGAATTTTCACCTCAGAGAGGGGAGATGTAATGAAAGTGTTCTCTCTTTCATTTGAATTTGTCATGCTGCTTCCACTGGCTGCCACCAGATGGAGCAACAGTTATCAGATAGAGAAGGTTATGTGAGGTAACAGAACATGTAAATAGTGTGTAAAATAATATAGTGTGAATAGAGAATTGATAGTTATAAACTGTAATTGTCGTTTCTTTGTTTACAGGTAAGATTGTGTAAATCAATATTAATAATTGTTATAATATAATATATAGTGAATAAAATTGCCAACTTTGTTTACAGAGAAACTGATTTCAGTTTATTCACCCCACCTTCAATAATTGTCTTACATATATATATATATATACATTTATTTATCAACTACTAATTATAAATACTTCTTTTGTTCGTACCATTTCCGACCAATTCAATACCAAGTTGGAGCTTACTTAATCAGTCATACCAACTAATAGACTCACGGTTCACTTAAATAGTTATGTTGTACGAAGTATTTAATATTATATTCTAGATATTTTAAAAGTGATAACCACAAGTTTTATAGATAAATGTAAGCATATCGAGAATACATTACTACAAAATATTGCTAACACACATAAATTACCCACACATATAAGGGCTTAGGGCATAATGTATTATGAAGAAATGTTTTTTTTATTAGTATCTAGTTATATTTATTTGTTTTCGTCGTTAGGGTTTTTTTTTATTTAAGGTATAATATTTCCTAAATTAAAATTTATGAGTACATAAAGGAAGATTTTCATAATCGATGTTGTTAGTCTGTTTTGTTTTTTTTAGACTAGATGCATTGTACGTTAGTATAAACTTATTTTTATTATGTAAATATTGGAATAAATTGATTTAAAACAAAATAATATACACTCTCACAGCTTATATTTACGATATCCTACAGTTGTTTAAATCCTCGATCTAATCTTAGTCTTACTTAATGTTTATAACCTTTACAACGCCCTTCATACTGCAGAAACTGCTGACTCGGACCGTAACATTCTTGCTCGTTCCACCACGAAACGTGATGGGTCCCTACCTGATGGAAAGTAGAGTCTCTCCCTTCAATGTCTCGCCAATTAATGTTATTATAATCGCTTCATAATGGTTTTAATTGAGCTATCTGATGCCCTAGTAATGAATCCGGTACTCGGTTAATGGTGGTCATTTTATGACACTTTTAACCAAGTGAAATGAGGCAATTATTTTTGTAATAATCCAATTGTTAACTGGCCATTCTTGATGTATTTAAGGAGAATGCAAATATGAACGAGAGAAGATGCGAATCCTCTTTATCTGCGCTTCACGTGGGCCGAGAAAGCGTGAACTTGGAATATGAAAGTGAGGGCCCTTTACAGAAAACAAGTTGAAAGTTTCAGCTGCAACTTATCATATCCGGCAGTGAAATTTGAGGGTTTTTCCTTTAGCGGTGCTTATTTGCGTTATATACTTGTTGGTAAGACTGGTGTGGAAAAAAAAACGAAATATGTTCCCTAGCATACCAAACTCTTTTTTTTTCAGTTCAAATCAATAGATTTCCGATACTTTCATAATAAAAATAAACTTATACTACTATGCAATGCATCAAGTCTAAAAAACAACTAACATCATCGCTCTTGTTTATAAATAAAGTCTACTTTATTTAAGACAACTTTAATTTAGGAAAAAATGTAATTAAAAACCTGGATGGTTAGATAGAAATATATTTCTTCATAATATTTCGGGGCTTTAGCGTGAAATAAAACTTAATATTTTCTATACAAAAAATGAACTTTAATCAGTCAAATATCTTCCTTTCTGTTCGATGACCTTTTGCCATCTTTCTGGTAACTTCATGATCCCGCGTTCATAGAACTTCTGGTCCTATCAACAAAAAACTCAACCAAGTGCAATTTGAGGTCATCGTTATTACTGAAATTTTTACCATTTAAGAAGTTATGTAAACTTCGAAATAAATGATAATCCGATGGTGCAAGCTCGGGGCTGTATGGGGGATGCGACATTACTTCCCAGCCAAGCTATAATAGTTTCGTACGTGTTGGTAAAGATGTGTGAGACCTCGGATTGTCGTGGCGGAACCAAAATATCGAGCTTCTTAACAAGTCCGAGACGTGTTATATGATTTTCAATTGTTGTATGTGATAAATTTAGCTGTTTTGCAATCTCTCGCACAGTTTTATGACGATTCGATTTAATTATGGCTTTCATTTCGTCATCATCAACTTCAGAAGGTCGAACAGAACGTTGGTCATCTTTCAGTGAAAAATCTTCAGAACGTAATTTTTTAAACCAATTTTGACACGAGCGTTCTGTTAAACAATCAACACCATAAACTTCACATATCTCTTTGTGAGCCTCAGCCGCTTTCTTGCCTTTTTTACATTTTTAGTAAAATGTGTCGAAAATTCTTATTTTTGCACTCCATGTTAAAACTGGCCGTATACTGACAGTAGTAAACAAAATTACACGGATTTTCTTTCTATAGCGACCTAAAGGTATCGACTACCAAAACTCAAAAGAAAAAAAATCTAACATGGACAAAAGAATGACCAAACAAACGTTACGCGATCTACTGGTGCAAACCGAAATCACTTTCTTCCCAACCCAATATATTATGCCCTAAACCCATATATTTGGGTAATTTATCTATGTTAGCAATATTTTGAAGTTATACTTGTGGTTATCAATTTTAAAATATCTAGAATATAATCAGTTTGGATAATAACTATAGTAGTGCCCTTGGTTTGTCAAATATTAATCTAAGAAACTTATTTTGAAATATTATAAGTTTGTTGATATTGCTATGACTGATTAAGTTCCAGCAACTTAGTTGATATATATATATATATATAAATGACGCAAAAAATGAAGGAACAATATCTAAAGATAATTACAGGACTCCTCTTATTAGATGATTGTGAAAAAATAACACTTTCCATCCAAATTTCGGCCAAAAATACTTTATTATACAAAAAATCCCCTTTTGTGTAAACCAAACAAAAAATGTAAACAACTAAAATATTTGACAAATATCGATGTTCTAAAATTGACTTTAACGACGAATCATATACACAATTTCTACTGTTGGCTTGAAAAACTTTTTTTATTCATCTTAGAATTTATGGTGTTTGCTTTACCGTATGTGGTGTGTTTTTTTCAACTATGAACTAAAAGAACGAATTAAAGCTTCAATGGTTATTAGATTGCAAAACCTTCACTTCTTTTAGGAATTGGATATTTTCTAATTTCATGTTATAATGTAAATATGAATAAAAAAAATCTATCATATGTCTGAATGTGTTTTAGATGAAAGGGAGTTTGAACGAATTAAACATGACTTCCAGCCGAAATGATTGCATGCGAAAAGAATCTAAGGACGTTATGCTCATGCGAGCCTTGAATTAAACCGACCCCCCTCCCCCCCAAAAAAAACACCAAGGGCTACCAACACAAAAAAAAAAGGCAGAAAACTATATTCATCTATGAGAAATTGATATGATGTTATTGGTGTCTTAGTAACTTTACATAATTATGGTTCATTCAGCCTAAATATACACATATTCCATATTATTAATAAGCTACGTAGTTTTCGTCAAGCTTTAGCCTCTCATCATGTTATAAATTATATCTCATAACAAACCAAATTTTAATATTTGTTTGAGTACATTTTTACTTTGTTTGATACGCCACTCAAAATTAAAGACTTCTATCAATTAATTTTTTTTTTTTTTTTTTTTTCCATAGCTCTCAAACTCATAAAAATAGGATGTGGGAAAAATAAAAGGAAAATTATTTTTATCAATTAATTAAGGATACTTACTCTTATTTTTGTGGAGATTGCTAATTCATGTTATACTAATTGTATATCAAACACGACCTCAATGTAATTCCATTTTTGAAATGTTTAAACAGGGAAATTAAGTGAAAACATAAGGATTTCTGTTTATTATAATACATACCCAACGAAATTCTAGAAATGACTCCTTGAAAGAACTTTAATAAAAAAAAGCTATACTCAAGGAAAATGATCCTATTATTTCCATCAGATTTTTTGTTTAGACAATTTTTGTCGTTCTTCCTTGTCGGGTCGTCACTAGAGGGATGCCTGGTCAACCTAGCCCTGGTGACAAGTGAGGATTGTTTGAGTTTATAACCTGGACAATCGTTTCATGACGGTTTTACTATCTGACTCTATTTTTGATAGGTATGTGCCCCGACAATGCACTATGTTCAGAAGAAGAGGTACAGGGTAGGTTATAGGTAGTTTATGTGGTCTTGGAATGACCACGAATTCACACTCGGTATCTGAGGGTAGGCGAAAACCGTCCGGATCCCAAAGGCGAGTGTGAACCAGAGAGAGGCAGACTGGATTGCAATGGGAGACACTGCTGGTAAAATTTGCAGGGCCACGGCAACCGTCGTCCGCGAGGGAGAGGTCTCTCTCAAGGAAGTGCTAGTTTTAGCGAGACGAAGGCAGAGATTCCCACTAGGAAGGTGTGAGGTCTGCCAAAGCCGGGTTAAAACATAGCGAGGTTAGGAGAGAGATGTAGAGGTTTTTCATAAAGAAGCAGTCAGGTTTTCAGAGTTCCAGTGGGAGCCACGAGCCAGTGAGTAGGTGCCAGGAGTTGCCAGGAGAGAATGATTTACAGGGCCTAGGGGGCCGCCTTAAGTGCCCGGCAATTATTGCCCTTATCCAATAGAGGTCGAGATTGGTGTAACCAATGGGATTCGACTTCTTTGTCCTCTGGGAGGCTGGCAAGGGTTGCTTAGGGTCTGTGGTCGGTTCCCTCATCTGGTGGGGTACCTGTGACTGACAGCTGGTGACCCATCTCATGTTACTACTTGGCCCCCGCCATAATGACTTATATTTTGTTTATGTTATTTACATTTGACTATAATACATTTAGTTCATGTTATTTACATTTGTTTACAATATATATACAATAGAGTATAGGGTTGTAGCGACCACTAACTACGTAAGATAAATTACCCTATACTCCCCGGGTCGGGTAAGCAGGTGGCGGTCACGTGCCGCACCACCGGTCACGTTCCTCGCCACAGATGTACGTGTGAACCGCCACCGAATTAGGCTCTTGCAGCCTCCAGCAGGAAGTAGAGAGGGTACTTAAAGCAGGGCTCCTGGCCCTGTTAGTTAGTCTCTTAGTCTCTCGTGGCCTTTACCCGTGACGCTTGCTTGGTTTCCACTCGAACTCTGAAAACTTGACTAATTCTTTATGAAACCTCTGTACCTCTTCTCTTGAACATAGTGCATTGTCGGGGCACATACCTATCATAAATGGAGTCAGATAGTAACGCCGTCATGGAACGATTGTCCAGGTTATTAACTCGAACAATCCGCACTTGTCACCAGGGCTAGGGTGATCAGGCGCCCCCTAGTGACGACCCGATAAGGGTGATTTATCTTATGTAGTTAGCGGTCGCTACATTCCTGATTGAAAGAACTATTTCAAGGAAATAAAGGTTTTGCTTCATGGCACAACACAGGCATCTAATCCACTTTCAATTGGAGTAATTTATAAATAGATGGCTCCTACCAGAGCACCCCACCCTACTGTCCGAAAAAGTAAACTAAAATGTGACACTAAGAACTGTCAAATGTTCCCACATTACCTTCACCCTCTGCAGAAAGTCTTGTCCTCTAATTTATTTTAATTCCATTTCTCTCGCTATATCCGAGATAGTACGGTACTTAGGCTTCCATCTCGACAAACGACTGACCTGGAACCCACATACGAGGCTAAAAAGACAAGAACTAAACAGACGCTTTGGAGAACTTTACAGACTACTTCAAAGGACAGTTATACTTAACAAATACTACAAAGTTAACAATAGAAAATGCCCCTTATTACGTCAGCAACAAAACCCTTCATAACGATCTTAATATACCTTACATTCTTGAACTCATCTCTTCCAAGTTCATGAAATTCCATAGTAACCTATACGACCATCCTAATCCCCTAGCACAGTCATTGCACTGTCGAAATTCGGATAAATATCAATATAAATTATTTATGTCAATCGAAATGATGTTCGCGACATAGTGACGTCCCTGCTTAGCTCAGTTGTTCTGCAGTGAGTGTGTTAACAGCAGATCCTTTTATACTGCAATTTATCCCACGAACAATTCTATCAATTAAACTCACAGACCAGCTTCAGGCAAATGTATCTTTCAATTGAAACCATAATACTAGTTAGGAATTTGGTGAAACATACTTTAGGGGTACATTCCGTTTGTGAAAGTAACCATATTGGTACTTGGTTTAGAGTATGTGTTTAATTGGGAATTGCCAATGCACCACCATGCTCTTCGTGGTGATCTCAAGATCCCATTAATTCAAGATCTAGGTCATTCCCACCTTGCTGGCCATCCTAATCCGTATGCTAATGCGCCATACACCCATCTCATCAACGGCAACCCAGAGCAAAGCCAAAGGCGGCGACGGCCTCGCGACCTCCTCCAAACCAACTAGCATTTTATATAAAGTCAACTTCATAGATTGGCGATTACTCAAAAGTCAAGTTAAGATTTTTATAATTTTCTTTGTTTTTCTTTTCTTCTTACTTTTAAGACTTTTATACTTTTAAAAGTAAAGTCCTAAGCACTGCTTAAAATACTTAGCTTAGATTACATGTAATCATAAAAAATTGGAATCAGCTTAGCTTGATAAAATAAATGTTAGATTTTCATCATATTGACTAGTTGTTTACTAGTCATTACATGCCTTTTTTAAAATATTTTTGGGGATTAAATATAATTTTTTTTTTAATACGTGTATATAAACAAACAATATCAAGAGATAAACACTCGAGTTTCTTAAACTGTTGGGAAAAGCCTTCAGTTTATGTGTTGACCATAACAGACACTAAGCATAATCTTTTTTAACAAATAATGAGTCCTGGCAATTGCCAGTTTCTCCTATCATGTCCTGAGCGTATGTGGCTCTCGCGCTCTTGGTCAGCCTCCGCTGGCTTGTATCCGGTGACGCGGCTGACGGAGGAGCGTGGTTGGCTTCCCAAGACTCCGCTTTCTCTTTCGCAGGCAAGGGAGGTGACAACCATGTGGATTTGGGAGGTCTCTGGGCTGTTTGTAAATACTGTATGAATGAGCAAGTGAATGAAATTGGAAATATGGTATGAATGAGATCATATATCACAATTACTTATTGCCCAATGAGGCAGATTCTAATTTTATCATAATAAAGTTGTTTATCTATTAACAAATAATAATAAGCTAAAATAGTGGGATAGCGTTCAGACTATGTCGTTGTATGAGAGAACGCCCATTACAGAGGAAGCCTTATAAATTCTTTCGTATCAAATCAAAGCCTCGACGACATCATTAGTAGTATTTGTGTCGTGGACAATGCCTGTCTTCTCTAATGCATTAAAGTCTCTGACCTGAGGTTACGCATGAGTAAATTTTCTATTATTTCACATAATTAAGAAATCCTAGATCAAATGAATTAGTTCGTGCCAGAAAAACAACGCAGAAAAACAAGAACATCAAAATAGAGTTAAAGTCCTCTTGCCATTTGCCATTATAGCAAGAATGTTGCGTAATCCCTCATCTTTGACTTTCTATTCTCCTCTCTACCACCCGTTTACGTCCCTGACGTAAGACCCCAAGTGGCCGAAAAGCTGAGCCACCGCAGTAAGTTGGGTAGTGAAGCACCGATGACGGCGGGCCATCCTCGAGGCAGACGAACCAACTCCCCGGGCCAACGACCACTTCAAGGACATTCAGAAGCAATCTTCGCTTCCTCCTGTACGTCTTGTATCGCGCACCCACTCCGCCGTAGGAATGCACAAAAATTCTCCAGCAAACAGCTCCGTATACTAGAGCATAAAAATGGACCCACACCTCCGTTTTAGTGACCATTTTGAGAGGAATTTTGAGAAGGAAACAAACAAGTACGAAGACTTATCGGCTTACACAATTTCTGACTTCCCCCAATTTATCTCTGCGCCTCAAGCTTATGGTTTATAAGAGCATACTCAGGCCTGCTCTGCTGTACGTTGCACCGCTTTTTAGTCATCTGAATGAAGCGACTCCGACAGTTTCAAAATGGGATACGCATGAAAGTGGCCCGACATACTTCATTCCAGCAGCGGAGAATTAGTGAGTTCCACGAAGATTTTGAGCTGCCTTCAGTGGATGAATTCATTCGCTGCAATATATGACCAACCACATGTTTAGCACGACTTCCCCATCGATGGCCGAAGGTAGTCGAGGCAGGAACGCTCTAGTTTTAAGTTAGCATGTAAGATTAGTTTTACTAAAGTTTGTAAGTCCCTTTTGTAATCCGAAGGTGAGCCCCATCGCCTCGCCCTTTTTCATTTATATAATTTAAAAAATAAAAATATGTTAGTTTTTAGTATAACAACTGCTTAAAATGCATATATGCAGTAAAATGAGCCACGCACAGCGCAGTTATAACATTGTTCATGTAGTTTATATCAGGGGGACCGGAAAGTAATGTCGTTTTTATTTACATTAAATTCAAAAAGATAAATTCATTACAAGTTTTATTTTTGATTAATGATGTAATCACACTCGTTATTAGCAACCTTTTGCCATCTAGTGTGCAAATTTTCAATGACTGATCGATCAAAATCAATTGGTTTTTGAGCAAAATATCTGGAGATGGCATTTTGGACATCATCCAAATTATGAAATTTTTTACCACTTAGAAAATGTGGCGATCGGAATAAATGAGAATCCGATATCGGGCGAGTATGTTGGTTGAGGCAATACCTCCCACCCCAATTCCAATTTTTTCCAGGGTTCTTGCGGAAAAAATAGGCGCAGTGGGGTCTTGCATTATCGTGTTGCAGAATAACGCCTTTTTTATTGACATTCGCCGGGCAATTTTCAATTAAAGATTGATTTACTCGATCCAATTGTTCACTGTAAAGATCTGCATTCACAGTTTTTCCAGGTATCAGCGATGGACGACCCCGCGAATACTTAACCAAACACACAAAAGCGCCTTTTTGGAGTGTAAACCTGGCTTAGCTGTACTTCGTACCAATTCATGCGGAAAGAGATTTTTGGATTATCATGGAGGACCTATTTTTCATCTCCAGCCTCACCCACAATTTTGTTTTCCGATGATATTGCGTCATCGGATTTCCATTAATTCCGATCGCTAAAAATTTGAAAATTCGGATGATGTCCAAAATGCCATCTCCAGATATTTTGCACAAAAATCAATTGATTTTTATCGATTAGGCACTGAAAATTTGCACACTAGATGTCAAAAGGTTGCTGATAACGAGGGTGATTACATCATTGGTTAAAAACAATAACTTGTTCAAAATTTATTTTTTGACTTTAATGTAAAAAAAATACGACATTACTTTCCAGTCCCCTTATTATTTTAAAAGTAACAACATAGGAGTTAAGGAGGGGGGGCTCCGGGCTCTTCTCCGATTGCTGACCTCCAAGGCCAAACGGGATTAACAAATTCGAAGGGAAAGCCTGTACCTTCAAATGTACGGCAAAGTCGTTCTACAATAAAAAATACTGTATTAATAAAAACAACTTGCAGTAATGTCATATGTTACAATGAACACTATACAGAAGCGATGACTGGATGAAATGGACAGACACTATAGGTTAGAGGTTGAGGAATGACCTCCAGATCTGTGTTCTACAGAGTTTAAATGCTTGATTATACCTTAAGTATGGCGGGTAGGGGTCAACGGGGCTTGTTTTGTTCCTAACTTCTCCATAAGCGTATAACTCCGGTTTTAAGACGTGATACCTTGGCAAGAAGGTCAAAGCCTTCTAGGTCTTAGGTACGTATCTGAGTAAATGCTCTGGTCGACATTATCACCTACCAATGCCAATGCCAAACACATTGTTGGTATTATGTGTTGAGACCGATAAATCTTTGATAACGGCCAAATAAATTGTACAATCAATCTCAAATCGTATCGGTACATTCCACAACTTCTTGATTAAGCTCAAGATCAAATACGGTACGGAGGATTCGAAAAAAAAAAAAATGGAATAAATTCGATTATATTTCGTTTCTTCTATGATTTCTCAAGACACAGCTCAGACACTAATTAAGATTTAAGTTCTGATCTCTCCTAATGACCATGGACACAGTAGAAACAAAAACTCAATAATGATTTTAAACATAAAAAAATTTTGGGAGACAACAATAGTAATCCCTTATTTACTATTATTTATTATAGCATCCCATAACCTTTGAAAACACCTTAATGAGATCAAGTATTGGTGCAACCAATGGCGGCTTAAAGTTAATGAAGCGAAATGTTCTCACATTACTTATTATTACTTACTACATTACTACATTACTACTACTACATTACTCTCTGCCGAAAGTCTTGTCCACTAGTTTATTTTAATTCTATCCCTCTCCCTGTATCCGAGACAGTACGGTACTTAGGCTTCCATCTCGACCAACGGCTGACCTGGAACCCACATACGAGGCTAAAAAGACAAGTACTAAACAGAAGCTTTGGACAACTGTACAGACTACTTCAAAGGACATCCCATCTTTCAATAGAAAACACTACTAATTACTAATCAACAAAGTTATACTTAAGCCAATCTAGAAATACGGAATAGAGCTATGGGGGACAGCAAAAAAGTCGAGCATCAAGCGTATCTAATCCTTTGATTCGAAAGTCCTGATAACAATAGTAAATGCCCCTTATTACGTCAGCAACAAAACCCTTCATAACGATCTTAATATACCCTACATTCTTGAACTCATCCCTTCCAAGTTCATGAAATTCCATAGTAACCTATCCAACCACCCTAATCCCCTAGCACAGTCATTGCACTGCACCACTCATCCCTACAATCCTGCTCGGAGACTGAAACGGCAGTGGCCTCGTGACCTGCTATAAATGCGTAACAGTCGGAGTCCTGGCAATGGCCAATTTCTCCAATCATTTCCTGAGCGTATGTGGCTCTCGCGCTCTTGGTTAGCCTCCACTGGCTTGTATCCGGTGACTCGGCTGACGGAGGGGCGTGGGGGACTTCCCAAGAGTCCGCTTCCTCTTTCGCACAGCGAGGAGGTGACAACCATGTGGATTTGGGAGGCCTCTGGGCCGTTTGTAAATATTGAGCGAGTGAATGATGAATTGTAAATATGGTATGAATGAAAACATTTATCTCAATTACTTATTGCTTAATAAGGCAGATTGTAATTTTACCATATATATATATATATAGTATCATATAGAATTATATATATATAATATAATCTGTCAATGTGTTATTTATCTACAATTTTAATTATTCGTAAACCTCTAGGTAAAGTTATATTCGTTCTTACGTCAAATATGGAACTCACAATGACCATACCAGACAGCCAGAGTCAGTGTTGAGAACATTCAAGTTTCTGGTTTATAAAAGAAACGAAAGATAACCTAAAACCAATCGAGATTTAAAAAAAAAGTACTTCAGGAGAGCGTTCCGTATGGAAGAAGGACTCTCTAACTCGCATTGCTAATAACCATGTTTAGTTTTATTCTTACCTCCTAGCTCATATTATTTCTGCCGACATTTGCTGAGGGAACGGAAGGAAGCCTTGAACTCAGACGCTTGAATGCCTTTATTTTCCAGTTATAACTGCTTCCTATAGCCTATACGATTCGTCTTAAGACATATTCATATTATTATACCGCGAGTGCCATGTTTGTATCACCTGCTGGCCTAGATATTTGTTTTCTGATAAGATAACTATTTTCGAAGGTATTTTTAGGGCTAGGGCTAAGAACGCGTACACTATTACTTCGACTAGGTTGTTAATGTTAGGGATGTGTCACTCCATGAACGACTGGAAGATTTTTCCATGAATCTACCATTTGTTAACTAGTATCGATACTGCTGTGAGAATATCTATCATAATGTTTGCTGCGTATTTCTCAAAATTATCACGGAAATAACTATACCAACTACAATTATTCTGTTAAATCCTGGGAAGGTTTTAACATTTAATAAAGGGGTCATTCCTAGTCAAATAAACAAATCGTCTGGAACTTGAAGTCTCATAAATCAATGATTTTTTCTACAGTTTATGAGTTTAAAAAAAAGAAGAAGGTTTTTCGACACATTTTGATACATTCAAACGCTTATATATCCAAAACTGTTTACCCTAGAAAGCTGAGAATAGCGCCATTCATCTCATAATTTCAAGGGCGTTAGTTTAATAATTGACCTTACCAAACCAATCTTAAATTTTCCAAAAAGTTGTTTTTTTTAAAAACACTAAAACGAAATGTTGAATGGCTTTGAAAAAATATCTTATTAAAGTTTATGGGCTATATTTCATGATGGTATTTTTTAATTTTATATTGATTTGGTGTGGCCTAAAGCAAGGCATATTAAATGCTTGAAGGGAATCAATCATTTTTCTGTCACTTATTCTGTCCGAGCTTATTGTACAATGGAGGCTATACAAATTTTCAAAAGTATTTTATAAAAATCCTTTATAAAAAACTTTGGTTCCCTATTAAAAAAAAAAAAAAAGATTCAAAGTTAAAGAAATACTTTATTCACCTTAAAATAATGCAATTCCTTTTTGTAGTACATAAAATATAATTTTAGCAATGAATCAGCTTAAGACCAGATGGTATTGCATGGTGTGTAAGGATGATGTGTTATAGTTTTTTACCCATTTTTCCATCTATACGCAAGAGGTTTCCTACTCCAGATCCAGAAAAACACCTCCAGAACATTAAGGAGCCATCTTCGCGTTTTACAATTGGTTGCAAACTTACATCCAAAAAGTCCTCTCCAGGTCTTTTCCTATCATACTGCTTCCTTCCGGAGCTTAAATTTCACATTTCCTAGTGTAAGTATAAATAAATTTACTGTTGAGGAGATAATTATTATTAACACACTTTTAAATTGAAAAAAATATCATTTTTATCCAAATTTGGTTTGTTCGATATGTTTCTCGCCACTCTGTACATTCAACGGCAGTCCTGTTTACACTGTTCACATTTTTAGTTAAGAGATAACTAACAGAAACATGCGAACAAAGATAGGCTCATTTCTCTGTGGCTTTTAAGATTTCTCAAGTCACGGCTTAGAGGCTATTTTGATTCAAATTTTGCATATTAAAGTACATATTAAAGACGGAAACACAAAAAATAATTCATAAAATATTTAATTAAATAAAGTTTTGAAAGTCTAAAATAGAAATAAAATACCTTCAGTCTCTCAACACCTTTATTAGTGGACTACGCCGTCATTCTCAAAGGGTTGAGGACTCAGGAGTGAAATTGAACTTTCGGGAGATAAACTGGAAGACCTACCAGCTCGAAACCTTGAGAGCAACTTTCAGTATTGGAGAGTGTAAATTAGATTTTTACTAGATCTTGATGGCATTGCAGCCAAGCTGAATTTCCTTCCATAATTCATATAAACAGCCATCAATCAAGAATCAAGAAGAAACATGTTGATTTGAACATTAGATTAATTGCAATATAATTGTAAACTTTCCATAGTAACCTATCCAACCAACCTAATCCCCTAGCACAGTCATTGCACTGCACCACTCACCCCTATAATCCTCCTCGGAGATTAAAACGTGACCTGCTATGAATACGTGACAGTGGCAGTTTCTCCAATCATGTCTGTGGCCCTCTTCTCTTCTCGCGGTCAGCATCCACTCGCTCGTATCCGGTGACACGGCTGACGGAGGAGCGTGAGGGACTTCCCAAGACTACACTTTCTCCTTCGCATGCGAGGGAGGTGAGAGCCATGTGGACTTGGGAGGTCTCTGGGCTATTTTTAAATACTGTATGCATGGCATAATTACTTATTCCTCGATAAGGCAGATTGTAATTTTATCATAATAAAGCTGTTTTAATTGGAATTGTGAACTCTTTAAAACTGCGAATAATAATGAATTGGCAACTCACCTCATCCTCTGTTAAGATTTAGAGGCTTGAAATATATGTAGCTTACAGCTTGTACGCTACCTCAGGTAGGAGATCACACTTGATCCGCAGATGTGTTAATGGAACGAATTAATTTTAGATTGTCTAACTTTTTTCATTATTGTACCGTTAACTTCAAATTGAAAAATTACTCCTATAACTAGCGCGAGTAAAGTTATTGAAACTTGACCAAAACATATGCGCATAATAAGTGGGGTTGAAGAAAAAAATCGGAATTTCCCAATATTTAGTGGTGGGGGGGGGGTCTGAGAGAAAGAGGTACTTAACCTCTCAACAGCGTAAGATATACAGGCTGAAGTAGCCTGTAACCAGATCAGTGAGAGATTGGGGAGACTCAATATCTCTGTAAACGCGGGTAAGACTGATTGCGTAATTTTCTCTTTTCAAAAGGGAAAAGCCCACTATCTACTACTTACACTGTAGGAACGGAGAAAAATTCACCAGCCAACAACCTGGTATAACTGGGAATTAAAATGGACGGACACCTCCATTTTAGTAACCATTTCGCGAGGAAGTTGAAGCAAACCCGCACGAAGTCTTACCGACTTACGCATTTACTGACTTCCCCCAATCTATCACTGCGTCTCAAGCTACTGATCTACAAGAGCATTCTCAGGCCTACTCTGCTGTACGGCGCACCGCTTTTTCGTTATCTGACGTATACAACAGCTAAAAAACTCCAACAATTCCAAAACGGTATACTGATGAAAGTGGTCAGAGGTACTTCATTCGAGCAGCGAAGAAACAGTGAGCTTCATGAGATATTTGAGCTGCCTACGGTGGATGAATTCATCCAACGTAGACATATCAAATTTTTCGACTCCCTGCAATACTTGACAAACCCGGTGTTTAACACGATAACCCCCGCTCCGTTCCCCAATCGATGGCAGGACGCTGTCGCGGCTGGAACGCTTTAGTCTTAGGTTTTAGTGTTAGTGTTTTCCACGGTCGCAACCTGAAGGTGAGCCTCATCACATAGTGAGTGTATGTGTATTGGACTTATTAACAACAATCTGAAAGTATTATATTTTATGCACTCCTTAATATGCATCTGCGAATGCAGCACGAGGAGACAGCTGTAATTCCAAATTCATTTATTTATTTTTGTCATTGTATATATATTATCAATAAAGAGGTTTTGAAAGAAAAAAGAAATGTAGCAATCCCATAGAATTAACTATTTGTTGTGTGCATATATTTGTTTATAGTTTTATTTTAATAAGTGTTTTACTAATTATTAATGCAACTGGCTCAATTAGTTTTATTATACTGATTTAGACCAAACGATTATTTTTGTGATTTCTCAGTTTTTACAACGATGATAGTATTCACATTACGCTTATTTATTTTTATCACTCCTTTTATAACTGATGATCCACAGGTGGGTTGACGCACATATCGAAAAATGGATGCATTTAAAATACGACTCATATAGACCCCTTAAATAAAAATAGTCACAGTGTGTTCATTGGACTAGTTCTAAAAAAGAAAATTTTTACTGAAATTCAAAAGTCTCACCGAAGAGTCCATATCTTATTCAGAACAATTTCAAGCATTACTAGGATTTTATATGTTGCAGTCAATACAAAACGGATTTTAAGCAACACTTGTGTCATTTGTATACGTCTTATTGGGGGGGGGGGAAGCCTCTTAAGCTAAAACCACTTAACTCTTCGTCACTCAGAGCTCACCACAATCAACTTTTTTTTTTTCAAAACCCCTTTATTTTAATATTTTTACAAGCAGATGAACAATACAATTACTCCTCTTGCTGCATACTATGATGCATTTGAAGGAGGGTACAATTACAATTATCTTTTTAAAGTGAAAATTTCAATAATCAAATAGACTGGACTGGACGATGGGGCTCACCTTCGGTTTACAAAAATGGGAAAAACTTACAAACTAAAACACACAATAAACAAAGTGCTAGTTAGTTTTTATGAAGACGCGAGGTCAACTCCACCTTAGGCCAGGTGTCCACCGAAGTGGAATGCAGGTGACGTGTTTTCAGGGGTTTCTCCTGGACCCACTGAAGAAGCAGGTAGCAAAGTCACGCCGCTGTCCAGTAGTGACAGGTCACCCCGACAAAATTCAGTATTCAGCAAAGAGGGGCTCAGAACTGCCATAGAAGCACTGTTAGGCCCACCAAATAGCGACGCTGTCGAGGCGACCGCAGCGCCACCTTCGGCCAAGAAAAACAATCTAAGGGGCCGGAAATGCGAACCCCTGTCAGTCTGTATGCAGTTCTGGACTGTTCTACACCCACCCAGTCGGTCGGGAGCCCGGCAAGGGTCGATATTCAGCCTGTGAAGGAAGAGCCAACTTCATCCGGTTAAGAAACAACCTAACCACGTGGACAGGATCTCCGAATTCATTTTCATTGGTTTGAACTTTTCCGACCGCCTCTCAATTAATAATTAGCCGCTAAAAACAAAAATTATTGGCCGGGACTTCTCCAATTACGAGAGTTTAGCCGAAGAGAATTCGTTTTGGACAAGTCGCCATTCGTGATAGAGTAGCTCTCCTGCAGACCCACCCCCACCACTAAATATTGGGAAATTCCGATTATTTTCTCCAGCCCCACTTATTATGCGCATATATTTTGGTTAAGTTTCAATAACTATACTCGCGCTAGTTATAGGAGTAATTTTTCAATTTGAAGTAAACGGTAAAATGATGAATAAAGTTAGACAATGTATAATTAATTCGTTCCCTTAACACGTCGGCGGATCAAGTCTAATCTCCTACCCGAGGCAATCAGTGGATAGAGGGAAATTTAGGGAGCAGGAAGTGATTATGAACGAAAAATAAGATGTTTCTGATTTGTGATGGCTTTCAAAAAGTAAGGCTTGATTCAACGTCTGTAAAATACATGCTGTTTGCAATAGGGAGTCAATAAATAACAATTTTATATGGCGTGGTAGTCATTGAATTAGATGATAAATGATAACGTTAATATTGAATATCTTAGAAGGAACAAACAAAGAAAAGATCTTCTTGATCTATTTAAAATAAAAATATACATAGGTCTTAAACGTTCACGATGAATGTTATAAAGAAAATTGTCTATATTCACAATATTGAAACCAGGTGGTTCAGGTGATGTGAGCGCTTCATTGGCTGAAAACATGAGGTTGTCTTTGACGTCCCATACTCCTTTGTGAGGGAGGTACAATACTAAGAAAGATTACTTACTGGAAGTCGGCCATTGCTTTTAGTGAACCTCAGCATATGGGGTAGCTTCAAACATATCATTCCTGTGGTGATAAGAATGGCGATGAGTAGATAAAACTGGATAGATGCTTGAGGACATCGAAGTTAGGCAGTAACAGACGGACCTGTCTGGACAGATACTGATTGCCTTTTGCTACGTTACTACCCCCGAGGGCTCAAAATGGCGCCACAGCAGATGTCTGAAAACCACTTTTAAAATTAACACTAATGTCTAACTTGTACTGAGAGAACACATATGTCGCTTCGGTGGCTGTCTAGTTAATTCTGAACCAAACCCCAAGCCGTATAGGACAAAATAAAATTTTTAGATATAAAATACATAAAATATACCCTATCGCCTTCAGGTTTCCCCATGGTCATCCAAAAGTGCCATCACGTGTAATAAACACTGCTTTACATAGAAATTCACAACGTATCTCATTAGGTACCTAACATCTGCTTATTTCTTATATATAACTTTATGTAGTTTTATTCTAAAATTTCATTTACAATACTTATATATATATATTACTGTGGCTTAAACAGTAACCATTCACAGTTCTGAAGCTAATTTCCGATTTTGAAGTTTTGGTTTTTCCAAAGTAATGCAAAAATCATTTCAGAGATAGTTAAAAAAAAAGTACAAATTTGAGAGCTGTTAAGAATTTTTTTTTGAAGAGATATCTTTTGAAGATTACGGAGGGTCCCAAGAAACTCGTGGAGTCCAGGGCCGCGCCCTGATCATCTCTAGATATCGTTTCTAAAATGTCTACGTACTTTATTTCGTTTATATATTATATTTCAAAAAAATACAACTTAGCTCATAATAATTGTGACAACATTTTCAACGGTAGAAGTAACAATAACAAATCTATAGTATAATGATTATGTATATTGAGGAGACCATCGACTGGTATAATTGTTTTCAGGATTTCGGGAAGATCTATCAAATCATTTCTCTCTGGCTTCTCCAATTCTGCTAGTGAAATTATCAAAGAGAAAATATTTAAAATAAAATAATCTATATTGGAAACGATATTAGTTTGAGAATGGACCAACAGGTGTCAGTGCTAAGACGTAGTGCCAGAAACGGGCAAAAGATAGCAGGAGCCATCTCGTAGCGGAAGAGCCTGGAACAGAAGTGGAGGGGGGATGAATGTGTAGTAGGTAGACATGGCGAGTGTTAATTTGGGTGCATGACGATTATTGCATTAGAATTACATTATTTTATTAAGTGCAAAGTGATTTTGCTGTAGTTTACCCTTTTCGTTAGTTATATATGTTATATGTGAACTATAAAAATGCAGAATGTCGGACAGGATAATACTCCCGATAACAAGAAGCTAGATAAAGTGAATGCCCATGAAATAGGGAAATCGTCAACTCCCCAGTCTTCTAATTCGAGTCCTACCAAGTCTGATACGGACCCTTTTTCAGAAATAAACCCGAGATTTCTATCGGATTCATCTGAAAGTGAAGAGGAATCGTCTGAGGTGAGTTTTCACAACGTATACCCAGATAGTGCCGTGAGTTGGTCTGGCTGAATAGATTCAATGAACCTGAGCCAGACATCTTGTAACTTAGTCATAGTTGTTCTTCTTAAACTATTTCTTTTGCCGATTTGTTAGTAATTTCCTATTTATATTAACTAAAACATAAGTGTTTTGGAGTATTTTCAGTTGACTAAATATAAGTAGAGGGGCAGGTTTTATATGGGAACAAAGGCATGAAGGCCCATTAGCCAATGCCCTAACCATTTATCACAAGATATTTTTTTATTTTAATAACTTAGATCTACGAATATTACTTTGGTGTATATGCTGTTTTATTGATAATGATATTTTCCACTGGTTGTTCAGTTCATATATCCACTAATTTAGTCCATGATGTTGCCTTTGTTTTTTTTTTATATTTTGAGGGTTATATCAGTGAATTTCTGGCTTTTATGTTTTGATATTGATTAAGTTAATTTTTTGCATATGTTCTGTTTATTTAGTTTGGGTTAAGGTTAACACTTAATTAGTACTTGTTTTTGAACTTTTATTTTTATTTACACTTTTTATATCCATGCTTTTATGTACTTGGACAAACAATATGTTTGTTAAACGTTTCCTCCAATATTCCTATATCCATTTCTTTTGGACGTCTATGATTTTTTCCTCCTTTGCTTCTTATTGTGGGAAATTCATTAACCTTACCACAGATGTGATGTGGCCATTCATTTAGAATTGCTTGGACAGATTTTAAGGGTAGCAGAAGCAGTGTTTAGTTTTCATTTGTAAAACTAATTACTTGTAAATTACTGACGCCCATATTTTGCAGGTGGAGTCCTTTGTAATAGATCACGTAGGGGATTTGGAGGAGCCTGACGGAAGGCTTCAGTCATCTAAATTTCTCTTATCCCAAGAAGATGTGGATCCTACGGTTGATCCAGAAACTCAGGCTAGGCTCGAGGCACTTCTCGAAGCAGCAGGTAACATTAGCACAAATATTTAACCCTTATCCTCATGCTCATCCCCAACTCTTTTGAAATGTTTTGTTTTTCAGGAAATAATGGGATCAATAATAGAAATCAATCAAAGCCTAAACTGCCGAACTCTTTTTTGAGGCACATTAAAGGTTTATCAAATTGTAATTATCAGAATAAAAGTCTTTTTATATTTGTATTTTTGTGACTGTGAGGTTATGTTTTAGAAAAAATGTAACTTTTTTATTTTCAACGGGATTTTGAAATTTTCTTATCAAAGCTTAAATTTTAGGTTTACACGTATTTTTTTTACATTCATTTCTCTGAATGTGCTATCTATTGGTTCAGTGTTTCCCTATTTATTTGGAAGTAATATTTTTGCAGATCTTGTTTTTGAATTCAATATTTTTTGACTATTGTTGTTACTGATAACAGAAATCAGTTATAATCTACATTTTGTTGATTTATTAGTCATTGACTCTATTTGGTGTCAGTTATTCTGATATTTTTTCTGTTTAGTTCTTTAGAGATCCAAAGAGGGAAGCTTCTTTCTTTTTCTTTTTAAATAGTTGAATAGACTTGAGGTAAATGTTGTTTATGCATCATCAACTAAAACATATTTAAATGATGTTCATTAATGTCATAATAATATTTAGTTATGTTTTATAAGGAAGGGTGGGGAAATAGCTTTCTTATATGTTATGTTCCAGTTAAGTTCACAATATGTCTGGCTATTCTAAGCTTTGTAATATTGTTGGTTATAAACGAGTTTAGGTATCACTTCTAAAACTGCTTATTTTATACTGGGTTAAACTTGATTAAATATTTTTCAGTAATTCATTCTTTTGATATAAATACTCAATACTGATGCGATACAAATACTCAATAAATGCTGAATACTTATGATATTCAGCTTTGTGTTTTGAAACAAAAGGTACTTGCCATTAATTATTTTTGGCAGTTATATTGTTTCATTTTCAAATTAACTTAGCCAAATGTTTGTTAAATCTGATGAAGCTATTTCATTGATTTTGAATCTATTAACCCTTCCTACTGTTGGTGTCCTTTTATAATTATAACTGTTTGATTTTTTTGTATTTTAATCCCATTTTGTTCATCATTATTAATTTCTAATAGCTTCAAAAATATATATCATGTTTTGGGTTTTATATAATTTATTTATAACACATTATGTGCAATCTCAAAAAATCAATGAGACAAATGGGACTTTCCTTTTTTACTAATCAGAGAATCACTGGTTTTGCACAGTTTCCATTACTATATACGAAGTTTGTTTTCTCATCTAATTTTGAGGTTGCACTTTTGGAAACGTAGATTAGTCATTGTTTAGGATGACATGCTCTAACACGCCGGTTGCCCGCGCTAGGTATAGGAAAGCTGGCGACAGGGGACGGTAAACAGCTTGCGGACCCGGAGGTGCTTAGGAGGCTGACGTCGAGTGTGTCCTGTGCCCTTGATGAGGCAGCTGCTGCGCTTACGAGGATGAGGAGTGAAAACAACCCAAGACCACAACCTGAGAGGTGAGTTTTTGTTGCTACATTTATGTAATTCAGGACACTTTTCATTATCTGCAGTATGGTTGGTTCGTTTTAATTATTAGGTATTTGAATACATCTCATACCTGCTCCATAATATTGAGAACATTACCTGTAACTCTGTGTTGACCATTTGCCATGTTATGTGTCTTTAATTAGGTCTTTATTAAGCTGAGGAGTTATTTCTTTATGTTAATTTCTCATAGAAATTTAGTTACTAGTTAGTTACAACGGTGTCATTCACCAGGTGATTTTAGATTCATTATGTTCATTGTTGTTTGCTGCTAAATAAATTATGATATTATTTCATTATGACAATAGAACGATTTCTAGAAACTGCTGGTTTATATGCCTTTAGTAATAATAACATAACCTTCCTACCAGCAACAGTTATGGAACTGTTATTGAAAACCAGTTTACTGATTTAAATTCTAATTGTCTTTGTTAGAAATAGTTTGAATTATTAACTTTAAAAAAATTATTATTTAATATAACCAATTCTTTCTATAACATTTGATTCTCTCAATGGAACTGGATGTTATTACTAGAGACCCGGATTTGTGTGTTATTGCAGATTTTGTTTGCTTGTGTTAAGTGTCTTCTAAATAATTATTCCATCTGTTTCATAACCTAAGGAATCCGTTTCATTTCCAAATTTTATTTTTCACATTTTGAGCTAAATTGCACAATTGATCCAATTTCGTCTTATTTAAAAAAAAAAAAATGTTTTAAAGCAAAAACAATCCTTGTTCAATTCTATTGGAAAATTTTCCCAAGTTTTTTTAATGTTCTATGTTGTATATCTTGATAATTTTCACCTTGCTCGACTCGATGGATGGCTTGCATAGTCTTTTCAATAGTCATGACCACTTTCTTTTTCTTGACATTTTTTTAATGCACGTTTTTATTTTTTAACTGCTTGGACTGACTGGTCTGCTAGTGTTTGGCAGCAATTAGATCCTTCAGTTGCTAATACAGTCCCCTACTTAAAAAAACTAGCATAAACTATATTTTGTGAACCTACTTTGTTTAGGGTATGCCATTGTTATTTATTTAAACGTATATTTGGTTCTTTAAAATCACTTCTCCATTTATATTCTTAACTGTTTGTGATTTTAGAGACAAAGAACTTTTATTTGAAAGTTAAGTACAAGAAATGATGTCTTGTTAGGATGATAGTTTGTTAGTTTATTAGTTCATTTTGATAGCGAGTAACCGTAACAACATCTTATCCAAAACAAAGATGCACATTGATTCAGGACCATGACCATGGCATATTGATATGATTATTTATTATGATATTGATATGGCATATACAATGATAAGCCTTATTGGAAACAGTTAGAGAGAAGGTTATTTATCAACTATGATATTGTTCTTTTATTACTAATATGAGCGTTAAATGAGTTTATTTTATTTATTTTTTTCACTGGCAGTTGAGTAAATTAAAAATAAATGGCTAACAGCATAGATAGAGATTGTTTTCCTTACTTAAGTTAGTGTTGATATAGCTATACGACCCTAAAATGTTTTGTTTTAAGTGAATAAACTGCTTTTATATTTACCCCTGTCAAAAAGCAATAAAATTTAATTCAATATTAATTTTTTAACTATGATACTAATAGACTAATTAAGTGATATATTTTCAATGGTGGAACCCAATAAAATGGAATAACTTTTGTATATTATTCAGCCAATAGAGTTCAAAAAATTTTTTAGTTTCATGTAATACCTAGTCTTGTAGTTTACCCACAAGTACTAAATTTTGAATCTCAGGTACTCATATTGCCAAAATGAAATTCAAACCAGCATTTCTGATATACAAGTCAAATTACATTTTTTATTTAGTTGAGCTCATTCCAATGGAGATTTATTGTATTCTTGTCACTTGGTTTTATTTCTTCATTTAGGGATAATATCAAAGACTTGGGTTTCTAAAAAGAACAAGATTTTTGACACCAACGGGGCTTTTGTTAAATTTTGGTTTATTGTTTTATTATTAGTACTTCATGCTCTCATGTATTAATTAATTAATTTCAGGTCGCTCGTTGAAGCTTGTACAGATGGTGATGTAGGTACAGTTAAAAAATTGTTGACGGAAGGTAGAAGTGTGCATGAAACTACTGAAGAAGGAGAGAGTCTCTTATCGTTAGCCTGTTCTGCTGGATACTACGAACTTGCTCAAGTATGAAAACATCTTTTATTTAATTGTTACTATATTTATTTGTGTTTGTCTAAAGCAATGGTCGACAATCTGGTCCCTACTGCCCACTAGTGGACGTTCCAGCTTTCATGGTGGGCGGTAGGTGTTTTAAAAACATTTTCATTAGGTTTTCATTGAATCATTCCCTGTGACAATTTAAATTTCAGAAAATATACTATTTGTATCGTGTATAAGTTATGTTCACGTTACGTAAGTGAAACTGAATGCGACATAATACAACTTGCGAAGAAGAACTGTTAAAAATTATATATGATAAAGAAAGTAACCGCCTGAATATTTCTAAAAGAGGAGTCCTTTATTTGTTCCTTGCAAAAAGTGAGCCAGAGGAACAGTATTTAGTGTCTCAGTGTCAACCTCGGGTATCTTGTTAATAATTTAATTAATTAAATATAATTCATCAGAATTCATGCTTCTATGTATGCAAATTATAATTAAAAAGCTAGATTTAACAATAGTAAGTTGTTTTATAAAGATTTATTCTGCCAAACTTAGCGAAAGTCCTACAATGTATTTGGTAAGTAATTATTATTATGTGTTTTAACTTGTTGCTACTCATATATTGTTAATACATTTTATAAATTAAAGTTACTTCCCTACTTTATATAAATCACCATTACTGTAGTGGATTACTGGAACCTGTGGGCCGTTAAAAAATGTTACTACTTACAGAGATACAAAAGGGAGTGGTAGATATAAAATGATTGAATCACCCCTGATCTATAGCTTATAAAAGAATAATAAATGAATTTTATCAATCAAAATTTCTCTTTAAAGATACATAAAACTATCGAGTGGCTGATAATTGTGATAGTGTCAGCTTAAAAATAAAGCAAAAAAGTCATTGTACTTTTGCTTTACTCATGAAACCTGATTTGTGAAGGTTGTGATGGCTACTGCTCAAGTTGATAAATTCATCTTTGCCCAATATTACAGAAGATTTAATTTTTTGTTTCTGGGAAATAACTAGTGCATTGAGCCTTACCAAGGTCACAATATTGCTGGGATGTTTCATTGTGCCGCTCTCATTATATGAATGGGTCAATTAACTATACTCCTTCCCAACCATGTTTGTTTTAGCTGCCCTTAATCACTTGGTTACTTGAATTCATTTAAAAATAAAATATTTTTTCTTATTTTTGTAATATAATACACTGTGAATGAAAATGGTTTTAAATATTATTTCCTTAATGTTTCTGATGTTAAAAGTTTACTAATTGCTTAATACGGCTTAAGTTTAAAAGTTTTCGAGTTTATTTGTTAAACTATATATTATTTCAATGAGTATAGGAGTTTGTTGGGAGATCGGCTTAAGTCAATGAAACTATATAGTACTATTACTAATATGAAATAATATAATATGTATGCTGCGAGTTTATTGTTAGCTGTGAATATTTAAATGAGTAGCAGAGTTTGTTTAAATATTTTTAAACAAAAAAACTTAATTAATTAAAAAGAATATACCCACCCATGACTTTTTTTTTTCCTTTTTAATTTAACTCAATAAATTTAATTATCAACAACTAAACTTTGCAACTGTTATTTACCCCTACCTAATTTCTATGCTATGAAGCTAGTCACAAAATATAGTTTGATACCAAATACAGGAAAACCTTCTTCGTTATTGTTTATATTTATACAGTAATAGTTAATCTCATTGATGTTATGATGGATGATGTAATTACTTCTTATAAAATAAAAACAATTGTAAAGAGAACTATAGGCCCGTTCTTCTCTCGGTTAAAGTAATGTATGAATAAAAATTATAGAAATATTGTCTAATACTCGAGTTATTATAAGGTGCATTATTTATTTAGTGAGATTAAGCGAGTAGGGCTCTCTACTGGGTCTTTTCAGGAAGGTTGGTTAAACATTCCTTCCTTCAGCTAAATTGGCAAATGTGAATTTTAACATTCTCAACTCTGATGAAAAGCTGTTGTTAGACCTCAGAACTGCCCTGTTGCCTTGGTAAAACTGTCCTCCTGAAGTCCCGCATGAGGAAGGGCCAAATTTTTCTTTGGAAATTATAATGATGGTGCCTACTCTTCAAGTCACCCTCTCTCACTATAGAAAGTCAGAGAAACTAATATAATCTAATAATTATTACTTGCCCATTTATTTTAAAGGTTATATCTTATCCGTACTCACAAGGGAATAAGGAAGAATAAGTACCATTGTAAGTTGGGGCGAAAAAATCAAATGAGAAATACCTCCTGCTGTATCATGTCTTATTTTTGTTTCTGCTGATTACTCTAGAAGCATAAAGCAGACTTCATAGGAGTGATCATCAGAGTTTAATTGAACCCCTTAAATTGTATTCCATATAGTTTTATTAATTTTAGCTAAGCTACCTTTTATTTCTCTTGTGAATATATGATTATCATTTGTATTATCTCATCCACCTTATCATTCAGAGGATTAGTCATTCCTAGCCAGTCCAAAATAATCTGTTGTTAGTCACTTTAACATAAATATCTCCCCTTCCAAGGATCCAACCAGGTACAGTCTAATATAACCTAATAATTATTATTCGCCCGTTTCTTGTATAGGTTACATCTCTTATCCATACTTACAAGTAGGAACAATAAGTACCATTCGAAAATCAACCCAATGAGATTCTGATTCACGTCTAAAAGAAGAATGGTATTCATTCAACAATTTCTTCTGCTCAGAGTTTGTTGTCTGACAAACACAAATTTTTAAGGAGCCCAATGTCCCAACTCAAGTCCATATTTCTACTGTATGGTTCCAAAAGTTATACTGTCTTGGGTATGCTTGCAATTATGATAAAAGCAGAGGAGATGCAATAACATCTTCAAAGAGTTATTTTTACCTTACCTTAGAGTTGGCCTAGACAACGTAATCCTTGCAAAAGACCAATTTAAAAGGTTTGGCCGTCTTGACCACAAGGCAAGGAGGCTATTGGGTTTATAATGACTATATAGAGACCAGATAGAACATGACTGCTATAAGAAAGATAAGAGAGAACAGGTCGTTAAAGACAATTGGCTGAGGCTTCCCCGCACAGCATATGAGAGGTAGAGAAAAAGGATGAATTCAAAGACCTTATGTCAGTACCCTATTCCATGAGAAACAGTATGCTGATTCGTTAAGGCTCTTTATTTTTAGTTACCTATTAATATCTTTTGTCATGAGGTGTTGGATATATGAAATAACCTAGTATTTCACTGTTATATCGCTATATATCCTAAGTCCTCTGTAAGGTAGACAGACTGGGGTCACTCGTCTCTGCTCTGCTAGGTCGACTAATACCTTTACACTTTCTTCAATTAAATCTAAATTTAAGTGCTAGTTAAGGTATCATTGAAGGGGCATATCAACACATCCTCACTGTTGATTGATTAGTCTAGTTTACCTGAAACGTATGTGATGGCTGTCACTTGCTTAAAACACTGCTGCCGTAATTGCAGTGCTTAGTTTCCTATATAAATATTCCCTACTTTAGTAATCTGACACAGTCAATACTGCTGGTCTATTGGAATCCAGCCAGACAAATATCAAAATCATATTTTTAATAATTGTATGTTTTACTGCATTAGTTTACAATCTTAATTATTTAGTTTTGACTAGAACAGTCTGGCAAAAGTTTTGCATTTCAATCAAATAAACCACAAAGACAGTTCCTCTATATCATTATTGCTTCAGGGCGTCATATCTAGTTAACTACTAAAGCAATTTCCTGGTTTGCATTGATCTGCTCTTTTTCCACAAGTCCATTATTGTTACAAAAACGGTATCGGCCATATATACATTTTTTTTTTTTTTTTCAAGTGAGGAGAAAGTTTTCTGATGTGCACTCCTTGTAAATCATTTAAAAAAAAAATAAAACTTGAAGAAAAAGAAGTTAACACGTTTTGAAAACATGACAAGTGTTGATAAGGTGGGAAACGATTATTCCCGGCAACAGTGAAGAACGACTAACACCTTTCGTCTTTTGTCCTTGCTCACTGTTGTCTTAGGTTTCAGAAACAGTAGCGGAGTACACTTTCAGAATCATATGTAGAGATTTGGTGCGTTCAGGACACCTTTTCCACAAAGCCATCAAAAACTGAAATAACATTCTTCACCTATGATAAGCAAACGGATGGATACATAACCCCAAGTCTTTTCGGAACAAATCTAGTTTTGGCCTTCATTGCCCTATTTTGATTTCGAATTTTTTCAAATAAGTTATTAGAAAAGAAACGCACATTATTGTCAAAATTATCAAGAAGGAATACATCAAATAAACAAGAATATTAAGGGGGTTACTGCTGTAAAATTGTTAATATTTCTTATCTTTTAAATGGTAACCCATGTTTGCCTAATTTTTTAATACATTTAGTCCATTTTTTATTTAATAATAACTTGAAATGCTTAGATCGCAAGTATACTTTACTTTTTGTTCATATATTTGCTTGTTTCGTAAATAAAATATTCTACAATAGGAACTAGAATTAAGTCCCAAGTTATTAGAAAGTGGCTTTGTTTTTATTTTTTTAATTGTATGCTATTTAATTCATTCTTAATTTTTAGGTTAGCAATACTTATAGTTAATTAAATGCTTTATTCATTTATCTTTAACAATTTTTTTTTTCCTTAGCTTTTTTTAACATACATTTCCCTCCACCCTTCCTGGATGGATTTACAAAGATATTAATATATACTTCTTTTTTTTTTTTTCAAATAAACAGGTTCTCCTTGCGATGAATGCTAATGTCGAAGATCGAGGAATTAAAGGAGATTGCACACCATTGATGGAGGCAGCCTCGTCTGGGTATGTAGACATTGTGAGGTTGTTGCTACATCATGGTGCTGATGTGAACGCCCAGTCCTCATCAGGTAAATATTTATGTCGGTTGAAATTGCTCTATTTATGTGTAGACAGCACATATTTGAGCATTAGGTTTGAAGAGAGAAGTAAATAATAAATAATATTGTTTATCTCATGTCGACTGTTCCTTGTTAGGACAAATGTTCTTAGTTCCAGAGAAGTCTGTTAGTGCCTTTGCCTTTAATAATTTTTGTATTACAATAACACCTCACTGTTGCCAACGTCAACGTCTTGTGAACTTGCAAAACTCTGTTATCAGCCTAGGGTTGATGTTATTTCATTTTTATTGCTTCCCTCTACAATTTACCGTCAGTTTTCTGGGAACTCTTCGATTATTAATCACCCTTGCTTTGAGTTGATTGATTGAACCTAATGTCCTTTTTGATTTTTTCTCAAGATTTTGCTGCTATAACGGTCCAGTTTAGATAGAGCAACTCCTAAGTATGTCTTACTATGTATTTAAAGCAGTTTATAGTTAGTCCTGTGACCTGAAGCTTAGCCAATATATTTAAGAAATTAACTGTCATTTAAAGTTTAACAATTTTAATATGCCAGAGAAGCTCCACCCATCTCTTATCTCTATAATTAATTAACAGGAAACTAAAACTTATTATTGTTCATTGTCAATAACAATTTGTGAAGGCAGTTTTTATATGTTTTTTTTATCATTAATATATATTATGAAGTAAAAACAGTTAGCACCAAAGGGCCGAGGCCATTGTCCATTATTTTTAGTAAATATTAATTATATTCATTGTCGAATTAAGTATTATTATTGATTTTTTCTCATCTGGACTTCACAAGTGCATAAAGTTTATTTATAAACTTGACTTAGTTAGTATACTACGTTTTTGCAATTATTCGTTGCCAGTTATCGATTTGAAATTGATTACTCTTTAATACTGATGTTGCAGGTAATACTCCATTAATGTATGCGTGTGCTGGAGGGCACATCGATGCTGTTCGTGTCCTCATCGAAGCAGGAGCGAACGTTGAAGACCATAACGAAAATGGTCACACCCCACTGATGGAAGCGTCATCAGCTGGCCACGTCTCAGTAGCCCAGGTAAGCCAAATGTCTCACTTTCAGTTAAAAGCTTGCTATTAGTTAGCGATGTCACTGGAGTCAATTATATCTGGATTTTTCAAAAAACTCGCTGCAGTATTAAGTTACACTTAGCGAGTCAGTACTGGGGCCGTGGTTTGCTCTTGAGTTAAACAGGATCAGAAAAAATAGAGAGACAGAAAAAAAATTAACTAGAGGTCCCATAACATTAGATTTAAAGTATATGTTTAATAACACTGGGGTAAGTGGAACATATTTCCAGACAACATTAATACAACATTTTGTTATTTACTTCGAAATAATTCGGTTTTCTGTCATTTTTATGACTTATTAAATTAGTCTGGGTTTTATTGTGATTTTTTCTGTAAATTAAGACTTAAATCTGAGAAAAATAGCTCTACCGTAATCGCTTCTGAATTCTTGTTCCCGATTAGATCGTCATTGTATTTCAATATTTATTATTCAATCGACAAAGTGAAAAGTATTAAAAACTCTCCATTGCTTTTCAGATCCTTCTGGAGCATGGAGCTGGCATTAATACCCACTCAAACGAATTTAAGGAATCTGCTCTGACACTTGCATGTTATAAGGGTCACCTGGATATGGTCAGATTTCTTTTGGATGCTGGAGCGGACCAGGAACACAAGACCGACGAGATGCATACAGCTCTGATGGAAGCTTCTATGGATGGACACGTAGAGGTTGCAAGGCTTTTGCTGGACTCGGGAGCTCAAGTAAGTGCAGTAACTTGTATTGTTTAGTATTTTAATTAGTCTGTTATTACGAGATGAAATAATTAAAAATGAGTTGTTTTTAGGTGAATATGCCAACTGATAGTTTTGAATCTCCTTTAACATTGGCGGCTTGTGGTGGGCATGTGGATCTTGCTCTCCTACTTATTGAGAGGGGAGCAAACATTGAGGAGGTGAATGATGAGGGCTATACTCCCCTCATGGAGGCTGCAAGGGAGGGGCATGAAGACATGGTTGCTGTCCTCCTCGTCAAAGGTATGCGCCACGTATATCTTCTTGCCCTTCTTACCAAACTAGTTGTGTCCACTACTCAGGATTAATAACTATTTTATTTTTTCAAGGTGCAAACATAAATGCCCAGACTGAGGAAACTCAAGAAACAGCTTTAACATTAGCTTGCTGCGGTGGTTTCCTCGAAGTTGCAAATTTCCTTATTAGGAATGGTGCGGAAATAGAACTTGGAGCTTCAACGCCCCTTATGGAAGCTGCCCAGGAAGGCCATTTGGAACTAGTCAGGTAATAGCTTCTCTTTTTAGTTTAGTTTAGGCTGATTGTACATCATCATAATGCATAATAAGTTCACGTAAGAATTAGCAAAAGTTCTTTTCCAAATGTGATAGCACCATGAGCTTTTTCACCAAAGAAATCCTGTCATATTAAAAATAAATGTATCTTTCTTTAAAATTAAGCCTGCTTCTTTTTATTTTAGGCACTAGGTTCTACCCAAATGCAGTTAATAATAAGTTCAACATTTATTGCTTTGAAAAAATATTTTATATCAAAATTTAAATACTATGGATTGTTTTGATTTTTGTTTTGTTAATCTTTCCACTTGTCTCATCAGCTAATCTTAAAGAAAGAATAATAACATCTTTATATTCATAATAAATGCTTGGTGGAGTATTAAATTAACTTTTATCTAATGCATTTTCTTCAATGCCTTGTGTCTCTTTACTGTCATGAGCCTCTTGTTTTTCTTTTGGAGGTTCTAAAATTTTATCATCTGTTAATTAATCTTTATTCTTTGGGATTCAACTCAGCTATGCAATAAAGCTGGTAAACTTTTTTAGTTGTGATATTTTATGACTCGGAACAAATTGGTCTTTAAATAATTTGACTAATATCGATCTAAAGTTCTTGGTTCTGTGACCTTTGCCTTTCTTTTTCCTGACATATTTCATGTGTTCATAATCACCATACTGGAATAAAGACAAACATCTATCGAGACAAATTTAGATTTAAATTAATAAAAGGATAAGGAGACGCCAATATGAGATAGTTAATTATATTTAATCACAGTGATATATATATACGTTCATTTTGGTGTTTTGTCAAAAGAGGAGAAAGCCAATCAGTTCATTTGGTCATTAAAATGTACTATTTTCTTGAAATAGACATTCACAATAGATCACTCGTTGTTTAAACCATTCTGGTATAACTGTCCCATTTTATATCAAGTAAATAAATTTTAGGATTTCAATTTTTACCTTGTAACATGCTTTCAGGTATCTTCTGGAAGCGAATGCAAATGTAAATGCTCAAACACAAACAGGAGATACAGCTTTGACTTACTCATGCGAGAATGGACACACCGATGTTGCAAGGCTCCTCCTTCAGTATGGCGCTAATTTAGTAAGTTTTTCACCTCTTTTTAACTAAATATTCACCTCGTTACATGCCAACAAGTTTTTAATGAACAAATAGATACTTCCTATCAATCAATATCACAATTTTTTAGTTCATACTCCACACTCTCAAACAGTTGTGGGAGAATTGTTTGCACGTTCTACGATAACAACTGATCCAAATCAATATAAAATTTTAAAGACATTCAGCAACATTCTTGATTACAGTGTTAATGTTTTAGCTTAGATATGATAATGAAAAGTATGAATAAAAAAAACAATATGAGAATAGTTTGATTCGTATCTCATTTCTATCCTATTATTTTTTTTCTTTTTAAAAGTAAAGTTATGATTTTTATCCCATGGCTTCAGATTCATTACAAGCTGGTGATACAGAAGAATATTAAAAAATATAATTGTTATAGCCAACAATAGAAATTGTTCATGAAACTGATATTAATTGATTTTTCAACTGATAAATTTTAGCTATTTACAATATTTTTTTTAAAAGTGATCATCAGTGTCCTAGGATGGTTTAAGAACTAAGTATTTTGGGTAAAAAATAATGATTAGTTTTTCACAGTAATTGCTGAGCCCAAAGGGATGGGCTTTACTTGCTTACTTGATAGTAGTTAAAAACAATTTTATCATTTCTGTTATAAATCTGACATTTTAAAGGTAAGGTATATTGTGCACGTCAAAATAAGGAGACTAGTTTTTGATTATTTAAAATTCAATAGCAGGAAGTATGAAAAAAAAATGTAGCCCTCAGATTTATGTTCCTCTACTCTCTTATTCTTTTGTTTATATTCTTTTTATTATTAATGTATTAATTGGTGAAACAGAAATAAATCCACTTGCTAAATTTGTAATTGCATTATTTATTTTCACCATTAACACTAAATGTCGACTATTTTAATTTAATTAAAACTGTTCTATTTCAGGAGCATGAAAGTGAAGGAGGGAGAACTCCCTTGATGAAAGCTTGCAGAGCTGGTCACCTTTGCACGGTCAAGTTCCTTATCCAGCATAAAGCCCAAGTCAATAAGCAAACGACTAACAATGATCACACTCCGCTATCACTGGCAGCTGCGGGTGGTCATATGGCTGTTGTCGAGCTTCTCCTCGCCAGCAACTCCAACCCATTTCATAAACTCAAGGTAATGTAATTATAAAGAATAGAATAGAAAAAAAAATTCCGGAACTAAGTCCCTTATGAATACTTTAATGTTCAGACAAAGCCGTCATATCTGGCAAATAAAAAGAAATATTACATCATAGAAAAAAAATTATGCAAAACGGAGTGTAAACCCCTTTTCTAGACTCCACAAAATATTTTTATGCAATGAGCACATTTGACAGCTCTACCTACTTCTATACTGTCTTCTTCAGGCTAAGCAATGTTCCTCACTTATCCACTCTTCTTGCTACAATAGAAATCATAAAATGTTATACAACAATTGTCTTTCATGAGGATTCTTTATGTTGATATTTGCTGTAGCATATTCATATTAAACTAACCAGAGAACTTTTGGTTATCTACTTATCAAAAAGATTGATTTTTTCCACAGGACAATTCAACAATGCTGATTGAAGCAGCAAAGGGTGGCCACACCAATGTTGTTCAACTACTGCTTGACTTCCCACACTCCATCATGCTGAGCAACACGCAGCAAGGGGGGCAGCAGGTGACGACCGCAGCTGTTGCACCGGCACCAGGACCAGCACCGGTACCTGCTGCATACCATGATGTGCCTGAAGCTGTCCGTGTGCTCCCTCCACCTTTGACAGCTGAACAGCAACCTGACACCACTAACCCGGCCAAACAGCCCACTCTAACAGGTTAGTTACCGCCCCATTTGTAATAGTAGAGAAAAGCTGTTCTCTATTAAAATGCATGAAATATAGAAACACAAGACTAGACATTTAGTAATAAATCCATCCAACTATAACTAAATGTTCAAGAGTGTTTGCAATATATTTACCGATTCCGTCTTGGCTTGAAATATTTTTACTTTCTTGTTTACAGTTGTCTTGTTTGTTGTTAAAGGACATTCATAAAAAATTGATGAATAATAGTTTAAATTTGCCTTCGGGGTTTATATATGGTTTTGGTATATTTCATATTAACATACTCGGTAAGAGATTTTTATATAATTAATATAGTAGTACATATTAACACTCGTAACATAGTTGTATTCTTCAATGTTGGGGAATGGGTTGGTTTTGTAACTCTTGGAGGGCTCCTTTTTGCTGCATTCTCGGATTTCAGTCTGTCTCCTGCACCTAGTTTAAAATGGGCTGCTTAAACACACTTACTCACCCTCACTAAGACGAAAAGGGTGAAGACTTCTATCTCCCTAAAATAACAGAAAATCTCAGAAGAAAGCCTTCATACCTGAGCTTTAGTAGCCATTTCCAAAACACAATCTGCATAAAAATTATTTCAACATAAAATTCACTTATTCAAACTCAAGCAAATACTAGTAAATATATCTTAACAATATCCATTGTAATTGAAAACTGTAAATAAACACTTTATTATTATGGCAATGTATAAACTTTAAGTGGATATACTTATTGGGAATTCTTTCATCTTCTAATGATTTAAAGATGATTCATTTTCATCTCACAATTTAATTCTTTGATTTAATGCTCTTCATATAAAAAAAATGACTCCCCCTTGTTGCTTGCCTGTTTGGTGCAGTGTTAAAAAATTGGTACAATTTAGGTTATAATTTTGTTTTTGCTTTCAGCGGGCAGGGTTGAGGTATTGAATGGGAAGCATATTCCTATTTCTGGCCCAAAATCCTTACTGCGGAAGAACAGAGCAGTCAACACCATGGAAGTCAGTTCGCTAACTTCTCCCGAAGTTCAGCAGGTAAATAATAATCCTTTTCTATGTTCTTTAGAGTAAATAGTGTTACAAAATATTTACGATCATTAATTAATTCATTCAATAGTATCTGTGTGGTTTAGCGTCCAATAAGCCCGGAAGGAAGATATGACCTTGAAATTTGTCTAACTCCAAATGACACCAGAAATAAAAAATAGTAACAGCGTCAAACCTTATTTTAATAAAAACTGAAGCATATTAAAATTAATAGTTTTCTTCCGACTGCGAGACAGTTCCATTACTTTTGTTTTTTAAAATTATGAAAAATTACTCAATAAATAATTAATTAGCAAAGAGATTATTTAGCAATTACAGAGGATCAAGAGCACTATTTATCGAGTTGACTATTTATAGAAAGTTAAAGGTAGTATCACATTTTTTTCTTTTGATTAGTTCAATAAATAATTTCTCGAGAAAAATGATTGCTAATTGTGCAATATTAGTACTTAATTTATTATAATATATTCCGACATCAATTTTTGTCTGTAGCACTCAGTCAATTTTAATTTTGTTTAAACTTTGATTTAAACGTGATTTTACTTTTGATGACGTGATTTAAGTTTTGTTGTCCACTAAATATGTTTTGAATTAAGTTCATAACATTCTGATCCTTGTATTATTTTAATTCCACATCTGATTTTATTAAAGTTTTGTTGAATGTGATTTCAGGGTCTTTCCAAATACCTAACCCCTGAAAATTGTAGTCTTACTATACCTATAAATATTGCCAAAATATGAGTGTTAGATAAAGCGCATTTCAAACTCTTACAGGTCAGGAATGAACCCGGTGATGGTGTTGTCAAAGAAGAACCGATTAAAAAAGAGAAAACTCAATTTCCAAAAGCCCCTCTTTCTTTAGAAACCCAGTTCATTCAGAGGCAGCAGATTGTTGAAGAGCTTCAGGTGAATACATCTAGTTTCTATATTTTATTATTATGACCATTAGCGATGAAATAAACCAAATAATAATAATAATAGCATGAATTTTGTATTTTATTAAAATATATAACTAAATATTTCTCCAGGTTTTCAGGGTTGAAACCGCCTATTCTTATCCAGTAACTAACGGTTGCTGCTGAATGAGGGTTTAACTTCTACAGTTGTAATCGGGGCATGTGAAAATGAGATTATTTCATTTGGTGAAAAAGTACCATACTCGCCCAAGGAGATATGCTTTGCTATGGGTTCTCCCTTTATAGCATAGCTACAATGGTTTTAATCTGTCTTGAGACCTCTGTGTCTCTAGAGATCTGTCTCCCTGTCTAGAGACCTTCCTAAAGTAACTCATAATTTTTCTGAGTATTTTATGAGGTGGACAAGAGAAAATTGAACAGCGCTATTTTCAATTACCTTAGTTGAATCTAAAAGGGGCGCCATTCTGTTATAGTTTGGTAATCGGAGATAAAAATGAGGAGTTGGCCAGTATATATATAAGTGAATTCTCTAATGGTCTTTTTGATGGCGATCGATTGGTGTTTCTAAGCACACACTATTTTTTATTTTGTAAACATTTTCTCCATAGTACATTGCTTTGTCGAGTCAACAAAATCTCAAATTTTTCTTAGAAATTACTAACTAGTGTCCAAGCTTCAATGAGCTTTACAACTTTTTTTAATTATAAGTTTAGATTGTTTAACTTTTCTTTTCAATATAAATAATCTGTTAGTTTAATTACATGAATCCAAGTCAGATGGAAAAACTTGAAGAAGATCTACTTTAGTGCGCAATTGTAAACAGATCTTGTAGAATTTTGTACCTAGTCTTTAAGATTGGCTTAGGTTTTTGATAACTTGAGTTTCTCTTAAAAAGAAAGAGATTATTCAGTGAACATGCATAGCATTTAGTTTTTCATGTTGTTTTTTTTTCATTACTTCTATCTAGTAGCATTGGTTTTGTTGAATTTATATTTTTGTTGAAGTGATCCCAACACATCATGAATAGGAATACGATAGGAACATTATTTTGTTAATCACCAAATAATTGCTTATTAATTATTTTTTATAGCAAAATGCTTCCAAAAAACACTAATCAAGGGTTGAGTTGATGATACAAATACATTATTAATGTGATCATAATTTAAAAATACACATTGTTAATCAGAAAGTCAAGATCTTGATCGAAAAAAATTGATGAATCCTTTAAAAGTACTGAATACTTCATCCAGTTTTTAATTTATGTTCATAATACTGACTTTATTTATTGAAATTCTCTTTATTAATTTTTGGCGATTATCTGCTTAGAGGGTAGAAGAGGAACTAAAGGAGAAAGGGTCTGCCCTCGATGGCGGTCCGATCTCACCCGCTGCCGCCCTCTCTAGTCTCCTCAGCCCAACAACACCTCCGGGTCCCCCACCTCCATCCATTGGGCCTCACGGTACGTCTCAGCATTATCAATTCAATATTTATAAAATAGTTTTTTTAGAGTAAAAACTAAAAAAATGTAATGTGTCACTTATTTTAGCAGGTCTAGTGTGTCCTCCTGGCGGTGGGATGTTTGCGCTTGCCCCATCCTTGCAACATCAGAGTGGTTTACTAATGCCCCAACAGCCTCCTCATCAATCGGCTATCATTCACCATCCCATCACTACACCAGCCGATGTCGTCCAGGTATGCTGTCATCTTTTTTATTAGGTTGATGAGGAAATGTTTTTAAGTAGCTTTTCTGGTATATTACAATCATTAAAACATACATAATTATTCTGGATATTGAGTTTTATATATGAATATATATATGGGTTGAGCAATACAGTCTACAATGAATTACTCCTGGAATAACTAGTTTATCTAATTGCCTCCTTAATCTTTGAATCTTCTCAACCTTCTCATAAAGTTAAGAAGCCTATCAGAGCCCCATGATTGTTAGTGTAGTTAACTAGAAGCCTCACTTACCCCTAAATAGTGGAGAGTAGGCTTACGATTCTCATGACATTTGTGGCAGTGAGGATCTGTTATAGTTGAGGGGTTGGAGTTGTTGATAAAATCAGTTATCATTTTTGTGAGAAGGTTGATATACTGTCCGTACTATCAGGGTAGAAATGCAGAATCCATTTTACGGGTTTGCTTCAAAATAAAATTTGCCTCCCTCTCCTAGGTTAAAATCAATCCAGCCTTCCCACTTGGCCAACTTGACTATAGTTTGTTGATGGCTGAACCACTTGATACAGAGTAAACGTGATTGTGAAGTAAGAGTGCATCCAGTGTACACTAATGTGCCATTCCCTTGACTATTAGCTTGATTAGAGAGCCATTGACTATTAGCTTGATTAGAGAGCCAAAATGGCCAGTGGCTCATCATGCTTTGGTACCCAGGTATTTCTTCACCCCCAACTGTAGAGTCTGGTTAGCCCTCGAAGATTAAAAGTCGCTGTCCTGTGACCTCGGAGTTCATGGCTAGCTAGAAAATAAAAGTTGTTACCATCAGTCAAGATTCCATGCTAATAATTGTATTGCTCAACACAAATTCTTTATAGACGATTTGGTTTTAATAATATATTAATCTTATCTTAAATACAAATTATATTTAGTTTGCTGCCCTCGTGCTCTAGTGGGCAGCACACCCCTGACTACTGTTCGATTCTTTGATAAGGATTTAATTATAATTTAAGTTATTTTATTTATTTTTACCCCGACCCCCCCATTTAATTTTATTTCTCAGCGTATTTCTTCCTGTTTCTATAAATTACACGTTATGTAGTTAAAAATTTGATCAAAATATTATCAGCTTAATTCACCAACATTTTTTTGGCCGTAAAGAAAATCTAAGTACAGGAATAATGTTCTTTGCCTTTTATTAAATCAGTGTCTTATTTTGTAAATTTGATTGATTAATGTCACAATTGTTCTCACTTACTCTGGGTGGGAGGGTCGGGAAACAGTGAAGCCGACTTAATGATAAAAGAAAAAAAAACTTTCAGGCTACCGCTATTAGTGATAGACCCAAAGCTAAACCGACGTGGAGGAAAGATGGCAGTAAAGGAGTGCGAAAGAAGTTGGTTTCATTCCAACCCTCGTTAACTGAAGAGGGACAGTATTTCGATCGTTCAACCATCGAGCAGCTGAAGCAAGTTGCTTACAAGCCCGAGCGTGAAACGATGTTTGGCTATCCCCCTACGGTAGCTGGGAGGGAGGCTTGGGCAAAGGCAGTCCCGGCCCTCTTGCCTGCATTCTCTAACCCACCTATACTGCACCTCCATCCTCATCCGCAGATGCTCCCAACTGAGGTATATATCACCTATTAATCTGCTACTTGGTATAGTACAGTTATACCTCGCTTAGCGCATCCCCGCCTTGTGCGCATCTTTTATGACGCGATCGATTTTTGCGTATATTCATTTTTTGTATTTGGTCAGTTTTGTATATTTTCACCTGATAGAAAAAAAGGCAATGCAATATCCTTGAAATTTGTACTTTAACCAGCTGTTGTAAATCGATTGCCCTGGTGGAAGCCTCCTCTTACCCTAAAATTTCTTTGAATATGTAGTGTTAGGTTTGCTTCCTTCGATTGCATGCTCTCTATTCGCCCATTCAGTTTTGCAACAAAAACAGGTATAATTCAGGTTGACTATATTTATTGATAGATCTAGTGGCCAACTTATACACTGGAAAATAAGTTGAAATTTTCAAATCGGGCTGAGTAATACTGTTCATACAATTGTAAATAATATTGATCAATGTGCATTGATGCCCTGATAATAAAGGAGAAACCCTGTATAACGCGACTTTCTTATTACACAAATTGCTGAGGAATACATACCTCGCGCTAAGCGGGGTATGACTGTATTATATTTTTTTTTAACCTTAAGGTAATATGTAATATTTCTCATTGCAACAAAATAAGCTTAACCATTAGTATTATATCTCATTTTAGCAAAATGGGCTTAACCAATGTGAAATTCTCCAACGGCGTTGCCCGTTATTGACTGATGAGGAACCGATATTTGATTCACCCCGAGGAAAACTAGATCAGGAGCCCCCCCTACTTGATTCTCTAACATTAGACGATGTAGTTCCTGGTAAGTACATTTTTTCCTATTTAATTTAATGAGTGTTGTAACAGTAAATTACTTTTTGTTATATTTGAAAACGTACAATATATTCATTTAAATCAGTAGTATACTTAAATCATTTATTTTCTTCTATCATGGTGAATATTCTCATTCACCTTTATCCTCTGATGGTGTTACATTTTTAGCTTTGATGAATTATCTTCTTTCTTCAGATATCAGCAGTTCAATAACATTATTGACCATCACCGTACTTAAGTGGTTAGCTTGCTGACTTTTGACCCCAGATACCCTTCTGGACAGGTTGGGATTGACTCACTTTGTGATGATAACAGTGTAGTTACTTAAATAATAAAGTATCTAATCTGATTAGAAAAACTGAATTTAAGGTTAAGAGGTTAATGCATAATGCTTCACTAGCATTGTGATGTATTGTGTAAGTGATATATATAAATGGTCAGCAATTGACCATAAATGTTTGACATTACAAACTATTTGAAAAAGTCATTTGTGGTTTGAAGAAATATTTTTTTATAAAATCCCTTTCTGTATAGGTAATAGTAGATTGTCCCCTGTGAGTTTAGAATAAAAGTCTCAGCAATCACCCGTAATTGTCCGATCTATCTTGTCATTTGTGGTTTGATGAATATGAATGATACCTTTCATCCAAACCCTAGGCCCTTTCACTAGGAAGTCACACTCGTTAAACTTATCCCAGAATTTTTCCTTGGGTGATGGGTGCATTTTTTTGTAAATTCTTCTCTTTTTTTTTTTTTTATTCGATTTGCCGATATTACTCCGGATAATTAGTTTCAAACTAAATGGTAACGTCAATGATAAAGCCTTATTACCAAAAAGAACGAATAGTGATGTACCCCGGATTCATATGTGTGCCTTTCTGATTTCTGTTCTCATACCCTTCCATCTGGATAAAATGGTATGATATCAGAACGTCCAGTGTTAAAGTCATGCCTGTGTCTCTGTTTCTTCTCATTAACCAATAATTATTAAAATTTACACGAGTGGGACTACATTCCACAACTAATGATTCTTTGACTTATAACTACAAAACATTTCATTTATGAAATGAAACATAATATTCCTGTTATATGAAACATAATCCTGTTGTTAAATTGATATTTTGAAGTTATACAATTTTGACTCTTAGCAAAGCTGGGAGGGGAGGATATTCTCAGCAAAACCCTGGGACAATATTTACTTTTTTCACTATTTATCATTCTGTAATGTTTTATATTTAAAAAAATTATATTAGTAATTTGTAATGTCTTAAAAGAGTCAAGTGGTTAATTTTATTTTGCTGCAGTGTTTTAGACTATTTCAGTTTGTTTCCTAGCAACATCTGTAAGAAGCTCAAAAAAATTAATGATTCAATGTAGCTTATTATGTTTTGCTACGCATCACTTTCAAAAAATATTCTTATAATTATTTCCTGGACATAAAACTCAATTATTTTGTAACTAATGAATTCCATTGTAACTTCTGAACATTTTGTAACTATTGTTTGTTTATAACATATACAAAGATAGTCCCTTTTAATTTCAATCATAAAATTTACAGTTGTTTTTAATATTATTTGTTATGAAGATCGATTGCAGAACCTTTTTGTTTTGCACAATTTTATTACTTGACAAATATTGTTTCAGTTACGAAATTTTAATACAATGTGCTTTTTGTTTCTTTAACAGTAGGTAGCAGTGAGAGAGATAGGATAAGATACAACAACCCGTCATTCATTGCCGGCGTAGAGGCAGCCTCGAAGCTGATGGGTGCCCCTGGTGCTGTGAGTCCATTCCAAGTGGTACCAACTGAACACGGCCCAGTCCAGATGATGCCAACGGAGCAGGGGACATTGCAATATCTGTGTGCAGCTGCCGCAGCAACTGCACCACCCCCTGCCCCTTCTACAGCTCAGCATCTCCAGGTATGTAATTAATACATTTGTCATGGCATGCAGAGGTTTAATACCTTTCTTATATAACAGTATCACAGTAGCCATTAAATAAATAATTCCCTTTTGTCAACAAAACATTATCGGTTTTAATTTTAGTTACAATTAAGAGAGTAGTAGTGTAGAGTATTTTCAATACTTGTGAGTTCTATTGGCTCTTGTGTTCTAATGCATCATTTCAGATATCACTTTGTTCTTCGGTCAATACACCAGTTATAATATAATAAACAGTTGCAATATGAATTATGCGAAGATTAAAGTTTATGTTTAGAAATTTATTTAAGATATTTAAACATAAAATGTACTGCTGTGTATTAATTGTACTCTGGCAGTAAATTAAGTTTTTACATTTTGTACATGGCCATGGTTCCACGACTTAAGATTATTTTGGCTTAAGCTTATAGATTTTGTATACAATTTTATTTACAATATTTAAATGAGTAGTTAAATTTGGAAATACACTAGCATTTATATTCATAAATGCACAGGAAGCGTATGGTATATTATAATCAATAAACACTTGATAACACACAAATTTCCTTGTGTAAAAAAGAATAGAAAAATCCTTCCTATCACTTTTTTTCTGGGAACTGCTTTATGCCCTCCAGATATGACAACAAATGCCACATGACTATATTCATTGGTCCTCAACACATTAACACTAATAATGCCAGGTATGAAATAAGGTAATCTTGCTTGGTACATAACTATGTTTTGTTATTACATTACACAGCCATTCACAATCTTTTGATTCTCTGTGTGTTGGTAAGAGTTTCCTGAAGTATTTAAACAGCCAAACATTTGTAGGAACGAAAAACGAAAAATTGAAACGATTCGATGATGTCTTACCTCATATCTAATAGTATAACTAACTTTATGGTGTTTTCTAAATCAAACTTTCTTTGATCGTGCAACTGATATTCTAGAGCCTGGGATTCACGCCAGCCCCTTGTCCCGGAGCAGTTGAGCAGCCCCAGGTAGAGAAGGCGAGAGGAGGGCAGTACCACCAACCGCAGCTTCTCCTCAAGGCACCTCCGCCTTGTAAGTTACAAACCAAAACCGACACCTTAACACCTTCCAGTGAGTCACTTCTCTCTTTTTTTTTATTTTACTTTTTTTTATTTACCTTCCCTTCCTTATTTTATATCAATTTAGTTTGCACCTTCTTATAACCTTCCCTGTTTCTTCATTTCAACGGTTTTGATAATTTTTTTTTTAATTAAAAATACTTATGTTTTCATTGGTGCGTTTGTCTATCTGTTACGATCATCATCCTCTGTTCAAACTACAGACATAAAGTTTTATCTTCCCTTTGATATAAGAAAGACATGAACATTAGAAATTTGTTAAGGAAAGATAATTAAGTGTCCTGGACATCAAAAAGTGTCTATAATTTAGAGTATTGATGTCCTCATTAATGATGTTTTTTTTTGTTTTTTTTATTAAATTTTATAATCATAATTACAAAAGGCCATTGAAACTGTCATTATCATTGTGTTAGCAATTTTAACTCTACCAGTGATTTGTCCAGATACATGATGTTTTTCATGAATCCATTTGATGGCTTCCTCATGCTAAAAATAAAACCAGGCCCTTGAATAATAATAACAATAGTAAAGAAGAGTCATCAATAAATTAATTAGTAATTTTTATATCATATTGAGTAGATTAATTATTATCTGTCATTTAAAGCTGTCATCAAAAGTGTATTCACAAGTTTTTGCAAGCCCACTTTTATGTATAGGAGGGGATAGGAGTTTTTCGAAAAAATTTCAATCAAATAAAAACCTTGGGTCTCAAGAATTTTTATTTAATAAATGTTGACATTTCGCCAAAATTCAGGCTTCACAGGTGTCACAAAATCCTAATTAAAAGCATAAATCGTTAATTTGTCATTCAATAAAATTTATGTAATTGTATATGATGAGAAAGTAATATACCGCCTTGTGAGTTCTCTAAATAAAAACTAATATACTCTGCGATATCCTGACCTATTGTATCAAATTAAAGTTTTCAAGATCCTCATTGATTATAAGTATTATCTGTTTGTAGATTTAGTGGTCTAATATAACCTAATGCCACTAAAACTTGATGAAATTGTTTTAATAACCCTTGTATAATTGTAATTGTATGAATTTTGTTTTCTTAATCTTTCAATTATTTCACATTAAATTTCCTATTATGGAAAAGCAATTTAAAAATATTGTCAGCTTAATTGATCAAGAACATTTTGATACTAATGTGTTTTATCTACTACTGCTAATACATTTTTACTACTGATTCTAAAAGTGACTCGGGACTGCTTTCAAACTTTTGATACAAAAATTGGAAAAATAAATACGACTTTAAATAATGCTATTTGTTTCTTTTAGAATCATGTATTAATTTAAGGTTCATTTAATTACTTCGACTTTGATTTTAACAATACTCTGTCAAATATTAAAAGCAGTACCCTAATAACCTTACTGTTCCCAATGAGATGATTTTTCAGAATCTATTTATAGTTCCAGGTAACATATATTTACCAATGCTGGTTTTAGTTTCTAATAAATGGCTTATACGTTCCCTCCTCCAATAAAGTTAAATATTCTGCTTATTATATCTATATTTTATAAATTGCATACGTAGATGAAACAATTAGTAATTTTATCTCCTGAAGTTATGCTCTAACCAACATGTAACCAGAGGTGGCAATTTCATTCTGTTAACGCATCAGCACGTATAGTTTAATTTATGTATTACTTTTAAATTCATTGACCCTGAGCTACCCTTTAATACATTGTTCGTTACGTTGAATGAAATATTGCATACAAATACCAAGTTTTAAAAGTGCAAACATTAAGTGATCGAAATTGCTGATGTGTGTTATTTTCTTTTAAGCAGAAGTTTCGGCAAAAAAGAAAATTCTTTCTAGATATAATTGTACAACTCACGTAAGCATCTTACTACATTTTTCATTTGACTGTACAGATCATTTTTTATTAACAATTTAAATTACTTTTATACCTTTTACACGGTAGTGGTGAACCTTCTAGTTAGGCTCTACAATCTAGGTAAAATGTCAATAATTTGTAGAACACTTATTGTGCCTTAATGCTGTTTGCTCTCTGCATATTTCTTTTAACACATTAAGTCGATACTTAATTAAATATGTAACAATATTTTCTGGGCTTAACTTAATCTGTGGTCAGTAACAATCATGACTCCAACCCAATGGATCACACACACTCAACGCTTCTCAGAGAACTCAAAGAGAGAAAGTAAAAAAAGTGAGTATTGAATTTAAAAAAAAAATCACTAAATTCTGGATTATCCAGGCTAGATGTACCAGGTTGTGGCTTTGTTCGGGATCTGATATAATATGGTGAGAAAAGAGAATTAAGAAGTTAGCGTCGCTGTAGTTAATTAAGTAATCTTTCATTAAAAATGAACAGTTAAACAGAAAGATGTGATACTTTTTGGATTATCCATGAGATTAAGCCTGCTTTCTGTTCAATAAAGAAGTGAGTTGATGTTTTTATTGTGGAAAATTCAGTATTTCAAATATTATGCTATGTCGTAATCCCATAGCGTCTTAGATAGAAGCAAAGAAATAAGTTAATGGATACTAATAAGACATATTTAAATAAACAAAACAGTAGTATTGTTCAGTTGACAAAATATGACTTGAATCATGCTAAATGGTATTGAAATCTGCTAACATTTCACCGCTTATCTGCGTGCACGTTTAATACATTGTTTTTTAAGTCTAATGTATCTTCATAATTAATACAATAGATTCCTAATAATAATGATTCGAGCATGTTTCCTTTATTTGTCTCCTATTAAGTTTTTACCCTGTAATGTGTTGCGCTATTACTAATGAGCATGATGTGTGTGCTACCTGAAGGGGTGAAACCTCCTGAGAGCGGGGGACAGGTAGCTACAGGTACACAAACATCCCCTGGCCCCGAAGCCCCTAAGAAGGCCCCTGCTCCCCCACCCGGCAGCAAAGGGAAGAAACCTCGTTTTCAACAACAACTACAGCAGAAGGCTACCCAGGCACCCCCGCTTGCCCCGGATTCCAGCCAAGGTAGTTTTTTATTTTATTTTTTACTTGTTGGCATTGGTAAAGATAGTGGATTAATTAATATTTAAATATTTTGACTCAGCACTGTTTAGAAAGGTATTATTGTATCAATAATGATCATTGCTTGTCTTAGCTACATTTCTAACAAAATGTCTAAAACTTTTCATCAATTAGGTGGTGATTTTATTATTTGTTTGAGCTTTGTAACTGTCATCTAACACTTGTTGTTTGTAATTCCATGATTACTTAGACTAGCTGTAGGAAATAACTAAATGTATGTCAGTAGTTAAATTGGTATTCTCTAGATATCAATTTTTTCTATCCTTTCCCTAGCTCTGTATTCAGTCCTAGTCTCAGATCGTGTGAGCTACTCGTTTCTGACTGAGGTATTACTTTACATCATTATCTTAAACCACAAGGGTTTGGCAATCTTTCGTAATGTTCTGTAATATGAAATATTACAAATTCTGATATTGAACATTTTTATTTCAGTGGGATACACAGGATGTGAGGGTGAAACGCCAGCACCAGCTTCTTCACAATATGTCCTGGATGTAGACTCAGCTACTGACAGTAACAACGACACTGCGCTCACTCTAGCATGTGCTGGAGGTCACGAAGATTTAGTACAACTGCTTCTGTCCAGAGGTGCCAACATAGGTAAACTTCTTTTAAATTATTCTATATGCTTGTATGATATTACAATCATTTCATGACAAACTACTACTTACCTACATCATTAGAATTTTTTATATTTATATCAGTCTCTATTAATCTGCTGTTAGTCCTGGAATCTAAATGAATGTTACCTGAGATTATGATCTGTAAGGCAGGATATATAGTAAGTGTAAGTATTTTAAGTAAACTGAAAACACAAAATTTTTGCAAGCCCAAAAGATGAGGCTCTAAATTCATTCAGGCATAGGACAGGTTTTTTTTATCTGTCTTTCTGTATGCACGTATTATATACTACAATAGCGGTCGTAAAAATGGTATATGATTAATGTTATTGATATAATCCCAAGGTTGATTGTCCTCCAAAGGTGGAACAAGCTTGTATAAAGTATAGAAAACAAGTTCCTTCTTTAAACTAAAAATATAGGCTGATCCAATGTTAATTAAAAAAAAACTCATTAGAATATTTATCAACACTTTAATGACAGCGAGGGCTTTCAAAATGAAAGTTTTTTTTATTGAGCATCTGCTGAGCTGGTTGGAACAACATAAGAGAAGGCTAAGTGTTTATTGATGCAAGAAAAGTACTGTAATATTTAAAAATGTTATCCCATAACAAACGAAAACAAAAATTTAATAAAACAACAAAAAATGATGAGGCCTAAAAAAATCCTTTAATAAAATAAATAAAAAATTGTTGCCTGAGAAAAAATGTTTATGAATTAATATTAGAAACATTAAAAATGAAAGGCCGACAGCCCTCAGATGAATACATTTGAATTGATTCCTGGAACTTAAAGCACCTGATGCAGATTCAACATATCCCCCTAAGGCGATAGAGATGACAATGAGCTGAAGAAGTACTGTATATATGTTAGTCATTATAATTTGGAGTTGGTCAAAATCCGTCACATCTGCTTGACTTCTAGATAGAGATTAAAGTTATAAGTCAGCTGAACACACTAGTGCAAACAATAAGTATTTATTTACGGAAAACTTGATAATGGGGTTGCAACAAATGTTCTTCACCTGTGATTATTGTTGAAATACCTAACGTAAAGTCAATATTAACCTTGACATATGATTCATATATTAACAATAAAGCGCTACCATTGGTGATGTAAGCTTATAATAACAAAACTAATTACGACAGTATTACCTCAAGTATAGACATATCATTATAGAATGTACAAAAACTAAAAATTCGGGTTATTCAGATATGTGGGGGAAGAAGATAATACAAACTCATTTAATACTGCATCATACATAAATATATCACTGTCTCTTAGATGTTGAAAAAGGACATAAATTAAAAACTTACCCCGAAAAAACCATAATTTTTAGTGGAATTTTAGAATATAATTAATTTATGTATTTATATACAAAAAATTTAATTAATGTCCATGTATTTTCTATCTCGAATCATCCATTCAAAGCACTTTTCATTAAATTATTGTTGCTAATCTTACAGTTACCAAGATGCCTTTGAGTAGTTTCTTTTACAATAGTATAAAATATTTTTTCTATTATAGAGCATAGAGATAAAAAAGGATTTACTCCCTTGATCCTTGCTGCAACTGCTGGGCATGAAAAAGTTGTAGAGATCCTGTTGACTCATTCAGCCGATATGGAAGCTCAATCGGAAAGAACAAAAGATACACCTCTTTCCCTGGCTTGCTCTGGGGGAAGATACGAAGTATGTGAATTGAACCAATCTCAATGTGTTAGCATGTATTTTATATTAGCAAAAAATTTATAATTTTTTTTTTTAAAGGTAGTCGAGCTCCTTCTCTCGAAAGGGGCTAATAAAGAACACCGCAATGTGTCAGATTATACCCCTTTAAGCTTAGCTGCTTCAGGTGGCTACGTTAATATTATTAAATTACTGCTCACACATGGCGCTGAAATTAACTCGAGAACTGGCAGCAAGCTTGGCATCTCACCACTCATGCTTGCCGCCATGAACGGGCACACTGGTTAGTTATAAAATCATCACAAGCACCTTTATTTAATTGTTTATATTTCCCATACCGACATTTTTATCTTCTCTGCTTTTTTACAGCTGCTGTTAAACTACTGTTAGATATGGGATCTGATATTAATGCCCAGATTGAAACCAATCGGAATACTGCACTCACCCTAGCCTGCTTCCAAGGAAGACATGAGGTTGTTAGTCTTCTTCTCGACCGTAGGGCTAATGTTGAACACAGAGCTAAGGTAAAATTTTTACGATTGTCAATATTATATTTTTAAACTTCTTCTCTAGGTTGTTACATTATTTTTTTTTTGTGGGCTTATGTCCATGTTCTCTTTATATTTCTGCCTCTGTTCTGAATCAGTCCCTTACAATGAAGGTTGTTATATAAGGAGAAAATGAATACACCTGTTAAAAGAAGCAAACAAATAAATATATTTAGTTATAATCATCTCTACTACTAAATAAATCTATTAAGGACGATGTATTGTATATTTTTGTTTGAACGCAAATGACTTGCAAAATACTGAACTGATTTTAATTAAACTTACACCAAAGTGTTTGTTGGAGTCCCTCCCAGGAGTGCTATACACCATTTTACATTTATTAATAATAGAAAAATAATAATCTTTAACTTCATATTTGTCAATGCAAGCCATATCCACATGTCTTAATTTTCAATCTGAAAAAGCTTGTATTTATGTGATACTGCGCTAATGATATTTTATTGTTTAAAAAACCTGTTAGGAACATTGGAGTAAAAGTAAACTAATTCTATCCTGGATAGGTTAAAACATTTCATGGAATTTATATAACTAAAATATTCAACCAAAGCATTCCAGCTCTGACAAATCATTTTGTATGACATTACCATTTATTTTATGACAAAACATTTTCTTACTCTATCTGTATTGTGGCACTATTTAACGGTGATAAACCCAGTTAAGAAAGATGATTTATTTTAAGAGGACAACTGTTAGAGCTAAGGGTGTTAGTGATGTGAAAATTGTTTTTTTAAACATAAAAAAGCACATATAACTACTAAGCCATTAATCAGTAAGTCAAATTTCATAGATTTTGGACAGTAAATTTAATTTTCTTTACAATATTAACGAATATATATGGGTAATAACTTTGATATAAATATTAATTATAGTTAGTTGAATAAATTTTATTATTGTCACCTTGAAGTTTTGTGGAATGAAGTGCATTGACAAAGATAGATGCATTTGTTTGATTGGGATATGTGGTGTTGTGTATAAGACTATTAAACATAGCTGCTCAATAGATAATAATTTAATAAACTTACAAAATTTATCTTTTTACAGACTGGTTTGACACCTCTTATGGAGGCTGCTAGTGGTGGTTATGTCGAAGTAGGGCGTGTTCTACTTGACAAAGGCGCGGATGTGAACGCACCTCCAGTACCATCATCAAGAGACACAGCTTTAACTATAGCTGCAGACAAAGGTCATTGTAGATTTGTCGAGCTACTTCTTAATAGGTATCTATTTTCTTTATGCTGTTATTATTATTATTTAACATAAAAAGGTTTTATCAAGTACTTCTTCCTGAAAAAATAGTTCCCAAAACAGTTGTAAAATGCATGCACCACAGTGGATAACGTGTACTCTGACTCTCTACTGCAGTAAGTTCCCTGATACACCCTTGTTAGGTTGGAAGGTTGTGTGTCAGTGTCATAGTACGGTGATAATTTCAATTTATTAAGATTGTCTTTATTAATCAATTTCTTCTAAATGTTTTTAATAACTAACCATAGTGTTTAGCCAGCTCATAAATTAAAATTTTTCATATAAGACAACAAAAATCTACAATTAATTTCACAACTTGCTCTTTGTATTGTATTTGATATACAAATTACAAAATAATTTCAACCTTGGATTAAAATTATTATTTATGAGTAAAATTAATTTTATTTTAGTTATAAATGATCCTACAAAGTATCATTAAAATGTATATACATGTAAATAAATAATGCTCGTTAATTATTTTTAATTTTTTTTTACTAACTTGGAGTAGTTCCTTTGTTTACGACTTTCGGTCAGCCCAAGTGGAAGTGAAGAATAAGAAAGGAAACTCACCATTGTGGTTAGCGGCAAATGGTGGCCACCTTCCTGTTGTGGAAACTCTGTACAATGCAGGTGCAGATATAGATTCACAAGATAATCGGAAGGTATCTAGTCCCTTTATCTTCTCGTTATAAATCTTTATAGCATTTCTATTTTGATTGTAGTACAAAAAAAAAAATTCTTCAGGTTTCATGTCTCATGGCAGCGTTTAGGAAAGGTCATGTTAAAGTTGTTAAATGGATGGTCAATCATGTTACACAATTCCCTAGTGATCAAGAAATGACTAGGTATATCTCAACAGTGAATGATAAAGTAAGGAAATGAAATACTTTTCATGACTATTTCAGAATTCAATTTCTAATATAAGAAATAAGTTTATTTATAATCGTTTCAATTTCAGGAACTTCTTGAAAAATGCCAAGAATGTACAAAAGTGATCAGGGCAGCAAAAGATCAGCAAGCAGCGAAAGCAAACAAAAATGCCACTATCCTTCTCGAAGAGTTGTACATGGAAAAAACGAGAGAAGAAAGTAAAAAAGCTGCAGCTGCAAGGAGAAGAGAGAGGAAGAAGAAGAAAAAATTAGAGAAGAAGGAAGAAAAAAGAAAACTTCAGGAAGAAAACCAGAAGAATGAAAGGTATGCTAATGCTCCTGCTATTGAAGATGACGATGAAGAGCCAGAAATCGATGATGAAGACAAACCTGAAATCAAAGGCAAGTTGCGTTAGTCAGTCAATTTTTTTTTAATGCACTGTTTCCTCGGGGAATATGAATTCTTTACAATGTCACTAGCATTTTATATTATGTGTTATTAATTAAGGGATTAGTAATAACAAGGAAAAGTATGTAGTTAATGAAGTATTACCGTTTGATAATTAATTTTGTTACTTTATTGGATAATACCAAACAATGTTCTATGAGTTGAAAAAAACAACTTTCAACCAAGCATAAAATAAATTAATTTTATTATTTAAAAAAAAAATGTAATTTGTAACAAATTTCTTATAAAACATTGTTTAAACTTTTTTATTTATTTTAACAAATTAGTACAATGCAGACTGGGACATACATGTCTAAACTTTCTGCTTAAAAGCAATTCAAATTTATATTAAAAGCTAGATTTTGCATTATTATGGAAGCTAACTTCCACTGTACCGTTTTTTTGTGTGTTTCATTTCCTGTTGCACTTATTCAAAATCAAAATTATATTTAAATATTTTTACAACACGCCAGACTATAGCTCTTCATTGTGTAAATTCCAAATTATTTTTAAGTAGATTAATTTAAGTAAGTTTTGAGAGGTTTCTCATGTATACCATTTTGGGCAATGAGGGCACCTTAATTTATATGCTTTTTATTGACTTCTGTGTGGTTTCTGATCTTTGAAGTTAGTATTTTATTTTACTTTATTTGTTATTTTGTGACCAAATTTGATTTGATGGATTTGTTATTAAAAAATTATTTCCTTACAACCTAATAACTAGAAGTGTTTCTTTTGTACTAGTAATCTCAAGATTTTGATGTATATTCCATTTTTCAAGACTTGTATTCATCTTTAAACGTAATGATTAAAACTAGGATACTTATTTTTCATTAAGACACTGTCTATAATTCTCAAAAAATAATAAGTGAATACTTTTTTTTATATAAGTTAAGTATTATAATAATTAAGCATTGATAAATAATTAAAATGTTTTGCTTATAGGCTATAAATTGTTTAAATTTGAGTTTTCAATCGTTAAGACATTTATTTTACCTTTATAGCTAAAGTTAATGAGGTCATAGAATCTCCAGCACGAGTCGGTGAAGGTGAGGAAGGTGACAGCGGAATTGATGCAAATTCCCAAGGATCTTGTTCATCCAATGAAGTGAAGGCTGGTGCAGGTAGACGGAAGGAAAAGAAAAAGAAAAAACCTCCACCTATGCCACAACAGGCAACCCCTGTGCCAAGCGCAACAACATTGCTTCCCTCCACTTCTACCAAGCACTGTGAAAATGTGAGTACTCGCTTACCATTTTCTATTTAGGCAACTTAACAAGATAAAGGTATTGTTAAATCATTTGATCTATTCGGATCACATTGTTTAGTCAACGTACAAAACATGCATCCTATAAATCTCCAAAATACATTTATTCCAATATTTTCTATTCACCTTTCTCGCAGCCTTAAATATCTTCTCTTACTTTTTTGACCCATTTCCCTATTGATCTTCTGCAATTTCTTTTTATTTATAAACAGGGATTATTTTTTCAATACAAATTAACTTATTATTTAATGGGAAATAGGCGGCATCTACTCGCTGCCATTATTTTGCTTTTAATTTCAGAGGAAATATAATTTTCTTAGTGTCTTAAATACTTGACCCTTTCAGTGCCAGGGGGTCTATTTCATGTTTCTGCAATGTGGCCACCAGTAAAGTTCCTAATTTATTAATACAAAATTATATTTTTGCATTTGAAATGCACTCCATAATGTAAGAAAATTATTTTTTTTAAATTCCTCCTGTGACCTCGGCCACAGACAATAACGTTTTCCTCTGTAGCCAAATCTGCAAATGATGGGATCAATAATGTATTTAACTCAATAATAAGGTAAAACTTTCTTTGAATTATTTTAGTCAAGTTCCTAAAAATTTAATTTTTATGTGTTTTAACTGTATTATGTTACAAAGGATTCTTTTGAAAGCAATAATCCAAATAGTTTATAACTTCATATTAAAAAGCCTTTAGATAAAGGTTTACTGTTATAGTGAAATTTTTACCTGGGTTATGTTGTATTGACACAAATAAAAGAAGTCTGAATTCAAACATAATAAGCACATGTCTGTGTTGTGAATTCAAACTAAAGAATACCTTCCTTGATATTCCAATTAAATCCAGATTATCTGCATATCCTAATATTTGAGTACTTCTAGTTAATATTACCAAATTTCCATAACAAAATATAAATAAATAATCAATATGTTTTAGTAATATTATGTTAATTTACTAATTATAATAAAAATTAATTTAAACTTATGTATTTAATATTTTATATAATAAAACAACCCTTCTCTCAAATCACTCCTTAAAAATAGCATTACAATATTTTATTTATATAATGCCTTAAAAAACAAACGAGCTCTCAAATAATTTAGATTGCATTGTAGTTTCCTTTGAAAATAGATATATGAGGCCGTCGGTTCGGTATGTTATAGCTCAGTTTGAAGAGCCACCTGGTGACCTTAGTTTGAAAGCCGGCCCTGTTGATGTCATTTCACTTGAGCTAATAATTATCGAAACATTAGGGTTTTAGGCTGCTTCTAGTAATTATTAATCTTAAACCTTTGTAAATCTGTATTATTCATTTAAAACACACCTAGCACAGATCACAGCACATTATTACTGGAGAACTGCTTGCACAACAAAATTTTTATTACAAAAAAAAAATAATCTGTTGATAAAGTAGCAATAAATGGTTTCATATATTATATCTTTTTTTTTCTTGTTCCAGGAGAGGAGAAATGTAAATAACTTATCCAGCAATAAGAACACCGTCTCATCTAATAGTGGGATGACCAAGATCCAGGACCCTGCCCCCTCTAAAGCGGACAAGAGGGAAGAGAAAGTCAGCGGAGGAGGTAGAGGAAAGAAAGGAGGAGGTTTAGTGTTTGAGCCCACCAGGCACCCAGCCGACAGGGAAGACTTTGAGGCTACTGGTTCGGACTCGTACCTTCCAGCCACCAAGGGGAAGAAAATGTCATACATGTAAGTCTTATATCTTTATATTAATTTATTATTATTTTCTGATTCAAACAATCTGAAATTTATGATTCCTGGTTTTGGATAAGCTTACAGTCTCATTAAAGACGAAAGACGGCAAAAATTGAAGATATTTTATCAATAAAGTTTTTTTTTTCCTCAAGACCTAGGGGTTCAGATTGTTATATTCTCATTAAAAAAAAAAAAAGTTTGATAAAAGTCCATAAGTACTTACATTTTGCATAAAATCGATTTATTCAATATAAGTGAGGTTTATTCCATACATAATTAATTTGATGACGTTTTAAAAAAATAATCAGATATATTGTTGTGATATTAGATATTGTAGAGTTTGTATATAAATATTTAATCCAACCTTGAATCAAGAAGGCAAACAAAAACAATTGAGAGTGGAGGAAAAAACAAAAGATAGTATACTGGTTGTTGTGATGATGAAACACACACAGAATTATTCTCTCTCCAGTTATGGGATGAGCCTGGTGTATAGGTGTCTGGGTCTAGTGATCATGGAAAAACTTTTATAGTATAGTTGTGGTTGTGAGAATAAAAACACACAGAGCATTATACTCATCTAGTTCTGGGATCAGCCCGTAATACATGTTATTAGCTTGAGATTGTGAGTAAGAAAAACTTAAAAACTTTGTTGGTTAGTGGTTATTGACTTAAAGCAGAACGGAAGAGAAATAGCACGAAAAGAAGAAGTATTAATTTTGTTTAAAGAATGAAGAGAATTAAAGAAGAAAAGGAATCGAATTCATAGACAAGTATTTATATAATTAATATAAGTTTATTTTTTTATGTTTGTAAAATTAAATTAATCTTTTTGCCAGAATTATTTTTGTCAATAGAACCTAATAATAAATAGTAAATAAAATAAATTTAAAGTAAAAGAATAAAAAATAAAATTACGATATCTTTAAAAGAACGTAAAAATATACCAGCTTTAAATTAGTAGAAGAATAAGATTTTTTTAACAAAGTTCTCAATACTTTTTAGAACCATTGATTGTTCTGGTCTATTTATTTCACTATTTACTGTAAAAAAAAGTACCCACCTAATCAATATGGAAAACACAGCCGAAATCGACAGCACTTTAACCACAATTTTTTCAGTGTCCCCGTCATCTTTATTTATATTCAAAATAGACTGGACAATATCGTCATCACTCAGTTCTTCAGAGTGTTGTTAATTTCCATCTCCAGGCAGAGAGCGTTATTAGAAACACTCCTTTCTAAACGTTGAATTATTTTCACTTTTACTACAGCAATAAAAAAAGAAAGGTGCGTTTTCTACATTTTTAACACACACAGAAACTTGTCTGCAAGTGATGACTCCAACTGAGCAAAATAAACAAAATCAACCTACTGTTGGCACTAATGAGTTTGTAAGGGTTTAAGGAGATTACACAAATTCAATTGACAGAAAATGAAGTAAACATCAGGCTCTGTTTTATTCATCATAGTTCATAATGGACACTTGGAAAATTGAGAGGGCAGAGGGAATCTAAGAATATTGTTAATGAAAGGACTGGTTTTCTTTTTAAAAAGACATTCCTAAATCTGGTCTATCGTTATATCATAATGCATTTATTGCAGATGAGATAGAAAACCAACCTTAAGGTATTGCTAGGAACCGTTATACCCGGAACATCTTTATATCGGCATCGTTATAAGCTAATTACACTTGCATACTATGAATTACTACTCCCATATTACTAATTATATTTTATTGATAATAATTTACTATAAATTATTATTATTATTCCTTATAATGTTATTATTATTGCGGTATTAGCCCCACTATTACTTATAATTAACACCCAAAGAAAAAAATATTAAGATTCAAATTTATTTATGCTAGATATTCGTCTTGTTACAGCTACTGTGATGAAATGATTGGTCCTTCTAAAGGGGGTGGGGGAGGTGTTGGAGGCAGTACTTCGAGCCCTAAACAAGGAGGTAAACGTGATGAGGGCTGGAAGGAAGTTGTAAGGAAGTAAGATCTGTTTTTACAATTGTAGTTATTGCTTGAATGATATAGGATAATTCTATTTCACTTTTGATCATTTATAGGAATAACCATTGCCCAAACCCTCTCTTGGAACTAATATATATCCCAAATTTTTTGTTGACTCGCTCCTCATCCCTCAGAAATTCTCTAACTCCTAATATCCACCATCCTTCATCCTTACAAACCTTCGTATTCCAACACCTCCTCAACATCCAGAAAGATGCTTGCTAGTTTAGGGAACAATTTATTCATTTTATTATATTTTCATAACCTTACTTGCATTTTTTTATTGTATATTTAGCTTTTATATATTAATTTAAAAGTTTTCATTTAATATTGTATTATACAGATCTCTTCATAATGTTTTTGTTTTTTTTCTTATTCGTCGATCCACCTATGACTTTATTGACTGAATGCAGCAAACAATATTTTATTTTATAATTTTTTTTCTCTTTTAGAGGTTTAAACTTTTACTTAATCATTTTTCTTAATAATGTAGTAGCTATTTTTGTTTGCCAGAAATGTATTTATCATTTTTATTCATCTGAGACTTTATCTTGGAATTATTCTATTTCATAATTTGAGCTAAAATCAAATAAAATTAATATACGTTTGACAAAAAAGATTTATTTAATGATTTGAAGCTTTGAATCTAAAAATCTAATTGAAAACTTGAATATGAATTTATATAAATAAATAAAAAATTATGTTGATTAAATAATTAATTTTTTGAGGTTTGCTCCTCGACTTCTTAAATATTATTTTTTCTATACTGTAACTCCCATTAAATTCTTTTATCAAACAACAATCTTCATTGACTCTTTCAATGGCTACTTAATAACCGAGTATAGGCATTACTAACACTAACTCATGCTTTATCATTACCAACTAAAAACTGAACTATGTCTATGCAACAACGTGCCCTCTCACAAGGCACAACAACCTAAATAGCCCAATGTATTCTCTATTTTTATGGCCTCCTTAATCTTTTCAATATCCTATACACCCTCAGTATAATATTGGGTAATCATTATTACAATGAAATGTTATGTATTTAAATGTTACTAATCTTTAATAGATCACTATTAAAATATATATATATATTTTTTATAGGTACCTAAATTCGCCTTTTCGTTCCAAAAAGGTGTCAGTTCCTCTCAACGCTATAAGTAGGGTTATAGGACGTGGAGGTAGTAATATTAATGCTATCCGAACAGCAACTGGAGCACATATTGAAGTTGAGAAGCAAAGTAAAGGCCAAGGAGAGCGCATTATCACGTTAAAGTAAGTGTTGCAAACAATTTAAGGTGTTTTGTTTTTGTTTTTTCATTTTAGAGCCGTTATAATAACAAGTAAAATTTATTTAAGCACTTTAAAGCAAACAATTCAGCAATATGTCACGTTTGTCTTTTAGAAATTGTTTAAAAATTTGGGTTATTTATACACTTAATAGTTCTCGCAACATTATTATTTTGTACTCACAAGAGGCAAGAGGCTTATATTTTTCTTAACAAGGCGTCGGTTATTTAAATATTAATACGTTTATTGAAAGAAAACTTGTTTTATTTGAGTGTCATCAGTAATCGTAAAAATATTTTATTTTTCTTAAATTCCGTTTCTTGAGCAATATTTACATTAGCATAAAATGGCCTGCAGCCAGTTAAAATACACTCTTCCAATCAATGATGAAGTATAATCTCATGTCTCTATCCAATAAAACCCTTTATCCTCTCTATATCTTCATTTGTTTTGTAGAAAAATTGTTTCCCTATTGCAGTAAATAATTTTTATACTAATGAAAATACTACCTTTAGTGTAGGAGTACATTTTTTTAACAGTATGGACCTTAAGAAAGAAAACATATTCCCTCATCTTTTGAGGATTAATCACAATTTCAGCTTTTCCCCAAAACAAAATGGATTACTTTCAAGGATATATAAATTTTGTTTAGTTTTATTAACAAACATATTCTATCCAGGGGCTCTCTGGATGCCACCAAGCAAGCTCACTCGTTGATAGCTGCACTCATCAAAGACCCAGACGTTGACATTCTTCAGATCTTACCTAAGTCTGCGAAGTCAGCGGCTGCTGTTTGGGAGAAATCTGTTGTAAGTAATTGTAATTAATAAACCAAGATTCTAATAGTTCCTTAAAAGATGTCTTTATTTATATTCTCAGATTAAGGAATGATATAAAAATTACTTTGAAGACTGATTAGTAAGCCAAGTCACAGCAGACACCATTTCATAATAAAGTATTTTTCAGAAAGACATTTTTTTTTATTTATTTATTTTTTCTTCTTATAACAACCCTACCAACCCATTTGGTTTTACATTTATTACTATTAGCTTAACACATATTTTGTACCTAGAGGAACCCAAGTAAATGATACAGAAGTTTTATTAAGGGCCCGTAGCTTTTGTAAATTAGCGTAGCTACTGTAAATACAAGAAGCTTTTGTCTTTATCAGTGAGTGAGTTGAATTAATCGGTAGCTTTGAGGTTGGTTACACCAGAGAGGCAACATGTTGAGACCAGAGGATTACCTTCAAACATCAAAGACAACAAAACATCCATGTTATCATTATTTTAATAATAAGTAATTGAGTTAAATATGAAACATTTAAAATAGTAATGTTGTGCACCAGGACCAATATTGAACCATGAGATAGCATAATATAAAAAATAAACCATTATCTTTATGAATATCCTTTCACCTTTTAAAAATAAGAAAGCAAAAATATGATACCTTCAATAATAGTACTTAAGTAAAATTGTATGTATATATTAACTAAGAAGAAAATCCTTACATTGTATTATATTAATAGAATTTTAAAAATATGTTAACTTTAATAATAACACATAATTAAAATATGAGGTATATGTTAACATAGAAGAAAATCCTTACAGTGTATTATATTAATAGAATTTTAAAAATATGTTAACTTTAATAATAGTACTTAAGTAAAATTGTATGTATATATTAACTAAGAAGAAAATCCTTACAGTGTATTATATTAATAGAATTTTAAAAATATGTTAACTTTAATAATAACACATAATTAAAATATGAGGTATATGTTAACATAGAAGAAAATCCTTACAGTGTATTATATTAATAGAATTTTAAAAATATGTTAACTTTAATAATAGTACTTAAGTAAAATTGTATGTATATATTAACTAAGAAGAAAATCCTTACAGTGTATAATATTAATAGAATTTTAAAAATATGTTAACTTTAATAATAATACATAATTAAAATATGAGGTATATGTTAACATAGAAGAAAATCCTTAAACTATATTATATTAACCCATTGAGGGCTGGAGATATATGAGAAATTTAAAGCCTAAGCGCCGGCGTCATATGATACATTTAAACCCTGAGCGCTGGCATCATACAAGACATTTAAAGCATGACTGCCAGCAACGTATTTTATAATGTTGCCATTTAACACGTTATATAATTTAAATGCATTAAACATTGCTCAATTTAAAAGAAACAATACCGTCTTCTTTGTCCACTTCACCGTTTTTCTCGAGATGGAATAATATGACATATACTGGTCTGCCAAATCTACACTTATCATATACTTGTTACAGTCTATGACAGAATGGAATTTTATAATTCCTTTTTTCGTTTTTGTTAATTCTCCCGAATGTATGGTTGAAACTATGTATACGATTTTCTGTTTTGGCTTCCACACCTGTACTAAAATGCATACCTTTTCTTTTAAATGCATATTCACCTGTTTTCAATCTGAAATGCTTTAATTAATTAGAGACTCGGGAACACCTCTATTTGCTCTAATTGTACCGCAAACTCGTGTACCATTTTTCATCATCAATTCTGCGGTACAAAGTCTGTTATAATAATTGTCCATGTATACATGATAGCCCAAACATGTATTTTTATCAAATAATGAAATTATGGTCTGGTCCAATTTTTTACCTTCCGCACATTATATTTCCATGTTGCAAGTATATCCACATCTAACTTCACATAACATATGGCAAAGTAGACTTTACTTTATTATTTTTGCCGGATTGTATGTTTTTATAGATAATTTTCCAAGCCATGGAATAATGGATTCATCAAGCGAAAGTTCTTTTCAAGATGTGTACAGCGATTTAAATTTATTTAATAAATAGCTGAGTTTGGGCTGAATCTTCTCTAGCTAACCAGTTATCGTTTGTTCGAAAAATGCCACGTGTTCCAAATCTGGCAAAATCTATTACGTGGCATTATAGTGGAGAACGATGGTGTTTTCATATAAAACTCTGAGAACAAGTAATCATATTTTACATCTTTCTTTACCTGGTCCATCATTATAATCATGCCAAGAAATTTTTTCATATCAGCTAGGGTAATATCATTATACTAAGACATTTTCTTCCCCTTACACATCCTGTCCTTGTTTTGCTGATAATAAATGTTGGATTCATTTACCATTAATTGAATCAATTCATTGCCAATAAACAATTTGACGACTTCTTTTATGCTTTTCTTATCGGTAGGAAACATTTTGGACCGGGTTTAGCAGTAAAATCTGGTATGTTAGGAATTTTATCGACATCTGACCTGTCTGTAACTATGCAATTCTGTGGACATTTCACAATCGCTGGAATCACTCGAATACTGTAATGGAACAGTTCTTGATCTTCTCCTTGGAACCACATCACTATCACTGTCCTCAACTTCCATATCAGAATCTTCTGAATGTATCGAATAATCTGATAGAGGGTCAGCAATATACTCATTAATAATTTCTTAATCAATAATAATAAATTTCTTCATATTATATGAGTAAAAAGGTACAGAATAATAAAATGTTATACTGTTCAACCAAAAGCGTAAGCGTACGAAAGATGTACTGTCTGCGGAATATACAGCTCGAGAGTAGAACAAGTAAAGATTGACGTAACCATGACAAGTGAATGCAAATCGATGTGTAAAAAAATTCTACATCGTCGTGGGGCTGGCGCTCACGTTTTAGACTCAAAATCCTGTGTTTTCGCGGGGCCGGCCTTTAAAGATTTACGTTACGAAAATGATTAACAAAAATATGTTAGTTACCTACTATTGGTTAATTGCAAAATTTAATAATTATACTGAAATGTATGTAAACTTTTGTATGCAGTCTGAGTATTCAGTTATTTAGCTCAACATTTTGTACAGAATTGAAAAAAAAAATATAAATGAATTATTATAGGCCAAGTGTGTTTTTGTTTTTTTAACAGTTCAATATAATTTAAAGTTAAATCGATAACACTACAATCAAATATATAACTGCCTAAAGGTGTCCAAGAGAAACTTGCAACCTGAGATGTCTATATATTTTATTTTATTTTTCAGAATACTGCTAAATCTAAGCCAAACAATAAAACTTCTCAGCCCAGTACAACAGTTTCAGCGAGTAACAAGACAACTACCTCTGGTAATCTATTATTTGTTTACCTAGTCTTTTGATATTATATTTTATTTTATGGTTATATTACATAAGTTAAAACAACAACAAAGATTTATATGTAGGTGAGAAGTCTCAGTAATAATGACGATATTATTATGAGTTGTTTTAAATTATTAGATACTCATAACCCACCTACAGCTAATTTCGTACGTAGTACACTTGGTTTCGTTGGTTTTAGAAACCCTTATTTCTTTTTTTATGGTGATGGCAAGTATTTTATTTGATTTAGAGACATGTAATTTTACATAAAGGCTCCCATTGATGACGTAACAACAGGTCATATGCTACCATTACCATAAAATAAATAAAAATAAAATTTTATTAATTTCTGTGGCTGGTGAGAAAGTAGAGACTTCAATTCAAATTTTTCATCTGTCTGTATGATCTTCAATTTCAAAAGTATACCCACAACTCTTCAAATATGCTTATTAGTTTTTGATTAAAATACAGTTGTGAAAAGTAAGAAAGAAAAAAAAATTAAACATGCAAAAAGTCTTGACCCATTTCACTAACAATGGGATCTTTCAGGCCTTAGACCAGTAGCTATTAAGAGGTTTGATTTTTGTTTCCCAATGTGAGTCAAAAAGAAATTACAAAAATTTAAAGTTATAAGAGGCAACAATTGAAATTGTAAATTTAATGCCATCTCAGCCTATTTAAAAAGGTTTTTCTATTATATTGTTCTCAACAAAGCACAGAAGCTGTCATTTAAAGTTGCTAATTTAAGATTTAAAGAATTAATTGTTTCTGTGTTGCCCAGTAGTAAGTAGTCTGTTCACGTGTAGGATCTCCTGACAGTCTCGTGATTCTCCAGCCAGAGGTGGGCGGGGGGATAATGTATTTTCAAAGGAAGTTGTCGTTACTTATTTTCCTTTCCCATACAAATATCGATAAATTTCATTGCTGTTTCTTAGTATGAAGAATTAATTTTCTTTCTGTAATGGATTTAAAGAGGAGCACTGTGTTATAAAGCATGGGTACTAAGCTAGTTAATTTATAAAATGAACTTATTGATTAGCCACTGTACTATATTTTTATTATCTAAAATTGCAATAGTGTAATTAATAGTTCGGCCTATATTATAATTTTGTTTCAGGAGCTGTAACAAGCGTAGCTCCATTATTACCTCCAAGAAGCTCTGTATCCTCTTCATCTAGTAGGGTGACAGCTCCTCGTCTTGCATCTTCTCATGGTTAGTTCAGTCAGTAATATTAACTGTTGAATCTACTTTCATGCCGAATACTTATTAGACAAAAAAAATTCACTTGTCACTTAAGGCATAAAATTAAAGATCTTGTCTTCGTGATTAATACACAGGTGGTCTGAAAAGTTTCTGACCTCAACATGAAGATGATAATAAAATAAATAAAAGCTTTGTTAGGTCGGAAACTTTTCAGACCACCCTCGTATGTAGTATGGTTTGGGGCTTTAGTGGACCATATACATTCTTAAAAAGTCATTAATTATTATCATTAAGAAAATTGTTTTTACAGCTGCAATTTGTGAACCAGCCCTCAATCACATCATGCATGGCTTAAATTTTTAATCAATTAATTATATTTAAAATAAAACTAAATATTCATATGAAATTTTTATAAAAAATTAAAGTTTTGTGGTATTCCCAGGAAGAAATAGAAATACCACTAAAGTTGCCTTTGATTATTTATTTATATAACCTTTAAAAGAGAAAAATGTTCTTTAATAATTAATCTGAATCTTAAAAATGTATTGATATGCATATTTATTATTGCAGCTGGGAAGAGACAAGCTTCAGCCCCTTTGTCTACCAGCACAAAGACGACCATGTCCTACACTGGAGCTATTATGACATCTGGACGGGGAGGGGGCACTTCTCTTATAACAGCCAACAACAGCAGCAGTGGGAAACAGCCGGTGAGCGCAGTGAACCAAACTTTTGCTGCCAAGCTGACCGAGCCGTCCCCACTGCTGCCACAGCAGCCACAGGTGGCTACGCAGCCGGCCACAGCTCCGACAACATCTAGTGTAGCTGTAGAGCCAGTGGTGAGACCGCCGTCTCCTCCTGTGGCGCTACCTCCCACCCCTTCCCCGCCCGCAGCCACCTTACCACCACCTCCACCAGCACCGCAGGTCAGTATAGCGCCACCGACGTCTGCTCCAGGTCCTCCTCAGTCCATAGCCTCTGACTCGACAACTACCACTACTACTACACTCGAATACTCCCTCTTCAATGACACTTTCACAAAGGTTAGCTATTTAAAATATTGGTACAAGTTATTTGTTTTAAATAATGTTAGTTGGATATCTTACAGTTTTCTTTGAATAATCTTGTTCAATCTCTTCAAATTTTTTTTTTATAGCATGTGATTTTAACATCTTCTGTCTGTAATATTCAGACAGACATTATACAATAAAACAATACATCAATAGATAATCTTTAATGTAGATATTCAAACAATAATTATGTGTTATATTATACAATTTTAAGATAACTAAAAATAAATAATATTCATATTTTTTAACTCAATAGATATTGTTTGTATAAGTATCCGAAAGATGATCTATGAATGGTTTTTTATTGCATTATGTCCTGATATAGCAGCCTCAGGATGTTGAAAATCTCTCGCTTCAAATATAAAAACTTAGGGAGTTTAAACAAGATTATTCTCTGCAAACCTAATTCTCTAATGTTTTATTTAAAACAAATTAGGCTGATAGTTCATAGTTAGCTGTATAATTCGATATAAGTGGATGAATTTGATAGGAAAAATGCTAAGATTTCGTTGCATTTCCTTTTGAATGATGGTTCGTAATATTTCGTTGTATTTCTTTCTGAATGATGGTTCGACATACTGTCTATGTATGGATCAGGCCAAAAACTATTATCACTTCCACCAGCTGTGCCCATTTGACGAAATCCTGCTTGCCTACTGAGAAAGAAGTTTAGCACGAATTATTATTTATATTTATTTTTGAACATAATAATCATTCCATCTGAACTTCATTCTTAGTAAGCAGTAAATAAAAACTGGTTATGTTTTTGCTTTAAATGTTTCCAAACTAGAAATAAGCTACATTCAAAAAAGTTGGACTAACTGTTCTTACCCTAAATGCAAAATGAAGTTATCTGGGCTTTCCTCTGTAAGTGCGAATTTGTGACCTATATCGGCTGTGGTAGGCTTGACAGGGATAAGGTAATCTCTATTAAATAGAAAATGGTATGTAACTCCATCACAAGATTGTGAGGATTCCACAAACTAAAGATTTGCCAAGGTTACTATTTGTCAAATTGTACCTTTATTCCTCCTCCTAATCAATTCTGTTATTTACTTCTCCCCCCTGATAAAACTGTCGTTCTTGAATTGTCAGGATTTATTAAATGAACTGAAAATAAAAGTTTTGTTTATAAGAGTACAAGAGTACTCAAGAAGAAATTGATATCTGTAAAGTTGAACTTTGAACCTACAGAAGAAACTGACATATATTTTATTACCTATGTTTACAGAATTATTAAATACTCTCACTTATCAAGGAACTAATTAGTATATGGACAAATTTAGGGTTTTCTTCAGAATTTTGGTGAGTATGCATTGATATTTTGTTCTACTGGTACTAACATTTTTTGTTTGGTTACAGGTAGCGCAGCAGTCAATGTGGGGAGGGAGGGATAATGACTGCCAGAAAGGGATAAATTTTGCAAGTGTAGCTGCCACAGGAGCGCCAAACTCCTCTGCATCTCAACTGCCACTTCCCACAAACAAATACCTTGACCCATCGCCACCACAGGTTAGTTTTTAACCAATATTAATCATTTTTACAATGATACTATTTTACTAAAAGTTTCATAAAAAAATAACAAGAAGTATTGTTTATTTGAAAAAAAATTTATTTATTCTTCGATAGAAAGTTTGCCCCCTTAGTCCCCAAGTAATCCGCCTCAGATATAATGCACTTGTGCCAGTGCTTTTTCCAATCTTCAAAGAACTTTTCGATATAGTTCTTAGGTCCTTCAGCGATTCAGCTTTTGTCTCATCAATGGTGTCAAAACGTTGTCCTTTCAAGGTTTTTTTCAACTTAGGGAATAAAAAGAAGTCACAGGGAGCCATGTCCAGCGAATACGGTGGTTTAGGTAACACAACAGTGTTGTTTTTGCTGAAAAATTACAAACAATAAGTGAGGAGGTATCGTAATGCAGTTTTCACGAATTGTTTTCTCACAATTCCAGTTGTTTTTTTCAGATTCCTTCACGTTAATGGGGCTTTACTTCAAATTAATATACTTAATTGACCTAAATGACCTTCTGGCAGGAACTCATGATGCACTACGCCATTGAAATCGAAAAAAACAGTGAGAAGAACCTTCACTTTTGATCAAAATTGTCAAAAAAATTTTGATCTTGGCTTTTCAGGCCGCTTCCATTGAGAAGATTGAACCTTGGTTTCCACGTCATACCCATGTTTTGTCACCAGTTATGATGCATTTAGCAAACTCTAGATTGTTGGTTACTTCGTTCAGCAATTCTTTGGCGATATCCACACAATGTTTTTTTTGGTCAAAGTGCAACAGTTTTGGAACAAACTTTGCTGCCACACGTTTCATGCCCAAAACTAAGGAAAAAATCCCTTGGCATGATCCTAATTCTTTATCAGCAACCTCTTTAATAGTAATTCTGTAATTGTCCAGAATTATTTTCCTAACTTCTTCGATGTTGTCGTTTATTGAAGTGTTAGTGCACCCAGCGTGATCATAATCTTCAACGTCTTCACAGCCCTCTTTGAAATGTGCATACCACTCATAAACTCTTGCTTTACTTATGGTTGATTAACCAAAAGCCACTGTCAACATTTCAAAAACTTGGCTGCATTTTATTTCATTTTTTTGAGAAAATTTATTACAAATTCTGTGATCCATTTTTTACGTAACTAAAAATCACCGAGAACATATTGCAGTCAGTTATTTTTAGACTTGCAGAGGGAAGATTCCTACCAGCAATGTGTTAAAAAAAAAGCAAGGAAGTGGGAAGCCTGGAGTGAATAAGCCAGCCAGCCATCCACCAACAATCAAGAATATATCCTATTATAATTTTATATCAATGTTTGCGATTCTTGTTAGATAAATTTTATTTAAATAATACATAAATTTTATACTATATTTAATATGAATACGAATAATATGAAATTTCATATTGTAATTGGCCATAGAAATTATGTTCTAGAATCAATACCCTGAAATGATATTATTTGAAACTTATAAAATAATCTATCATTCATTTTAGACTTTATTTAAGGTCCATTTATTCCATATGAATAAACAAGTAAAATTTAAACAAAGATAAAGGATTGTTATAATATCTTGAACAACGGGTAATCACAACAATATTGTGTGTTCAATGTTTTTAAGATATTTGGGTAACTGATAGGCAATAATATCGATTTGCATTTTTAGGTTGATGCAGCCAAAGCTCCAGGATACAGGGGAAACGTAGTCTGTTCACCAGTATCCAAGGCTACCTCAGTTGGTGCAGCGACCGCTCCAACACCATCGTACTACCCTCCTCCTACAGACTTACGACCTCCTCCGATGTACCAAGGCGGTGGAAGCCAGGAACTTGAATTTCACCCAGCTGCTGCTGCATCCCGTCTAAACCCAAGGGCTCCAGACTTCGCTACTCAGCAGATAAAGCCTGGTTACCCGTTTCTTGGACAGGTATATTTTAATTATACAGTTAAGTGAACTTCTAATTATTCATGCATATTTGTTTGTGTGTTTTTATCTGCCATATTAGTGTTGCATGTTACGCTACTTATTAGTTTTCTTACATAACTTTTCAATATTAATTATACCTTAGTACACCCCTGTTATGACAAAGAGAAGCCTTCCTCAAAAGTATGAAAATTATCACTTTTTATGAAATTTAGTAATAAATAAAGCATATCATTTATAAGTAAACCAAAATATACAAGCATGTTTAAGCATTCATTGTGAGGCTAGAGATCATGAGTTTTGCTGTAATAATCTCCTTGTTTTTCTTAATTCCTGTTGTGGTCTCAGTCACAGTGCCATTAATGCTGCGATGATGCTTGATATGATAACATTTTCCAATATAAAATAATAAAGGGTTATTTAATAATTAACTACTTTGTAATTAAAACCATTTACAATACCACTGAGAATGGTATGTAACATTCGTATTTTTGAGGCTTTAAAGGATTATAATAACAAAAAGGCATTAATAAGGTTTTTAATGAAACTAAAACCTATTTGAAATAGTGACATGAAATTTTTACTCTAAAAGAAGAGCCTATTATGAAACTAACAATAATACCAGCTAATGAAAAACATTTCTTGACTCTTGTCATAAGTTCGACCAAACCCTTAATTTGAATTTTATTCCAAAGTCGCAGTCATACAGTAAACAGCATTAGACTTATAACATTTAAATAAATATTCATGATTTCAATTTCACTAGTGGAGAATACTTTATTGATACTTCTGTTGTAACGTAACGTATTTTCGCCATCAAATCAGTGAAAATAATAATATTGCCTAAAGATAACAAAAATAAGGCATCTGAAACACAAACCGTGAAAGCACATTTTGACTACTACATACTAGGCACTATACTTTTTAAATTTTAACATGTTTTGGTCAGTAATCTGGAATTTGGTCTAAAGTCTTAATAAAAAACTTCATAATTGATCCCCACAAAAGATTTGTCTTCCAAACAAGTATGTAATTTCCGTCTTTAATAATTATTTAAAGAAAAAAAAAAGTCTCCTGATGGAAAATAATGGGGAGGGACTTGTGGAAAAAAAGCTAAAGGAAAGGAAAATTTGCATTAAATGTTGTTAATAGTAAGTTAAGTCTTATTCGGCTAGAATCCTTCCATACCAAACAGATATGAGTCAATTTGATTTCTAATATTCGCACTATCCAGTTAACATTGGCGAGATTTCGCAGAAATGAATTGCCTTCTCCGTTAAAGTGTAGATTGAATTGTTATTGAATGAATGAATCAAATCTAGTCCTTACGGCTTAAAATTAAACTTTTACTATTGTGGTCTGTAATAAATTAAAATAAAATATGTTAGGAGCTAATTAACAAATTGATTGGGTAGTGGAAAGATTCAGATTGATTCATATTAGTTAGATATGAAAGAGGACAAAAAACACAAATGTGCAATATTTATTCTTTAATATTAATATTATTTTGATTTATAAGGTTTACTGGTAATGGCCTAGTGCCGACCACGCTACCTCCTTAGTAGTGCCATCTATCAACAACAACTTTTGCTCGGCCTTACCTCTCCATGAGTTGTATAGTACCGTGGGTTTAATTTTAATAATTCATCAAAATTATATTAAATCTATTTTTACCTATTTCAGTGTTGTACTTGTACGCCACCATAACATAATTTCAGTCATAACTTGGAAGTGTTTGTTAGGATTAGGATATTGGCTTAGTCTGATAAAAGAAAAATGTTAAATTTTTATCAAATTTAACATTGGACAGGATTCAACATATCATGCATAGGCATAGACATACATGCAGATGCATCAGGTCCTCCTAGTATGATGTGGTTTGAAATGTTGATTGTCTTGTATCCCAACAGGCTCTTCCACTGTTTTATTTATATTCATAGTAACTAATAGTGACCTCCCAATATAATAATTTTAGTGATAGACCTCTTACGCCTCACAAATACTTATATGAAGGGCAAGTGTTAAAGGAGACACAAGTAAATTAAAAATACAACAACTTCAAATCTCTCTAATTTTTGTAATTAAGCAAGAGAAAAAAAAAAATATGTATGGAAGCTGCTTAACTTAGGTCTTTTAACACTAAGTTTGACGTCTGTGCATGACATTAGCCAGAGTTTTGTTATAATATACTTATGATTATTTGTTAAAGAGATGATTTATTGACTGACACCGTTAAGATGCGAAACGAGGACAAATTGTAGTTTTCCTTCCTTAAATCTCTTCAATAATTAGTAAAATTTAGACCTATTTGATAGCATACCGTAACTAATATTCATTAACCCTAAAAACAATGTTGTAGGGCTAGTTTAAATAGTGTCAAAACTGGTAATTATTGTATTAAGTCAATAAAAAGTTTTTCAGAAATGAAGTAAAAAGTAAATTCATGTCAATTATCTACAAAAAAACGTTTTTAAGACCTTTATATAATTTGTCACCTTTGGTCATTAGAGAACTTGCTCGTAGGAGTTATAAATATTAAACTGGAATGTAAGACTTGCCTAAGTCTTATATATTGGTATCCTCAAACGACCCATTTTACCCAAAACAAATGAAATGCCTTGGTAACACAGCATTGAATATTCAGGATTAATTAACTTGCTTATTAAGAGACTCCTTTAAATGATTTAAATAATGAAACTTCAAAATGACCATCCTTGTGTATTGAGCCATTATTTCGACGACTCGCCCAAGCGAGGATTTTTCATTGCAGGATGGATCTAGTAAGAGTAGCTAATTGAGTAAAGAAGTAGAATCGTAAGAAAATAACATGAAATTTTGTCTTCCTTCCTACAAGTCTTAATTTTTATTTCACTACCTCTTTCAGCAGCTACACTGCCATCGAGTCGTTAAAATAATGCCTGAATTTATCTCGTCACACTTACTACATATACTTACTACATAACACGTATATACGATACATTATAGTCCTGCCAGTTGTTGATTGTTAAAAGGTAATTAGACTAAGAACACTAACCAAGCTTAACAAGCATTGTTCTTATCTTTTACCTAAATTAAAGTCTACCTTTGAAGATTAACATTGAAATTATAACTTTTTAATAACCATTAATTCTCGTATTTTTATTTAATTTATTTTTCTTCAAACTTATATTTGTTGTGGATATGTAGGTGCTTCCTCCAGGAGCGGCTAACATCTCCTACACCAGTGGGAAATTCCCTCCAAGAGCCAATAGTCAGACTGCTAATTTGGCTAGGTGGCCCTTTTCTGGTCCACCGCCGCCAGCACAGCAAGCACCCCAGCCACCCCAGTACCAGCCTGACTTAGACCCTGCATCTTCCCCCTCATCGCCTCAGCATGATGACAGGAAGATGATGCCAAGGGCGATAGGTAACCAATATTCTTATTTACTTATTATTATTTTTTTAATTTTTATACTTAAATCATTGACATAAATACATTTGTAATTTATTTCTATTATATATATATATATATAAAATATTTACAAACTTATTAGTTAAAAATGACTTTTTGAACTGTAGCGAAATCATGCTAATTAAATTGTAACTACTCTTAGTATTCGAAAATGTTTTCAAATTAAATCATCGATATATTCAATTGCTTATTTTAATTTCAAACACTCAAAGTTGCTTCTTTCCCTTGTAAATTATTTATAAAAGATTTTTTATTTCTATAAGCTTGATGTAACTGTTTGTCATCTGTGAAATGTGAAAATTTAATTTGGAAAACTTGTACCCTTAGGTTATGTCTTAATAAGTTTTTGTTTTTTTACCATTTAACACCTCAAGTATTATAACTGATCACGTTATGACGGGACCAATAAACAGTCGCAGCACTAAAATGACCCTGATAAATGAAGAGTTGTTTGAAGGATACATGTGCCCATAGAACTCATTGGTTTAAAAAAAACTAATATTTCCAACAGTGGAATAACATTTTATTTCTTATTTGGATGTAGTTATGCAATAGTAGACCAAGGGAGACAAAGTTTTTTTTGAGCAATTTGACTCGCATTATAGTGTAGTAAGTACTTGTATTCTGAGTAAGTCTATTGTAAAAGTTGAAATTACTTAAAACAAACTTTGTGTTGCTTGGTCCACTATTGCTTATCTACATCCATTTTCCATTACTAATTACACTGTAAATTTCATCTTCCTTTTTTTTTAACCAAATACTCGTCTTTCTACAGTTACAACAGAAAGACCGATAAACTTTTTCTGTTGTAAAGGAACTGAAAGGGCATCTTGGAAGAACTTTGCATCTGCCCAAGAGATGGAAATACCTCCAGCATGGATAATGGATGCAGCTGTAGGAAAGATCCCTGGCTGGAATGGTATGGTAGCCACAGCACCTGGCCAAGCGGGAGGCATGGAACGGGCAACACACCACATGTTTAGGCCTAATCCACCAGCTGGAGTCCCTTTCTCAAGGATACCTATTCCAGATGACATCCCCCACATTATGGATCCTCCTTACCAAGTTAGTAATATCATTATTAGTCATTTGTATTTCACTATCATAGCATTTTATATCTTAATGAGATCTAAGCTCAAAGACCAGGCCAGGATTTGAGCCCAAGACCTCCCGATCTCTGGTCTATAACAGATTGCATTGTAGTCTCTTTTTTTAAATTTCATAGTACCAATGTTTTCGAAGGTAGCCCGATACTAGGTGCAAATAAAAGCTAGGACATTATCATAGCTGTTATTCGATATGGGATAGCTCAATAGAAAAGTTGAATTAACTTCAAAACAAGATGTGTTTACATTTATAGTTTAGTAGGTTTTTGTTTTAGAAAAAAATGAGTACGATTTTAAGTTCACCAGTGCAAAAAGAGATCAAACAACAGGAATATTTTGCAGAAAATAAATATTTTTAGACTTACTCATTCATCCCCTGGAAGCACAGGTATAATAACCTTATTGTTTCAAATTCATGGTTGAATGTACTATATTTGACCAAATTATAGTGGGAATCCAGTAATGGCTGGATTTAGTTTTCAACATTTTCTCAGGTTGTTTTCCATGATTCAACTTTCTTCTTTCCAGTTCAGTGGGCTCTACTTTCTTTTTTTCTCTTGCGTCAATCATGAGCTCGATTGTTTTTTAAATATATGTTAACAAAATAAGATAAACTCGCATGACTCGGCGTGAACTTCCTAAATACTTCATTTTCCTTTTCAAACCACGGCCGGTCACTTTTCAGCAAAAAATATTATATAATAAACAATATTTAAAGTTTTTTTAATGTTATTGTTTATAATGTGTTCTCAATTATGGGGGAAATATTAATTGTTTCATATTGAAGAATAAAATATCATATGAAATTCAGATCAGATTCTCTAGTTGTAAGAGAGGAAATATAGTATGGACCTCAACTCCTCTAAGAAATTTAGTTAGCTTAGTTTTGTCAGGAAATTCACTGATTCCAATACATTTTTATTTTTTTTAACAGGGTGGTTCAATATATTATAAAATTAATAATGAAATATTTAGGAAACTCAAATAGATTCTATATCTTTTACAGACTTTATTCATTTAAAAAGTCTTGAAATAAATAGTGAAAAAAAGGCTGGCCTACTGATTTTTATTACCTCCGCTCATTAAGTTTCTGTAAATATTATCTAAACCGTTATAAAATAAAATAGTTCCCTGGTTAAAATTTACTGTTTAGGCTATTTACTCCTAAATATGTACTCATCGACATTTGACTGTTTCAGAGTGGCTTGGACGGGAGTCAGTACAACGGTGCACTCCTTCATGGCCTCCCCGTGTTGGCGCATTATGGTTCTAATGTCCCTGACCTTCATGAGCAGCCTTGGGACCATAACAGACTTCCACCTGTACAGATCCAAGACCTCCATCCAGACAAAACCCATGTAAGTTTGCTCTTCCTTTCCTATTTTATTTATCTATTTATCCTTAATTCCATAAAATAATTGTTGTTTTTGTCGCAGGGTTGGACGGCAAAATGGAGCCATTAAGTGCACATTTGCACCAACACATTAGTACATGCGGACGGGAGGGGACTGCTCCAGTGCGGTTGGTGAATACTTCACAGTGCTTTTTTTTATTTTGTGTTGCTTTTTGCCCACACGCTAAGGGCAATTCCCCCTCACCATTGTTCCCACTATAAATTAAGAGGAAACATTTATTTTGTAAATATATTATCTATATATATCTCTATCTTTCTCTTTTCTCTCTTCTCGATTACGACTTATTAAAAAGAAAAGTCACAATGTAAGTTTTTAAGTTTAAAAAAAAATACATGGTTAAAAAATGAGCTGCCACTTGTAGTTATGTGACTATATAAATATAATATATATAGGTTACAATTTTGAAAAGATTATTGATATTTGATTATATTTCCCATTTTTCAGGTAGTTGAGTGTAAATGCTTCTTGTATTTCTTTTGTTTCGTTTTTTTTTTTTTTTTTTTTAATATATGGGATCTAATGGTCTTGTGTTTTTCTATTGTTTTAAAGAAAAAAAAAAGAAGCAAAATATTTCAATAATGTGAACTGCTATACTATGTCTAGCTTGTCAAAGAGGAAATGAATGAAATAATTCTACTATTATACCACAGTAGTATATATGGCTGCGATTTTAGGGGTAATGGAGGGGCCTGGTCTGTCCCTGAATTAGTCAGGTTAGGAATTTAAATGTGCCAGAGCTGGTTGGTTTTCGAGCCATAGCTCTTGTCGACAATTATGTATCTATATTGCTTGTACATGAAGACTAAAAATATATCTTTATGCACTGATAATCTCTTTTAATTAATTATATCCTATCTCTGCTTGGAAATATTTATAAGTTTTTAAAAACCACGTAATATTGAATAATAGCTTTGTTAAAAACTGACTTAGTATTCTCCAATTAACCCTTTAACTGCGCAAAGCTACGGGAGGGCCCTCTGTCCGCGAAGCCACTATAGTGGCTTTGAAAGGAGCACTCTTCCGAGTAAGATATGAACCCTGGTCCCACTAGACGATCTACGAGGAAAGGGCGCAGGCTATGAACCCCTGTCAATGTTTTTGACTGATGTCTTACAGCTCACAATTACTTATTGCCCCGATAATAATTTTATCTAATGAAGTTTTAAAAAGAAGGTTATCATATAAGGTCCAAAAACAAAATTTGAACCCTCCACCCTCCCCAGTACCACAAGAGAAAAAAATATCAGGGCAATATATATGTTTCAAATTAAACTAATTATTAACAATAAATTAAAAATGTAATATATTTTTCATTAATGCAAATTTTATGGATAATTATGTGAAAAAAATTGAATGAAAGTAGCTTCAATTAATAACTACATGTAAAAACATTGCCAAAGAAGTTCACAAATAATGCAGAAAATTATTGCAGCGTGACATTGAGGGGGCCTTGGTCCCGACCCCTCAACCCTACCACACGCTTTAAGGGGCATAAAAATCGTCACATTTATCCACACTATTATTACATTTGTGCAGTAACTTACCTGGAATGATAATCAATCGCTCAAGTTATCAACTTTAATCATTTAATGTTCTTTAAGACAACTAAGAAATGTTAATTACTCCCTTTATTGGTTTATTAGATGAACTTTTTTATTTTACAAGTACAAAATCTTTATTGTGATAAAATTACAATCTTCCTTATTGGGCAATAAGTAATTGTATTCATTGTTCTCATTCATACCATATTTACAATTCTTTGTTCGCTCACTCATTCGTACAGTAACTAACAGCCCAGAGTCCTCCCAAATCCACATGGTGACGACCATGTCATCTCCCTCACATGTGAAAGAGGAAGCAGTCTTGGGAAGTCCTCCACCAGCCGCATTTTGAAAACGAGTACTTTTTTATTTAAAAACAAAATTAGGGTCTTGCAGGCCAAATTTGCCTTAAAACGTTGATACTTTTTCTCAATGCACAATTAAAATAAATATAATTTCTTTCTATGAAATTTAATCATCTAAAAAGTTAGGTGTGATTTTAAAATAGTATGGACTTAGTTGTGTGTGCATATTTGCAAGGATTTTGAAATATTCTCGTTTTTTTCCGCCAATTCCATGAAGCAAAATGTGCACAATTTGCTGATACTTCATCATTTTCAATTGAACCACAAAATTGAAAGAAAATTTAATCTACTGTCAATAGAAAAAGCACAGTTCCACAAAACCTGCTGAGTCTCACATAGTTCTTAAATTTCATTAGTCAATTTTGGGATCCTCATTTCCAAAAATGAAAAGACTAACAGAATAATAATCTGCAAAGTGAAGTCCTTTAATTTGGACACAAAAGAAGGAACTGGAGAGGGAAAACTAAAGGAATTGGTGAGTTGAAGTGGAAGGAATGGACTGATGCACCTAGAATTTGTACTTAGAGGGTTATTTTCAAGAAGATAGTAAGTAATCTGAGCGAGTATACACTTCTGTGTGGCTTCTGCCGCCTGTTACTCGGCCTGTATTTATCAACTGCTCTGAAAATTGTTTCCTGCTATAAACATTTTCTTTATCTACCTAATTATATAATATAATTAACAGAAATATTTTGTCAACTTTAAAGATCTGGGATTGAATTTGTAATTAAAGGCAGGACAGCTCAATTAATTGGTAGAGCCCCAGACTAGATTTCGGGGAAGTCTCAGGGTTGTACTCCCGAGCCTGCCATTATATTTTTTTCTTTGACTGATAATTATCAATTATTATATATAGTCGGGCTTATACCACAAACATTTCCCATGGACAGATGATACTTCACTGAGGAAACCCTTGTGTGAAAGGGGCTTTGACTGAATCCATTTTGTCCTTTGTTTGCTCACTATCTATGATAATTTCTGTTTTGCACTCATGCATATTTATAAGTCTGATATACTTGGTCCATTTTATTACGATATTAAAAAAAAACTCTATAGAGGGGTGATTAGTTCTTTTATGTAGTTGAACCAGTAATATTACTACTGGGACTGTAAGGCTTGAAGAATTTTCATTTTGAGAGGTATCAATTATTTGTGCACAATAATGACATGCTAGATGATTTAAATGTTTGTTTTTTGGGGCAATTGTTAGTGAAAACTTAAGATTATTGATTTAAAGTTTATAATTGTTTAAGAAGGTTAAAGTCATTTATTAATGACACTATTTTATAAATTAGTACTTTCAATTATTTACAAATTTATTAGTTAAAAATGTCTTTTTGAACTGTAGCAAAACCATGCTAATTAAAGTTATAACTACTCTTAGTATTCGAAAAAGTTTTCAAATTAAATCCAAGATTTGTTGTACGAACATCTCATAGTATAAATATGCTCAATTAAAAAAATATATATTTTTAGAATTGGCACTAATAAAGAATTGCCAGGCTGTGCTAAGTACTCAATTGAGCAGTCCAGTTAAATTTAGAACAAAAACGATAGTTGCCATATTTATTTTTTATGGTCACCTAATATCAAATTATAAAAACAAAAGGACTAAAAGGGGAATAGAAAAAAACATCAAATCTAAAATAATTTATTCAAGCAAATGGTAACAAGGAAATTACATCATATTTATCAATAACTAAATGAGGAACTATATTATAATTATCTAAGTTCAACAAAATGCAATCTGTAATTACATTATTTGTTTATTATATAAAGCTAAAAAAAAAATTAAAATAACTTATGTCAAGAGAAAAACAAATGAGGGCAGTTGTCTTTTTTTTTTGAAAAATAAAATTAAGCCCATTTCATTTGGCTTCAGATTCACTGACTTGAATTTTGATATTGTTGATAAATCGCCACACATTTTCGTACATAACAAATGTTATCATAGTAGCAGGTATTACTCTACAAAGATTAGGTGTCAAACCTTTGTAAAAGCCAAGAAATCCCTCGTACCTGCAAACAGTTCAAAAGGAAAGTATTTTAATTTTACCTCAAAAGGAATTTTTTTCTGATGGTGAGCCGGTTGTGGGATGTGTTTTAGAGATATGATACTTTTGTCTGCCCACAATGTTATTTAAAAATGACAGCGGGTAGACGAAATATATATCTATCAAAAGGAATTCTTCAAATTTTGCAACATTTTTTGTTAAATTTAAAATTTTTTTTTTATGCAGTTTAATATTTTCAATCGCAAATCCGGTTTCTAAATTAAAAAAAAATAATGGCTTTCCCTAATAGGAAGGCTTGCATGGTGGCAAGGAAACTATCGCATTCCAGGAACTTTATCACAATTATTTTTTATTTTTAGACAGCATAAAAAAATTGGCCATATTACAAACAAAAAATAAATAAATAATTAAAAATAGTTAAAGCAAATTATAATGGAGTAATAAAGTATCACAAGTAGAATGATTTATTTAAAAATACAAACACCACTAGGGCTGATTGAGGAAGAAAGCACACAAAAGCAGGGCCCGCCCGCAGGCTTCTTGCTCACTATAATTAAATTGTCACAAATTTACAAGGAAATAATGGCGAATAACTTTTCACTCGCAATAACAATACACGATGAATTCTCTGATTATTTTAACAATTTTTTTTTTGCAATATTTTCTTTTTACCTTTTTTCTCCAGGTACACAAAGAACTTTCAACAAACAGCTTAAATTTTACAACCAAAATTAACTTAAAAGGTGTCTACACGTACGTATTAATAATTAATGATATGATGGCAATTTTTCCAGTCACAAAATTTTCAAAAATTCATTTCAACTTGAGAAAATCATTTGGGGTATTATATAATATCCAAAAGATACACAGGAACTAATCTCCAATAACAATAATTCATTTTAGAAATGAACACTCTAACAAATAATGCTTTATGTAGAGATAGTAATTAACCACAGATACATATATATTAGACATAATTAAAAGTTATAAATGTGTAAGTATTCATTCCTTGGAAAAAAAACATTATCACAAAATGTCTGTTGAATTTAAAACTAAAAGTGCTATAACAAACGCATTACATAAACTGTTTAATTTTATGCATAATTTGCAAAAAAAAAGTTGTTCGTGCAATGAAATAACCAAATGTGAAAGTCAACTAAACAAGTTTTAAATTTTGCTAGAGCAAACAATGTTATTAATTCACTTAAGAGAACTAAAAATGATCTGTAACTAAAGAAATTTACATCGCATAACTTTCTCTCAATATTGATAGATAGCGTTAAAAGGTTCTTTAATCTTCTGCGGAAAAAATTTTTTAGTTAATCAAAAATACTGCCTATTTACAAAATAAAAAAATTATAACCCATGGTAGAATTTCAAAGACATGTAAAATATTAAGAACAGTACATTTTTAACAACCGTCTCGCCAAAGATAATAGTTATGACACTTCTAGACAAATATCTATAAAATTAAAAAAATGTAAGTTCTTACTAGTCAACCCGATTAATTTTAAGAAAATATTAAACAATAATTAATGTCACATTATGTAAATAATCAATGATATGCTCAAAAGAAAAAAAGAACCACCTAACCTAATAATTGCACATTTTAGTAGAGTATCCATTATCCATAAAAAGTTTTGTCTAGAAAAGACAATATTTCATTTTTCATTTTTTTTTTTTTTTTTTTGTGGCCTACCTATATTTATACCAAATCTAAATTTTCCTCACAAGTAATTTGTCTTTAGACCGTTAACCCCTTGATTAATTTATTTCATGTGTGATTGTAGACTTTGACGTCTTCGAGACGGTAAGAACTTTCTTCGGCGAACGCCTAAGTATACTATTAGATTCTTTACAAAATTATTAGAAATTATGCCTTGTAAACATTTTTTGGCCGTATCGCACTATCTTCGCGATATATTCCGCGTCGACTCGCATTTTATTTGTATGTCAAGGGGTTAAGGAATTACTGAATATTACAAAAATGTCATAACAATAGAAAAAAAAGATCAAAGCCACCTAATAAACAAACATAGAAGATTTAACATTGCTATTTCAATTGCGAGTGACTGGATAAAAAAAAACTTTACCATACGTCAATCAAGGCAGATTGTCGATCTGCAATCGAGTTTCAACCTAAAATTACTAAAGAGTGATCTTGTAAACAAACCAATAAGACGGTTTTTATTTAATTTATTCAGCAGAAATAAAAGATCATTTTGAAGCCTAACCCATAAATAAAATCAAAGATAGCAAGTGATATATATATAGTTGGCCCAGTTGACAATGTGTCTGCTCTCCCTCCCACCCTGCAATGGCTTCACAGTAAACCAGTCAAGATATTCTCTCACTTGGACCCGTGAAGCCATTATTTTGGGCATGCGGAGTAGTGACGAATTGGAACAAAAGCCACCTTACTAACAGCTGAGCTAACTATATCCATCAACAACAGTTGATATTCAACTTGAATCAATTGTATTTTAATTTCTTGAAACATTCACAATTATTGCGGTGATTTTCATACAAATTAGAAAAGCACCTTAATTATCATAATGGACATAACTATGTTTATTATTTCCTTAATTTATGGCGATCAATTATCTGGAAACAACCTGCCCTGATTATTTCAGATAATTGACACTCTACTGTATTTATAAATAATACTTTTTCTATTCCTTGCTAAAAATAGGTATAGAGTAATCTAAGAGCGTTAATATGTTCTAGCTTGCCTTAACAGTGAGAGGTTTAGTAAGAAAATATCTGTTATTCATCATAAACTTTAACAATAATGCGTTAATATAGGTGTGAATTATTGATTTCAAAGGAAATACTACCAAATAATTTCTCAGCGTACTATGATATGCAATATAATTCATAGAGGATATAAATACAATAAAAAAAGGTATGAGTATGTCTTTTCTTTTCTCAAATTTTTTTTTTATATTTTCAACAATTAAGTTCAACAGGAAACAAATGCACAAAGTTACAGATCCATAAGACGAAAATATCTACAAATGTTGTCTTTTTTTTTTAATAAGAGTTTAAAATAAATGAGATATGTAAGGGTTGAAAGGTAAGAAAACCTAGCTTGTGTTTGTGAACTTCTCATAAATGATGAAAACGAGGCAGATATTGGGACAGACGTGAAGAAGATAAGGTAAAAGCCCCTTGTAGAAACCCCTGAGACCTTCGTACCTCCACGTCTGACGAATGCAGTCCATTGAGCCTCCATAAGAGTGGTATTGATCCTGAAGGCGAGCCCTTATAACCTGATATGGGTAGGTAACAGAAGCCGCTATCAGCTTACTCGTTGCAGCAAAACCAAGATATTCCAAAGTTCCCTAAACATGAATGCAGTTATAAGAATAATTCCAAAGAGCATATATAAGTAATTAAATTTTGTACTTGTTAATTGTAAGGGCTCAAAAGTAGACAGGGCAATCTCGTCCTTATGTTGCTAACATTTTGCTTGGGATTCCAATTCCTACACTTAGCCAACAAATTGACGGGATATTTTACCCGTAATGTTAAAATAATACATTCTCTTGTGGCCAGATTAAAGTGAAGGACACCATTGCATGATCATCCATTTGAACAAATTTAAAAAGAAATATTTGAATTTTGGTAATAAATATCTATTTTTATTAAAAATGTTTCTCATTATTATTCCTTAATTTCACATGCTATAACGTCATTGACATTTTGTATTTTACCAAGGGCACCTTTAATTAACAAGTACCTAGAATGAATTACTGAGATAATATTACAATTAAGTTTGATAGAAAGAAACAAACAATTACATTACATACAATTAAATAGGGATTAGATTAATATATACATACATATTTATATTATATGACAATAATAACACAAGAGAGAGGATAGGAAGTTTAATCATAAATATCAAAAGTCACAAACAAATATTACTTTATGTAGACCAAGCCCTAGAGCTGTATGTACCAAAATGTCTTGAGTACAGCCTCCGATCTATCTCGCTGTAACCCTCTATGAAATAAACAATACCTTTTAGAGGGTGGGGCTCTTCGGTCTCATATCCATTAACAAAGGCTGAATTTTCTTCACTAATTTTAAAAAAATGCTTTTAATAGCATTATTATAGGTTGGAGAAGTAAACAGTATTGCACTTAGTAATTTGCAGATGAGTCTGCTATGACTGGAGACAAGGGCACTAGAAATTAAGTGCTTTTTAAAAATAGTTTTAGTCGATTTTTAATCAAGTAATTCATTTCCACATTGATTATTTACTTCTATTAACATCAAACAAGATATGTGCCATAAATTAACTTTTAATTGTTACTCAGGCATATATTTTTTGATGAAGGTTTATAATGATTGGTGTCGCCGAATCTTCTGCAAATTACTAAGAAAAGATCAGTTTTACTTCTCCAACCCATTTATACTTACTTATTTAGAATTGTTCTAAGACGTACAAAAAATTGGGCCTTATGTTTAGAATATGAGGTCTCATACCCAATAAAACATCTTGTCCTTTTATTGACAATTATAATAATAAAAATTGAAGGCGATATACAAGACATTAAATTTTAAGTAGACAGCTCTTGTGGTCTAATAGAATAGCACTTGTTCATTCAAAACATCTATTCTAGACTGAATAGTTGTCAGTGAGGTGGTGACTGTGCTACGTGATACCCCTTCCTCACAATAGCTCCACACCTCAATGGGTGGCCAGTGACCAGACAAAATAAGAGATTTTATAAAATAGAGTTTAAGGCCAGGAAGAATTCTGGGAAAAATTTGAGTAAGAATGTTATTGTGGATCCGAGGAGACCAAGAGGTGTAGGAAAGGCTAAACAAAGCTGCACAAATAACTAAGTGAAAATGGCTGTAGTGATAAACGAAAATAGGAATTCACTGATATGGCAATGAAGGCAAAACAGCAATAAAATACATAATTAAAGTAACAATCAAAATATTTTTGGGGAAACTTGTTCTTTCTATGAATATATTTTTGTCTACATTAGAATGTTTGTTCTTTTTTGCATTTTTGTTTAAAATGGAGTAATAATTATCAAAGGAGAACTGACAAAAGTTGTTAAAAAGACATTGTGTGTAGGCATGATAGACTGTTAGGATAGTAATCTATGAATAAGATGAGAGACAGGAAGTCTGAATATAGCAGAGGAAGTCCCTGTTAAAAAAAAAAGTAAAAGGATTTTGAGTGAAAACATTTTTTTTTTTTTTTTCTCCAAAAAATCCTTATTTCATAAAAAATTACAATCTGCCCTAATTGTGCAATGGGCAATTGTGATAAATGATATCATTCATACCATATATACAATATTGAGTTCAATCTCTCATTCATATTGTATTTAAAATGTACACACATACAATTTAGACATTTACAAAGCCTATTAGAAACCACAAAAAATGATCTTTCACTGCACCAGGAAAATTAAAGAGCGAGATCCCCGTACTGCTCCAGCAGTCACATTACTGCTGGATAGTACCTGATAAATTAAAAATGAATAAATATAATAGTGTATTGATACATGTAGTTGATTAAAAATAGATAAGTATATAATAATTGTTTTTGCATGTCCAGATAAATGTTGCTTAGTAAAGTTATTCATGAACAATATTCAATGAACGACCATACCAAACTGTTTGTCTTTACCAGAGGGGCATGCGCTTCGAGGGACTGGATTTTAGTTTATGCTTTTTAAGGACAAAGAAGGAAAAACTGGATTTAGGAGTAATAATAATTACAAGAGAGTCCAAATAAAGCAAATTAATTATAGGGCTGAAATTTTTCAGGCAGACAAAAATATGTAACATTTCAGAGAAACGGAATAAATAATTTAACTCGCAAAACATAATGAATCTTCAGGAGATTAAATCATTACATAAATACTGGACAAGTAGAGCATATGGGTGAGTGGGCAAAGGTTGTATTGAATCAAACAGATTGAAAACAATAATGTTTGTTAACAACAGGTTTCCAGCGGGATAAAAAATACTTGGAATGTTCCAAGGTTGATTCAAAACAAGTAGGTTCACCACTGATAATATCTTTACGTTAAATGCAGAGATTGGAAAAAACAGCAACATGTAAATGTTATATTTTATGTAATAGATGTCCAGCGTAATTTAAAGAAAACCTCTGAAAGGATTAAAAACTCGGAGAGTCCTAGCCAAAGTTAAAGATATACAGAAATGGCAGATGCAGCCAATGGTTAGGAACTGGCCATCAGGATGAATAAAAACTAAATGCATGCTAATATCCGTCGTTTAAGGAAGATGGTTGCTGTTAAGAGATAAGGAACAATGCCTTATTAAATTTTAAAAGTTGTATTGGAAATTTATTTGCTAGGGTTAAACAAGTGAATTCCATAACATCACTACTACTACAATGAACAATATCCATAAATACTAATTGGTCAGCAAAGGCAGTACGACTACATTCAAGGAAATAACATTCATTCAATCAATATTTATTGATAATGGTGATGAAATTTAACTAATATATACTTTTTTTTTGTAAAATATGATGACATGCCATCATCCATATCAGGAGTTTCGAGAGCACACTATATAATGGATAAATGAATGATTTTTACTAACCAGTTTAGCATCTATAGGAGCATTTTTGTATTGATTGTAGCATGTTTTCATTTCTTCATACGCCATAAATTGAATAGCTCCATGGGAAACTCCAAACATCCCCGGGACAAAACCCTAATAAATCAAAAAAACAGGTTATGAATTAATTATCATTGAAAACATTGTTAATTCATGACATGAGAAAATATTTTAAATTGAAATAATTTCATACCCTGTACAATCCACGAACACCTTCTAGTCTATAGATTGTCCCAAGCGCATCGACCATACCGGCATAACCACTCCCTGGTTGGGGCTTCACATTGGAATATTGCAAACATAACCTGTTCAAAAAATATTAAAATCCCCACTTATAAGGGTATAACAGTAAAAAACATTTAAATCGACAAACAAATAAAATCTGAATGAAAATCCAAAATTAATGCAATACTTAACAAAATATCTAAATTAACTTAAGCTTGTCAAAAATGTATGTTATATAAATTACCTCGTTTTTACAACCCAAACAGGGTTTGTCATTATTAAAGTCAATACTCCTGCCTGCGCTGCAAGAAGCATGTGCATGGTAGGTCCGAGAGGGGTTTTAGAGTTACCTCCTTGAACCCAAGTTTTGATTGAATTGTAACTGAAAATTAGTATTAACACGATGTATCAAGGTTAAATAACATTGCTAACAACAAATTAAGAACTAACTGATACTTACAACAGGAAATAAAATCCCCAGGCACTTCCAGATCCCCAGATATTTGGAGTGACTCCTTTGTATAGGCCTCGTACTCCCTCTTGGTGGAATATCGTGGTGACTGCATTTCGTAACCCATGATACTGAGGAGTTGGTGATCTACCATCGCACACTATTACCCATCATATTGATGATAAAAGCTGAACAACGATCATTTTAACTCATGCTAAAATATAAGTGCAATAAGAACATACCTGCAAATCTGATTTTAATCAAGTCCAGAGGGTGAAGTATTAGAGTTGAAGCAACACCGCCTGTTATTCCAGCAATCATGTGCTCATACTTGACATGCTGGAGAACACTTTTGGCAGTGTTAGTAGGAGAAGTATATGTTTTTACTGATGTCATTTCGAATTTTGTATCGGCAAGGGCTGTGACATTATGGTCAGTAATGGCTAAGTTTGATGACACTTGAACAGTATCAACGATGATCGGATGGTTTGTGACAGTCGACGAAAATATTGAATAATGTCCTTCCGACCATTGTCCTTAACAATACAACCAAATACTATCTAAATTACTGAACGGCTCTAGACTGGTTACATGTGACCATGGACGAGAAAGTGCATCGAATGCTGTTCTGACCAATTGGAACAAAGGTTGCCCAGTCACAAAGAGATCGAACGTGACCTAGGATGCAATTGAGACCTCCACCATGCCCAATGAATGACCTGCGCTATCTGCCACTGCCTACCTTAGTGCAACTCCTACAACTTTCCACAGCTGATGCAACATATGGTTTCCATTTCAAAGTTTCAAAATTATGAACATTCTTAGTAATTTGTTTTCTTTTAAATTTAATATATTTATGTATTATTTATATATATTTAAATAATTAAACTTTTTTTCTACCGGCTTTATTAACTATTGCTCTTTGCTCGGCTCTATTGTCATTTGGGCTAAACAAAGACCTCATATTTACACCCACCCTCTCTGCATTTAATTGCAAAAAACAAAATAGGTCTGGCAACTGCTATCACCCCATTTGTCTAATCACCCCATCCTCTTGAGCTAAAGCCTCGATCTTTTTCTTTTGCCTCCATTGTCCAATTCGTCCTCTTTAACGTTCTTTAAGGGCTCTTAATAATAGAGGGACCGGAAGTAATGTCGTTTTTGTTTTTACATTAAATTCAAACAGATAAATTTTTAACAAGTTTTTGTTTTTGTTCAATGATGTAATCACTCTCGTTATCAGCAACCTTTTGCCATCTAGTGTGCAAACTTTCAATGCCGAATCGATAAAATTCAATTGGATTTTGTGCAAAATATCTGGAGATGGCATTTTGGATATCATCCGAATTTTCAAATTTTTAGCGATCGGAATTAATGGAAATCCGATGGCGCAATATCGGGCGAGTATGGTAGTTGATGCTGGAGATGAAAAATGTGTCCTCTACGATAATCCAGAAATCTCTCTCCCCATGAATCAGGATCGAGTAAATCAATCTTTAATTGAAAATTGCCCGGCGAATGTCAATAAAAAAGGCGTTATTCTGCAACACGATAATGCAAGACCCCACTGCGCCTATTTTTTCCGCAAGAACCCTGGAAACAATAGGAATTGGGGTGGGAGGTATTGCCTCAACCACCATACTCGCCCGATATCGGATTCCCATTTATTCCGATCGCCACATTTTCTAAGTGGCAAAAAATTTCATAATTTGGATGATGTCCAAAATGCCATCTCCAGATATTTTGCTCAAAAACCAATTGATTTTTATTGATCCGGCATTGAAATTTGCAAACTAGATGGCAAAAGGTTGCTGATAACGAGGGTAATTACATCATTGATCAAAAACAAAAACTTGTTAAAAATTTATCTGTTTGAATTTAATGTAAAAAAAACGACATTACTTTCCGGTCCCCCTCATATATTCACATGGCCAAACCATCTATGAAGATTTTTGTTTAAAAGTGATAATATATGTGAGTTTCTCAGAACAATCTTGGAGTTCGCGAAAGACTTCTTTTTTCTGTAGGACCTTCAATTGTAGACTCCTCGTCCCAATTGGCCTTGCCAGTTTGTTTTCTGTATCTCATTAGCATATGTTGCCACCACTGTTATAGAAATCGCTCTGAATCCTCATCGGTCGCTGATCTCTATTATAACTGGGCTATCAACACGTCACTCCAAGTTCTAATTATAATGTACATATATAGGTCCTTAAAGTAGTCATTCTAAGAACTAAATACCACACTCAATACTATCATGACTAAAAAGCACATATACCTTCACTATTTCCTCCCAATTCAAGACAGGTTGTCAGGCTCATCTGAGTACAGAACATCCACTTGTGAAGGTACAGACGGAAGCCACCCTCGGTATCAACAAGAACACAGCAACCGCTATGATCTTGTTGGACTGCACGTAGGCTTTCGACTCAGTGTCCCACGGGATGCTGTGCCGACAGCTTTGCGACTGGGAATGCCCGAAGCAGCTATACACCGTGTTGGTTTCGTTCTTGAGGGTACGGGTGGGTGATTGCCTCTCTAACTCGTTCCCTCTGACTTGTGGAGCTCCTCAAGGAGCGGTTCTGTCTCCGGTTCTCTTCAGCATGTACACATCTGAAATTGTTGGGACAAACTATAAGAAAGATACTGTAATCACTTTCACCGACTGTTCACCGCATCGATGGCAACAGACTGTCAGGGAAAATTAGGTTAAGAATTAGTATGCAAGTTAGTTTTAAGTTTGATCAAAAAGGTGAGCCCCATCACCTTTATTAGAGCCAGTTCAGTCCAGTCACGTATACTTTGTATCATTATACTTGTTTATTCCGTTATATAATTTTTATAAAATAACAAAACCTGTGTATAATGTAGCGACGCTACAGGAAATACAAATATAATTTGTAAATAGAATCACCTGAGGAACTATAATTGTATATAATTATCTGTGAATATAAAGGGGCTAAGAAGAAAAAAACAAAACAAAAAACCTTTGGAACTCTATTCCCATCGATAATCACCGTACATCAACTCTCCTAATCTTTAAATGGAGACAACAAGTTTCTTAACTCCCTCCAATATAATAACTCATAATCCATCTTTATTATTCTGTTTATTTTTCAATCATCCCAGCAACCTTCCATGCTCTTTCCGTCCTTGTGATAATTACTATGTTTTATTTATTTTTTTTCACCTCTATTCATTTTTTTTTTTTCAATTTGTTGCTGATGGTTATTTGTAGTAATCTCATATGTACATATCCATCACATTATACATTTGTACATAGTATTATTCATAAGCTTATCAAATCTGTTTAAAGCTATGTATTTTTCTCTTTTTTTTAGCTAGACATTCCTATTATGTTCCTTATTGTTATTTTTAGGGGACAATGTCCAAGGCTTGATTGTTTTTCTCTTCATTTCACGCTAATGTAGTAGTGCTATACTCTCCGTGAAATTTTTTTTACCTGAGTGAGACCTCCTTCCTAGGTAGGAAATATGTAATATTAGCAATTCACCAGTGTGTGCTGCAGAGAGTGCTCGTTTATAATACATAATACTTACTAACTTATTGTTGAATAGGTCTGTTTTATTTTAAGAATTCTTGGGTATGCCCTCAATAAATATTTGTACAATAGTTCTCAATGTGTAGAAACTGGCTGACCACTGTTATGCTGGAAATGCAGCTCGGAGAAGTTACTACCACGCCCCTAAGCAGCTGGAACCATAGCTAAACTGCATATTTGTCCCTGAAACGGCTCAAGGCGATTCTTCGTCGGTATCAGGGGAACCGAACACCAGGGCACTCCGGGGTAAACAGCTTTTTGCTGAAATATATGCAAGGAGAGGTGTCGTACATCTCGCTATCCTGGATAGCTCGTATAAAGAGGATTATTTGTTCAACAACAATTGTTAAACAAGGATTGTTTAACAACAATGTGGCTTGTTAAACCAAACTCTTGAAACTTGCCAAACATGGGGAAGATTCTAGAAAAGATAGTACTGCACCCGAGAACTGGTTTATATCGCCATCTTATAGTTAGTGAAAATCCTCACTAGGAGTAGCATCATGGCCGTCGTCGTAGAAATCCCGAAATCAGATGTATTCGGGGTTGTACTAAAATTTAAAAAAATGTTCCTTGGTTTATATCATCCTGGAATATATGTGTAGCGACCGCTAAGTACATAAGATAAATCACCCTATACTCTATTGTATATATATTGTAAGCAAACGTAAATAAAATGAACAAATATAAATCATTGTAAATGTGTTAAGCAATAAAAGGCGGGGGCCAAGCAAGTCACATGAGACGGGTAACCAGCTGTCAGTCATAAACATAAACAACCCTTTTGCAGCCCTCTACCCTCCAGGGGGCAAGGGGTCGGGTAATCAGGCGGTGGTCGCGGTTCCTCGTGCGTGGGAACCAACCACCGGCCTAGGCCCTTACAGCCCTCCCAGAGAGGGTACATAAGACGGGCTCCTGGCCCTGTTAATTAGTCTCTCGTGACCTTTACTCGTCAATGCTTGGTTTCCGCTTGAGCTCTGAAAACTTGACTAAATTCTTTATGAAAAACCTCTGTACCTCTTCTCTTGAACATAGTGCATTGACGGGGCACATACCTATCAAAATGGAGTCAGATAGTAACGCCGTCATGAAACGATTGTCCAGGTTATAAACTCAAACAACCCTCACTTGTCACCAGGGCTAGGGTGACCAGACACCTCCCTAGTGACGTCCCGACAACATGACAATGCTGGCTGGGAGTAGGAGCCTTGCTATCGGAAGAGATGCTGCTATATCCGGTCTTCATATCCAGGCACTCCAAAAAGGAACATATTTGTAAATTCCCGTAACCCAGAAGGGCTCATATCACGTATTTATCACGTCGGTGCACGTCTTTCATACGAAAGCTATGATGTTAGTTCGGGTCATGATTCCCACACACTGAAGGATGGGAAAATAGAAATGAAACCAGTTTTTAAGTTTAAGCGTCCCTAGAAAATACAGATCTGTAATTGTTTTTGTTTCTTGGATTTGTTTCTTTTCCAAACCACTCACAGTTGTAAATACTATTATTTAAATACTAATAGTAAACCATCGCAAACTATATAATACTTTGATTTTTTTAATCACATACCTTACCTTTTTATTCGACAAGCTGCTCATTTATCCTCATGAGGCTCATTTAAACCAAATCTTCCAAAGAGATATCCTTTGTTGTGCCAAGGGCCAAGAAATCAGCCTAACTACTAACAGACTACTGGGGTGACAAGAACAACTACAGGAGAACTTCATCCGCACCTTACCTCCACCAGGTGTGGACTGTGAACGATAATTAGGAAGGTATTTTTTATTTCTGTATAGTTAATATTTGAATTAACCCGGTATAGACTTCTGATAAATGTTGCAAACTGTTAGTGTAATCAATAACCCTCATAAATTAAAAAAAAATGTGCCTTTAGTTTTTTGGATGACATCAGGAACGCTATGTACTTGGATTTGACCAACTACTCAGGAAGGCTTGCCTTGCAGTTAATACTCTATGGCTGAAACCTACCTTATCCCCCACCCAGTGTCCGTTGGTCGTAATTGGAAATCCACTCATTATTTGTTTTAAGACAAAAGGTCAAAGTTATTTCTATTCGTTTATTGTGAAGGTGTAACATGTCTTGCAAATCATTATTCAGTACAAAGCTTAGTTCCAGGCTGATAAGTCTCCCTGTTTTCAATATGAAGTAGGTTCTTTGAAGTAAAAAAATTGTCATTGATATGAATTATCATCCTACTTGTTAAACAGATATTATAAGCTTAAAAATATATGTATAACAATGTCAAGTGTCTTCTCTTTAAATATGAAGTTGATTGTTTTCTGTTAATGGCTTGGCATTGTCTGTTTTTAGCCAGAAGGCTTGTTATTCTAATCCAACTGGTCTGGGAGACCTGGGAAGTGGAGCTGGCCAAGGGGGTGGAGATGGTGGCTCTGTGAGACAGGCTGGTGGTAGCTTCGGCAAAAGAGAAGCTGCTTTTGAAGGAGAATATTTTAACAGATTGGTACCTAGAACATATAATGCTATTTTGCTGTCATTGTAATCTTAATTGATTATTATTTCCGAAAATCGTTTTTAATTCGACAATATGATCATTCTAGATTAGATCAGAATGGAAGTTCCTCACTTGACCTATTTCTTTTAAATTTTTATTTATACATTAAAATTTGTTCCATTAATTTAGTAATTAGTTGGGAATGTTGGACCTGGTTTTGTCATTTTAATAATTTATTTTGAATTTTGCCTATTCTTCTTGATTAATTGAGTTTTTGGGCTTATTGTACTTATTTATTAATATTTAAGAGAAGGTTGGTTTAAAGTCGTCATTTATTGCTGTTTAGGTTGTGTTATCTTTAATTCAGTATTCAGTAATATTGAGCCTGGGGTGACATTTATATACCCAATATACCAGTACCAGAAATTGAAGTAATAAACTTATCAGGAGAAGTGATAAATGTATGAGATATATTTAATGACTGAAGTCGACCGCTATGAGCATGCAGAATTAGTGTGAATTAAGTTCAATAATTTATAAGAGAGTAATTGTTTATAGATGTGTAAGGTCCAAACCGTAGGGCTACTCACAATTGCAAAAACAAATGAATTATAGTTTGTTAATGTGTGGTTCGTTTTATAATGAAACAAAAGTATTGCCTACCTACATTATTTATTATCACTTTAGACTTTGTTGTTGGTATATGTTCAGGCTCTGAAATGAAACAAATTACGATTTACAAGGCTTAAACAAATTTGTAAAAGTAATTTTGGCAATGTGTTCTAATACTTTATAATAGTCCAGAGCTTAGTTCTTTTTTTGGTTAGTAAAGAGGTGGATCATAGCCATTTTGTGACTAGAGCATTGCTGAATCATCTATGTAGCCAATTTTAAAACACCTTACCACAGTTACCGTGTATTTATAAAACATTGTAAATTATTATAAAATATGAATATAAAGCCTGACCAAGGTTGATATTCCTCTTCCAAGTGTCAATTAATGGCGCACTCTTCCCTATTTTGCAACAAATTGGGCAACATTACTAAAAAAACGAAAATTACAATCTAATATATAAAAAATTACTCCTTACATAGTTTTATTTTCTTTGTTTAAGACTTGATCCAGTTAAGATAAAGATTGGGAGTGCATAAAATCTTATGTTGGGAGAACATATAGAAAATTGTCCGTCGGATAAAAGAACATCTTCAATATAAAACTCATAAGTCAGTTCTCCCAGTAAATAGATCAGGAACGCCACTGATATGATCCACTCAAAGTAACATTATTTCATAATGTTATACTAATATGAGTCTATAATAATAATAATGTTCATTTAACACCAACAATTCACAAAGCTTTGTTTGCTTATTAGTTTAGTTGTATCAATTTAATTTAAAAAAAAATAAAATAAAGTTTTTATTTAAGTTATAATAATTTTATGTAAAAGAGAAAAATATCACAAGACCCACCTAGCGATGTTAGCCAATCAACCAGTTGGCACAATAGCTCAGAGCTCATGGAAGTAAACTAGGAAGAGGTCATGACCATAATAATATTTTTCTCTTTCACTGAAAGTAACACCCATTGGATCATGCACCGGAGGAATAATTAATCAAATTGGATTTATTGAATTTTATTTTTATAAAATTTTAAATTTAAGAAAACTGGAGAAATTGATTCACAACTCAAACTGACAAATAGACTGCAATTTGCTCAATCTGAAACATTTTGTGCCCTATTCTCACCTAAAGGAGTGGTGGCCCTGGTAAATGCTACACGCATATGAATCCGTACGTGCTGGTGTTAAAACAAAATAATAATTATTAGACACACATAATGAATAACATATTTTCATTTTGAAATTTCAAAGAATTGTAATTTATTTGTTTTTGTTTTTTTTAGCAAAAACAGCAACTTGAAGAAATGAAAAAAAGTATGCATGATGATATAGCATTTCATCAAGAACAGATCAAAAGGCATGAAGAAGCCATGAAAAAAATCAAAAACTGCATTAGCAAGGCAGAATAATCTAGAGTTTAAAAATAATATGTCAACTAGAAAAAGAGATATGTGAAGTGTTATTGTATTTGTTGAAATGTTTTTGTTCAGTTTATTATATTAGATAATGTTTTGAAAGTAGTAAGAACATATATTTTTAAGCACTTTCTAAATATTTTTATATAACCTTTGCATTTTAACTCTCAGTGGATTGGGTTATTTTTTTTCTCTCTGTGTGTCCTCATGTACATTAACCTAATTTCTTATTGATTATTGCTTATATTGAGTATTAAATAAATAATTGATTTCAAATCGTTTATTCAAGTTAATATGTCAAGTGTACCCTTTTACCTCAAAAGATATTTTGTTAGTTTAGTTTTAAAATAAGCTTTGATTATTTAAAACTTAAAAGAAGGATGGAGAAGGGGGTTGCTGAAGTATTTAATTTAAAACTACATAAAATTAACAGATTTAGTTAAAGTTATTATTTTAACCTGTGAGAGAAAAACATCAATCTGTAAAAAAAATAAAATTTTTGTTATTCATTATGCAAAAAATAATTTTACATATGGGACAAAATTATTTATAGCACAAATATTACATACCTTTATTTAAATCACTATTTTTTTTTCTGAATTAGTAATTTTATTTCAATAGTTGAATTAAAGTTTTCTGAACAGTATGATTTTTTTCTGATGAGCTTGAGGGACTGTTTCATTGTTACTTAAATTTTTTTAATCAAAATCTGGATTTTGTATTGACCCAGCCAGATTATTAATAACTTATTTTTTATTATTGATAGTTGAAGCTGTGCTTAGTAAATAAACATTATGTCTACCTGTTAGTATTTTATTTTATTGAAAACTTGTCAACAAAAATAGGTAATGAGTTGAAAAACTCCAGCTGAAACATCTGATATTCATCTCCTCCCTCGCTCTGTTAGCCTGTATCTGTCAAAAGACCTCATCCCATTTTAAGAACAATTCAGGGATTTACAGAACAGAGTGTGGCGATTGCTCGGTCAGTTGGTAAAATCAACACAACTTAAAACAAGACGTCTGTCTCATCTCCACAATCAAGAAGAGAGCCATTCTAAGTAGTTATAAAGTGATACTACAACAAATGACTAATGGCTTTGAAAACATAGTAATACAAATAGATTTTAAAGCTAAATGATCCTCAAAGCCTCCATGAAATGGAATCCGTCCTTTTTTTCTATTCCAGCCCAGAGAGAGAACTTAATTCATAACCAATAAGACAATTTAAACATTTTTCATAAAATATTGAAGTTGAATTTCCCATGGGATCCTTTTATTTTCTTATATATTCGTAGAATTTTATAACTTATTTGGTTTAAAACTTATTTTTAGTATGTTAAAGCCATTGTGGATGGTAATGTGATTACCGAAAAGGCTCTGGTGTCAAAATATATTTGTGTGCAAATATAACTGATTTTCATAAAATAAGTATATTTAGGGTTTTTTAGGCCATATTCCGTAAGCTTTGTCAATTATTAATCATAACTAAATATTGCTATGCAGTACTAATTTGAATCAATTGGAAGCAGTTTAACACAGATGATCTACAATTATCTTGTTCCTGTTTTCGTGATGTTATGTAATGGACTAGTCACTTCATATGTGCCTTTTTATTGAACCATAGTTTCCTGTCTTTTCTGCTTCCATCTGGATGAATAGAGACCTCTTTTATTTAAGCCTCTTCCGAAGCCGACTCCTTTGTCTTAGTCACGGATTCCCAAAAGGTGATATGAAAGTTAGTTGGCTAACTTTCTTCTTTTGGGGGCATTTTAAATGTGACACAAAAATTATTTTAATATTAGAATTAATTAATAATAAATATTACTCTATTTTTAAATAAAAAAACTTGGCATATTGTATAACATTTTTACAGATGATGAAATTATTAGTAAAATTTCATTAGAACCACTAAGCATTGATGAGTTGGAATAAGTAAGCCACCAAGGGAGGGGGGGGGGGAGAGGAATCCTGCTTAGAAAACTGATGAAATAAAGTTAGCAAATATTGTTTTGAATTTTCTTTGTTAACACAAAGGGAATTTTTAGGGTTTTTTTTCTAAATCCAGAAATTTTGTTTTTCAAATCTGTGTCTTATGCGGAGATTAGAAATTATACTGTATTTTCTACTATTATTAAAGAATCATTTTTACTAAATTTTAACCTTTTATACTATACTTTTAATGTTATATACATTTTATTTATAATGAAGCTTTTTAATTGCCAAATATTTTTATAGCCACTTATTATTTTAGCCTTCAAAAAGGCAATTTAATAATCAAAAGTTTGTGGGAATAAAATAATAATTCTGTGAGCGTATAACATATTTATGCCTTAAATAAAATAAATTAATGTAAAGATGTATGCTGTTTTCTAAGTAAGAATCAAACTTTTTAGTTTATGACTACAGCATATCCTCCTAACTAGATTTTATGAATTCATTGGAGTTAGTTCCATATGTCATAAAAAATGCAATTAAACTGTCATCAGAAATCATAAGTATATTTCTTGTATTAAGTATTGAAATGACGTAAATGAAGATTAATTTTCAAATATGGAATTACCGGTATAAGTACAAATACTTGCTTAATTTGTAAAAGGGCATTGATAAATTATAATTTTTTGGGGGGGGGGGTAAAATTAACAGTGTGATTCTAAAAGAATAACAATTATATTCATGATTTTTAGTTCTGTAATACGATCAGTCTAAGTATTTCATATAAAATAATATTACAAGCTTTAATAACTACCATTCATCAATTTTATATTAGGTTTTCCGTGGCAAAGGGATATTTTTGTAAAGTCTGTACATCGTCATATAACCTTACTAAAATGTAGCCTGATTAACGATTTTATTTTATTTTTTACGAAAATTCTAGATACAAAATTGGAATCATCATGAACATTAAAGCAAGAAATAAGTAAAATAGATTACTAAGTAAGAAATGAAGTAGAATTTGTACATTACTTGACAATGAATACAATTTCCCATATAAAAAAATTATGTAGTGTATTTAAAGATTAATTTACAATTAATTTCGCTTAACCCTAAGTTGTGATATGGCTGCTAAAGTACCTGAATTAAGTTATTCATGTGAAATATGTGGTGCTGATGGATTATCAGATGAAGAAATGAGGATTCATGTAATGATATGCCACCTCAAAGATGCTGTTTTTTGCCCTTTTTGTAACTTAGATAATTTGACTGAAGATGAAATGCTGACCCATGTTAACACTGCTCACCTAGATTACCTGACTCCTGAACAAGAATTATTGACATTTATTGATGATGGCGATGATATGTTAAGTCCACTCTCTGAGAGCAGGTGGCAAGCTAAAGATGACAGAAATGGTTTAAATAACAATAATAACAACAACAACGATTTCTACAATGTTCAAGGGGAAAAGTTAAAGAACGGAGATTTGCGTTCATGGGGTTCTCCTCAAAGATCTCAACTTGCGCTTAATTTAAGGACTAACACAGCTCCAGTGACCCCTAAAACTAATTTGCAATACATGTTCGAGTGCCCTCTTTGTTCATTTAGAGGTGATACCGTTTCTAACCTGGAGGAACATATTAACAGGCAACATTTTGATTTAACTAGTCCATCTATTAACCCAGACCAAGCTACTAAACATCATGGTTTATATAATTGTCCACTCTGTGTCAATACATTCGAAAATACCCCAGATCTAGAATTACATGTTAACATAGAGCATAAAGATGTCTTGAGTCCGGCTAAGGTATGAAAAACATTAGCAAACATTATAAATTATAAACATTTCTATTTCATCATTTGTTCCATTAATGAACTATGTAATAATTTTATTTTTCTAGCCTGTTCATGATTTAGGCCAAGATAAAATTGCTACAGAATGCCCAATTTGTTGCATGTCCAATTTCAAATCAACTGAAGAATTGGCATTCCATATAGATCAACATTTTAACCCCAAAGGTGACTGATTGATAACATTAGCTTTGTCACATCTGTACTTAAAAATTATCTTCAACAAACAACTCCTTATTTATATGACCCTTTTCGATGAATTCAAATCTGGAACTCCATTCCCTTCAATAGCCAACCCTCTTTCAGTCCCAATATTTAAATCTGCCAGACTCTTTCAGTCCCTTCTCTGCTCTTTATGAGTACAATGCATGTTACCTTTAATTTAGTCTTTACTTATAACCCAATTATTATTTTTATTGTTCCTCAATTATTAGAAATGCTACTTTAATTAAATTCCCTCACTGTTGCACTATAGCTACATTTTATTTCTCCTTTCATTTAGCGTCGTGAGGTAGATACTACTATTCATATTTTTTTTTGTCTTTTTTAGGTGTATCTCCAATAACTCCTGATGTTTCCTGTGACCGTCTCCTGGCAAAAGAAATGGAAAAAAGGGATAAAGAAGTACAGAGGCTTAGAGAACAACATGAATTTGAACTTTTAAGGGTAACTTATGTTCTAACTAACTCTTTATTTTGTTACCTGTTATTAATAATTATCTCCCTTGTCTCGGAGCTCCTTGTTCTGAAATATTGCTTAACAGCAATATACAATTCTTCTTTTTTATTTTTTTTTTAAATCAATTGTTCATAGACCCACATATTGATTGGGCACATAGTGTAAGATAGGTCTGTGCAGAAATAACATTTTTCTAGCCTCAAGAAAAAGTTTTGCATTTATCTGCTCATATCGGAATGTCTACATTGGGTAAGTGGAGTAAACGCACTGCTGAAAAGTTATACAAAGTGGTAACTGGTAAAAACAGATCTTTTCGAGGAGGATAAAAAAATATTATTTGTAATCAGTCCTTAAAGTCACCTCTTGCAATCAGCACCAATTACATGAATATTTTTAGAAATGCTCCTGCAGACTATATTGACTATTGATTTACTAATTGAAATATTAGGTCTAACGAATTGTTTCTTTGGAAAACTACTTTGGCACTTCCCTACTATCTTGGACCAACACCTTTTTGTTCTAGACAGACTTGTCCTAACTGTTAATTGGTGCTCACAAACTTCAAATGATTTCCATAATGTTTTATGTTGTTTCAACTATTTCACCATGAATAAATAGAAGTTACCCTCTTCTCGGACCAGGAAACACCCACCTACCTTTCCATATTTTATCAATAAATCTTCGGCGTCCTTACAGACTAGTTCACGATCAGGTACAACCTGATCTCTGACCTGCCTGTATAAGGTAGAAATTCTGAGCTTTTTCAGTCAGTCAGTACCTGGCACTTGAAGTGAACACACACCTCTCTCTCTCTCTCTCTCTCTCTCTCTCTCTCTCTCCCTCTCTCTCTCTCTCTCTCTCTCTCTCTCCCTCTCTCTCTCTCCCTCTCTCTCTCTCTCCCTCTCTCTCTCTCCCTCTCTCTCTCTCTCCCTCTCTCTCTCTCTCTCTCTCTCTCTCTCTCTCTCTCTCTCTCTCCCCCCCTCCCTCTCTCTCCCTCCCTCCCTCTCTCTCCCTCCCTCCCTCTCTCTCCCTCCCTCTCTCTCCCTCCCTCTCTCTCCCTCCCTCTCTCTCCCTCCCTCTCTCTCCCTCCCTCTCTCTCCCTCCCTCTCTCTCTCTCTCTCTCTCTCTCTCTCTCTCTCTCTCTCTCTCTCTCTCTCTCTCTCTCTCTCTCTCTCTCTCTCTCCCTCCCTCCCTCTCTCTCTCTCCATCTCTCTCCCTCCCTCCCTCTCTCTCTCTCCATCTCTCTCCCTCCCTCCCTCCTTTTGCGATTCATACCCGCATATACCTACCGATGAACATTCTTTTCTACTTTATTTATTTATATTTATTAGATTATAATTAAACATCAATGGTAAATTAGAAATTGTATTATTTTTATTACATAAATCTTTTATAGGCCCAGTATGGAATGGACAATGAAGGTAATTTTAAAGAACAAAGCCTTACAAATATGCAGAGAGCAGTCTACTCAGGTGAACTTTCTGTAGCAGATTATTATGAAAGACAGATTGAACTTAAAATGGCCGAAAGTAATGGTGTAGATGATGGCAGGTCTAGTACCAAAGGTAAATAAATAAATTGGCAATAATCATATCCATGAAATTAGACTGTCATGAAATTAAAGTTTTTTAGTGTTTATTAAAACATTCGAGGCCAAGTTTAGAATTTGCTATGAAATCGTATAGATTTGTATATTCCCTACGGGAATTTTTAGAAAATTGAGAAATAAAATTATGCCCAAATGAATACCATCTGTATTTTAGTGAAAAACATTTAGTTTTAACATGAGCACATGTTTCATTATGGAAGAGCATACAAACAAATAATAACATAATAATTTTGATCATATGATTGTAAAAAATTTCAATAAAACGGGTTTTGAAAGAAACAAATAACGTCCTGCATGGTCCTCTGTATTCTGGCAACCGACCCTTTGTCACTTGTGACCTGATGACAGATAAGTTCGGAATCTAGAAGGGAAACCATGAGATGCTGGCACCTATTAAACACCACTCAAACTAGATTTAGTGGCTCTTAATTCGCGTCATAATAATAGAAGACTGATATTTAGTAATGAACTACAAGTTTACAAAAGAATAAAAATTATTAATTAATCCCAAACTTCCTCCAAATTGGGCAACATGTTACAACTATTAATTGTCCTTCACAAATTTAAGTAGGACATTGAATAAAGCCTTGTCCAAAGCACCCTACCTCAATATTAATGCCTCTCGAGGCTCGACCGTATCTGCCCCAACACTTAGTAATATTAAAGTTAACATGACAGAAGGTGTTGAAATATATAGGAAATGATTTAAGCAACATAAATGCGATTTTTTATAATATCTGGAATGACAGACTGTTATTGATATTACTTGCTAACCATAACCGACATCCCAATAACATTCTGCTTACAGCCTTTTTATTAAAAGCACACACTCTTGACTTATCAATCATCTGGTGCTGTTCAGAGAAAGATTGTCGTATCTATTTGCTTGATAAGTTATCAATTGATACAAACTAATTTTTTTATTTTAAAAGAATGTTTGATATCTCTGTTATGACTAAATGTCTACTTTTTATTCTTTTAATAAAATTCTGTGGGTGTACAGAAATTTTGTGTTTTGTTCTATATCTTTGTTAAGAAATAATTTTGTTTCTGATGTCAGTATCAATGCTCTCAATAACTGAACAGTTTTTATTGGTTTAAAATAATTAAATTTTGTTGTTTGTATAAAGAATTAATCAGGAATTTTGTCTGATCTTATTTAATTATATTTTTATCATTTCAATTTATTTATCCTAAAACTGTTGCGTATTGCAGACATTGTGGAGTTGGTTGCGGCAGTTAGTAACAGTTCAAGCAATGTTGTCAGAACACTGCTCTGCTCGAAAGTCGACCATTACGCTTCGACTTATGGTGATAGAGGTTGGGGATGTGGTTACAGGTATTTATTTTTAATCCAATTTTTGAATTATTCCTGCAGAATAAAAAATATATTAACTTGATGGATAAAATGAATTGCTTTGTTAGATTTGTCTTTGGGACTCTGCGGCTCTCCCATATTTCTCAGCTCCACGTTGAGTTAGGTTCTTCCCCTCCTTCCGTGCACAATATTTCCTCAATTTATTCCTTTTTCATATCATCAATTTGCATCCCCCCCTTATATATACAATATTTTACACTTCAAATCCTCAGTTCTCTCCCGAAACCCAACATTCCATCTCTCTGACATTTATACCCCTGCCCACAAAACTGCAGCATACGATCAGTCCTTTGCTCGCTCTACTCTCTGGAATTCTCTGCCTCCTAATATCCCCCATGCTTCATCCCTATGAACCTTCAAACACCCCTCTCTTATTCCAACACCTCCACACCGTCTAGGAACAATTAATTCATTATATTATATTTCCTGACTTTTACACTGGTTTTACGAGTGTACATCAATGCCTTCACTCTGATGTAGAAGCAACCTCAAAGGCAAAGGCGATTGTCTCCAACTAGTCCGCAGTCAACGGCTCCAGAGAAACGTGAAGTGCTCTCTCGAAGATCTGCCAAGCAAGAGATACCTCCAGGCAGAGACTCACCACCTAAGGCAGGGACTCAGGGAGTTCTCCTATCAAAGCGACTAAGCGAGTCCAGACCCACTCCAGGCAGTCGCCCAAAGACCAAGCACAGCCATCAGCTACTCAGCAAGTCCTCTCTACTCTCTTGTCCTGATATATATATGTTCTCAATTTTAGATATAACATATTGGGAACCTTGGAGTTGAGGGTTGACAGCGAATTTAATTGATGCATAGCCTGACATATTTTTCTTTTTTCATTGCCACAACCAATGGTGATCCCCAATCTGAGCATTCTACTTAAGTAATAACCCCTTGTTCTGCTAGTGAATCAAGTTCCTAGGTAACTTTGTCTCGAAGCACTAGTGGAATGTTTTGTGGTTTTGAATTTTCTTCTAGCTTTAAGGAGGAGCGAAAATTAGGAATAGAACTTATCTTGGGTTCAAAAATATCTATCTGATAGTATTTTATCAACAGAAGAATTACGCATATTTATAGCGGTACAATATTGAGGTGTTTAATCCAAGTTTTCAATCACTTTCCAAGAATCCAAAAGGAAAGGCGTGCATTCATTACTAACAATATAAAAAAGTGAAGAAAAATGCTTACCTTGGTGCTCTACATTGACTTGAGCAATTCTGAGTGGTGATGCGTACTTTACCTACATGGCCAGGTTTGCTGGAAACTGAGCAAAATAGTTTCAAATAATCAATCGGGCATTGACTAACTTTATGAGGGATACTTGAACAGCGAATGCAAACTTTATCAATTCCTAAATGTCTGTAGTAGAAGTTATATCACTACTAGAAGGTGTACAGGGCTGTAAATCAAATCTGTCTAGATCGAATCTGGGTTGTCACTAGATTGGAAAAACTTGGATTAGACACCTCAATATTGTTTTACAATAACTTGACAGCCATGATACAAGTATTAAATCTATAAATATGCTTGATTCCTCTGTTGATAAAATACTATTAGATAGATATTTTTGAGCCCAAGATAAGTTGTATTCCTAAGGCTAAGGCGTCACATTGCCTAGATGTCTAGATTCTCAACAAGAATAATTATTTTCAAATGGTCTTGGATTATTTTATTGTATAGGTGTGAATGGCTTTTATTCTTGTTTATAAATTTTATTTATGTGAGTTGTATTAGATTTCAAAATTGCTGATTCAAATCAGGCAGCCTCCGACTCTAAGGTGGCCTTTTTAGAATTTGGGTGAGTTGGTTTTCATCTGATTATAATAGCTGCTCTCTAATCTAGTCGTCTTTAAAACACCGAATGAACTGGGCACATAAAAATATATGATTGACCTGAAACTTTTTTGTCACATTTACATGTAATGGAAAATTGACAGCCGGGAAGATTCCTTTTAAGTAATGCTATGTATTCCACTATTGATTGGTTTTCTTTTCGATATGTATTGAAGAAGTAATGTTGAGATACCTAAAAAGGATGATAATTCGTTGGAATGAACAAGCCCAATAGATCCAGATTAAAGTTTTGCTTTTTTTGTTTTATCAGGGACAGTTCTTGTTGCCAGGTAGGTTTCAAAGCATTCCAAATAGTTTTGAAATTTTTCTTGTTTGCTGTCAAAGCTTTCAAATGATAGAATATTGAAGGTTAAATTTTGACTTACTGCATCGATTGATGACTTGTCCAATTTTGAAATGACTTGGTCCACAAGATTTTGTTGAGCTTTAGTGAAGCCGTCCAGCAACGTTTCGAACTGTCTTGGATTCATATTGTTACCACTTTATCCTCATCGCTAACTTACTGTTTTAACTCAAGGGAAAGATTGATAATAACACATAATAATTAAAGATGTAACCTAACAAAGTGGTAATCAAAAACACTTGGCAGTATCATAATTGTTTTAGGGGGAATGTATGAATTATGATTATAGAAGTAAAGGCATGCCTACAATAAATTTGTATCTGAAAACTATGGGATATAGTGACCACAGTAGGTTATGTTACAAACTAGTACAATGTTTGTCTGAATATATTGTTGTGATATTAGATATTGTAAAATTTGTGTATAAAGAAATTGAAGTATAAAGATTTAATAAGTATTTATATATAATTAATTTAAGTTTTTGTTTTATTTGTAATTAAATTCACCTTTTGCCAGAATTATTTTTTATTAGCAGAACCTTAAAAACCTCAGATAATAAATAATCAGATAAGAAAAATTTAAAGAGATAAATTAAAAGATAAAAATTAAAATTTCTATATAATAATATATATGTGCGATTTTAAGTTGAGTGAAGTTAAAGTAAGGAATTAAAGATATGCGTGGAGAAAGAAACAACTATAATAAATACTTTTGTTTACAGAGAAACCCAATTGAGTCTTTGTTCAGAGAAAAAAACATTACCTACATCTACTGATTATCCAGATAGATAAAATCATATTATATATATTTTAAGTTTATGTTTGATGTCAACATATTATTAAGTGTTAATAAATCTTAATGTATGTTTAGGAATACTCAGATGATGCTGTCTTCTTTAGTACACCATACCGGATACAATGAACAACTTTACAAACAGTGGTTGCTTGGACGTAATCCTGAGCTTCCATCTCGCTCTGCAATGCCTTCTATTTCAAGGCTCCAGGAACATATCGAATGGGCATGGAGGGAAGGTTTTGATGTGCAAGGTGCTGACCAACTGGGCGGAAAACTCGTCAATACAAGGAAATGGATCGGTGCCACCGAAGTTGTCACTGTCCTGTCATCCCTTAGAATTAGGTAATACATTTACTGTTTTAAGAAATTGTTTAAATCTGTGTCTGCATACACTCTAGAGTTAAGTTTTAAATTGTCTCTCGGAGATGTACTTGTTAAAGCAATATCCAACTTTGACGCATCACTTGTAAATTGTTTTGATTCCTAATGATGTTTTCTAGAATCAGTGATTTTGCCGATGAGTTTAAAACTGACCAAATATGGAACTGAACTGACGTTATGCACTTTAACTGACATATATTTGTTGATATTATAGCAGCTTTAACATTTATTCTGGATTAATAAGTCAGTAGGATTATTTGATGAATTTGAAACATTGTATCTGCTTCATTAAACTTATCTGTTCTGTCCACCTATCTAAATTGAAGCTTAATTTATTTTACTTTTTTCGTTTTTGTCATGAATCTGCTGTGAATAGGGCCGATATCTGAAATATATCCCATTATAAACAGAATCAAGATGACTTAAATCAGGGACATATTTGTTTAACCGTTACATCCTTTACTATCACAATTCCTTTCTGATTCAAAGTCTCCCTGACCGGGTTCCTCCATTTGTCTCTGTTCACTGCAGCTGTCTTCTAGTTCGGTTATTCTAAAATGTACATAATATCATATAATTATTCTCTGTCTCAACCAACCGTTATCCATTTATGAATCTCCTTAGATATCCTTCTTTAATTACTTTCATGTTACTTCCCCAATGATCCCACGCTTTGCGATTTCCTGATGGTTGCCATTGTGACTGATACGTTATAGAGGTATTATATGGGTGAAGGTTATTTTCTGAATTTTTTCTTGGTTGCAAGTGATAAATTTGTTGTACAAGTTTTCCTTTTTTTTTAAGGGGAACATTCACCACCTAAAATAGGTAATTGCTTGCATAAATCACAATTTTATAAATAATCAGTGCCTCTTAGCCCAGTATTTGGGTTAATGTTTCAGGATCTCCGTCACATTTGATACAGAGGGGTCAAAGATCTTCTTTTTTTAGGGTTTCCAAACAGACTTCAAAGAAAACTATCAGTGGAAGGGAAGGAAATTTGCATGTGTTTGCTTGAAGTAAATTAATTATGTACAGGCCTGGTTTGCCCTAGAAGATAAAATATTCTAAATAATCCAGGTATACTTGATGGTTAATTGGCAATGAATAGTTATATGAGCCTACATATTCCTAATATTGAGCCTAAATATTGTTTTGGAATTGCTGACAGAAGACAGAATAAATGAGTTCAAAATTTTTGGAATAAATAAAAATAAAACATTGATTTGAGGATAACCACAACTTGTCACTTTTTCTTAATGGTTCAAAGTTACCTTGGTTAGAAAAAATTGACATCAAATAAACCAAAATCGCTCAAATTGAAATAATAATAATAATAGCAATCTCCGGGACAAACAAATAAAATAGTCAATCTGACGATGAAAAGTTTATTTTTACATTCAATTTTCTTTGTAGTAATTACAATAGTTGTCATATCATTATTAATAAAACATGCTACTTTCATTATTTATAATAACCTACTGAAATATACCTATTTATTTTTCGAAATTAAATAAATTCATTCGTTCAGAGCTACGGTTAAAATTGAAAATATGGCACTTAGCTGGGTGCACCCCGTAGATCGAGTCTCAACTTTTTTTGTTCCCTCTAGGCCTTTTCCTCGCCAAATCATCTTCAGTATTTTTTTGTCCACCAAGTCCCCTTTTCAGGCAATGTTTCAACACGACAGTTTGAAACGAGGAAAAAAAAAGTGTCTAAATCCATGAAGGCCGTTTTCTATCGCCTCCCCGACCCTTTATCTCGTGCTTGCTGTTTATCATCATTTTTTTCCTTGCTCTTATTAGAACATTCTATTTACAGATTTAATTTTTCTTTCCTTTTCTGTTAATTACAAATTTTATAATGTTTTCTCATTAATTTACACAAATTATCACAATAGAATCAGTATTAAAATCAAACTGGATCAATAAATTAGTCAATTCTAATAATTAATACAGTACATTTCCAAATAACAAACCATAGTTTCCTTTTTTTCCTCTCCAAAATCACTGATCCAGTTACACCATAACTGTGTGTAAGGGCATTATAGGATGATTAAGTCCCTGAAGTAGATCTGTTCAAAATGGAAAGTAACCATTCTAATCCTGAATTAAGAAACTATTCAGAAGTTAGTGTAGCTAGGGACTCGACTATAGCACCACTAGTCTTATAGTGATCAGAAGGCTAAGAGAAATCGGAAGAAGCCAAAGAATACCTTGCAGTTGTTAACTCATCAGAGATTATAGAATTGCCATTTACTTGGCATAGATTTACCCAGAAATACAGATTAGACTGTTGCGTATCCAATTGATTTAACGTAATGTTGAAGAACAATTCAAAGTTAACAGTTAGCACCATGATTCCCTGACAACTGCCTGAGAAGAGATTAATTTCTTCATTGTCTGTCCTATCTGATATTTTGTAAGGTGACTAAAGCACATCGTGTGTCACTTAAACTCTTTTACTGCAGGGGAGACCTTTCAGAGTACTATTAATTCTCATTTATGACCTTAGCCTTAGCTTGTATGACCCTTTTTTGAATCTCGAATTTTATGAAGATTTGTGTGTGCTCCACCTAAATTTCCCCACTTTGCCTTTTTTTTTTTTTTCTTATTGCCAAACATTACTGGAAAATATGTTTTTCTTACTACATATCTGTTTCTCTGGAATTCAGAACTGTACATTCTCCTGTTTTCCCTACTTATAACAGCGACAACAGTACCCCATGAATCAAGAACCATTACAGAAGAATATTTGACATTTTCTTCTCGTGACCTTCCAAGAACCATCAGTATTACCTCACTTCTCAATCAAAATTAGATCTCAACTTACTCATAGGCTGTGGGCAATCTGAAAACGTCAAACTACAACACTGCCACTAGATTATTGTAGTTTAAAAGGATTCTGCTTTGAAATGAAGTACAATTATCATCACAGCTAGATGTTTAGAAATTAAGTTAGTGGTGTTATGTTGGCAGGTGTCAATTAGTGGATTTCCATCGGCCGACCAGTCCTAATGGTTCCCACCCCGAGCTGTTCAAGTGGGTCCTAGACTACTTCCAAGCTTATGATGATTTCAAACCACCGCTTTATCTTCAACATCAAGGTAACCTGAACTGTTTGCATTGTAAATTGGCAAAATCGTGTAAATCCTATTATCATGTATATACTATCAGTCATTTTTACTATTGACATTTACATTTTTATATTTAGGAATGTTTATATATTATTGTAGTTTATACGGGGGAGCATATGTAGAGAGATATAGGTTTGAGAACGGGGCACTATGCCCCCCCCCCCAGGTCCTGGAACCCATAGGTCCTCTCTTAGATTTGGGCTAAAATGGGCAAATTATAGTCGGAGAGCACTTTGTACAGGCAGACCATTCTGTTCATACAGAAGACCTAATGAATTAATCTGTATTAACCCTCCCTGTTGTGTTTCCTAACTATTTAAGTTTAATTTATTAACTGATAACTACCCAATATTAGATAGTGTAGCACTTCCTCACAGGTATATTACGTAGTTAGTCTGACTACCTTGCTGTCCCTGTCCTTAATGTGGTGAGAAATCTGAAGCCTGTGTCCACCATTTAGAGGTGAGGCCTAGAGCTTATTACATTGCTGACTATGGGGCTGTGGTAGGCTTAACAAAGATAAGAATATCGCCATCGTCTGGCGAAATAATCCTAGACTTTAACAGATTAGAAGATTCTACCTCTAGAGATTGACAAAAATTGCATATTTCCATTATCTAATCTTAATTTTGTGTTTGTAACTTTAACTCAACCAACATTTTTTTTTTAGAGGCATGAAATTTTGCTTGGTAGTTCCATTTGATACCTCAGTGATGCAACCCCTTAAAAAGTTATGAGGGGTCGATAATTAATTAATTATTTGGTGGTGAAAAAAACAACTTTTTTTCCTCTCATTTAGAGTAGGGTATCAAATAGAAGTATCAAACTCAACATTCTAATTATATAATTAATTATATGTATCATGTGTTGGGGCTCAACAAAATCATTAAAACATTAAGTGTTCACAATTTTTATGCCTTAAAGATGCTAAAAATAAAAACAACCCCATGAAAAATAATGGTAATTATGTAATTAATTACTTGGTAATTAAAAAATAATAGAACAATGGGATTAATTAGGTATACAATTAAATATATTGATGAACTGATTAATAATATATAAAATGTGCTGGGCATTTAGTGGACTCCAATAAATTAAAGTGATTACAGATGTAATTAAACCCTTAAATGGGTGATGTGTCACTCTTGACATAGGTTTTTTAATCATATTTTCTATGCTTATTTCATTTAAAACAAAATAGTTTCTTTGTTTAATTAGGGCACAGCCGAACAATAATTGGCGTTGAAGAAGTTCGCGGTGGTGGGGAGAACCTCATTATCTTGGATCCAAGCCATTCACAAGCTCAGATGACTGGTCTTCGACTCACCTCCACAGCTCAGGGTGTGCTCGGCCTCCTGCGGAAGCCACTGTCTGCTATGAAAGCGAAGCAGTACCAAGTGGTTGCTGTGGCTGGGATTATGGACTCGGAGGTTGAATACCAGGTAGTTATAGCTTTATTTTTAGTATTAAAGCATTTCAATCAAAAGTACAAAATATTTGTTCAACATTCAGCAACACATTCATATAAAATACAGTGAAATTCACTTATAACGATCTACAAGGGACCTAGGAAATCAGATTCTAATACGCTAAATGTGCCTCTCACGAAAGCGGGTAATCCAAGAAGAGGAATATGGAAAATCTGACTTATTAAAAAGCTTACCTAATTCAATAGCTTTTTCTCAATCAGGCCATTCATCGGAATGTTTTTAGGATGCTGAATGGTGAACTGAAAACTTAGGGGTTCCACGGTTTGTTGCTGGGGGTTTGGGTGTTTTATCAACCAGGTAGAAAGAGTTAAATATCTTCAGAGGAGAGGGATGGGCGTAGTTAGTTTTACAATTCGGAGTTAGTAAGAAGCCAGATAGAGCGTGGAAGTGCGAAGCTAAGATTAAAGAGACCTCGCATCCACCAATAATCAAGACTGTATCCATGTTATTATATATCATTGTTTGTATTGTATAATTATTATTTAAATGATATTTGAAGTGTACAAAATTATGCAATAGAACCAATAATACCCTTAGCTCATATTAAATGAAGCGTTAATAAAATAAACTATTATTCATCATAAACTTCATATAAAATCCTTTTACTCCTTATAAGTAAGCAGGTCAAATTAAAAGCAATGATAAAGGATTCTTGTAATACATATATATTATTACGATATTTATTATATCTTTTATATAATTTATTTATATTTACTTTATACTTGCTTTATCTTTAAGGTTCTGTTAATAAAAATAGGAAACTTCTGGCAAAAGGAATAATTGTTTATTTACACAAATTCATTAAAATTAATATTCAAATAAGTACGTACATAATAAAATATAATTATTAAAACTAACTTTAAAATTACCTTAATTATTACGTAACGTGATACTGGCCAGTGTTTCTTTGTGATATTCTTCATGTGGTTCGGATTGTCTTTTTAAGCGTCCTTGGTTCGTCTGGTGCATAGCGTGGTCCGGATCCTCTTCTTTCTTGAGCGTCCTTGTTGCTTAGCTGCAGCGCGTGGTTCCATACGTCTTCCTTTGTTGTTGCACCGGGTGAAAGTGCGTGGGAGCCGGCCTCATGCTTGAGCTTCTCAGTCGGGACGTCCGTACAAGAATCCCGCTTCTTGGTAGGTCTCGTTTCCTCGGTCTCCGATGAAAGAGTTACCTCATGGCCGGATCGGGGATGAATGAGAGTGAGCCCGTGGCGATCCCAGTTTTTATACCTTTCCGCTGCCTTATTGATATTTTAACCGGTTGTACAATGCCAGTTGTTTCGGATATTTATACTTTGCTTGATTTGAAGTTTATAAAATAAAATATTTATATTATACATATTAATGGTAGAGACAATGCAACGAATAGTGTTTAAACATTCATGAATCGTGATCCACCGTTCATTTATGCCCGCTAATTTTGAGTTTATATTAAAAACACTATCAAAAATCATAACATTAAAATATCATAACAATATTTTAAAGTGTATGATATAGGAAACCAACCAAAGACATTTCTTGGAACTGGTATACCTGGCATATTGCTTTGTCGTAAGATATTTCCACTAGTTAAGAAACATAACATATTAACGGCCAGCACCAAAGTGTTCCTTTACTTTCTACATCCTTTATTTTTTTGTTATATATTTACTAAAATACATGAAGATTATTTCATTATTGTTTATTATTTATCTAACAAAACTTACTCAGTAAATAAAATCATTAATACCTATAACAAAACTAAAAACAACCTAGATCTTTGAACCATCCAATTTAGTTACATTTCCATCATTACATTCCCAGTGTAATTTGAATAGTCATAAAATCATTTTTAGCTCTATTTAATTGTAATACAGTTGAGCACCGATTTATCAGGTGTGGATTTAACAACAGTCAATAATCTTGTATATACACATTATTTTGTGTGTATCTTAAGTTAAAAGTTATGTTTAAGGATGATTAAAATAAAAATTGTGGTTAATTTCTTTGCAGCCAATTATCCCTGGGTTTCAATTAAATGGGTAACCTTCCCCCTAGTTATCCCGAATAATTGGCGCACTCTACTGTATTTTTATACTTGTTAACTAATATTATATTTTTTATATTTAAGTAATTAACAATTAATGAATTTTTTTTTTTTTTTAGAATAGTAAGGTATTGCGGTCAGTGAGGGTCCCTCCTGATAGACCTTAACCTATGAAGAAATCCTAACCCTGGATTCTTGCTTATACTGCCACTACACTAGTCAATAGCATTGGGAAGTTGCACTTCAAGTACAGTCGTATCAAATCTAGTCATCAATGAGTCATTTTCGTCCTAATTTTTAAGTAGATTAATTAGTCTTAGTTGCATTTTGTTCATATTTGTTTTATTTAGGGGCTAAGGTTGTTTTACTATAAGTACACGGAAGGATGACAAACATGAAACATGAATGCAGTAATGCTTGCATTTATGGTATCTGCAGATCTCGAGATTTGTTCAACTTTGAAATTAATTTTGCCTGTGATTCATAAGCTGTTCATTCATTAATTTATTCGTGCAAATTTTGTCATAGACCTATTACATGAGTAAATTAATTATATTTATATTGTATTATATAGGCTTAAGAAAAACTAATGATTAATGCACAATAATTGTTTCAAAGTTATGGTATAAGTATTTTTGTTTTTTACTGAAGCAGTAATTTGCATAGATCTGTAGATATTTTTTATCGTGTATGCTGAGTTTGTCACTATAGAAAATATTTTATGACCATAACCTATATAAATTGCACCCTAACAGAAAAGTAATTATTTGTAACATCAAAAAAAAAAATAATGAAAACTTTTTATAGGATATAGTATAAACAAGAAGCTATCATTTAATATTAACCAAAACTTTAGAAATAAAAGGAAGGCTCCTTAAAGCAAACAAACTGTTTTTTGGGTTTTTTTTTTTAATACTCAAAAGATTTATGATTTGCTTGTTTTGGATTGGTGATAGCAATTAATTTTGGTGAATCGGAAGTAGGTGGCACCGGTTCAATGGAATTTTAATTTTATTCATAGTAAGGTTTTGATTTTTTTCCAATTTATACTTTATTGTAAAATAACCATCCAATTACTTAGGAGTAATTAGGTTTTAGTGGTTGATCACAAAAAGGCCCTCGACATGACGTGGGCCTATGATCTCATGCAATCTTATTACTATTATTAAATTTTGAATTTAACATCTCATCCCCAAGATATGCCTAGACTTTTTTTTCACGATAAATGTTAGTGAAATCCCTCATGAACACAGATGTATTAGTTTTTTAGAGCAATAACAGTTTTTTTTTTGTACTTGTTCGTTATAATAGCTGCATGTTGTGGTCTGTAAGGTTTATAACCACTATCATTGATAACTGTTAATTATTGATTACTATGTTTGCTTATTGTACTCATTTTTTTATTTCTTAACTGAAAGAAGCTATGCTTTCAAAATTTTATGTAAAACGTTACTTAACTATGCCTGTGATTTGGACACAAAGGTAAAAAGTAAACTGATGAACAATTGAGTTACTAAAATGAACGATTAAATTTACGGCGATGTATACTGTAAACAACATAATTAATAACATCCTGGTTAATGTTGCCATTATAACAAACAAGTACTGTTTTTTGTGTTGTTAGAATGAACCGTGTTGGTGTTTGTCGACTTTATATTTTGCAACTTCTCTTATACTATATCAATAAGTATACCTAAGCATGTATATAAGCATCTAATATTGATATAGCAGCTTAATTGGCTTATAATGGCACCTTATAGCTTCATTTAACCTTCAATATAGATTTATGGTGTTTTATATATTTTTAAAAATTGAAAGAATAAATATATTGACTAGTTTTCACTTAGGCTTAGTTTGACTGACTAACATTAATTTTTATTTAATTACAACTGAATGTTTAATGCTATTTTATATAATTTCCACCCCGATAGCATTGATTGTTACCTTTATATGGTTTTTCGTATTTTTACAATGTAGTGTTATATTTCTTGATAGCTTAGTGATATATCTTTCATCTCATGAAAATCAAACTAAACTGATAAATTAAAGGAAATATCAGTATAATTAAAAAATATTTGAATAATTTTGTTGTCTGGTGTTTTTGTTTTATTTCATTTTTCTCAGATCATTAGGATGTTGATGTTTTTTCTATTTCGCAGTAGACAGATGTTTCATGTCTTTGTTTCAAGAAGTAATTTTAATGAATCATAATCTTCTGGGTCAGCCAAGTAATATAATAAGTCTATCCCACTATGTCATTTCTTTTGCAACTTTTTTCCTAAGTCTTTTTCATATCAAAAACATATATAATGTGGCAGGCATGGTTCAAATGATAAAGAAATAAGATTTTAATGAATACAATAACATTATTTATTACGGAAATATTTCAATAAATTATTGTGAATGTAAGTTGGATCGTTTCAGAGCGGATAATTAGTATAATTCATTTTTGGATCAATGTCATGTGACAGTCACTTAATTGTTCTTCAAATTGATTTATATAATCATTTAAATAATTATTAAATAACAAACATTATCTCCTCTCTCATATTTGACTAAATGTTTAAAAAATATATATAAATTTCTGCTAGATGCTATTAATTATTCATCATCATGCTCAATGTATTGTCTGATATTTATTTTATTATTATTCTTTTTAAAGTTTCTTTTAAAAATCTTAATCTCATTCCATGACACATTGTGTCTCCAAAACTAAAAGCATTCCTGTCTTTGTGGCCTTTATAATAAAATTTACGGAAGTGTTATGTGTAAGTAGGGTTAAAACACGTGTATTATTAGATGTTAATATTAAATTTATTTTTATGATTTTAAGAAGTTGACTACCCTTACTATGTCAATACTGTTCTTTGATAATTCAGTTTATAATATTTATTTTTTTTAATTTAAAGTTTAAAATTGTGATATCTGTCCATATTTCCCTGATTTTATTATTATTATTAATGTGATCGTCAAAGGATTTGAAATTTCATTTTTCTTTCATATTTCAGAAAGATATCTATAGCAATGAAGTATTGATAATATTGCTGTTGTTTTTTTCGATGTAGCCTGGAAAATATTATCATCAGCTTTTAGCTTTGTGTAAGTAAGATTGGTTTCATTATTGATGATGCCATTCGGTAAATCTTGATTTATTCTCTATTTTTAAAAATATAAATATTTTTAGTGTTCACATTTACATAAGTTGATAAATTTAATATTACAGATTGTTGTGCCTATAATGTATATGTAGTTATTGTACAATTTTAAAATTTTAATTGTTGTTTTGAATTTGTGTACTGCTATTGATGTTTTATAAAATTTTCGACTATAAACAAAAAGAGATAAACTCAAACAAGAGCTAGTTATTTATTTTTTGTTACATATTTAAGAATATTTTTTATTAAAAGTTAAATCATTTTGTGGGGAAGAAGGGAATTCAGTGTTTGCTTTAGCTTAAACGTTATGCCATGATTTTCTAGTTCCCGTTTCTAATATGTGTTATTAGTGATAAATACTTATTGTGACAAATTTTCATGTAAATAAAAGATTATATTAATCGTTTTGATTCAAAATATAAACAAATCTTTCACAGATTATAAACATGTGCACTGAAGTCATCCCTCAACTATGGTCATGCTCCCTATTATGTCAGAGAATATTGAATAAATACTCAAGTTTCAGTTGCTGAATTTTGAAACTGTAGCAAGTTTGAGGTAAATTTACTAATTGATATTCTGTATCGCCATTAATTAAGGCAGAATGTTAATGTAGATCACTCGCTTAATACAAAGAAACAGATTTTTTGTGTTGTCTTAATAATATATGTAATTATAATGTACAATAATATCGAAAGTAAAATTTTTTTATTTGTGTAATTAATTCAGTAATTTTCAAGAATGTAAAATTAGTTGTTACTGTGATGTGAATAAGGAATTAACGGGGCAATGAGGTACTATCATTTTAGTAACTATGAGGGTTTTACATTACCCTCTTCTATATTGTAACAAGAAAATAATACTTTGTTATTGGACTGGAACTTCATGGCACATTTCTCTGACTTTTATGCAGTCAATGTGCTCAATTTATACTTGTTGAATTTTGAAATCACATCATCACAATAAAATTGTATAATTAGTTATTTACAATTTTTTTTTATAGTCCCCTTGTTAACTATTAGAATTGTATATTATTAGAACACACTAAAATTATACTACCTGAGTCATATTTTGTCTACATTTATTTATTTATCTGATTACGACAATTTAAATCATATGCATCTATTTTCAGTTCCTAGTTAGCCATCGGGATATCATTCATTATTAATTAGGTGGATAAAAAAAAAGGCGAAATCTCATATTAATTAAACCTTTTGAGGCGAAGGGTGGTGGAAATGGAATGCCCCTATAACGGCAGAGATTGCACTTTGTTTTGTTTTACCAATTTAAAATAGAGTAATTGCTTCCCAAAAACCAAAATATTGGCGTAAATTAGCACTTTATACATTTTATCGATTTGAAACCATTACCCCCCCCCCCTTCCGTACCGTGGGATCCTAAAAGTACCCCACACAAATCTTTCTGTGACTTTTATCCTCAAACTATCTAGAACATTTAGAATTGGAAAGGGGACTGTTAGAGTGCATTCTCGAATTTAAATAGAATTTTTGTTGCTAATAAAGGTGACTGGTATTTGGAATGTGCCCTATTTTCAGAAATTAATTTTTCCAGAAATGAGCTCTCCAACACAATAACCACTCTTGAAAACTGTAAATCACAGTTTAAATTCTCATCTTTCTGGAGAAAGGTATCCTTTTTTTTTTTTTACACATGAGCAAAATAATAGTAATCAGATATTTTCTGAGAATCAAATTACTTTTTCATCATTGTCAACTCAGTTCACTTTGGTCTTTCCTACTGTTCAGCTGTTATAAAATGGAACTAGTAGTTTCTTCTCGTACAAGGAGAATTGTTCAAGAGGCCAGAGGTATCACTCATCAAAAATACGATGAACCTGAAGACAAACCCCTGGAGGTAATGGAGTACGATTCTGACATAGTCTCTATTGTGTCTGATGATGAAAACGTCCTGGAGATACAAGAACACGATGACAAAATCTCCATTGGTGATAAAGAAGAAAACAATTTTTATCTTTTTCAGTCCAAAGCTGCAACATTTTGGGGCAAAGATCCATTCGTATGAAAAAAATTATTTTAATTAAAAAAGTTTAAGAATTAGAAAAAAAATGTATTCCCAAATATTCATGAACAAAGGTGGAAAACAACATGTAATTTTAAAAAGCAATTATAGAGCTTTTCATCTGGTTAGTTGGCATTTTGAGGTTGGATTTGTTTCACCATCTAAAACTCTGAAATATTGCTTATCTTCAACTTCCTGTCTACTTCAGCATGGTCACAGTGGAGAAAAAATGTTGGGGCCCTGTAAGGACCCCACGGTACTCAGAGGGTTAAGAAACATACACATTAAAAAATACTTATACATATTTTAAAAGATGGAATTGATGGGAAGATCAAAAAAATGAGTTAAGAAACTTAATATAAATTACTAAATCAAAAATGGAATACTTTTTTAAAAAACTAACAAAACCTTGAAGTATGTATAATTATGCTAAGCTAAATAGACTTAGCTTGTGTACTCGTGCAGACGTAGAGCACCAGGTACTCTTAGGGGATCCCAGACAAAATCTATTTTATTTTCCTAGTAAGTAATGAGCAAAACAAATATCAATGTCACATTAAACACAACAATTTATATTCTTTAGTTCACTGTCATTGTATTTTCAAGGTAGATAAGATCCCATCCTATAACTTTTAGGAGTTCTTTGATTTTTTCAAAACCCGAAGCCCTTATTGTTAATAACTAATAGCCAAAGAAAAAATATACTGGCAGGGTCATCGAACCTTGAGACTCCCCCAAAATCAAGGCTCAACCAACTGAGCTACCCTGCACAAGTGGATGACCTCTATAAGAATTCTTATTGGCTAAACTCTGTAGAAGACTGTAAGCAATGTACCTCATGAGCACGGAGGCAGACAATGTGACCTAATTTAACTTCCCAAGAGATAGCTTGCCTAAGCCATTATATGAAAATATATATTATATAACTTATACAGTAAATTGACTGTACAAAAACCGTTACGTATCCACTCCTTTACTGTCTGTTCTGATATTTACGATTCCCCTGATCAAGTAGATATAATTTCGTGAGGAAGACATGAAAAATATACCCAAATCCATAAAACATGGGTGTCATTATTTAATTAATGCAACAAAAAAATATTTCCACAATTATCAGTTGAGTAGCGTTTTAAATATTTTCATAGATTATCAATATGATTAAGAATCTGATTTTTAAAACTATGATTACTAAACATGTCATTAACATTGTACTAGAAAGTTGTAAGTACAATCAGTATTTTTTGTAGAGGCATAATATTTTGGATGAGCATTCATGTTCTAACTTAGATCATATCTAGCTCAGAGAGTAACTTATTGTAATTAGATGAACATTTCTATCACACCATTTAGTCATATTTTGACAAGGCTCAACTTTGGACACACAGTTACATGAGCTATAATAAAAGCAATTGTCTATAAATGTTTTAATGATATGCAATTATAAACATAATCAGGAATTCAGAACAAATAATTCAAGGTTGGTTTAAGTTCTACAATATGTATTTACATTCATTTCATCTATGCATAGTAGATCAAGATCACATTGCATATATACAATAAATACATTAATTTGGTAAATGTTAAGGCTATAATTTTACACTAGAATATAATTATATGTTAAATCCCATTTTCCTCATGCATGCCTTATGTGCTTCAATAAGATTTTGACAGTTGGCTTCACCATTTTCAATTATGCTGCAACAATTTAATAAAATTGCATGAGTTTGAGAAATGTAAACAGATAGTGTGTATGTATTTTTAAAAGTGACTAACCAAGCATCTCTTTCTCTTTTTGTTTCCGGGCAGGCACAACAGGGTTTCAGCTTTTTTTCACCGCCCTTTTCTGCTGGGATCGTTTTAGGTTCGCTAACAGGTACCAATTCAAGCGCCATTTCGGTAAAATCAGTTCACCGTAGTGAATTGTTAACTTGGTTCAACAAAAGGTGTATAGTTCGAGAACGAACCGATCCTCTCGACCATTTGATCGACAAAGAGGTTGTTCATTATACATTTCGGGATCCTTCGTTAAATTTCGTAATAAGTAAATCAACTTACTAACTTGGTTGTCAATGGTTGCGCACACCTTTTGAACCTTCATTCTGGCACTTCTGCCGCTCAATCATTTACTAGAAGCAACTTATGCCCTACGCAGGCTTATTAACCATAGTAATAAGTGTTTCCCAACCCATTGGTTTGCCGAACTCGACACCACCACCAATGTAGGTTCTTTTTTGCCAAACTTTAGTCAGAATCAATCATAAAGTTGTTTGAGGCGTTTGTTTTACCACCAAGGTAAGGTATACTTGTTTCGGACATCTACACGAATAATTGCATCGTCACTTTTTTTTTTTTTTAATTTTAGCCGCCCTACCGCTATTAATATCGATAACAATACCAATCTTACTGTCGCAAGTTATCTGTTGTCAGGTTTCTGGAAATTTCTTGGTCTTCCTGATTATTATACCCCTGAGGACGTCATTGATTGGCCAAATACCACCTTCATAAAACCATTGGCGAGGATCTGATTGTGATAGGCAAAAAACTTCATAACTGTTAAAAAAAAATAAATATCTTTAAATTCTGTGGTGTTAAGGTCTTATTGCGGAGACAGGTCCACCATCAGATGGTTTCATTATGTACAAGAGTCCTTTTATGGCTTTATAAATCCATATCAATTCTGATGATTTTAGGCTCTTGCCTTACCAATCGCTGTTCATATTTCTCACATCTTTTAATCTTTAAGGCTGCAGTCCAATATGACTACCCCATATACTTGAAAGTCTGGGTTATAAGTGTCCTTATTAAAAAAAATTGGTATTGGGCATCTTCCATTTTATTGGTAAAGAGGACAAATACATTTTCTGTATATTAACTGAGAACCATTCCACTTCAAAACATGACTCTACAAGTCTGCAAATTGCAGGTGATCACTTACTTTATCCAGAAACGAGTTCATGATGATTAACATCCCAACACCTGCACAAATCTAGGTACTCATTATTGTCTATGACTTATGAAAAGAATTGCATTAGTTTATTTATTTTTTTGGTGAGCTACTCCACATCAAATTCTATTGAGATGTTTTCTAACATCTATCTTGGTTATGATTTGGTGGTCATATGACCCTGAGCAAAAAAACAAAAATAGTAAACTACCATTTACTAAGCTAATGTACCAGGTTTAACCCCTACCTTTTGGCTTGTCTTCTCCAGCGTCAGGGCATGTCTCAATACTTTTCCTATACTAGGCAAGCTCCAGGGAATAATATTTTTAAGTGAGCCTTGCCAATTACTTCAGTATACTGTGATAAGCCATCTTTATCTTTTACTTTAAATACTTTGAACTCATTAATTTTATAAATTAATAATAGCTAAATTACTACATTTTAGCCAAATGGAGAGTTTTGGTTGGGGCTTCTGCATTTAGAGGCTGGAAGGTTTTCTATTTAGCAACAGTATCATTTTATCAAGGCAACTGTTAAATAGTGTGATAGTGGAAAGCATTGTTTTCTGTAGCTGAGATTCCTGGATCTAGAGGGAAGAGACTAAATGCGGAAAGAGTTGGACTTTTGGAGATCAAAACTTTTTCTCTTATGTTAAAGGAGTAAAAAAGGACATTCTGCTCAAAATTTCTGAAGAAAGGTTTGAATGATATATATACTCAGAATGGAGGATATCTGAATACCAAAATCCATAAACAAATGGGAAGCAGAGGGAAGAAGAAAGAGAGAAAAATCTAAACTATCAAGTAGAAAAATCATATTGAAAAATATGGGTTGTGAGAGGCAGGTCTGCAAAGAGGTGAAGATAAGTGATTGAGAAAGGGAAATTCTATAAATGAAATTTTCTGCAAAAAATATATGTATCCATAAAATTTTCATTATTAATAATTAGCAGCCAAAGAAAAAAATTATGGCAAGATCGGGGCTCGAACCTGGGACCTCTCCAATATCTAGGTGGGGGGGGGGCTCTACCACCTGATGAATTATCACTCAAATGGACATTCTGAATATAAATAGTTCAGATGATAGTCGTCCTTTGATTCAAGTCCCGATTTTACCAATAATTATTAATAGTTATAAATAATAGTGGGACCAATACCACAAAAACAATTTCTCATAATTTTTTTTTATCGATCTTTATTAGTTAACAAGCTCCATAAACAAATTTACAAATATATATATATATATATATATATATATATATATATATATTATTTGATGAACAGTTAATAATAATAAAGTAAAACAATGAAATATTAATATTACTTTATTAGATTACTTTAATTTTCACAGGCTCAGGCATGAGATCTGTTTAGATATTTACCTTAGCTTGTTTGCTAGGCATATTAAAGGAACAACTTATAATACGTTTACTTTTATAAGTAATAAAATACACAATTGTGCACTATAATGTATAAGTGTACACAATTAAATATCCTTATCTAAGTGGCCAATTTTTGTAATATTGCACTTATTATATAGCAACCCTTTACAATGTATACTAATACATACTGTAATTGAAATTCTAAAATTAAATAGAGATATCTGATACTGGATTATTACGTTATTGTTGAGAGGATGGACAGACTGATTAATCATTGATCATTATCATATTTAGTTTTATTATAAAATGTTTATCTATCTATTAATTAACATACTATAAAGTCATCAATTTATTACTGAAATATACATGTAATCGACTGAGATGACATTCAAACCCTACCTTCAAACTTGTCATTGGATAAAATTCATTTATTTTTTAAAACTTTTCCCCCTCAAAAGTGAATAGGAGCCTCTCAATAGTAACAAGTTTAATATATATCAGTTTTTTTTTTGTGCGATGAAGCACATCAGAGGATTTGAATTAATTTTTATACATTAATTATATAATAGAATTATATGAATAACCTTTAGTACCAAGCGCAGGCGATTAGTCAAACATTAATGAATTGTTCTGTAAGGTAAGGATGTTAAATTATGTGTAACTATAGCAACAGTGTATTTCATGGAATGTAACAAAAATATTAAGTAATTGATTGCTAAAGAAGGCTAATAAGTGAAATGCCAGACGGATGAAGTGATTCTTTTTTTTTTTTGAAAAATTAACTTAAAATCATTATTTTCAAACGATAATAAACTATTGCAACAGTATAATGAAATGCAGAGAATTCATGTTTTCTTTTGTCGATGATTTAAATGCCTGAAAATTAATTGCTAAGTTACAAGACACTTATAAAAATAAAAGAGGAAATCTTTACACTTTAATAAAAAATCTCCATGTATTTTTTTGCTTTTTCAATTAACCAAGGCAATCGATGCTAAATATTTTTTCCTTAATTAATTATATAATGAAATAAATATATATTTTAGTTTTATTAATCAGTAACTTTTCTTCGTATTCTAGCACTTCTTCTTAAAGGGAGGATGCCTGCACAGACATAATAAAAATAAAAACAAGCAAAAGAAAGAAGATACTTACAAGTTGGCGTACAACTAAGGCGAGTTTTATAGCTCATGGTCTTCAAATTCAAGAAATTTTCTAATAAATATTATTTATTTCAGCAGTAAAAATAATCTATGTTTAAGCTCTGAGAGTAAACCTGTTAGAGACTGGTGCACGTCCCAGAAATCAAAGACAATGCTACATAAATCATAAATGACAAACCTATAAGAATAAAACTATTGCCCTCGCTATTGGGAACTTACCAATAAATAATAAGTGAAATAGTGAATTTCATCAGGGCCTTAAGAGAAAGTAATCAATCCAATTTGACTACTTGCTTATTAAGTTAAGATCTTCTTTTGAAGGAACAAACCGTAATTGAGCCAGACTTACAGGAAAGTAATAATAATAAACTCTAGCAAATGAATAGCAACACTTAAAGGAAAGTTTTGAAAGAGTTAGGGTGGTGGATTACTACCGATATCAAGGCAATACCTCTGGCAGGGGTAGCCGATTCAACCAGGAGCTCTAAAACCGAGTCATTTTCATAATTTCCACAGCACTATTAGGCACATAAAAAAGTAATCTGATTTTCAGATAATCCATCATGATTCTAAATTTTTAAAGCTTTTTAAGGGATGAGAAAAAATAATATTCACAATCAAACTATAATCAGTTAAGGACAGAATATAGAAATATTGGTTGCAAGGAGACAATTTTTTTTTCTTTAAATAGCACTAAATGTAAATTTTAGTTCCATACATTTTGTAAAATTGGAACTTCCAGGATATATTCAAACTATTATACTAAAAAGTCATATTGCATAATGTTTGTTTAAGGGGGTCCACCATTCTGGCCAGTCCTACCTAACTTTTTTGATAATAAATATAGAATCAATGTTGGGAGGATACAATAAGCCTACATTACCCTTATGATCAATTGATTGTATTTAACATTGAGATCTTGCTTATTAGATAATTATATTTTTCCATGAATTTGTATATATAGAAATCGTGTTAATCACTAAATATTAGCAGCAATCCTTAATCATAGCCAATTATTCCATGTAGAAAATCGGCCACCTTCTGTAGTGGAGACTTTGAAGATGACCATAATTAATTCAAACTTACTTTTTTAACTTGAATAAACCTATAAAACCTACAATGCATATTATTATAAAATATTATACCAGTTCGTGATGTTATTTCAGAAGCCTCACAATCGGATGTTTTTACTGATGAAATTCTAAAAAACATGATAAAATAAATTATTTTCTTTTAAATTTATTTAATACAATAAAACATTTTTTCAAATTAGTTATTGATAAAATTGAACTACGTACATTTGATCTGATACTTTGAATTCTCCTCTATTTTCAGTCTTCTTTGCTATAATAAAAGTTAAACATTAAGATAATTGTATTAAAAATGTCTAGAATTATTTAAAATGTTAATGCCTTGAAATAAAACACCTTGTATTATATAAAATAAATTATAAAAAGTTCAAATGCAAAACAAGTGAATGTAAAAGGAGGAAGTAACAGCTGAGAGGAAGGATGGGACGGCAGTTGTTTCTACTTACTTTAGTGGAGCATTTTTTGAGAGAGGCTATAAAGAAGAGGTCAGTTTGGAGTTGTTAAAAGAAGAGAGGTGTTGATGATAATTTGTACGTTTGGGAATGGTGAAACATGTTAGACAGGAGGGCCCTTACACGTTATCTAACCTCATCTTTCTTCGTATCACCTCATAGCAGTGCATACCATCATATGTGCAGTCTACAAGAGGCCATTGGGCAATATTGTATTTGGAGCATCAGGATCAAAAAACTCAATACTTGGATGAAGCAAGGCAAGCATTCGTCGAATAAATTTGTAATAAACTCCAAAACTGTATACGATTAATTTTTTATTTTTACTTCTTTCGTGTAAATGTTTGGTTATCAATACCCCCTGATATTTAATAACTTATAAGTTAAATTTACATTTTTATTTATTAATAAATTAAAGATATACATCAATGTAGTAATAATATTTTCATCATCAATCAAATTTATTTATTAGAATTAAGTTACTTTTAAGGAAGTGAGTTCTCTGTTGAAGTAATGTGTTTAGAAATAGTGTTTTCGACCTCACAATTTAAAACAAAGAGTTAATTCCTGGAAAAGCCAGGGGGGGGGGAGGTGTTGGTCAAAGCAGGTACCAGCTTCTTTGAGCCTAAACAAGGCAATAACGTGTTGGACTTTTAGAATAATGGTTACTAGATCTTCACAGAGGACAGACAGGGAGGGGTGCTTGAAAGAGACCACATACACACCAGCGTTAGACCAGAGAGTAGGAAACATGGAGACCACCACATGGTAAGACACTTTATGTTCTCACAGCCTTATCGATTTCACATTTTGTATATTGTTAAACTATAGATGTATTTATTTTGTATATGTTTTCTCTCACTTGTATTTATTCTATCTTATATTTTTGTTAATTCAATTGTAACACAAGAAGATAGATACTTAATTTAACGAAACAGTGGATTTAATTTACTCAAATCCGAGAAATTGAGGGACATTTATGTAGGAGCATCACTTTAACCAACGTAGCAGTACTGATCAATGATTAATCCTGGTTCTCTTCTTCGTTTTAATCGTTTAACACAGCTCCGACATAAATGCATCCTAAGATGCACATGAAAAGTATATGAGAATAACTGAAACATTAAAAATTAAAAAAATAAATAAATATTGAAAATTTACTTTTTGTTGTCTTTGGTCTTTCTTCTTCTTCTGAAATTAATCCTTCATCAATTTGAATGGAATCATTAGAAGTTCTAAAACATTCAACGAGTATTACAATTTAATATAAAAACACCAAAAGGGTACTTATGCAAAAACAACATGGGCACCACTCAAGCAGAAAGTCTGAAAGTTTGACAATGACTACACAATGGAAAGTTTCTTCTTGTGTAGTAACTAGTTTTTAGATAACATAAATTTACTAATAAATAGAGAATGAGATGAAACTAAGTGAACAAGTACAGCTGTGTGGACCAGTTTTAAATAGAATTTGGTTGACAAAAAATAAAATGACTTATGCTTAAGCGAACATTTCCATAGAAGTTAGAGAGAAGCACAGTTTTCAGACTTCATGAAAAGATTAATAAATAACATGCTTTAGTTATTAAACTAAAAGACTAGTGACAATATAGAGTTACAATATTCACAGATGAACAAACTTATGAAAAATAAAAGAATTAAGTTACAACAGGAGATAACATAATGCTAGATTGATCTATAGCAATTTAAAAAACCCAAAACAAATATGAACGACAGTTAGAGGCAATCTACGGTTCTTGCTAGTTAGGGATCATACATACAAAGATTCCCAAGATGTATCTTCAGTATGCAATGTTTTCATATCTAAATTCATCAGCTGTAAGAAGCTTAGATTCTGACAAAACAGGGAATGTCGGGTTAGATGTGTCCCCAAGGGGGGAGGACGACGCCCGCCGTGGGCTAGGGTCACTACAACCCTAGTCGCTGTCCGGCGAGCACCAAGAAAGAGATAAGGCCTGTGGACCTGTAGTGTTTGACCTTTGCTGGCGGCCTAGTCGGCGGGCAGCTTTATTCGTGTTGATCTGACTCCATAAGATCTTAGAAGGTGTGCCTCAACAAAGCATTATGTTCAGGAGAAAAGGAACAGGGGAGGTATTATAGGTAGTTTATGTGGCCTTGGAATGACCACGAATTCACACTCGGTATCTAAGGGTAGGCGAAAACAGTCCAGATCCCGAAGGTGAGTGTGAACCGGAGAGAGGCAGACTGGAACGCTGTGGGAGACTCTACTAGGTAAAGTTTGTAGGGCCACGGCAACCGTCGTCCGCGAGGGAGAGGTCTCTCCCAAGGAGGTGCTAGTTTTAGCGAGACAGAGGCAGAGAATCCCACTAGGAAGGTGTGGGGCCTGACAATGCCGGACTAAGGCATAGTGAGGTTAGGAAAGAGAGATGCAGAGGTAGTTGAATAAGAGAGCCATGGTTCGAGTAGAGCAGCAAGCGCCAGGGCAGAGAGAGAGAGAGAGAGAGAGAGAGAGAGCAGTGTTCTGTAGGTGCCTGTTCTAAAAGTCTAGCGAATGCTTTTTTTTCTTTTTCTTTTTTTTAAACCCCTTTAATTAATTATAAAATTTTTAACAATTTACAAAGTTCTCCTCAAGGGAGGTTCGGAAGTACGCAGCAGTCATGATTGGATGCGCAAGGTCAAAGATATTACCACCATAGCGAATGCCCCAAAACGGGCTGCTTATATAGGCAGGCCAGGAGTGGTGGAGGGTTCCCCCACATGCAGCTATTTTGTACACTAGTTTCCCCCTCTCTTAACTGAAGCTTTAAGGTCTTTATTAAAATATGGAAACATAGATAGATATATCAGGGCCGAGAAGAGGGGAACTTCTAATTATTCGTAATAAAGAAGTTGACACAACACAGTAGTTGATACATGGATCAGTAGCTTCGCCATTTCTTAAAAATAATTTATAGAATTTCTAAATTGAAGATACATACAAGATAGGAGACTTAGCTTAAACTTTGTTCATTTTTCCAGACTTTAAAAATAAAGCATGGAGTACACCTAAATTGGTGATTTTGCCAACATTAAGTGCCTCCTACACAATGTTGAGTTAGTGTAATATATCTAGGGGTATTTTATCAGTGCATTAACAACAGAAGTCGGTACAAACAAAAAATAATAAAGGAAATTATGTCTCTTTTTAAAGTTTCTGCTCTTCTCACCTTTTACTAGTAGATACTTGGTTTTTCCTACATTTATTCCGAGTGTTCATTGCTCATTCCCATCTTTAAATTAGTTATTGCATTTAAAAGCTTATACGTTAACTTAAAAATATATAAATTTAGAATTTAAAACGTACCCATTTGATATCGAGCGTTTGGAAGCACATTTTCTTTTTCTTGGAAATACATTTACAAATAATGATGGGGCTACAGGATTAGAGGAAGAACTAGGATTGCTTCCAGGTGACATGAGGTTGATTGTTAAAAGACTATTTCTTCCATTTTCTGTAAAGGCCCTTCCTTCCTCGACATTATTTTTGAGTTCATCAATCTGAATTTCAAAACAAAAAAATCATACATTATGTCTATTTTAAATAATAAAGTATCTACTGTATTCATTAGGACTATCACATCAATGTCACGACGCAAAATTCGCCAAGCTGTGGTCTGCGAAAGACCGAGTTCTTGTGAGAGACGCGAAATTGACTGCCTAGGATTCTCCTGGACACTCTCACGGACAGCGGCGATGTTTTCGGCAGATCTTGCGTTTCGTCGACGTACGGGTGTTGGTTGATTATTTATTGAACCAGTGGACTCAAATTTATCCACCACACTGCGAATAGTCCTCTCGGTGGGACGGTTATGGCGACCGTAAAATGGGCGAAGTGCGCGGAAAGTTGCCCGAACAGAACACCCATATTGATAAAACAATTTTATCATTTGCTCGTGTTGTTGAACGCTATATCTGAACATGGTGATTTGGCAAAACAGACTAAATAAATGACAGCCAATTTGACAGATGCAGCTTCAACAACATGGCCGCTATCAACTGTCAAAGTTCGGAAGTTCCTATTGGAAGACGCTTTATATATTATATATGAATATGTTTGTTTTGCTGTTTTATCTTAAATTAATGTTTAAACTATATAGGTGAATCTTATTTTCGTTTTCTTCACCTCTTCACAACATCAATCGCCTGAATATTGATTATTATACATCAAGGACAAAAGTAAAATAAATTACAAACCTTGGAGAAAATCTAACAAAGACAACTAAACGATCTCTTAAATGTTACACCAAAAGTACTAGTAAATTTGTAATTATTAATTCAAACAAGAATATAACAAATAAGATCACTAGAAAAGGTAACCTTTCACTTCTCTATTCCCTCCTATTCTACTTTGACTCATACCCTTAATGTACAGTTGAGATTGATAACAAACTTGCTTTTTTACTTTAATTAATAATACAAGCAGACATAATGATGTAAAATATAAAGGGAACTTCAAGCTGGACTTCATTACTTAAAAGCTGTTATGTTAACTCTGACAGCTTATATTCCGAATGGCCAATAGCTCAAATTGAGTTTGACTTGGAATGCTAAAGGGGTCATATAAAAACATGAATTTTAATAAAAAAAGTAATTTTTTAAGACACAAAACTGAGCAAATTAAAAGTTAATCATAACAATCTGTACCTCGATTTCCTGTTCTTCTGCAATAGTTGAAAGTTGAATTTCATCATCAACTAAAAATAAATAAATAATTAACTTGCATTAATGGTACAGCATTATACTGATAAATATAACCAAAAGTAATATTTTTTGGATTTTTGAACAATGGACACCTTTAAGGACTTTTGGAACTTCAAGCGTTTCAAGTACTGTGGTTCGTTTCTTATTTCAACACTGACCGCATTATGCGGGTGTTGGCTTACTACAAGTTGCCATCCTACTTGAGCACCCATGGCACTTATAGATAGTCCAACTAAAAGTAATATTGAAATATCTTTTAATGTCTGAAGGGCAATCTCAATATTAATATGAGCTTGAATGGAAGAAAGGGAATCTCGTTTTTGTTTGGATTTTATTCCCTTAAGCACTATTGTTCCTTTGCCATGAGAATGCATTTGAGTAGTGGTGCACAATATCTTACCCCCACCCGCCTTGCTAACACGTCCTGCACCGATGTCACAGATCTTTCGACTCGTGACTTCTCAAGGGCTTCAGGGGCCAAGTTAGATTGGCAGTGGGAGATGTTTCTACAGCATTCTCTTAGGGAACGAACTGTAGTTCATATCAACAGATTTGAGTGCCGGTATGACTTTGTGCTTACATGTTTCATTATTTTCCTGAAATGCGCACAAAAAAATAAGAGCCGGGTCCTGTTTTAATAGTTTCCAAGTAGACGATGGTCCAGCGAACGGTTGTTAAAGAAGCAACAGCTTCTTGCTGCTCCGCAGTGAGATGATTGTACCTTCATGAAAATGGAAACTCAAGCTCTTCAACAGCATCCAGAACTTTATGTGATTGCTCTGCTGTGAAGACAGTCACTCATGCCACTTTGATGTCTTACAATTTCAGATCAAGTTTCAGATTTACGCTGTAAAATAATTTACCATCTTGGCTTAATGGTCCCTTGTCTTACACAACTTATTCTTCCAATGATTGCAGAAGGCAATAATATCTGCGATGCTTCATCCTTAAGATTCGTCACCATCCAGACAAGACACTTGATGGCTCTACAACTATTTATTTGTACAATTAGCTATAGAGCTCTATACTTACTTTTTGAATTTATATGATGAGGTATATTCAGATGTTTGACTGCACCCTCATTTAATTTATTAATTTCAAGGTTTTCTTTAAATATAATATAGTATTTTACATTTTATTATTTTTATGTTTTTTTCCCTTTAGTCTATGAATTGATTACTGGAATCTTTTTAAATTATTTCCTAATTCAGGTTTACACTTTATGTTACTTTTTTATTTTTTTTGCCATGTAGAATTTTGTTCATTAATTTCTTTTTTGTTGGGCAGTTTTGAGTTTTTTTTATTTGGACTTAATAAAAAAAAATAGATAAATATAAATAGTCATGGTATAAATTTTGTTGTCTGTCAAAAAGAAATTTTTATTTCTTATTGTAAGGGAGTATGTTTTATCAAAGGGATTAAGCCCTTCTTGGTTAGATAGACATACTTCAGCGTTACAATATTTGTAGCAAGCCCAGCATTTACAAATTATAGATCACTATCACACAGTGGACTAGCAGGCAATATGGATTAGCTACCTATTAATTTATCTTAATCACAATGATATCGTGATGATTATATATTATTTACCTTGGACATTTGAAGCACTACAGAAGTCACTAGAATTCAATCTTCTTAAGTTAATTTTAGGTTTATGAACGGCAAAACAACTCACCATCGGGCCGATCTTGGCGGTCTGTTTGGTACTAACTCCTACCGCAGAAAAAATTATATCAATTATCAATTCAAAATGAAAAAAAAAATATTAAAATTAAGATAGATATTTTAATCATAGAGGAACTATTATAAATGCAATGATTAATAGATGGAATGTTAATGTTTAAAACTTAGCTAAATACAACTAGCATTGCAGTTACTTAACAAAAAATCATGAAAATATATTATTTTATCAAATCTACTACTAACTATGTACTAATAATAATTTTTAATTTTGGAATTCTTCTGTTTTAACTATTAACATCACTAAATTAATATTCCTTAAAATTTTTGTCTGTTTGAACAACACTTTTTATAACAATTAAACAGAACCCTGAGCATAGAATAGATGGATTAAAAAACAGATCAGGGGTTTTACTTAACAAAAAATAAATTAATGAATATAAAAACACTGACTTTCTGAACCGTTTGAACCAAGAGCTCCTCCAATTTGTTCCTTAATGTTATTCAGTGTTTCTATTAATTTCATATTCTCATCCTATAAAATAGAAATTAGTTAGCTACATATTTGTTTCCTTTTTTTAAGACCACTCTTATTGAATTTAGTCATTTTCGCTATACAAGGGCTAACAGGGTGATCCATTTTTAAATTTGGTACCTTAAAGGCAGCCTATGGACTGTGAGTGGTCCGGAATTGAGTGGATAGCGTGCTGACTTCTAACTGCAGAGAGCCGGGTTCAATCCGCGACTTGCCCTAGGATTTTTCCTTTGGGTAACTGATCTGGTTAGCATTAACTCAGCCTCATGAGAATAAATGAGTTGCTACTTGATTAAAAAATAGCCAATCCCATTGAGAAAACCAAATTTTAAGGTTGAGAAGTAAACTACACCTCTACACCTTTAGTGACACCTACCAACTATGGCACAATCTTTGGTCAGTCCTATCTTTTTATGAGGTGTTGTGCACCATAGATTTTTTTTTTTTTAATATAACGATATTTATGATATCGATTTTAAAAATTTAATAATAACATGGAATATTCATACATTCTATCTTTGTTATTATATTTTTATTTTAAATACTGACCTCAAAAAAATACATAATATTCATAAACAATGCATTACATTACATTTTTTATACTAAATGTAACTTTTAGCAATTTTAATACAAGATTATCCCAATGTTATTAGGAGTAAATTCTTTAGTTTTAGTCCCGTAAAAAATTAAGGTGATGGGCATAAAAAACATTTAAGCGCGATTGTGAAGGGAGTTAACTTTCACCACCCATAATTTAAATGATCCACTCGTTAAATTGAATGATTAGCACCTAATCGTTGGATCAGAAGTGAAATGTGAGTGGAACAAATAAGTTAATATTCATATAATGTAACTACGCAAACCCCTCAGCTTGTTACTAATGGAGATAGACAGAAACAGCGTTGGCCTGGTGCAGATTTGTAGACATGGAATGCTAAAGATACTCGATATTGACTCGGCTAGCGTCTTCATGCAGGGATAGAGTTCTAGACCAAAGATTGGGGATTTTCCAGGCTCCCCTGAATAAATTCAGTATTTTCATTGAGGGAAAATGGAGTAATATGTAGACAACCCACCCTTCTTCCTTAGGTAACAGCGCATGCAAGAGTGTTATGCCTCAATAGATAAGCAAACAACAAAATACCCTAAAAATTAAGGAGCAGCTAGAGGGGTGATCACTGTTACCCTTAAGTGGCGAGGAGATGAATCCCTGCCTCTGTTGTTTAGGGGAGTATGGGGCCTACAGCCCACTACCGTACCTGTGGGGCTCTGATAGGCTTCACTTGGATAAGACGAGTGAAAAATGATCAACAATACGTGGACTTCATCTGTAGATGCCATTAAATGAAGGTAAGGTTGAGAGGGCCTTTGATATAGTTACCAAACCGCCTTTCAGTGGCTTCATGCTTAATTCTAATATTATTGATCGTATAATCAATCAATTATCATTACATATTATACATACATATATATATCACTTATTATTGTCATATAGTATATCATTGACCGGAGATTGAGAGGAACAGGGTAGTGAATGAGGCCTAAGAGCCTTTTGATAAGGTGAGACCAAGTGTCAAAGCTTATTTGATAATTTTAAGGAAGAATTAAATATTTTAAAATACATTATAATGAAACTCATAGGGTATTTACCATTAAAGAATTTCTTTCTCTCATCATATTAAAAAGTTCAGCTTGTAAGTTAGTGTTTTTAGCGGTCAATTCGGCTAGCTTTTGGTTATGTTTTTGCAAATTTATTGCTAAAGCTTTATTCATTTCTTTCATTAATGTAATACCTATAACACAAAACATTAGAATACCTGTCAAACAAAAGAAATACTACATAAAAACATGTCTGTTCATACTGTATCTGTTTTGATGTGAAGCCATTGTTGACACACCGTCTCGATTTTTGTACCTTTTGTTGTTCATTTTAAATTTTTACATGCAGTACATATGATTAATTTATTTTTAATTTATGACAATATTCAGACAGCTAACTGAAAAAAATAATCGGATGGAAAAGAATTTTAAATTTATAATGTATCTACTCCTACTGGTGTAAATTTTAATAATTTAGTTTTTTTTTAATTTTACTAAAGAGGTCATTTGATATTTTCTGAGTTAAACAACTTCCAGTATACTTGTTTCAGAATATTGCTTTGTTTTTTTTTTTAATATAATTTTGGCAATGTTTTAAGATATTGTACCATCTTCAAACTATATGTCTACAAAAGTAATTATGTAAGTGGTTTCTCATCTGTTTAAGTTTTGTTGGGTATAATTTTTGAACCATCATATATCACCCCTTTTATGATTCAGCTCAAGGATATTGGTATTTTTCATAGCTGAGTATATTTTCCATTATCCTATTAAAATAAAAAAATTTGATGGGTCAGGATTCCAGCCCAGAGCCAGATGATTCATCCTTCCAGCTATGTTCAATTCTCTTCAGCCACTTTTTTAACTTAAACTAGAAATTATTAAAATTGACACCAGTAGGATTACATTTTACAACTAAAAACTATTAATATAAAATGTAATATTAACCTATGCAAATGGACCTATGACCATCTCATGGAAACTAAAGGGATTACTTGATATGGATTGAACATTGTACTAGTTAAACTCATATAAACAACTTAGGTAAACAAATGGTTTGACATAAGGCAAAGGTTGCTTGTCGAAATGACGGTCGTGAACGAGCTGTGATCCGTTCACCTAGAATTAAATGAATGGACCAGTCTTCTGATGGAAAGATTTTAGTTTAATGGTCCATCACGAAATAGTGAAGCTTTTTGTTCCCTGGAATTAAGAATAGATATATATATAATTCCTTTGTTGTGCTAAAATTACAATCTGCCTTGCTAGGCAATAAGTAATTAAGATATACTATCATAAATACCTTCATCATTCACACAATATTTACAGACAGCCCAGAGGCCTCCCAAGTCCACATGCGAAGAAGAATAGATAATAATAAAAAACGGATTTACAGATCCAGGTTTTGTAGTGTTCTGAATTATGATTCTTTACCATAATGAAAAACTGTTTCGTTTGCCAGAAGATCCGTTCGATTTAGGGAATTTGATTATATTGTTGGTTTAACTAGCTTTCTGCAGGAGATCTTACCGCGTTTTTAGTTTCAATTTCAGGATCTACAATAAATAAATTCTGAGACTAGCGAGATCATAGCCATGGCTAGCTTCTTGTTGATGTTATGGCTAGTTTCTGAACGTAATTTCGCAAGGGGGCGTTTTGCGCTGAGGCTTGCCTAAAATCCTGTATGCTCGGGTGGGATGATGTCCTTATCCGCTCAATATTCACTGGACATAATCCAGAGTATCCTCACCGTGTGTGGTAGTAGACTGTTTGGGCGGTGGTGGGTAGGGTGAACTCCATCCCTGGCAGGTAACGGAATGGTTTGCTTTCATGCATCAGAAAAGTTCCACAACCTGAAACAAGAATTATATACTTATAATTCTATTTAATTTTAATATTTTGGTTAATTGAACTATCCCTTTCCTCACTATCCGTTTAACAGAACCGATTATATTCCGTTGAGCCTTGGTGCCCGGTTTCCCTGACACCGACGAAGAATCGCCTTGAGATGCCTTGCTTCGGTATGAATGTAGTTCTGTTAAGTAGATATTTAGTTCTGTTCCGTTTCCAGCAGAGAGGGTGGGTGGTAATCACCTATCCTAGTCATGATTCCTCCAAGGTAATGGTAATGGTCCAAGTTACTGTAAATGAGATCAGTTAAATCGTCAAACCCGATCAGACCCATTCCCCAAAGAAAATAATCCTAGTGCGAGCCAGGGATTGATCCCAGGTCTCCGCAGTTTGAAGTCCTGATATGTATATACTTTTTCAAAGTATGCAATGTGATTTTTTTTAATCAAAATAAAGAGAAATATGTCACTTTCATACTTTTACAGATAGTTTATTTGAATTTACTAATTGTTATTGATTTTGTTAATGACTATTTTTTTTTATATTATTCCCACTTTTCTTTTTTCTTATTAGTTCCTTACGCATGCATAGTACCCCGAAACGTAAATAAATATGATGAAAATCCAACATATTAAAATATGTTATTTTGACCAATCATCTAGACCAGGTATGGGCAACCTTTGACATGTTATGGGCCAAACTTTAGTGTGCAAATACGTTCGCGGGCCGCGTTTAAAAGTAGTGCATTTTAAAGTAGTGTTCATAATTTTTAGCGATAGATATCAGTCAGCCATGAAATAATACGACAATGTTATTACAACACAATTTATTAAAATAACAAAATGAAATGAAAAAATAGGTACCTACAGCATTAAATTAAATCGTTAAATTTAGAATTGTTACAAACTACGAAAGTTAAATAGCGACACCGAAATCAATGAGACACTTGAGCTTGAATTTGGGAAACTAATTCATCGATGTTTGGATTAATTCCACTGGTACAAAGACGTAAAGAATTTTCCAAATTATCGTCAGTCAGCCTTGTACGATGTTTTGATTTATTAACTTTCATCAATGAAAAGAACTGTTCGCATTTATAAGTACTGCCAAACGCACAAATCAATCTTCTTGCAAATTTTCTAAGCTGCGGAAAATGGTCTTCTTCGAGGTATTTTTTGTAGAAATCGCACAACTCCACGTCTTCAAATTTAGATTTTAGGAGTGAGTTTTCTTGAATCTCGATCAACTCCATTTGCAAGTGTATTGGAGCATTTTGTACATTACTTTTTGTTGGAGTAGCAAATAAATTGAAACAGTCTTCCATGTGTTTGAAATCGCTAAATCTGATCGAAAATTGCTCCGACAGTAACTTGAGTTCTTCAGCATATTGAGCGTAAGCAATATTTTCATACGCAGAGAGCGTGGTGAAATGGTAACTGTTACCAGACAGCATATGTGCCTCCCACAAGCGGATTTTGTTCTGAAACGCTTTCAAATGGCTGTACAAATCATTTACTAACTGTCCTTGTTTTTGAAGTTTCAAATTTAAATCATTCAAATGGCCTGTAAGGTCGACAAGAAATGCTAAGTCACATATCCATTTTGCGTCACTCAATTCAGATAGTGGTTTATCTTTTATTTGCATAAATTCTGCTATCTCATTTCTAAGCTCGTAAAACCGTTTCAGCATTTTCCCTTTGCTTAGCCATCTGACTTCACAATAATATGTTACGTCGTCATACTCGGCTGATATTTCATCCAAAAACGCCTTGAACTGACGATGGTTAAGCCCTCGGGATCGAATAAAATTGATGGTTTTTACTACCACATTCATAACATTCTGGAGTCGAATGGACTTAGAACACAAGTTCTGTTGGTGGATAATGCAATGAAGGACTATCAAACCATCTTTTTGCACATTTAATTCAGTTGCTTTTTCATTCAAAATTCCGATGAAACCTTTACGTAAGCCGACCATAGAAGGTGCACCATCTGTGCATACTCCAACTAATTTCGACCATGGCAAGCCAAAACTTGTGAATACCTTTTGAACTTCATTAAAAATGTCCTCTCCTGTAGTGGTTCCTTTTAGCGGCTGTAAAGCAAGCAATTCCTCAGTAATAGTGAATTCTTTATCAACACCTCGAATAAATATAGCCAGTTGAGCTATGTCAGACAAATCGGTGCTCTCGTCTAATGCTATGGAAAATGATTCAATACCAGTCATACGGCCAGTCAATGTTGTTTTTATATCATTAGCCATCATTTCTATACGTCGTACAACGGTTCGTCTTGACAAACTAATTTTTTCAAATTCATTTTTCTTTTCAGGACACAAAACACTGCAAACTTCTGACATACACTCCTTGATAAATTCTCCTTCGGCAAATGGTTTCAATGACTTTGCCAATTTTGAACTAACTATAAAACTAGCTTTCACAACATTATCAAGTTGTGTTCTTTGTCTATGAAATATTTGCTGCTGTTTTTCCAAATTTGCGGTAAGTTTCTGGATTTTGTCTTTTCTTATTTGTCCTGTCAGTGAGAGCAGCGTAGGATGCTTAGTTGAGTAATGCCTCTTTATATTGAATTCTTTCATCACCGAAATGGATTCATTACACATCAAACAAATAGGCTTACCATTGTGCAAGATAAAGAAGAATTCTTCAGTCCATTTTTCTTGAAACTGGCGACCCTCTGCATCTACTTTTCGTTTCCTTCCACCAGACATCATTTTCATTTACTTATCGTTCGATAAACTTAATAAGAAAATAGGTATAATTAGTAAGCACTCAAGATGCACACAAAGTCACAAAGCAAACTTATCACCACGGTAGCTCGAATAGGACTGAACTAAGTTCCGGCCATCCACCCGCTTATATAGGCAAAATGAAGGAATGATCTAGAATCGTCTAGTGTAGAACAATACAATTGCGAAGCAATAATCCTTTGTTGCGCCGCCAGTGTGGCGGCAAACATCAATGGCTTTGAACTTTGATGTTTGCCGCCTCACTCTTTGATGATCACCGCCACTCGGCTTGCTCGCTCACTTGATTCCATGAGTATGAGTAAGTAGTGTATTTTTTTTTTTTAAATTGGGTTTTTCAAAATGTCTCGCGGGCCGGATCAAATCTTACAGCGGGCCGGATCCGGCCCGCGGGCCGGCTGTTGCCCACATACGATCTAGACGGTCCATACAGTTTATACACTGTTTTCTCTTTGGATTTAGGTAAAGGTTATTGGAAGGTATTAGTTTTTGAATTTCAAAATAAATTTTTAAATAATCAATTGATAGAAAAGTCCTATCATGTTTCAGATCGCCCTGAAGAATATATTTTTTAAAGTGTATTAAAATGTGTTTAAAAAGGAAATTGTCTCATTATTCAATAATTTATTTTTATAAGTTTAATGTATAATTCATACTTAATTTATCATCTAAAAAATAAAAAATAATTTTAGTCCAGGATGTGTAGTTTTATGAAAAAATATCTATTTTGGTTTGCTAATGAACATTTAGATTTCAGATTTAATGTAAGTTTTCAATTTTTTATCATAAGTGTTGACATATGCTGGCATTTATTCTGATTACTATGTACCTGCTCGATTTGTTTTTTAGGAAATTAAAGCTATAGTGAGTTTATTAAAAGTGGACTTAAATTGGGTAGATGCCCCAAATGATGATGTAAGTATAAATTATTCACTGCTTTTGAATTATTTGTTTATATGAAGCTAATTAAATTTGTAATTTGCTGCCTATAAAATAGCCTACTTTACATGGAACACACGTGAGCACACAACTCCAATAAGTAATTTAATACTTTGTTTCCATGATATTTGATCATCTCTATATTTTAATTGTTACTATTGTTGACTAATATCTTTGGAGGTATTATCCTGTTTTGCTAACAATTATTTAGGCGGCTTAGTATTTTAGTGTACATTGCAGCTCACCTAGTTATTTTTTCTAAAGAAAATGATTTTGGACGAGCCAGATTTAGTTTTGTAAAGGAATGTGAAAATATATGTCTATTAACAAGGAAGTAGCAAATTTATAAATAATGTTATGAAGATATCCTAGCACTGATGCTATTAGTTGTATGTCCCACATATCTATTGTGGTAGCAACCTTAGTTAGCAAGCTACACACTGAATGATTTATAAGAATGTCTAAAACTGTAAATGTGGGCTATATATTTTTGCTACTGTCTGATCTGTTTATTTGTCGCTGTTTCGCTAAACTCCAGATCTGCTCATTAATCCATAGAATTTACTGAATTTATCCTCAGATTCAGGGATGTTGTACATTTCCAATTGAATGAAAGATTCATATTTAGGGCAGGAGTCCTGACTTCCAATTCATCTTTTTTTTTTTAAGATAATAATTATTAATAACAGCAGGATCTACAACACAACAAAATTTGATTTTATAAAAGATCTATTAAAACTGAACTCTAAATACCTTAAGAACAGAGAGGTTTCAGAAATATCAACGACAGCTGCATTTATTACTCTAATTTTTACCAATTGGGGAATGAGTCTAGAGGACCATTACAAAAAAAAACTAAGAAATTCATATCCAAACCCTACAGATGCGATACTTTACGAGTTGTTGGCAAGAAAAAATCATGTTTTTATTAAACGATTCGGATATTACTCGACAGCACTGCCCTCCTGGAGACTGTCATACAGAACCAGATAAGGTGGATTGGTCATCTGGAGATGGTAAATTAAGAAAGAGAACTCCCGCAGGCAACGGAGATCGGGGTGGGGGGGGGACTGTGTAAGTAAGTAATTTCATGCAGCATATTTGATTAAAAATTTATATCTTATTGAAAGATTAAAATTGTCTAATGTGAAATATTTTAACTCAGTAGCTGGTTTATATCCAAATGTTATTCATCAAACTGATTTACTGCTTCACCTTTAGGAAATTGCTATATCTTTCTCTAAGTTTCTGTTAGCTCCATATCTTGTTAACTCTGAGGTGATAGTTGCATGTGTAATTAATGATTAAATGATTTCAGCCTTTTTGGATTGCTGAACTCGATTCAGATGAAACTGCTAAACAAATAGCTAGTCGATCGGTTACATTGCGTTACATAATAGATTTGTGGTGCAGAGCCACCACTGTCACTCAGCTCCATGAAGAACTTCATTCATTATCTGGTCCTTTAATCTCACCTTATACTAATGCTTCTTTCAAAATGAAAGTAGAAATATTTGGAAGCTCTCAAACACACAAAGAAAAAGTTGAAAGAATTGAGGTAATGTTGAATTTTTTCTTACTTTAACAATCGATAAGTGCTTTAAAAGGGGGGGGGGTAATTGTAACTTACAGTTACAATACATAAAATCATAAATTATTGATTATATAATTTCTTAAAAGTTGTATATAATTAATTCTTTATATTTTTAGGATTTCTTAAAAGTTGTACATAATTAATTTTTTATTTCAGTCATTCAATTATCTTCCATTAAATGGCCCTGTTATGTTAAAAAATCCAGAACTAGCCTTGCAGTATATAGAATATTATGGTCTAGAACCCAGTGGTGCTCCTGAGCTACCCAAGAAGCTTTATTTTGGTCGCATGGTAATTAATTTAATTGTATTTATATTTATTGAAATTTATTTTAAATTTGAAAGAAACTTCCACACCATCCATTTCATGATCGTTTGATAATTAAAATGCAAAATCAGTTTCATAATACTTGGGAGTTGATTGCATCATGGTCAAATTTGATGTATCACACAATTAAAAGTTGCTGTGAGACATTGAAGATTTTAATGATAGTTTGATGAATTTTTGTAATTATAGTCAATATGTTCCAAGTGATATTAGATATCATTAATTATGAGTTCAAGATAGTTAAATGACATCTTACTCAATATGATGGATAGAAAATTATCTATTTTTTATTACCTGTTAATTAATTGAATAATTAGTATAAGTGTATATGGAGGGATACATAATCAATTAAAAATGTGTATTTATTAAGAATAAATTATAAATAAAAACATACCACCTTCATTATTGTACCAAGCTCTGCCTGGGATTTAGGAGTTTTTATTCTTGCAATGAATTTCCATCTAGAATTTTGTATGTCAAGTACTTTTTATTTTTGAAATATTTATAAACTATATATAAAGGACAGTAAAGAACAATATTTATTAAGAGCTAATCTGCTTAAGGACTGAGGCTTCATAGAGGTTTCTTAAATACTTATTAAATTGTGAAAAAAACTATGCAGTATATTTGACCGAAAATACTTAATTTTATTTGTGAAATCATCTTAGACACTGAACAAAAAAAATTTATAAAAAGGTAAAATATTGAAAAGAGGCTTTGTGATATATATCATTGCCAATTCCATAGATGTTAAACATTCTACATATGAAACATCATGTAGTAATGGGTATCACCTTTTTTTTTTTGTTATTACAAGAATTGAGTATTATTCATAATTTACAAGGTTTTTATTTTCTGTTATTTCTGAAAATTTAGGTTACTGAAGGACAGCGTGAATTAATTTCTAAACATTCCCTTAAGAAAAGAAAATTCATAGGCAACACAAGCATGGATCCTCAGCTATCGTTAATAATGGCCAATCAAGCTCAAATCCGGGAAGGGGATCTCGTTCTCGACCCATTTGTCGGTTCAGGTAACACTATACTAATCCTTTAAAATTACAACTCTGTCTCTATACATTTGCTAGAGTTTGCATTCTGCGTAATTGCACAGGCCATACACACTTTTTGCCTAGTCCTATCTCCTTAGACCACTACAATATACTCTACTGTCTATTTTTAATACAATATAATAAATTCTAATTAATACGGGCAGGCAGGGTGATTAGTAATCACTTAATGATTGAAATTATCGAAAGAGAAATGATATTACTAGGAGTTGTGAACTGTTGGAATGTACATTTATATATGAAGAACGTAGGTTATCCAATTAAGCAACAGCATTGTTATAAAAAAAAAAAATTTACATTGTTTGCCTCACATCTCTACTAGAACAAAATTATTGATTGGTCATTGTTGATATTTTGTTTAAAGTTAGTTTTTTCTGTTTATTTATTTTAATTCATTTTTATTGTTGGTTTATTTATTCATTTTCAAGAAAATCATATTTAAATTAGTCAAAGAAAAAAAAGTAGTGATATTCAATATACACATGAACTGAATGCCCATGATCTAGGGTTTCTATGCAGGGACCCCCGAAAAAAATTATTGTTGATTAAAATTTAATAAAAATTGTAATTTCATTATAAGTAAGTATAGCACCAAAAAAGTGATACTAGATAAATATTTAGTTAAAATATTACATTTTCATTTACATAAAGAAATACAAGTTAAGCCCAATTTTTACAATTGCAACTCATAGTGTGGCAATCCGAGTTACATTTGCAAGGATTAACCAGAGATTCTGGCAGAGGTGTTTTGGTCATTTGTTTAGGGTACAAGTTTGATTCTCGTAATTCATAGCCAATGTTATTAAAACCAATAGGCTCAATTAGAGCTTCTGAAGAATTTTTCCATATAAATATGTTTGCCTCGTACAAGGTAAGTACAATGTATCAGATGTACATATAACTTTTGAAAATGTAAGCTAAACACCAATATTTTGGGATATTAACTTATATTGAAGCTCATCTGCTGTAATGTTTTGAGTATTAAACAGGTACATGCAAATTATTTCAAGGTTATGAAATTTTTCAAGATCCAGAAATTCATTTCCAAAAGAATAAAATCGAGCGAAGCAGTTATTAAGCATTGTTCTTTAGTGCCCAGTCGACTAGTTGTGTCACAGCTAGTTAGGACATGTAATGCTGGCAAAATATTTGCAGCCAAATGACAACCTAGGATCTAGAATATGTTGCTTTTGATGCGACCCCGTCGAACCATATACCTTGACAGCCAATATTTGCAAGCTTTGCTGGTTGCAGTAATCATTAAATGCATCGTTTTCAGTGCACATTATTTGTAAAAAAATCAAAAAAAGATACAAGTATATTACAATTCTTTTATATTTGAATATTCTGTATGTTATTTAATTAAACCTGAATGATCTTTATCTACTGTAGGTTTTCTCATCTTTTGAAGACAATTATTCAAATCCTGTACTGTATCTTAAGGAAAACCTGTCTTGTCGTTAAATTTAGCGAACTGCAGGCTTTGCAGTGCTTCATAAAGAAGTTTATGTGGACGTATGCCTCTGTTGAACTACGTAGCTTTAAGCATAGTGCACAAAGTATTAGTTCCATAAACATTTCCCTCAATCAAGATATTATAGAGGCCACTACTTTCGAGAAATTGTCCTAAGTATCTTAGAAAATTTTTTTGCAAATCGGAAGTCCCAAGTCTTATTATTAATCCCTGAAATCGCTAACCCTAACAGTAAACAGAGAAACACTTAATTATAATATAAACCATAATTTAATGGTAAAGCCAAAATACTTTTGGTTCCTATAATGCACATAATACTGAAAAGTCAATTTGTCCATAAAATAATGATACAGAAATTTATAAACATTTATGGATACTAATGAATTCTTTTGGCACATAAAGACGTCAATCAGGGTATCTAACTGATGGCTTATTCCAGTGTTAATTGCTAGTAATTAACTTTTGTATAAAATTCAGATATGTAAGCTCACTTGATGGATAACAAACTTACTTTCATAGGTTTGTTTAGAAATAATACTTGCCAGCACTTATTAAAAAAAATGTTTATTTATTAATAAGTGAATTAGAATACTATGTTTCTTCATCAGGCATCTCTTCGGTACTTTCTTTTTTCAGTAACTGCTTAATGTTTTCAGGTAATTTGCGGCCTATTGGAATTTCAGAACTTACTTTTGTTACAGAAAATTGAAATGTGTGCAATTGCAAAGGTAGTTCAGTAAATTATTCTGTTGTGATGTCTTACCACTGACAGGATAACCTGATCTATGCAACTATAGAACCCGCTAGTACCTATGAATATATTATAATATTGTAAGCGCATAAGTCAAAATATTAAAAGTACATTATTGCATATACGCAATTAATATAAAATAATTAAAAGTATGAATGAGATAAATAAACTCATAAATAAGTTATAATAAAAATTAATAAATAATTATTGAATATAATTTTAGGCTCACTCCTGATCGCTGCTGCAGAATTTGGGGGATATGTGCTTGGTACTGACATTGATTATTTAATGCTTCATGGAAAAAGTAGACCCACAAGAAAACAAGATAGGGTAACCACTATTTTATTTCTAACTAGCTTTATTACTTAGCGCTTAGACCAGTTATTAATTTCTGTATTTAGAAATAAGAATATGGGTGGGTAGTAAACTATATTTTATTTCAAAATTTAAATATTTTACATAAATTCATAGAGATAACTAGTAAAGCTTTATTTATATAAGTTACCTTATATATAGTTGTGATATTTTAATGTGATGATTTTTAATGGTGTTTGTTTAAATAAACTCAGAAAAAGCAAGCGTTGAAACCGTAATAACGATCCGTAGTTCATGCCTATGAAAGTATGAACGTTTTATTGTCGTCATATTAATTATTAATATTTATAATAAAAATAATATCATAATTAATATAAACATTTATTTAACTACGTAAATTAAGCAAAGTATAAATATCCGAACAACCAAAGAGATCAAGAGTCAAGAAGGCAGCGGTAGGTAGAGAGAAACCGGCATGAGGACGAAAAAACTCACTTTTTCATCAGGAACCGGCACAGGAGGAGCTCCAGCCCAGGTAGCGACCCACGGCCTCGTGGTGCATCAGGTCAGACATTTTCACTTTCACTCAGCACGAAGACAAAGGACGCTCGAGTAAGACAATCCGAATCACGCAATAGAAGACGACCACCGAAGATATCAACACAGAGAAGCACTGGCCAGTATAATTACGTAAATTTAGATTTAATATTATACTTTTATTACGTACGTATTTATTTTTGTATATCAATTTTTATATATTCAATGTGTGTAAATAAAACCATTATTCCTTTTGCCAGAAGTTTCCTATAATTTTATTAACAGAACCTTGAGATAACGTTAAAGTTAAATATAAAGTTTTAAATTATATGAAAAAATATATTATTCTAATATTTTCTTATTTTTATTAATAATAATCATATTTTAATTATATAAAAACTTTATATTCATAACTTTTACTTTATCTCAGGGTTCTGTTAATTATTTTAGGAAACTTTTGGCAAAAGGAATATTGATTTTATTTACATACATTTAATAGCTAAAAATTGATATACAAATAAATTACGTACTTAAAATTTTGTATTATACTGGCCAGTGCTTCTCCGTGTTGGTATCTTCGTTGTTCATCTTCTAATGCTTGATCTAATTTGTCTTCATGCTGAATGAAAGTAAAGATGTCTCGCTGTCTTCATACTGAGTGACAGTAAAGTTGTCTTGTTGTCGCATCTGGTGAAAAGTGAAAAAAAGGACCATGAGGGGCCAGCTTGGGTACGCTACCTCGTCTCACGGTGTCTGCTCAACGACGACTTACTAACAACTGACGACCCTCAGGAGGTTCACTCTTCTAGCTTCTGTCCGATGCCTTCTTGACTTTCAATTTCAAAAACATGAAGCACGGATAGCTACTAAATTTCTCAACACTCGTTTTTTCTGAGATTATTTACAAGCACCATTTAAAATCGTCATTTAAAAATATCATAACATTATAATTAAAATATATAGAAATAATAAATATTAGAATAATATACAACAAGATAATTTATTATAGTATGCCATATTTCCAGAGAGATTTCCTGAACATATTGTAATCATTCATATTATGACTAGAGTATTGAGCGATTAACTAACAGATCAATGAAATGACGGGTTAAACTGATAAAGACAGAATTGGCTACCGATAGCTTGGATAAATGCTACATGCGTTCTTAGAACTCGCTTTTACCCTTCGTTTCTGGCCCTGCCAACATATTCACAGACGCTACATCCGGCTCGAATTCGCTATTATTTTTTATTCCCCATCTACCATTTTCTTCCAAGCTTAATAATAATCAATAATTTAAGGAAGGCTTTATGTCTGCACATATTCTTGTCCAATTGTAGTTAATTATCAAATCTAGAGTTCTTATTTCAATCATGAATATCGTTCCTTTAATAGGCTGTAGTGTTGCCCATAAATAAAATTGCTTTGTAGGATACCATTGATCAGAACTTTGTCTTATGATTTCGGATTTTTAACTTTCAGCACAAACCCCGAAATAATGAAAGTGTTCTGGGTAATATGAAGCAGTACGGATTGGAACATCGTTATATTGATGTAATTATAGCTGACTCGTCACTTCCATTGTGGCAACCTGGAATCATCTTTGATGCCATCATTACAGATCGTAGGTTTACTTTTAATTATATCATATATTGAACTAGATTATAGGATCAATAATGCCACGCTATGATATGCATCTTAAATTTTACTTTTTTTTAAATATCTTACTTTGCGATAATTTTTACTTGCTTATTTATGAGAAGTAAAAGAACATTTATAAAAATTTTATAATGATTAATAGCGATTTTACAAGTTTCAAATAATATGATCTCAGGGTATTATTGGTCCTAGTTCATAATTTTAAATATTTCATATTAACATAATTGGCTATAGAAATGTTTCTGTAATTTAAACAATGGTTACCTAATCATTATTAAAAACATTAATAAATTAATAAGTCGATATATTCGGGTCTCTTGCTGGACGGGTGGCTTCTTCAATCCGGGCTTCTCCCACCCATGCTTGGTTCAAACTTCTAAATGTAAATCTAGTCCTGGTTTCATTCCTCTGAAAGTTTGGCAATAACTGACCGCTTTTGTTCTAGAACAAACTGCTGCTACCCTACGCTTTACCACTCCAACTATACTTGATTTTCCCGGGTCAATTATCTTATACCTCACTCACCTGTGTTCATATATGAGGACTGAGTAGTGAGTTACACTACTTCTATGCGCATTACTTTTAAAGAAAAAGCCTCTTCCTAATATCAACTTGATTCTAATAAATAAATATAATGGTTGATAAAAATATTGTTACGATATACAAAACTAAGCGAGTTCATTGCTATTCATGAGTAGTATATAAATGAGTTGAAGGTTTGTTTTGTAGCAAGTTCGGCTTAGATTGATGAAAAGATGTTATTTTTTCTTCAAATTTATTGATGGATAACGTTTCGATACTATGTATGTGCCCATTAGGTCATAAGATAACAAGAAAAGGATGAAGGTGTTAAAGGCAATTGGTCATAATTAGTAGCAAAAGTTAAGTACAAATGAATGCAAACAAAATGAAGTACATCTAATTGCAATGTGGGTAGCTAATGAACTAATATTCATACGTATCAGTTGATAGGTTAGAATTACAAAAATATATAGATAATAGATGAAACAGGTATATGTAAAAACCAATAAATACAACAAAATATAAGAAACAATATAAACAGAGCCTGTTAGTTAGTATAAAATATGTGTACAAATAAAAGAGTTAATACCTGCCAATTAGAAATTGATACGGATGTGAGAAAACCAAGGAGTATGTTAAATTTCGTTAAAAACAAAGTAGTTAATAATAATAAATAGGTGATAATGGTAACAAAAGATTTTTGTTTTATATAACAAAAATTATGGTGTAAATAGTAAATAAGGTGGAAGTAACTATTGCTATAGTAAAAATTTAAAGATTTCTAGAGGAACAGATATAATTTGAGGGAAATGACTTGTGTGTTAATAGACATGGATATTACATACTTTACTTTGTGGTGTGAGATGGAAGGAAGTGACGACTATTTATGACGTTTAGGAGAACTGTGGCAGCAGAGAAAGGGAAGCAGGCAAAAGCTTGCTTACAAAAGAGTATATCAATGAGGTATCAACAATAGCCATTCTTTTCTCTTTTTTTTTTCCAACCATAGTGTAGTATCAATTCTCTGTATCTTCATTCACTTCTCATCAACTTTGTAACATTTCTTTCCATGAGGTGTCGTCAGCCGTTGTGAAACAAAATAGTGTGTCAGCTCTTATAAAAACCAACATGATAAACGTTGCCGAAACTGCTCTGTGTCTGTGTGTGTGTCATTAGTCTAAAAAACCAATGCAACAAACACTTCAGTTAAAACTTACTATTAGCCTTAAAGTTGTCAGAGAGAAGCAGTTCAGTTAATAGATTCATGACTGGGTTTTTTGTTTTTAAATTTTTGTTCACTTGCGCTAATTAGATCTTAATGAAAAGATTTACAGCCTCGGCTATTATAGAAAACACCTTTAAAATTTCACATCCTCAATATTTGGGCTTTACTTACTTAAGAATTATGAATAATTATTTCTTAGATTTAGCTATATTTCCTTCTTACTAAATGAGGGGAGACCTCCATAGAAAGCACCTGTCTTATTTCACAAATCTCAGCCGATTCCTTTAAATTGCAATATCTTTTCTGATGGAGACAGGATCTTTTCACTCCATTGATCAAATTGTTCCTTTTTATGCATCGTAAAAATCATTTGTCTCCTTTCTTGCAATATGTTTTAACATTTACTTAATATATGTATATTTACATTAAGCTGTTTTCAAGCCATTTTATACCAAGTACATCACTAAAGTGAGGAACGTTTTATTTTTAAATTAATATGCCTGGTGGTGGTTTTGATTTCTTACTGCATATAGTTAGATATAATTTATTTTTTTCTTGTATTCTTAACTTTTCAGCTCCTTACGGAATGAGAGAAGCTATGGAGAGGGTCGGATGTCTTAAAGACGACAAAAAAATTAGTGAAGATCACCTCCCAACTCACATCCCAAGTAAAATTAGTTATCCCCTGTCAAGGCTCATCTCTGATTTACTGAATTTTGCCGCTGTTCACTTGAGAATCGGTGCTCGTTTAGTTACATGGCTTCCAATTATCAGGTAAAAAAATTTTCTTTAATAAATTTGTCTTAAGATAAATATTTTATTCTGTTGAGAAGTTTGCTCAAAAAGTTTTAATTATCTATACATAACCCAACATTTCAGGTGTGAGTATGATGAAAAGAAATTACCTCGGCATGAGTGCTTACAGCTTGTTGGAAATTCGGAACAAATATTATCAACTACTTCTTCTAGAAGACTGCTTACATACCAAAAAATTAAAAATCCTGAGGTGAACATACCATTTAATTTTGGAAAGATGTTTATTTTAAATACTTATAAATTACTTTTAATTTTTGAGAAGGATTGATTTGTTAATTTCATTTCTTATTGGTTGATTCATAAATTTGTTTGCCTAGAATACCTCTTCAGTAAGCATCAACGATGAGGAGAATTTTAGACAACGCTACTTTAAATATGTGGATCAGCTCAGAAAAGATAAGGCAGGCGGTCTGCCAGTCAAGAGATTGTGAACAAGTGGATGCTCTATATAATTAAAACAATTCTGACATGGTAGGGTGAGTAAAAAACAAAGATCAAGTCAGCTGTCTCTGTGGCTATGGTTACTGCTAGCTATGGTTACTATGGTGATCTGATTTTAATTTTGTGTCCCCTCTTAGGATTATTTTATGGAGGGTTAGGTCTGGTCGGGGTTCACTCAGAAATAATGGTTATCAGGTGTCAGGGTGTCAGCCTAGCATTGATCCTGCTAGTGGCTCAACTCTGCCTTTAAACTTAAGGCATCAATCTTATCTATTAATGGCATGTTAAGCAACGGATGTAATTAGAAAAAGATATATTGGCTTCAATAATAACATCTCTCGATAACCTAGGCTCAATCCTACACCTATTATTAACGGCATAGTCCCGGTATGAAGTGTTTATGTTAGGAAATAAAACAGCTTCTGTCTTTCTGTCCATCTGACAAAAGTTTTACCCAACCGACCTAACTCTATTTCTTTCGACCATTTATTCCTGGACATTTTTGTTGTCAAATCTGTACTTTTCCTTCTCTTCTCTCAATGAGGACGCAAATAGTATTTTTATTTTAATATCTAATTACCTAGTAAGGACTAGGTACCAAATCATTATTTTATTAATAAGCTATTTATATATATAATGCTTTTTTTAATTTCTAAAAAAATGTAAGATTATTAAATTTTAACATAATATAATGTTACGTTGGTGGGCTAGAAAATTTTTCATTTTTGTGTGGAGAGTATGTCACAGAATAAAAACACAATTTTTCATTCATTAATTTTTTTCGGGACCTATGATTCAGTCACTGCAGATATCTCCGCAAGAACTCTTCGCTTTCAAACAAACTCGAGTGATGTCTGCTTCAAATCCAACAGCTTACCACAAGCTGGGCTATTACCATGTACCATTATGGGGTATATTGTAAATATTACAAATAAAACCAGTGTTTCAATTGAAAACATTTTAAAATTTTGCTCACCCAGTAAACAATAAAAATTGTTTATATTTGTATTACCAATAATGTATTTATCTGTGGCTCTGGGTAATAAGGTAAGATAAGTTTACATACAAAGGCTTATCTAACCTTATAAAGAAATTTTTTTGTACTAATTGATTTTGTATACATTATATCATTAACAGTGCCAAAAGAGTGTATTTTTTATTGAGCACATAGTAGGAATGTTATAACTTTAAAAACCATTGCCCTGAAAAGATTTGTTTTTAGATTTATCTACTTTCTTCCCGGAACCACAGATATAATGGAAAGTGTCTTCCTATGCTGTACATAGAAAATAAATTACAAATTGAACGAAAAAATACAACGTTTCAACACTTATTGATTCAATGCTCCTTTTGACCTGACTAAACTTTTACTGTGTGATGTACTTTTAAAAGTTGTTTAATTCATAGAATGATTTACGCATAAATGATTATTTTGATAAATGAGAAGCATTTAGTCTGAAAAGTATATTTTTTCATACATGTTAGCTCATAAGAATTTTGTATAAAACTCTTTGTTATTCACAAATTGGTACAATAACTACTGTGTGCCTCACATATTTTTAACAGAGCATTACTGTTTTTTTTTTGTTTTTTTACTGTTCCCCATTTTGTTCTGTTTAAAATATAAAACAATAGCATCAAGAATCAAACATGTATATAAATTTAATGTTAATATTTGTTATTGTTTTTTTACTTAATTAATAAAATTTTATCCAAATAAGTTTACTTATTTCTTAAAAAAAAAAAAAGAAAGTTATATGTTCTATTATTTCAAGGGTTCAGCTAATCTAAAATGTTCTGCAGTAGAGGAATAATTATATTTTTGGGCTTGGTATTTTTGCTGGTTGTGGATTATAATTATTGTTAACTCTCTTGTCTTCTCACAATTATTCTACTGCTGAATGTTTCTTATTCTTCTTTAATACGGTGTCATGCAATCACAATAATCAATGTAATAAAACAAAACTCCTTCTGAACAAGGAATAGACATTGAACAATGAAGCATTAACAAATATTTCATATTTCTTCTGTTGACTCTTCACTTATTAAAATATTCTATATAATAGAAAAAACATAGATAATATATTCATCTCCAATGAACATTTTTATTCATTAAAACATGGTAAAATGTTCGATGCATATTTAAATGGTGTTTTAATATAATATATTTTCAACATATTAAGAATGACTTCCTTCACAAGTATCTACTTCTGAATATTGAATTTCAGGATTCGAGATTACATGCAGTGTTTTATTATTTATAACTTCCTTGATGTTTTCAATCTCTGTCTGGACCGATTTGTTTTCTTTTTGAACATCATTAATATTTTTGCTTTTGACTTCTTCTTCCAATACCCTGTTACAGTTCATAAATAATTAGATTGTTCATAAAGTTTATTTAAAAATAAGATTACTTCAATGTCCTATGGCTTGTGAGTTTAAATTAATAAATAAAAAGAATTATTTAAGTGAAAATTATTGACAGGGCCGGGATTCAAATCTTCTAATTTCCATTCAGTCATTACAAATTAGGCCCCCCTTGTCGTCTCCCAGCCATGTTTCTATCTACTATTATCCTCTATCTATAATTGAATTAATGGTCTAAAAACATTTAGGTTTCAAATTGATAGAAACCATTATATTTTAAAATTCAGACTAGCACCTATTGAAAGTTATTATTAAATGAATATTAAGGGTTAAATAAAGACAGACCGGCAAAAATCGCTTCATAAATGACTGATGTAATCATAGTTTATAGCAAAAAGATACTTATAGATTCACGAAAAGATTAAATCACCTGAAATAATGATTAGCAAAAAATTAAAAAATATGAATATTCAGAACTAAGCATATATATCGCTGTTAGATACTAAGCCTAAACTACAGACAGACATAATTTATAATAGAGCATGAACCAACTAACACTTACTTGAAGTGATTTACAATGACAAATACCTGGCCTGTGTTACCAATTAAAGCATACAAAATTTCAAATGCGCTTGTTATATAAATGCCCTTTGTACAAAATGGCTGTTGCAGTCTCATGGAAGCAATACTAATGTAAGCTGACACTTGGGCGATACGACAAAGCATATTTTTGGCACACACGGAAACAAATCATCAAAATTTGTAAACCACATGGGGGTTGAGCAAACCTATTTATAAAACAAGGCAACTCACATTTACAATATGTGAAGATACGCATAGAGTACTGTTATCACAAATCAATCTAGAACCGTGATGACATTTAGTATGTAGAATTCATGGAGCAAGTACAATTTTCAATCTATATGGCTTCTATGGAAAAAAAAAAAAAAGAAGTCGAATAATAATTGAATAGAACTTACTTTATCTTTTCATAATTTTGTTGATTGATCCCCTGATATCTGGCAACAGCGGCTAAGGCCGAGTCCAAAGAAGACTGAAGGTGGTTCATTTCCTGATTACTGTCTTCTAACCTGCTCTGCATTTCCCTTTGGGCTGATTCCCACTTAACAAACAGCAAATCATCACCATTACATATTTTTTTAATTTGTTTTATAAAAAAATTACAAGGCTGATGGTCAAACGGGCCGGAGCGTAGAAGTATGGTTCTCACCTAGGTAACAGATTTTCTTTTTCTATGGCTCCACAAAATGAATTCACCAGTTCTGCTTCAAAAAAACATTCCCTCGGGGGAAAAGCTGACTACATAAAGTCGGTGGTCAGCCCCCCTTCACTCTCTTTTTTAGCCCTTGGGAATGAGTGTTACTGAGTCGGGAGCTGCCAGGCAGGAGATATCACCATAGAATAATTGTATAATAATCACCATAGTTGATAACAACAAGTAAAAAGACCATACCACCAAAGAAGAATATTCAGGTTTTTATTAGATACTTATTATTTTTATTTTCAATAGTATTGTGAAACTTTAAAGAGTAACTTTATTAATTAATAAAAGCACTAAGAATCATCAAGAACCCTAAGATTTAATTTACTTTAAAAATAAACTGTTATTCGTTATGAAGTTTTCTTCCTTACCTCTTAATAAATAAACTATTAAAAAATATATCATGAATAGCAGGAATCAGGACAATAGTGAGACTATATTTAAAACGAAATGAAGACTATTCAGTAATTAGTTAGTAAAAAATATTTTTCAAAATAAAGGGTTATAGTTTCTTCTGAATTATTTTATAATTCATTTTTACTGTTAATGTTTTGCTTATGCAGGTATCTTCTGAACATTAAATAAATTAACTATTAACAGTAGTAAACAAACTAATGATCAAGAGTTTGCGCAGTTATTTGTATAATCCCTGAGCAATACATTTAATTTCACCTTTTTGGCTGCTGTTTACCGTATCCCCAAGTGATCGCCTACTTTCCTTCCCAACCTCTATTTTGCTTTTCTAGACAGTTTTTTAAGTAGTGACTCACTTTCTCTCATAAGGTCGACTTGGCCACATTCCCATCAGAAAAAAATCTTTAGAGGAGATATAATTTTCACTTAGAAAGGAAAACAATAATTATATACATTTTTGAGGTGGTGTTTACTTTCTATTTGGAAAAATCATACGCAAAGTTACCTCTGATAAGTGTCCAATATCAATTTTTTCTTTTTTGAAGTTTTCAGAATTTTCTTTAGTCATACAGCCCAACTTATCTGTAAGAAATGTAGTTTTGTTAATATTATGAAGAAGACAACAATTAGCCATAATAGTTATTTCATAAATCTATGGGCATTAGCAAATCAAAGAATAGAAAATTCTCCATAACTCCCTGGAATAAAAAAAAATCTTTTTTGAGTATAGATTTTTTTTCCTTTGAAAAAAAAAGTATACATATGGCTTACTTTACAGAAGTGCTAAGTACATTGAAAATGGTTTTCGCAAAAATACAATAAACGGTTCTCTCTTTTAGGAAAATTACAAGTTCTCAATTATATTTTCTGTTTGGAAAAATTTAGGTAGAAAATGTTTTGTTAAAATAATTTTGCACTTATCACCAATGAGAACTAATTCCTCTGCATTTAGCACTTTAGTCAGTGATTTTTTCTGTTTAAATAATGTACAGGAAGGGGTAAATTGATCAGGGAATTGTTGTTTTGGGAAAACCAAGTACAGTTTTAGTGATCATTGTGTTCTGGGACTAGTTCTGGAATTTTCTTTCTAACACAATATAATAATTTGCTAAAAATTTGTAGATTATAGGAAAGCAGATGAAATAAGGAAGATATCGTAGGACCACTTGACACAGATGCTAGTTTTACCATTCCAGATATGAAGGCAATGACAGAGAGACACGTTTGACGTATATTTGAAATCTGAATATGTATTAGATTCCTTTATCTTTTATAGAGTAATGAATGAATTTAAATCTGCAAGCTGTCCTCCCCTTTCTATATTTTTACATTCCCTTCTCTACCATGAATTTCATCGATGCTAATGCCCACGACTTTAGTAGTTACTTAGGAAGATAGTACCATTTAGAGAAATCAATCGGTCTTGGAGTTCTTTTTTTTCTTTTTTCAACAACGTAAGTTCAGTCTTTCTTTGATCCAAGAGAAAAATGATCACCTTACTGATGCTCGCAATTTTAATGCACATGTCTTTTAATTTACTCTGGCTGCTCTCTAGTTTTACTACTTCACTGTAAATAAACTAATATTAAAGTGTTCAGATTAAAAATGTATATATTGTACAGAAAGTACCTTTCCAACCCTAATGGCAAGGCTAATAATGAAAAGATATATAAGATAATAATAAAAGATGATAGTCTGTTGAATGAACCATTGATTCTTTCAGATGAATCGCACTGCACCACTCAAAGGAGTTCTGCCTCAAGAGTTGTAGGAGGGAAACCATGGATAATATAACTTGGCTCACCCCACAAACTTGAGCAGCGATGTGCAATTTCAGATAAATAAAGGACATGGACAAACTTTCAAACAAGATTTGAATCTTTAATATAAGGTTTTGCACACATTGATTGGAAAATGGTCAATAAACATCAAAAGAATACCAGTAACACTCTCGAACTGCCAATTTATTCACTCTGGGTGAGCCTTAAGATCCGACAAAATTGTCAAGGTAATTATGGGATTCTCCAAATACCATGAATTGTAACAGCCAGTTGGTGCACCTCCGCCTCAAAGGCGTTATTGCCCCCCTCCCCGGTAATTGCTTTTCCACCAAAATTATAACTTCTTGTAACTCTATAGTTTGTTTTATATTAAAATCATACCATGTGAGTGTATCGAGCGTAGATCGAATTTGTGTATCCTTCTTTTGGACAACATCCAAGATGTAAGTTTGAGAATTCATTTTGGACTTACATTCTTCTAATTCTCTCTGTAACTCGCTTATCTCTAACTGAAATACGAAAATTCCAGAAAATAATTTGAGAACTAATTTAATCACAATCATTATAATTGAATGGCTGGTTGGAAGAATGCGGTATGTTAATTTCACACAAGTTTTCAGGATGCTCCCGACTCTCCCTAAAGACTATTATTACAACAATTGTTTTGGGGTGATTGTTGACAGTAGGTATCTACCTCATTATTCCAAGAAAGAAAAAAAAGTTGAGCCAGCCATTCGATTTTATACTTATTAAAAGTTATGTTACCTGCTGGCTTCTGTTGACCTGTTGAAGAATTTCTCTTTCTTTACAATTTGTTTCAAGCTGTGCTCTTTGCCTTGCTAAAAGTTCTCTCGCTGAAGAGCGTTCAGCTTCTGCCTCTCTAGCTGCCTTAATCGCAACTTCTAAATGAATTTTTGTCTCGGAAAGTTCTCGTTCAGCTTTTTCAGCACGCTGTATCTCATTGTGCTTTTCTGTGTCAATTTTAGTTAAAGCAGCTCTACAATCTTCTGCAAATTTCTGATTGTGAAAAATATTAAATAGATTAACTTCTGAAATTTATTTAAAATTACCAGACTTAAAAGTCAGTTTTTACTTAGTTTTTACTCAATTACCTATGCAACAAAATATTTCATTCATATATTAATCTTTCAAAGCATTGAATTCATAAAATCTTAAAGTACAGATTTTATGTTATTTCCTAAAAGGGCTCATTAAAGCAAGAACATTAATTGAGCTGTGTTATTGTGTTTTTTCAAACATTAAACAATATCATCGAATTAAAATAATTTTCTTACATTTTAATAAAATTAATTGCTTTTTTATGTTTTTTAAAAATATCAAGAAACTAAGGAGAAGAAGTTAGTACATTAAGGTATGTAGCAAAATATCCAATTGTATCTATGCTTACTTGAACAGATAGAAAAAAAAGTGAATGATTCACAGCCATCACATTATTTTTACTAAAAGGATATGTAGATGATATATTGTATTTTCAATAATTGATACATTTGTTCTTTAAAAATCTGGTATTAGCCAGCTCTGGAGGAGGGATTTTATTACATTGGAAACATCCCACCTCTAATTTATGAAGCTTCAAGGGACAGCAAAATTACTATCTCATCTTGAGATATAAGGCAGAAGTCAGAACTTTTGCATATTCATGTAATCACTTAACCAGTGCACCATAAAAAAACAATAATATCCCTTGTTGATAATGGTATGTGATTATCAGTTATCTTTATGTAAAATACCATAAATCATATGTATTTATTCTATTAAACAAGTTTTTGCCCACTGATACTATCACTTGAAAATAGTATGTAATATAAGCAAAATTTTAAAAAATGAACTGTCTTTTTCAATAACTTTATATTCCAAAGTTTCAAATATAAAAATAGTATAACTTGGCTCAAATAAAACGGAGCTCTGTTCTATCCACTTGGGTTTACATTCAACACAAACTAGTGGATGTATTAAAATTATTAACTATCTTTTATACCATTATTTGTTTAATAATACAGCTGAGTCATGATTTACGAGGTTCTGGGTTCAAATCCCTAGATTGATATTTCATATTCTGTCTTTAGCCCTGATTAGAAGCACGTAAGGGCGTAAATAATTAAACAACTATTGCAAACAAGATTTATGAAATTCCTGTGAGAAACACTTAATTACCCTTTTTATTTGTAATTCATAAATTTTTTCACGTATTTTACTTTCCAAAACTGATGCATCACGAATATCGTCCAATTTTTCAAATTGAAGCGTCTCATCGGCCATAATCACTCTAATATTATTATTATGACCATATTGAATTTATCTAGGAATACGAAAGGATGGATGGGGAAAAAAAAAAAAAGAAAAAAAAGAAGCATTGGAAACAAATTGTCATGGGCATCATTGTTATCAGATCAATAAATCAAAATTATTTTCCAAATTAAATTTGGTTATCTTGTAATTAATTATTCAGAATGGCACAAGACAACGACAACAAAAAATAGGACAAAGATCTTCAAAGTGAAGAATTCTTATTTTTAAAATCGATTATTTGAGAAATTTCCGTTTGCTGATAATGAGAAAATAACATACAAATGAATAAAAATAATTTAACTAATAAACTAACGTGAAATATCGTTGTAAAACAATTCTCTCTTATTTATAGATTTATTTTTTTTTGCCGATATATAAAGCTTATACATATCGTTTTCCCAGTTGACAAAGTTTACTTGATTTGGATTTAACGCGCCATTGTAATAAAAAACAATACGAGCTATTAATAAGAGGCTGTCCTTTTGTAGACAGATTAAGAATAATGAATTTTTTCCTGTTTATTAAAACTACTATGAGATGAGGAAGGTGCGAATTGTTTGGCCGTAATGATTTGTACGCCATAGAGCTAATTAATAATTCGGAGAGAAAATTCTCCGCATTTTTAATTTCACATTAGTTAATTTATTTTCCAAAAAAGTCAATAACTTTGAAAAAAAAATTATTAAAACAATTGCGCCGTTTCCTACAGAAGAAGTTCTACTTTCATTCAAGTCACGCCTATCCGCTTATTATATGTCATGGGATAGTAGTCATAAAAATGATACAATCCATTTGAAGGCTGTAATCAACTTTAATTCGAAATATGCTGATTATTTTCTAGTTGAAATGGGATACAGAGATAAATGAGCGGGGGGGGGGGGATAAAAATATAAAAAGAAGGGTTGGCTTCCCTAACTTATAAAACTTTTTATGTCGCAACTCGGAAATTATTTAAATTTATGATTTTTTCCCCTATGCCTAAGGACACATTAAAACCATAAAGACAATCAAAGGTAATCCAACAATACAAATCAAGTATTTAATACTTCTAAATCTGTTTTAATATGATCAGGATTTGTTGTTAGTGTACATCAAATTTACAGTAATTTTCACCAGTGGGGGGGGGGGGTTATCTAAATAAAATATTATTCAGAGTAATTATTAGAGAGTGAAGGGATTTGTTATTTGACAGATACTTTTTTATTTGAAATTGCTAAAAAAAAAATATGTTTCCTACTAACAATTAAAACATTTTCATTAGCAAAATAGTTATAATTAAAACCTATACCTAATGGTTAGTTATTAAGTTCCAATCGGCAAATAAATCTTAAATAAGACTCAATTGGTCTTTTACAATATTACAATCACCACTTTTGCATATATCACTTCCAAGTTAACAGCATCTCAAACATTTTTAAAGGGTGCCAATTTACTTTTTGTTGCTTTTCGATTGCACTTGCTGGCATAAAAAATACATGTCCCAGGCCTGAAACATAAAATCCCTCCCAAAACTATATTAAGTTAAAAGAGCTTTTTTTTTTTTTGTATAAATTAAGGAAGTAATTTTTTTTTTGTCTTTAGGAAATAAGTTTTGAGATGTCCTAACCACGAATGTACTTTAAATATTAAATCCAAATGAAGAAAATATCACAATCAAATATCATTTTCATAATTAATTGTTACTTATTTGCTGTTTATATTAATAAATATTCTCTTCACTTCTGAATCATTTTCCAAAATTAAAGTTAGTGATAAGTCAAATGGCCCTACATGATGGATGGACTTTGATTGGTGTTAGGACTCAATGAATTCAGAGCTCACATGCTAATCAATGTTGTTATTTACAACAAATAAAATATTTTATTATGACTTGAAAATTACCAACAAAGATGAATGCAGAAGACATTCAGTGTGTTGCTGAAAACATAGTTATCCAGAATTTATTCAACATTATTTCTCTCTCAGGTTTATCTATTACAGTATATTATTCTGTACTTAGCATGTAATTAATAAGCAATGTAATATGGTTTTTGTTTTAATTTAGATTTTGACATTAATGATTGTGATGAAGAAGGGAAAACCATTTTACACGTGGCATGTCAAATGGGAATGGAAAGTCTAGTTAAGATATTACTGGAGCAAGGCGCAAAAATAAATTTGAAGGATTGTTTTGGTAGAACCCCCATTATGTTGGCTTCCTTTGCTGGATACCAAAATATAGTAGATATCTTGATTTCTCATAATGCTGATATTAAGTACTGTGATTTTTATGGTACATATTTATCACAGTTAAACCAATTCTTAATATTTAAGCTATGTAATACAATTGAAGTTAGCTTGTTTTTTTAAAAAAAGAATATTGAAGTTCTATAAAAGTGAAAACTTTGACTTAAAAACCAATCATAATCATAAAATACCTATTCAAGAGATCTAATAAGTAATATATTTGTTTAAAGGTTTTAATATTTTTACGTTAGCAGTCTACAGTGGATGCAAAATGTTGAAGTATTTGTATAAAAAAAATATAGATTGCGAGTTCTATACAAATAATTATCTTGGCTATCTGCCCTTACCTGCAATTGCTAGTTCTATAGGAGATGAGGAAATAGTAAATTTTATAATGTCGAAGCAACCTGAGAAAGTAAATATTGCGATAGAGAAATCAGGTAGTACATTCTAATTACTTTAAAATATCAATATTATTAATCAAGTGAGTACTCATTCAACCAATCTTTGCAACTGAGTTTAAGGCGATAAAGAAAATTAAGAAATGTTACCATAAATTTAAATAGGCTGGTGATTGTTTTGTTTTTTTAACAACCTTTTTTGCTTTTAGAATTTAATTTGAGGTGTCCTGTTAATGTTTTGAAGTGGGAGAAAAATAATCATTAACTTTTAGTTTGAAAAGAAAAAATCATTTGAACTTTTATTATTAAGAAATAAAAGTTTTATTTCCATTAAATAAAATCTTATAAATATTGCGTCCACTACTTTCTTGTATCTCTTGTTTAACAGAGAAATATGATATTTTGTATGGATGCAATCGATTCCTGGGTGATGCTAAAAATAAATGCAACCAATGGATAAATATATGAGTGTCATTGAGTAATTATTTACTTGTTATTTCAAGTCATTCCGATTTTGGCATCCATTTAAAGGTCTCGATGTTCTGATCAATAATGTGTAATTGTAGTAGCGACTTTTGAAGATTATATAATAAAAAGTCATAAAAACGTTTGCAGTCCCTGCTTGATGTAGAGACATAAAAATTTGTCTGAAATGATATAGAAGTTACAATTACTGTAGCAATGATGCCAAAAATGATAATAGCCACACGAAAAATAATTAGGAGTCATTTAAATAATAAAAAACAATCTGGTTTTGAAGTTCAATGAAGCCCTAATTGTTTGATACAACATAATATGATATTATTACATATAAAACAATTAATATATTTATTATACAACTATGAATTTTTTCCAGTTATAAAATATAAACTAAAAACATTAATTATATTGCAGGTATGACACCGTTAATGCTGGCTATTTGCGGTGGTTATGTTAAGTTAGCAAAGCAGCTGCTTAAGTTTGGAGCCAGCTCGAGTATGGTTAGCAATGCTTCGTTTTCATCAACTCAGTATGCAAGAAAGTTTTCCTTTACACTTCTTGAATTAAAAATACCCGAATTGACATTTGACAATCAAGGAGATCTATTGAATCCAGACCAGTTACAAAAACATCCACTAACTCCGAATATCTACCTCTCTCCTGTAAAAAATGTCTCGTCCCCCAAAAAATGTTTGCACTGGTTTAAAAAGTCTATGAGAGTGAAGTAATGTACCTTAAACTTAAAAGTTTACACACTATCTTTTCCTTTTCTAAATCATATGCTTTTTTTCAGGCGCTCAAAGTCATTAGATAATAAAAAAAAATGTTTAAAGAATAATAATAAACATGATAAAGATGATGTGAATACGTTGAAATCAATATTTAAAATTGCGAATCTTCAACAATACTGGCCTATCTTTAGAGACCAACAGGTCATTTACTGTTTTTTATTACCTATCCTATAGTGTGCTAATTAATTTACATCTTCAGTTAAAATATTATTTTGATTGATTTACAGATAAATTTTAAAACATTTCTCACAATGGATGAAGAAGATTTATGCTGCATTGGCATAAATAAGCTATCAGTTCGAAACAAGCTTTTAACTTTAATTGAACATTATAATCATATTTTTTATTTGTGAAATCAATATTCATGTTTAATAGACTTTATTGAACAATATTTATTCATAGAATGACGTTATACTTTATGACTAAAAATAGAAGGACATTTTTACTGTACACCTATAAATAAGCTATTTCAAAACAAACTTTTAACTTAAATCATTTATTTTATTTTATTTTAATTAATATACGATCACATACTCTAAGTAAACTCAATGTTTAATTATTTATTTACATTTGGCCATTTAGATTAGCCTAAGAATATTTTAACTAATGACAATCTTGTTTGATAGTTTTTATTTAACAAATTGATGTATAGAATGACGTTAAACTTCATGACTATATAAAAATTAAATATTTGTGCTGAATTTTATGAGATAAGTAATCTTTTTAAACCAACTTTTAACTTTAATTGAAGGTTATAATGAACACATGCTATTGGTAAAATGTGTTAAAACCTTGTATAATATTTCTATTAAACAATATTGTTTCATAAATCGGCACTCAACTCCATGACTATAAATAAATTAAAGATTTCTGCTATTATGTTATGAATAAGCTATTATTTTTAAACAACTTTTAACTTTAATTGAAGGTTATTTGTTAGCTGTGTAAAAATCTTGTATAATACCTCTATTCATCAATGTTGATTCATAAATTGGCACTTAATTTCATGACTATATATAAATTAAAGATTTTTATCAATAAGCAATCATTTTTAAAATCAACCTTTAACTTCAATAGTGGTTGTTATCACATGTTATTAGTAATCTTTGTAAAACTCTAGTATAATACTCCTATTCAGCAATAGTGATTCATAAACTGGCGTTAAAATTTCATGACTATGAATAAATTAAACATTTATGCTACTTCTTAAGAATAAGCTATTATTTTTAAACCAACTTTTAACTTTATTTGAGTGTTATTATGTTATTTGTAAGCAACCTTGTATATTTCTATTCAAATATAAAGGGTTCATTGATCAACTAGTTATTAACTAAAAAATAAACATTCCCTATCCTATTGAGTAGTGTGTCAAATTCAAGATCTTGAAGTTTTAATTAATAATAGGCATGGTCCGCTGTAACTATAATACCAAAGTCATTAAAATTTTGTTTTATTTATTATTTATAATTGGTATGGAAGTTTTACTTAATGCCCTTAAAAAAAACAACAACAACTCATTAACATCATTAATAATAATTTTATTAAATCAATTTTCTGTATTAAAAATATGTATATATAATATATATTTCTATAATTTGCAATTTTAATTTAATAATGATATATATAAAATTTAAGATCTCAACGTTCTGATGAGTAATATGCGAGGAGGCTTTAGTGGACAATAATCACAAAAACTCTTATAAACTATCGCTAAAATCTTTTTCTGAGTCATAGGGAAACCAATAATTGTGTGATGCATCTGTTCAATGTACTCCAGGTAGGTTATGGTCGGGCTATCCATTATCTGCCCCTCTCCTATTGTTTGCAATATATAATTTATGGGGAAACTTTAGTCAATTTTATGAAATTCGGGTTTGTTGGCTCATAAATATGGATATTGAGTTATCTTCTGTAATTCACTTCATTCTTATGTACCAAAACAGGATTCTTTGAGCTTATTGATGAAAATGACATTATTACTTACAATATATAATACATTATATAATATTATATATAATATAATATACAATAACAACATTAAAATTTATTACTTTATAAATTCTTAATTCAAGATAACTACCTAGCGATATCAATTTTAGGCCGATGTTTCAATCTATATCTTGTCATTAATTTTTTTTTTTTAAACCAGCCTTTGTTGTGCCAACATTAATTAACAAGCGACAATTTAAATAAAAAAAAAAAAGGCATGCTGAGCCAACAACTTATAATTTTTTATTCATATCTTTATGAAACAACAAAATGTTTACTTAGAACTAAAAATAAACTTAAATAAAAAATATGAATAAGTACAAATAAAATTACTTTATACAACTTATTCTTAAAATCAAATCAGGAATGATAGTTTCTAGCTGCTACACAAATAAAAATATCAGTCACAATATACACTTAAACATTCATTTTTCTTCAGTTCATAAAATTTTCTTCATAATTTTTGCAACTTTTGTGACATAAAGCATATTACATTTTAATATGCTCACAAATCTAACAGCTATTTTGCAATCTGCATTGACTGCCACAAAAAGAGGCATTGACATTAAGACATCAAGAATATCGAAAACTCTCAGTGAATACTGAAAAATAAAAACATGTATAGAGGAAAACATTAAACACAAGACTTACGATATTTTCCCATTACTGTTATCCTTTTACCTTGGTCTATTTTTTTTTGTCAAGGATGTTTGAAAACAAAAGATCAACAATCAGCCCGAGTCATCATGAGGCTGCTGACAAAAGGTTTTAAAGGGGCAGGGGGCATTAAAGAAGCTACACCGGCTGGCAGTGAGAATGTCCACCATGGAGTCCATTGTGAAGCAGGAGTAAATTGCATTTTAATTCAATGCTTCGCGGACTGGTAGCAAGAATGTTTTCAGGGGAAAGGGTGCCTGGATTACGGAAATTTATGGTTTCAGGCAAAATACGTAAACACAACAGGCAGTTGAGAATAGGAAAGAAGATTAACTTTGCACGATAACGTGGAGATCCAACTAACTGCAGTACTTATAGGTGTGGTTAATGGGAGTGAAAGGAACAATGAAGAGATGGAACAATAAGATCAGGTTTTCTACATTTATGATGCGGTTATTGATGGGTCACCAATGATGAGAATTTAAAATTATATTCATAAAATACAATATTAAACTTAGATTTTTATTGAATCTTAAAAAAATGGAAGAAGTATAATAATCTGTTACCAATCCAATATTTTATGCGTTGGATTAACAAGGCTTTGAATATTATATTTTTTCTGATACAACCTGGAAAATGGTTCAGATGATTGACATATGCAATGACGACGAAGAAGTTAGATTGCAATTAATCTGATGACTAATAAAATAAGATGGAACCATGATTTAGCCATCTGGATGCATAAATTATAAATTTTTTACTTTATTATTTTTTTTTTTCAAGATCATTATTATAGAGACTAAATAAAATATTATTAAATATCAACAAATTATAATATTTTGACATATCAGTATTATTGATTATGTAGAGAATGATATAATTTATATTTTTAATCATTTTAAATTTCAAAGATTAATTAATTATAATAATAATATATAATTATTAATATAATTTTAAACATAATAAATTATATCACTACCAATTCACCTAAGTATTTAAATTTGAATTTCATAATAATATATCCATTCAATCCAAGATAGATAGATGTAATGAATGGGGGGCCGTATAAAGGATTATCGACCCGACAACTAGGCCTATAGTCCCTTTTTGTCAGCCCCTGCGTTATAGGCAATGAAATGTGAGTCATGTCATGATGCAGCTGAACACAATCGTACATTTATCCAAGACAGCAAGATAGACCTTTTCATTATTCTTGTCTGAATAGACGTTCTGTTCCTGCAATCAATTCAAAGAAACTATCACTTTATCGTTATATATACAAACATATTATTTGAGTCGGTTAAGTATTTATTATAAAATTTATTTAGACGAGGAGCTATAAACTTTTTAGTGGCCAGATATAAACATATCGAAAAAATCTAGGGGTCAAAGACAAGCACACTAATGACAGTAACTTTTTAATGTGTACAATTTTTTTTCTTCTGTTGAATAAAACTTAAAACCTTTTATTTGCAACATCTTGCACTTTTTGATTATTAAAAACAAAACTGTATCATTAAAAACCAACTGACAGTTTCTACTTATTATTTCAGCAATAAAGTGAAGTGCTTATAATACAAATATACGATTATTCGGAAAACCAGAATTCTCAATTAATGAGGGTGGTTGGAACACTACTAAGTTATCAATAATTAGCCAAAAAAAAAATGTACTGGCAGGATTGGGACTCAAACGCCCCTAATGTTCAGTCGGGGTTCGAATCCAGATTCTCCAAGTATATTTTTTCTCGGTTAATTATCAATAACAGCGGGCATCAATACAACAAAAAACTGACAATTTTTTCAGGAAGCCTATAAATATGTAAATTAACCACGGTTACAATTGTTATTTTTATAATGTGACACATATAAATAATTAATTCTGGGAGTTCATTGTTAATAAGCAAATATTATAGTTGAGTGGATGAATTTATTGAGATATCGGCTTAGGCTGATGAAAGGGAGAAGATAGATTTTCATATAATTTATTAATGGATAATGTTTCATCATTCTATGTATGCGTGTCTGCATCAGGTTCAAGACATGAGATGATTGGAGAGAGAGATGTAGACTGCTTAAACCTTTTTGTCTACCTAGACTGCTTAAAATTAAAAATTAATTAATCACACAGCCTAAAGAAAAATAACTGTAGATTAGTTTTTTAAAATTGACTCAATCTATAGTCACACCATTCCAGGCCTTTAAAGAACCAAATGTTCTGTTCTTGGCCATACATTATTTCTTGAAAGGTGTTGTTCACCTAGTTAATGTCTGTCCACGATCATACCTGAACAGTAAGAAGCACAACGATCTAATCTCTAATTCACAGCAAAGAGCTGTCCCCACAATGTCAGTTTTGTAAATAAATATAGTAAATATATTACTAAACTAATATAATCTATAATATATACCTCAGGGAAGTCGTTTGAAATGGGAATAAATTTATGTTGTTGCGAATAAATATAACAAGCCTTTTACAAATTGCACTATTTCAGAACCGCCCAATTTTCTTTCTCCATAAACCCGATCAACAAATGTTATTGGCACCTGAAATTGAAAAACTTTTTTTAATTATGCAATTCAAACATGAAACAGCATAAATGATATATTACTTATATAACGTAGTATTTGAAATAAAAAAATAAATAGGGTCAGTAGCTTTGAAATCGTCATTAATAGTTTAGCAAATATATAACAAAAAAATGAACCATCATTCACAATTAAGAATCATTCAATACAGGAAAATGGGTAACAATAAACAGATTTGTATTTACCATTTTTAAAGCCGCAACGAACTGAATATTCTTTTTAGCCATCTTTGGTGTTACGTTGGTAAATAAGTTTTAATAAAGTAAATTACTTGTTTGTGCTAAATATTAGTTTATTTATAACCAAGCAATAAACAAGATTTTCCTCTTAAGAACAAGAGTTCCTTAGGTTGCCATCTCCTCCACTATGATTTTGGCCTTCTTTCTGGTTTTCAGTTAAGACAAGATATGACCGTAAGAGTACTTGATTTCTGACTATCGAGTCTACACTTCCTTATAGGTACTACTTACTTATCGGCATGACCAGACTGCTTGACAAGATTTTGGTGACAAGTGTTTGGCCTGGTTAATTGCTTTTATTGATCATTTTTTATATAGCAGAATAATCAATTAATTCGTCTTTAGTGGAACTTCAGTACAATTTCAGAGATTAATTACTAATTGTTTGCTTTATTGTTTCTTCATTGAGAGAATAATCTCTGATATTTTTGATAATGAAATAACATTGCCCTTCTAAATTGTAAGTAACATCTATACATTATGGTCGGTCCTAGTAAAACATCTTGTATACATAGCAGCAAAAATGACATATTTTTAATTTGATGAACAATTTTCTTTTTAAATTATTAAAATGTTATAGTTTTTCTTTTCTTACAATCATTTTTAAAATTTATTAAACATTTCTGTCCAAAATCCTAATAATAAAGATGTTTAGTTTAACGTCCTGTAGCGAGCGCTAACCATATATGTAAATTACCCTATACTCTGGTAATATCGATTGAAATTCCTTCTTTCACTAGATCCTTTGCAACTTTGATCCTCTCTGCTTTTCTCACTTTTTCCTCGCAAATCCGTATGCCTTCAAACAAAGTTTCTTGATTCTCAATTTTTTTGTATTCTTCAATCAAACTCGGTAGTTCATTTTCTACTTGATTCTCCGTTGATTCAGGTAGTAGATCTATAATACTAATTGATAATGCTTCTGCTATGTCATATAATTTGTCAAGTGGAATAGCAGTTCGTCCTTGCTCATATTTGCTTATTTTGTGACGCGTTATGCCGATTTTCTTCGCTAAATCCTCTTGAGGTACTAGCCTCCACTCTTTTATCTTTTTCCCTATTTTGTAGTATATAGAGCCTGTTTTTTCCTTGATACATTCATTAGCAGATAAACCTATTGTTTTTGAAACAATATCAACAGAAATTCCTACTTTGACCAGATTCTTTGCTATTTCTACTCTCTCTGCTTTTTTCACTAAGCTGGGCATACTTAGTTAATAAATAAAATATCTTGCGTAATTCTTGATCATTAATCTTTTTATAATTTCTTGCTAGATTTAATATTTCTCCTCTCTTGCCTTCAAGACAACTTTTTGATACTCTTATAGGAATTAGATCCGTAATACTAACTGATAATGCCTCTGTTATGGCATATAGTTTTTCAATCGAAATTCTACGAGTTCCTTTTTCATATTGTAGTACTACCTGACATGTTATACCAATTTTCTCCGCTAACTCCTCCTGAGTATACCCTCGCTTTAACCTCCAATGTTTTACCTTGTCCTACTTTGTAGTCTAAAGAACCAGATTGTCTGCTCACTAATGTCTTCTATTTGCGTTGTTGCCCAATCTTGATCTCCCTTTCGCTTATTATTTGGTCGCTTTTGTCTCCAATCTCTCTCATTTCCCTTTCTCGCTCTTCTATGCTAGATTTCATAGCCTCAGCCGAATATTTGCTCTTCCCACTTGCAAGTTCTGATTTTAATCTTCTTACTTTATATTCCAATTCTACAAACCTTTCATGATTTTTTAGCATCTCTATCATCTGATTTATTTGCGAGCCTTCTGCTATTTTAATTAGCAATAACTCATCTATTTTATAATTCACACCAGATTGAACTATAAATAGGTTTATCATTGCTCTTATATCAACAGGCTTTGCTATTAATACGTCAACATTATTACACACAAAATGTTTTAAACTTATATTTTTTTCTAGATAATTTTTCATATCCTGCGATAATTTTTCCTTTAATTCTTCATATGCTCCTGACAGCAACTTCTCCAGTTCCTTAAAAAATTCAATCTCTATCTCACCAGATGTAAGAACCATTAGCAGATGTTTTACTAACTCTCTATCATTTGATTTAATTGCCTGATAAATTGCTTTTTCTCTATCCTCTCGCAAATCATAGAGCTCCGATGAATCACTGAGGCTAAATAAATAGTTTTTAGCTTCTTCAGGAGCATAGATTGCAATATTAACTTCTCTTAATGGATGACCATCATTAAACTTTTCTAGATCAGTAGTTTCTTCTATCGCAACAGCCACTTTACTCAACCTTTTTAGCTGGTCTATGCCTTCTCTTGTATCTTTAGGTATATTTTTAACTTCATTTAGTACTTCGCTATAAAGACTCTGTTTTTCCTCAATACTTAGTAATGCACAATGCTCCTTCAGTTGCTTGGAAGTTTGAGATAGAAATTTTGCTAGCATAAGCTACCTCCTCTCAAGTAATTTTTCAATATCACTCAGTTTCATTTCTATATAAGTTGGTCTCCCATGGTTGCATTGCCTGGAATATGTTTTTTTTTTCCATTTGTCTCAGCAGCTCATTCATCTCCTCCAACTTCATTTTCCTGCCTGCTCTAATTGATCCATGACAAGCGATAGTGGCCAACACTTTATCTTCTACTGGCAATGTATCTTCTATTTCGGTTAGTCTGTAATTATGTTAATTAGCATCTCTTTCACATCTATTGCTCCCAAAATTGCAGGGATTTCTTTTACTTTTATTTTATTCTCTGATTTGATTTCAATATCAAAACCCATTTCAAAAAGCTCATCTTTATAAGTTTCAACCATCTCCATTCCGGCTTGATTTTTCACTTCAACTATTTCAGGAAGAAGAAGCTTTTGTCTTTTAATGCTTGATTTTTGCTTTAAGCACTCGTATATCAACCTCTCGTAGGCTGCATGTTGATCTACTATAATCAGCCTATCTCCAGCCTCAGCAATAAGGAAGTATTGTAGACCTGACAGCGTGCTTATCCTAGAGGATGATCCTCTATTAAATCAATTTGTTCTCTTTCTAGAACCATAGTTCCCTTTTGGGGTGGAGATTCTCCATACTTAAAAGTTTCTGATAAGCTTTGCTTTCTTTCATCTGGTGCATTGAATACTTTCATTAGATGATTTTCTAAAAGACTTGGTCTCTTCTCGTAAAACTCTTTTTCTCTTCATTATTAACCTGTTCTTGGCTTTTACTATCATCAAAAGTTAGCTCCTCTTCAATACTTTGACCACTTGCTGCAAACCTCGTTGACAATGCTTTTATTATCCCTCTTCTCACTATTTCATATATTAGCCTCTTGTTCTGAAATCTTACTTCTGATTTATTCGGATGCACATTTACATCTACTTGATTGTATGGTATTTTTAAGTGCAGCACTGTAAAAGGATATCTACCACTTGGAATAAAATCTTGATACGCATATCGAATTGCACCTATAAGTAGATTGTCTTTAATTGGCCTTCCATTAACAAACGCATAGATCTGAGTTGAATTGCCACGACTGATAGTTGGCTTACAGATATGTCCCGTAAGCTTGATGCCGTTTTCTTCCTCATTAACTTCCAGCAAATTGCTCTGAAATTCTTCTTCTACTTCACACAATCTACTAAATAACGAGGTTTGTTTAACATATTTTAAGAGCTTTTTATTACCAGAAGTGAGAGTAAATCCAACAATTTAATTAATCATTGCTAAGTTATTCATGATATCAACAATGCTTTGTGTTTCTGCCCTTTCGGTTTTTAGAAATTTTAGTCTATTTGGGGTAGCGAAAAATAAATCTCGTACTTCAATATGTGTCCCTTGTGATAAAGAGTAGGGAATAAGCTCCCCCATCTTTTCTCCACCCTCATAACTTATAGACCATGCTTCACTTGCTCCTCTTGCCTTAGACGATAATTTTATCCTACTTACTGCTGCTATTGAAGGCAGAGCTTTTCCTCTAAACCCAAGATGCTTGATTTCTATCAACTCACTATCGCTCAATTTTGAAGTAGCATGGCGCATAAACGCAAGTTCTAAATCGTTTTTTTCTACTCCATTACCATCATCTGTCACAATAATAAGGTTACGCCCACCACTTTCTATCTTGATCTCTATCTCTGAACTTCCAGCATCTATTGCATTTTCCACTAATTCCTTTACTACACTTGCTGGCCTCTCTATTACCTCTCCCGCTGCTATACGGTTTATGGTTTTTGTGTCTAAAAGAATTATTGCCATAGAATCTTTGATTGAAAGTAAAATATACCCTTCATGACTTACTTTGTCTAAGCTCTTTTTTTTGTGGTCTTGTAATTTCTGTTTTACCTGCCTACTGGACCATGCTCCTTCTGTATATATTATAATCTTCTTTTTGTCCATGCTAATAGAAATCTACTGCGAATCAAGCGATAAAAAAAAAAGGAAGGAGGGTAGCTAAAATCAAGGTTAACTAAAAGGCGTGCTTAAGATTTACAATACCAGCAATAATATTGAACCTCAGGTTGTATTTTTTCTGAAAATTGCGGTAAACATGGGACATAATCTTAAATATCTTTACCTCACGGATCTTATTTTCTACTCTCATTTTAAATGATGCTAATCGTCTATTATGCTCTTTCTGCTCTGAAGTTAATAGCTTTTTACAATACTTTTTATATGGAATTATAACATTGCTTTGCAATTTTTCCCAACCTTGATATCCAGAATCGGCATGTTTTATGCTGTTAATTGGTAAATATTTTTCTTGTTTCCTTATGCGAAAATCACTAATTCTACCACGATATGACTTTGACACTGATAAAATTCTTCCATCTTCTTCGATAACAATCTCAGTTTTCATAGTGTTGGTTCTTTTTTTTCCTGAATATGATTTCTTCCGTTTTTTACTATCTTCTGGCCTCTGTATTTGCTTCTGAGAAACTTCCCATTAGTTATTCCTGTTGAACTAAGATATAACCGAATTTCTGTGCCTTTTTGATTAAATTTTTTACAACTTTCTCTTTGTAACGTGTTTCATAATAATCTATTCCTCTTTCTACATATTCTTGTCCATACTTCAACATACTATAAAAGATACATGCTAATTTCCTTGCCGTAGCAGTAATCGCTTTTGGTGCACCTAGTCGTTTTTTTAACCTTCTACAATATGCACCTATTCCGCTATTGCTTCTTGATACACAGTGAGCAGCCATTCGAAATGCATTCGCGGCACGATTAATGAATTTACGTGTTCTTGTGCTAAACACTTTTTCCCCTGTAATTTTATTAGCAGGGCTTAGCCCCAACCACGAAGTAAAATGCTTTTCTGATCGCCATTTATTATAGTTAATACCAACTCCCGAAATGATAGTTTGTACAGTTAGAATATCCAATCCAGGAAGTTTGGTAAAATCTATACCAGTTACTCGATATAATTCTTCATGCAAAGCAAAGTTTGGTTTACTTTTTCTGTGCTTATTTTTCTCTTCACCTAACTTTTTACTCTCATCAGACTTTGTCTCAAATGTTTTATAATATTCTTCAATGCTCCTGTCACATTCTGCTACTTTTTCCTGATAAATATTATATAGCTCAAATTCTTGCTTTAATGTAAATAGGTGTTCTTTTCTATAGTTTCCTGCTAATGCTTTTGCAATAACAGATTTATCACTTTTTATTCGTCCATCTCTTAGTTCAGCCAATTTTTCAGGATTACTCTCACCATCTATTATTGCTTTAATAATTTCCATTCCAGTTACACCAGTTGTATAGCTTATAACTTTATGTAGTTGAATATTCATTTGTGTTAGCGCTTTTTGCTTAGGCAAAGTATGTGTAGAAGCATTTTCAATTAAATTTTTACGTTGCCGAACATAACTATGCAATACACACATGGCCTAAATGACCCTTGGAGTAACCCGTAACTGTGTAGTTGTTGAATCCATTGACAATCTTGCACATCTGATTTTCTCCCAGGTACATTTTTAACATGTTTTGCGTTTACCAGTTTTACTTCAAATCCGTGTGATTCAAGTACTTGAAACAAAGGAATCCAGTACACTCCTGTTGACTCCATGGCTACTGTATTAACTTTACATTTTTTCAACCAGTTTGCTATGTTGTAGAGATCTTCCGTAAAGCAGCTAAATTTTTGTATACGTTGTTCATCGCTTCCTTCGGGTACACATAATGTACAGCCGAGCCAACATCGATTCCTGCTGCATTAGGATTCGTTATCTCTAATTTACTTTTGAACTTTGCCATTTTTAATCTCCATTATATAATAATCCATAGTTGAGAAGTGCTTAAGCTTGGGACGGTTGAGTTATACATTCTTCTAATCGAGGTAGCCCAAAAGGCTCCATCAGTGGTTCGACCGTTCATCCAAAGCCACGCTGTCCTACGGGCACTTAAGGCACCATTGCACAGTTCGGCTATTACTGCAAAAAGCTCTTCTCTACAAAATTATATATAAAATTTGCCATACACTCAGCTAGGAAGTTTCTTTTTGGTTTGACAGGTTTTATCTGTCCGGCGCTGTTCTATAACATCAGCCAGAATCTTTAGTATTTTTTCTGATGTCATACTTCTATCTTTTGTTATAGTAACTTTCTTGGCGAGTAATGGCTCTATTTTCTTCAGTAACCTACATACATTTGCGTTGTGCATATTGAACAGGCACCTTAAAAATCTATGTGTTATGTAAGTGCGATAGTACAAGATTACGCAAAATAACTTATCTTCTAGAGTTGGTAGTTGTGATCTTCTACCATGGCACTTTTTCTGTTTTTCAAGTTTTTTCCACTCAGACCTCACTTTTTCCACCACCTTTTCAAACTCTTCTATAGTTAAACCTGTTATATTACGAAAGTTTCTTGGGTGCTTCTTCATTTTATAGTAACTAAAGCTCATTTTTTACCTTACTCGATCTGCTTAATCTTCTTCTACCTCTCTCACATCACTTTTTCAATCACCTTTTGCAGCAGGTCTTAGGATATAAATTTAACATAAAATTTGCTACTGAAATGTTGACATTAAGTTTCAAGATCTTTATCATGTAAAGGTTAGGTAATTGAGCTTGTGGGCTCGTGTTTTTATTAGGCTCTCACACCAGAAATAAGCGTTTTTAAAGCTCTTTATAGCTACTAAATCTATGAATTCATTTGCTGGCGTTTTTAGGCGCTTTATGAGGGAGTTATAAAAAGATGTACAAAAGGACGTCTAAAGTAGAGGATGCTATTCTAAGATGATCTCTGACAGCCGTTTAACGCATTCAAAACTTAAAAAAATAAAAAACTTGAACATTTCTTCACAATTGTGTATAATTATTAATGCTTTTTAGGTACTCTTGCTATGGCTCTTTCGAAGTTTCTCAATCCAAAAAACGACCTAAGTTTTAAAAAAATCTTTGGCTCTGAGAAGAATAAAAATATCCTTATTCACTTCCTCAACGATATCTTAGGCTTTTCTAGTTCTGACCAAATAAAAGAAATTGAATTCTTAAGTACCATCATGGATCCTGAAATTGCCTCTGATAAACAAAGCATTGTTGATGTTCTTTGCAAAGACTCTATTGGCAATAGATTTGTGATTGAGATGCAACTCGCTCGCGATAAAGGCTTTGAAAAACGCGCTCAACTTTATGCTGCTAAGGCTTACTCACGGCAATTAGATAAATCTGGTAATTACATTGATCTTCAGAAAGTCTTGTTCATTGCTATTTCCAATTGTAACCTTCTGCCTCAACCGTGATATTAAAACCAGTGGCCACTACTTAAAAGATCTGCAATTCGTCTTTATAGAATTACCTAAATTTGCAAAGAATAAAGTAGAGCAACTGGAGAGTACAATAGAGCGCTGGTGTTTCTTTTTTAAATACGCAGATGAAACGACAGAAGATCTGAAAAAAATAGCAGCAGAAGCTCCGATAATAAAGTTAGCATATGATGAATTAAACAAGTTTAGTTGGGATGAAAAAGATTTGATAGCATATGAAGAAAGGTTTTTGAGCATACAGAAAGAAGCTGCTATTTGGGAACAACGTCTTGATGATGCTTCTGCTAAAGGTAGACTAGAAGGTAGGGAAGAAGGCATCCTAATCGGTCATAAAAAAGGCAGAGAAGAGAGGAGTATTGAAGTTACAAAAAACCTACTGAAAGCTGGCGTATCTGTCGACTTGATAGCTGAATCTACTGGTCTTCCTAAAGCTGAAATAGAGCAACTTCAGGAAGAATTAGCCTAACGTGATCTTTTTAGTTGGTTATTTACTGTCACACCACTTAAATAAGATTCAGGTTTGCCATTTGTCTCATCAATAATTTCTGATAAACGACTTTTCTGCTAACTACCATTACTAGCAGTAGAAACAGACTGTTTTGAGAGCTTTAAGCTTTACGTGTTTGCTCTGCTTCTTCAATTTCACGTTTTAAGCCTTCAAAAGGAATGACTTTTGTTGCTTGTATTACTCCCTCCATGTTCTTGCTGTTTTTCAAACTATCAAGATATTCTCTAGCTGTCATACTCACTTCTTTTTTATCTAGGTGATCTTGTAATTTTTTGCTACTTAAATTCATATTGGCATTGATAAGTAAAGGTACGCTACCTTCTACATGAATTTTAGTTCCAAAGTCATATAGTTGTACTCTAGATAATTATCGACCATTAATCTTAATAAGACCAAACTCCTTATCCCGCTCTGCTAGAAGTTGACGCGCTGTTTTTATTTCTTTTGTCAGAACTTGCTTATCTTTATCAGGTAGTTGATTATTAGCTTGTTCAATATCAAAGTGCTCAACAAGAAAGCCTTTTTTTTCTACTTTATAGCCAGCAGATTCTACTGCTTTTTCTACCACTTGCATAAGCTGGTCAACACTTTTTAACCCAGAAACAAACGCTGTATTACTATCAAAATAAGCATAATTGTTACATGTTCTATAAATAGCAACTACGTGATTGCTTGTTACTAAATGAATAGCAAAATCACCATTAACTTCAGTTATATAATTTGATAAGTCACTAAGTGTTTTGTAGTCCTGAGTATGAATTAAGTTTGAAGGTAGGCTATTTGTAGCAGAATCTAGCTGTCTTTCAAAATTGTTAAGTAACTTACTAAAAGCAAAAACCTCTCTTTCTTCCCTTTTAGATACCTGCTTACCCTGCGCTATACGCTCATAAATTTTAGCTGAAGTTTCTAAATTATTTAAAAATGATTTGCCATTCTGTGATAATAAAGCTTGAGTAAGCTACGTGTAATTGCTACACATTTACCATCAATCTCAACCCCACGTTTTTCACATGAAGGTAAATAAAGTCCTTGTCTTACTGATTCAATAGATGCATTTGAAAATTAATGCGATATAAATTCTGACAAACGCAAAAAAGCTTCTTGTTGCTTTTTGTTAGAATATGCTGACTGTATTTGTGCTTTCCCTTTTATCCTTTTCCTTAGGTTAAATTTCTGTTGCGAACTATTTATTTCTTCAGCTTTTCTCTCATGGGAACTAGAATTACTTTGTTGATGACTAATTTTTTGCTTTTTGTTACTTTTACCCTGACTACCTGAACCCATATGCTCTTCTTCATTACTTAAAGGAATAGGAGAATCATCTATATCTATTTCATCTTCTTCTATCCTACTAATATCCTGTTGTTGAAGTGGTATATCATCTAAGAAAGTAGAAAAACCTTTTCTGACTTTTTTATATAATATATTAAACATCTCATGCCGATTATTTTTTATAAGATTGTTTAAATACTTTGTTTTGTTGCCTGCCTTATCAAAACAAAGGTCATGCAATTTTTCAAAAATAGGACAAATATTAATTCCTACTCCATGTAATATCTTGGATAAACCCTTTGGCGTAAAAAGTTCTTTCTTGGCTAAGAAGTGATTTAAATGATTTTCTTTATTAAAATAAACTTTATGAAAATTTCTTAAAATAGAAGTGGCATTATTTCCTGCCATGGACAATATATTGGATAAGTCACTCGGCATAAAACCCACCTTACGGAAATCAGCTAAAAGCTGCGTTTTGTTTCCTACCTCATCAAAACAAACATCATGAAAATCTTTTAAAGCAGAACAAATATTAGCTCTTACTCCATGCAATATATTACATAAATTGCTCAGCGTAAAACCTTTTTCCTCATTTAAAAAATGGTTTAAATACTTTTTAGTTTCTCCTATAAAACAAAAATCATGAAATTTTTCTAAACTATCCGCTGCTCCACTTAACATACTGCACAAATCACATGGCCTAAAACCTGCCTTATAGAAGTCATCTAAAAGTTTTGTTCTTTTTCCTTCGTCATTAAAACAAACGCTATGCAATCTTTTTAAGATGGAAGATGTATGAACTCCTGCTTTACATAACATACAGGATAAGTTACTTGGCTCAAAACCTGCCTCATAGAAATCATCTAAAAGTTCTGTTCTTTTTCCTTCGTCATTAAAACAAACACTATGCAATTTTTCAAAAGCATCTTTAGCACTAGCTCCTGCTCCACCTAAAATACTGGATAAGTTATACATCGTAAAAGTTTTTTCTCCATCTTTTTTCTCAATAAAATGCTTTAAATACTGCTTTTTATTTCCTTGCTCATCAAACCAAAGATCATATAAATCTTTAAAAGCTTTAGGAGCATTAGTTCCTGCTCCACCTAGAATAGTGGACATATTAGATAGATTTATTCCTTCTTTCTCTAGAGTTTTTAAATATTGTGTTCTATTTCCTTTTTTATCAAACCAAAGCTCATATAAATCTTTAAAAGCTTTAGAAGCACTAGTTCCTGCTCCATGTAAAATACTAGATACAGTAGATAGATTTATTCCTTCTTCTTCTAGAGTTTTTAAATACTGCTTTTTATTTCCTTGCTCATCAAACAAAAGATCATATAAATCTTTAAAAGCTTTAGGAGCATTAGCTCCTGCTCGATGCAAGATACTGGACATATTAGATAGATTTATCCCCCTTTCTTCGAGAGCTTCTAAACATTGTTTTTTATTCCCTTGCTTATCAAACCAAAAGTCATATAAATCTTTAAAAGCTTTTGCAGCACTAGATCCTGCTCCACTTAAAATACTGGACATATTAGATAGATTTATTCCCTCTTTCTCTAGAGTTTTTAAATATTGTTTTTTATTTCCTTGCTCATCAAACAAAAGATCATATAAACCTTTAAAAGCTTTAGGAGCATTAGTTCCTGCTCCACCTAGAATACTGGACACATTAGATAGATTTATTCCTTCTTTCTCTAGAGTTTTTAAATATTGTTTTTTATTTCCTTCCTTGTCAAACCAAAGATCATATAAATCTTTAAAAGCTTTAGGAGCATTAGCTCCTGCTTGATGCAAGATACTGGACATATTAGATAGATTTATTCCCTCTTTCTCTAGAAATTTTAAATATTGTTTTTTATTTCCTTGCTCATCAAACCAAAGATCATATAAATCTTTAAAAGCTTTAGGAGCATTAGTTCCTGCTCCACCTAGAATACTGGACATATTAGATAGATTTATTCCTTCTTTCTCTAGAGTTTTTAAATATTGTGTTCTATTTCCTTTTTTATCAAACCAAAGATTATATAAATCTTTAAAAGCCTTAGAAGCACTAGATCCTGCTCCACTTAAAATACTGGACACACGAACTAGGTCTACTCCATTTTCTTCTAGTTTTATTAAATATTTTGTTTTTTTTCCGTTCTGATCAAACAAAAGATCATATAAGTCTTTAAAAGCTTTTGCAGCATTAGCTCTTGCTCCATGCAAAATGCTTGATATATTAGCTAGATTTATTCCTTCTTCTTCCAGAGTTTTCAAGTATTGCGTTTTATTTCCTTTTTCATCAAACAAAAAATCATATAAGTCTTTAAAAGCTTTTACAGCACTATCTCCTGCTCCATGCAAAATACTGGATACAGTAGATAGATTTGTTCCTTTTCTTTTCAGAACTTCTAGACACTTTTTTCCTTCTCCTTTCACTAAAAAACCTAAGAACTGATAAAACACAGACGTTCCTTCTCTGCCAACCACACTTTTAGCAAATTTAAATTCCTCATTAACGTCTTTATTTTGAATCTCCTGATAACTAGATCTATTATATTTGATATCTTCTAAAAGCTTTTCTATTATTCCTTTTCTGACAGGACCAAGATCATGAGATTCTAACCAACGTAATACTATTTCATGTAACTCTTCGCAATTATATGGAACATTAGACTGATTATCTATCTTACCTCTAATAACACTATTCAACTTTTCCCTATTAGGCTGGTTGACCACGAATACTAATTTATCTAAAAATTTCTCTTTTGTTTCTTTTTCATTCTCATCAGAAAGTCCTCCATCTTCTTTTTCTTTCTGTAAAGAAGGTGGAAGCTTTAATAGACTTAAAAGCTTTTTTCTTGTTGTTTCCTCTTGCGAAAATTGATAAAGACCATTTCCACCTATACATGAGCTATCTCTTAAAATTTTATACTTCTTCTTTCGAATATCCATAATATCAAACTTCAAAGGATAAATATCTTTAGATTGCCTCTGTTTTAATTCCTTTTCTTCCGTAAGATCTAGATCTGCATTAGTATAGATAATAAAATATTCTATACTTTCTCCTAATTTTTCAACAAAAAGAGTAAAAAGCTTATCAATAGAAAACGTATTATTCTGTTGTCTGGAGGGAAATAACTGACTATAATCAATATTACTATCTGCGTTATGAGCCTTTAAGTAAGTAGCTCTACCTTTATAATTGATAATAATATTATTAGATGTATCACGGCTTTTTCCTTCAAAATTTATGGAAAACATATTTTTATGCAAGAACATGTCATGCAAAAAAAGTATTAATAAATTAAATTCATACATAATCCCAGATATATAGTTTCCAAGTTTTTTATGCTCTTCTAAATTACTTAATATTTTTTCTTGTAACGTTATATAATTGTAATTGTCTTGAACTTCACTATTTTTTTTCATTTCACTTTTAATAATGCTGTTCAGCTCTTCTCTATTAGGCTGATTAACTGCAAATACTAATTTATCTAAAAATGCTTCTTTTATTTCTTTTTCAAATCCCTGAGAAAGCTCTCTTTTTTTTATTACTTTCTGCACGGCAGGCGAGAATTTTAATCGCTTTAAGAGTTCTTCTCTTGTTGTTTTATCTTGTGAAAACTGATAAAAACCATGCCCTTGTATGTTATTACTTGTAAATAAAAAGTTTTTTAGAATGTCATATTCCTCTATATTTATGCTATAAAATTTAAAAGGATAAAAGTTTTTGGATCGTCCTTGTTTTAATTCCTTTTCTTCTGTAAGATCCAAGCCTGAATTAGTATAGACAGTAAGATATTTCACATTATATAAACTATCTGACTTAGAGATTAGATGTTTAACAAAACTATCAAAGTAACTATTAATAGAAGAACTTCGTCTTTCTTTATTAAATAACCTAGCATAACTGATATTACTATCTATATAATTATCCACATTTTCAACTTGTATATGAATAGACTTCCCCTTATAGCGGAGAACAATATTACTAAATTTGTCAATTTCAGAATCTCCAAACGCTAATGACAATGAAGGATATTTATGTTCATATGTAGACTTTCTAAGTAAGCAAAGCACTGACAAGTCTAATTGATACATAAGTCCAATCAAATGATGAGGAATGTATTGCTTAGTTTGACAAGTATTATCCAATTCATTCTGTCCTGGTTTATCCTGTAAATCACTAGGGAATTCTGAATCTTCATTACTAGTAACATTTACATCCATGCGTGGCCTCTTTGATACTATATCATCTTTGTCTGTAATAGAACGCCCACGTTTTCTACTCGCTTTATGATTTTCCTTACCTGGACTCCTTGAATGACTACCTTGATTATGCGAGGAGTTTTCAATATCTTGTAATGGTGTAGAAATGTAAGATTGAGAAATATTGTTTGAATTTGAACCTATCACATTACAATAAGCTTCCTTTCTAGAAACTTTTATGTTTCTCTTTATATCTTTTTCAATCTTACTAAGAAGTGGTACAAAATGGTTCCTGTAATTCACTATATAAATAATATTATTGCCTGTACCTACCTTACCTTTAGTAACATGTAATCCATCTATCTCTTCATCTCTCAATTCTATAATCCTAACTTTTACGCCATACTTTTCACATATCATTTTTCCTTCAATTTCAGGTCTTCCCCATATAACGTTTTCCAACTTTAGAATTTTTATTTCTGAACCAGAGCTTGTATTTTCAATGTCTTCTGCAGTAAATTCAATACGCGGAATATATTCACAAAGTTTTTCACCTTCTCCTTTTAAAGCACTACCCAACCATGAACCTTTTTTTGATTGATTAACTTGTTGTGCATATTGCTTACAATTTTCCCGCAAAGACTTTACACTAAATCCTTTACTACCTGCAATCAGACCTTTATCTTTTAGCTCGTACAATCCTTGAGCTATGGAATCAAAGAAACAATCCCCTTCACCTATAGCAGCTCCTATCTTAAAGCCCTCAGGCAATTTCTTCCTTAGTGTCTCTAAAAGTTGATTAAGCTTCTTTTTTTCCTCTTCATTCTTTGCATTTTTTATCCCACTGAAAATGGAAATAGGTTCTCTAGTAACAAAATCTGACTTTTCTAGAGTGCTCTTACTATTAGGTGATTTACCGGACTCTTTATTCCCTGCTAACATATCGACTCACTATACTAAACTATTCACATGATAGTTGAAAAAATCAAGTAAATATTATGTACTGGTTGAATTTAAATAGAATAAATACTTATTGAGCACACTGCTTAACTACGTGATTGATAACTAAAAACAAAACATGAACATGAATAAGGTTATTCTTAGATAACAACAACTACACCTAATCGATGAATCGATAAATACGATAGTTCGATAGACACAACAATTCTCCTCGACTTAGTTAAGCACATAATCAGAAAAGTGAGCCGGAACGCGACGTTGTCTCTGGGATCTACGCAGAGGCTGGCATTCAGGTTGTGCTGCCGGATGTGTAGTCTCTGTGGTTACTGGATCAGGAGCAGTGATGGTTGAAGGCTCAACTGGTGATGTGGGAGTTGCAGAATTCCTTGGCTGCCTAATTTTGTTGTCAGAGAAGGTAAATTTCTTCTTAGCATGCGAAGCTTGACTAGGAGTAATGTCATTTTTTATCTGCTCTGAAACGTACACGAGACGCAGTTGGTCGATGTGGCACTTCAAGGTGTAGCCATCCCCATCTAAGGTGATTAAGTAGTGCAACTTGCCGAATTTCTGGATTACAGTGCCAAATCTCCATGAAGATTTGCCATTTGCATACCACCTAGCTTGTACTCTGTCTCCTACCTGGAGTTGGCGAACTTTCTTATACTTATCTGGAGATAAATCAGACTTGTTAATCGGTGGTTTAAGTGCATCTAGCTTTATATTAATTCTCCTATTGAGATACAGTTCTGCCGGAGAATTCCCACAGGCTAACGGCGTTGAACGGTAGCGCAGGAGTATCTCTTGAACTTTGGTCTGCAGAGGCATTGTCAATTTAGACATTGCTTTCAATTTGTTTTTGAGTGTCTGAACATTCCTCTCCGCCAATCCGTTCGTAGCCGGATGTCCCGGAGCTATAAATTTTTGTTTAATTCCAGCCATATTACAGAATTCGGTGAATTTCTCACTCTTGAAAATGGTTGCATTATCAGAAACTAGTATTCGTGGAAATCCATGGATATAGAATAACGATTGTAATAATTTAATTGTTTCTTGCGAAAAGAAAGCCCCTACTTCTTTTGATATACGCACTTCCACCCATCTGGATTTGGCGTCAACCAGTAACAAAAAATGGTGATTTTCAAATGGTCCGGCATAGTCTATATGGACTCTCTCGAAATTTTCTGTTGGCTCTTCTCAGGAATGAATAGGAACTTTTTCTGGATTTTTCCTTATTGTGGCACATTCTTGACAAGATTTTCAATTTGTTGGTCAATATTTTTCCAATAAACATACCTTCTCGCTAACTGCTTCACAGGCAAGTCGGAGCCATCATTCGGAGAACAACCGGCAAGAAGCAGCTGCCGAGGAAAGGAATCTCGTTCATAACTAACATCTTGAACTCCTGCTTCAGGCTTCATTATTTCCCTCAGAACTGGAAACATGCAGTAGTGATCCCTCTTCTGAAACCAGCGAAGAGCGGATATGAGCCATCTCATTACCGCCCCATCAGTCTGCTGACTCAACTCTCGAAGCTGTTCGAGAGAATTATCCACATACATCTCTCCGGGCACTGCGAGTCACAGGAAGTCATCCCACCAGAGCAGACTGGTTTCAGCACAGGCTTAAGCGCGAATAACAACCTGGTGAGATTGCAACACCACGTCGCATCGAACATCCGAAGCAACAGAGCTACCGCAATGATTTCTCTGGACTGTTCGAAAGCCTTCGACTCTGTGGATCATTACATCCTACTCCAACGTCTGAGGGAATACGAATTCTCGGATCAGCTGCAGAACCTGATTAGATCCTACCTTACTGGCAGAACATTTTCGGTTCGTATAGGCACTACGACCACGACCCGAAGAAACTATTCTGCCGGTGTCCCCCAAGGATCGGTGCTAGGCCCGTTGGTGTTCAACATTTACACCGCCCACATCGTAGGAGCCTCGTACTCCAACTGCGAGGTATCCGCGTACGCGGACGATATAGGTGTCTACAGCACTAGCATCAATCCATCCAGAGCCCTGAAATTCGCTGAGAGTGCCAGTCAACAAATCGCCGAGAAACTCGATGCCGTCTACATTAAAGTCAATCCGGCCAAGACGCAAGGAATAATATTTAGTTACAAATCCGGAAAAAAGAAGCTCCCGAAATCCTTCGTGTTAGACGGCAAAGAATGCCCTGTAAGCAACAAGCTGTGCTACCTCGGAATTACCCTCGGTAGGCACTTGTCGTTCACAACGCACCTCGGAAAGAAGTTAAAGAGTGTTAGGAAGAAATTCTTCAGCCTCGGACACCTACTTCACAGCCCGGCTCTATCAGTACGCCTCAAGCTGCTGATATACCAGAGCGTCCTAAGACCTGCATTGATGTATGGAACCCCTCTCTACAAGTATTTGACTCCCAACACTCTCCTAAAGCTCCAGCAATTTCAGAATAGAGTTCTCCGCACCTCCCTCAAACACACCCCTTTCGACCAAATGAAGGCCGACGAAATCCACAAAAAATTCGAAGTGCTCACTATCCAAGATTTTATCAAGAGAAGGCACATCAAATTTTTTGACTCCCTAAGACATAGCCACAACCCACTATTCTCCGACCTTCAGCCACCACCAATGCCCGTCAGATGGAAACACTGCTGGACCGCCGAAGCTTGGCGAATGAAAGACATCATAGAACCAGAGGACTGACGGACCTACACCCAGCCGAGAGATCGAGGCCGATCTCCCGCCCGACTCAACCGACGCCACATTACCCCATCTACCTGTGTAAGCAGGGTTGATCTTCCGGCCGATTAGGCCGACTCACTCAGGCCCCTGGTGGGGCGGCCGGCCAGGCTTCGCCTGGTCTACAACAAACCATCGCCTAGGCACCCCTAGGCTTAATCCTTGGTAGACTCTCACTACCTTCCTGACTCCATCCGCCTTTCTAGGCATTCCACACCCCATATCCTTCTCATACATCCTTCAAATAGGGGTCTCCCCTTAGTGAAAGGCACTTTCCAGCCAAAAATAATTTTCCTTATTTTTCCCACATTCCTATTTTTTATAATTTTGAGAGCTTAGGGAAAAAAACAACAAAAAAACAAAAAAAAAAAAAAAAAAACTTTTAATACATCTTCTTGAAGAGTTCGAGGTATTATAATTCTCTGACCCTTGAAAATTATTCCATTTTGTAAATAGTATTCTGAATCATAGCAATCATAATAAAAGTTTAAAGTTTTATAAGTTAATGAGTTATTCGAAATACTGTAAACACATTCATTAGAAATTAGGTCAACTTCCATATTAATTTCATCTTCAATTATAGTAGTTTCTTCTTGTATTGGCGTTCTTGATAGGTAGTCTGCATGTATATTTTCTTCTGCAGGTCGATGCTGGATTTTATAATCAAAATTGGTAAGCCAAGCCGCATATCTCATTAACCTAGCGGATGTCATCGCTGGTAGGTTTGCACCTTCATGAAAAATTCTACTTAGTGGTTTGTTGTCTGTAATCAACGTAAAGGTTCTTCCAAATAGAAAATTAAAAAAAAAATTTCAAGGCGAATACAATGGCTAGAGCCTCTCTGTCTAACTGACTATAATTCATTTCCGATTTCGAAAGTGATCTTGAAGGATATGCAATTGGCTTTTCTATGCCATCGACTACATGAGACAACACACCTGCTATGCCGGTCGGCGAAGCGTCGCTAGCTACAACTACAGGTAATTCAGGATACATTGATAGAAAACCAAACATGTTAGTTGTGGATTATTTTTCTAAATATGTAGATGTTTTACCATTGAAGGATGAAACTAGTGTAACAGTTATAAAAGCATTAAAGTCTTGTTTTGTACACTGGGGTATACCAGAAGAATTCAGATCAGATAATGGCCCACAATTTTCGAGTTTTCTATTTAAAACGTTTACAAGAGAATGGAAATTTAAGCATGTTACGTCGAGTCCAACATATCCACAAAGTAACGGAATGGTGGAGCGGCACATACAAACTGTGAAAAATGTAATTAGAAAAGCTCATTTTGATAAAAAAGATGTGTACTTAGCAATACTAGAATTAAACAACACACCAATATCTAATACAATACCTTCTCCAAATGTGATAATGCAAGGTAAAAATGTGAATGGTGTTCTATATGATATACCAAAGTTTAAAAGTGAAGAAAATTCATATATAAAAGGTGAATTGTTACAAAGACAAAGGAAACAAAAAAATTTTCATGATCAACGAGCCAAAGATTTGAAAAAATACGAAAAAGGAGAAAATGTTAGAGTAAGAAACAAACAAGGAATGTGGGATCGGGCTGTAATAATAGATAGAAACATTGTAGAAATATATTAGGATTACATAGATAAAACACAGACGCTAGGTTAACTCGTGTATTCCACCATAGTTGTTTTAGTTACAATGAGGCCATATGTTACATATGTATATAATGATCTTGATGTAAGTACAAAGTAGAGGCCAATGCCACATCAATATTATTTTTTACACCCCCCCTCAATTTAAAGTATCTTTACAAAAGTACTTTAAATTGCTTACAATCATGTCCCAGTAAAAAAAAATAGATTAATTAAGTAAATCAAACTGTTATGTTCTTTTTAATAGTTACAAAAGCACACACATGTTGGGGTACGTGAGAAAACATATATATTTTATAAAGTGAACAAGTAAGTAGTGGTACATAAAGATGGAATCTATTCTACTGAATGCCAAAGGTAACATGAAGGTTATAACTAATAACAAAAGGCGGCACAAGGCTGCGTGCAAAATATTACAGACACAACAGATTCTCCCGCACTAAATTGAATAACTCAGGTAACACAATTCAAGACATAATCATTAAATCGTGCCGGAAAGCGTATCTCACGACGAGGTCGGTCTTGATTCGGCGCTGCTGCTGGAGTGGGCGCTGCTGCTGGAGTAGGTGGAAGTCGGGGAACCTCAAATGATTGACTCGGTCCAAACGAAACGGATTTTGGCTTTGGAACCAAAGTTGCCACAATTTGGTCAATGTGGCGTTTTAGTATTCGCCCCGAAGAGTCGAGTCTGACCAAATAGTGCCGTTGGCCAAGTACTTTGATGACATCGCCGAACTGCCAAATCTTCCTGTTGTCACAGTAAAGGCGGATCTGGACTCTCTCCCCTACCTTAAAAGAGCGTGCTGATGCTGCTGTCACACTTGATGGTTTAGGCTGGTAGGGAAAAATAGCATCAAGGCGCATGCGCAACTTTCGATGTAGATATTTTTCAGCTGGTGATTGGCCACAAGCAAGCGGCGTAGCTCGATAACGGAATAAGATGCCTTGCACTTTATCCTTCATAGGAGCCGGATCTGAGGATGCTGCCTTGAGGCGATGTTTTAAGGTTTGAATGCTGCGCTCGGCCAGACCGTTTGTCGATGGTTGGCCTGGAGCAATGAATTTTTGAAAAATGCCGTTTGTTGATGTATAGGCTTTGAATTCACTACTTTGAAAAATTGTTGCATTGTCAGACACAAGCACAGTTGGATAACCGTGCGTTGCGAAAATTCTTTCCAGTAATGCTATGGTCCTGTAACTGGTAGGTGCTTCTTTTATTACTTCCACTTCTGCCCACTTCGATTTTGCATCGACGCACATCAGGAAGAAATAACCTTCCAATGGACCTGCGTAGTCAATATGCACTCGTTCCCAGTTGTCTTGAGGAGGGTCCCAGGGGTGCACAGGAGCCTTGGGGGGTGTTGAGCGGTTTACAGCACAATCTTTACATTCACGCACCAATCTTTCAATGTCCTTGTCGATGCCTGTCCAGTATACATATCGACGGGAGAGTTGCTTCATTTTTGTGATCCCCTGATGAGTTTCGTGGAGCTCATTGAGAATAGTTGAACGTAGAGAGCTTGGGATGACTACTCGATCTTGCCTAAATAGCATACCATCGACTATAGTATACTCGGAGTCGCACGTAGTAGTCTGGAGGTCATTTATGATTCGTGCTAATTCTGGATCCTTGCCCGTTTCTTCTTTGATTATTGCTGCAGTGATGTTTTGGCTGGATATCTGGAAAATCGTTTGCTCGCAGACTTGATTGATTTCTTCTCCAATAGAGATGTCTCGAGACTCATCTTGACTACAGGGCGGAACGGGAGCTCTAGAAAGACAATCAGCGTTTGTGTTTTCTTTGCCCGATTTATATTTGACCGAATAATTGAAGCCTGAGAGAAATGAGGCGTATCGTAGCAAGCGCGATGACGTCATTTGTGGGAGAGCTTTGTTCTGGTGAAAAATTCGAGATAATGGAGCATTATCAGTCACCAGAGTAAAATGAGTTCCATATAAATAATAGTGGAAGTAGAGAACGCCGAAGACTATTGCCAAAGCCTCGCGATCTAACTGACTGTAATGCTTCTCAGAGGGGTTAAGAGACCTAGATGAATAAGCGATTGGCCTTTCACAACCATTTATGACATGGCTCAGAACAGCAGCCACACCAAAAGGGCTGGCATCAGTTGTCAGGACCAAGGGTAATTTTGGGTCGAATGGTATAAGTACCCTGTCGCTGCAGAGTTCTTCTTTGATGCGTTGAAAAGCGGTTTCACAAGCTGGTGACCAATGCCATTTGACCCCCTTGCATAGTAGAGCTCGAAGAGGGTGTGTGAGCGTTGAAGCGTCTGGAAAAAAACGCGAATAATATGACACAAGGCCAAGAAATCGTCGAAGCTCATCTGGATTTTCAGGTCTTGGCATCTTTTCAATAGCTGCAGTCCTTGCTGGGGATTTGCTGATCTTGTTGTATTCCACTACAAACCCAAGATACTCAATTTTAGACTGGAGAAAAACACATTTTTCTTTGTTAAGGTGGAGATCATGTTCTTTTAATCTTTGAAGGAGATTTCTTAAATTTTCGAGACATTCTTCTTTTGTTTCTCCATGTACGACAATATCGTCAAAGTAGTTCATATATATTTTATAAAGTGAACAAGTAAGTAGTGGTACATAAAGATGGAATCTATTCTACTGAATGCCAAAGGTAACATGAAGGTTATAACTAATAACAAAAGGCGGCACAAGGCTGCGTGCAAAATATTACAGACACAACACAAACAGAATATTAAAATTATTTTGATCATATTCCAGTAAATCAAACAACATAGATTAATTAAGTAAATAAAACAAAAATATTGAGTCAATGCAGTGAAACTTCATTAATTCTCATCAATAGATAAAACAGCTAACATTTCACAACCAATTTGAAATTTTTGAGTGGACAAAGGTTTAGTAAAGATGTCTGCCATATTCAGATCCGATTCGATATATTCTAGCTTTATCAAATTTTTAGAAACTAAATCTTTTATAAAATTCGCCTTTATGTCTATATGCCTACAACGCTTTGAGTTCTCATAATTGTTAATCATATGAATGGCGCTCTGATTATCGCAATATAATATAGGGATGGAGTCATTTACATATAGATCTTTAACTAAATCGTATAAACCAATAAGTTCAGACGAAGTCTGAGATGCAGCATAGTACTCTGCTTCGGCTGTTGATAATGCTACTGACTGCTGCTTAACCGATGACCATGAAATTAAATTATCTCCATAAAATATGGCAGATCCACTTGTACTTTTTCTGTCCTTTTTATCTCCTGCCCAGTCAGCATCCGTATAAGCCACCAAATCGTTTTTACCCTTTCTATAGACCAACCCAAAATTTTTAGTCCCGTGCAAATATTTTAGAATCCGCTTGCCTGCATTCCATAAACTTTTAGTGGGTTTATCCAAGTAGCGACTAAGATATGCAACAGCATACGTAATGTCAGGTCTGCTCACCAGGCATAAATACATCAGACTACCTATAAGTTGTCTGTATGGGACATCGATTGTAAATTCAGAGGTATTAGGATCAGCATCATGAGCCATTGGAGTTATTGCCTTTTTACACTTCTCCATGTCAAACTTTTTCAAAATTATGTCTATGAAACCCTGCTGCGATATCTTTATTGTTTGAGAATCCCTTTTAATATCCATTCCGAGAAAATGATTCGCAACTCCTAGATCTTTAATATCAAATTCCTTTTTTAATAGATTTACCATTTCATTTATTTCCTCCTGTAATCCAACTAAAAGAATGTCGTCCACAAAAATTAAAAGCCAAATAATATTTTTATAGTACAAACACACATCTCTTTCGGATCTTTTAAACCCCAATTCAATTAAAAAATCATTGAAACGTTCATTCCACCTTTTGGAAGCCACTTTTAAACCGTACAGTGAGCGATTTAACTTTTGAATATTAGAATCACTATTGACACCTTCAGGTGTCCTTATATAAATATCATTTTCTAAAAACCCATTTAAAAATGCTGTCGGTACATCTAATTGTTTAATCTCGTAGTCATGATTAAGCGCAAATGAAAATAAAGTCCTGATACTACTCATCTTAGCGACAGGTGAGTATACATCATACGTGCACTTTTCCTGAAAGCCTCTAGCCACTAGTCTCGCTTTCTTTGCACCATTTTGCTTTGTGGTAAATACCCATTTTGTGTCTATGGCCTTTTCACCTTCAGGTATTGTTGTCGGAGACCATGTTTCGAATTTTTTATGTGCTGTCAATTCATCATCGATAGCTTTCCTCCACTCCGGTCCAGCTTTAACGGCTTCTTGAAAAGTTTTAGGATTACCATCGTAAGACATAAGACAATAAGCTGAATAGAGTTCACATTCCTTTAAGTGAGAAGGAAGCTTTGTCTCCCGAGTTGATCTCCTTTCGTTATTAGAATTTAGTTCAGGTACAGTTGGTCCAACATTTATATCGTCATCAATTGGGAAACCATGTTTAAAAGATACATTGTCATTTGTTTCTTGAGTAAAATTTTTACTGTCAAAGTAATAATTATTTTCGTCAAATTTAACGTCACGTGAAATAATGATTTTATTTAATTGAGGGTCCCATAAACGATACCCATTTGAAGCATAGCCTACCATTCTAGCTTCATTAGCTTGTTGATCTAATTTATTCCCTTTAGGTAACTTATAATACCAAGCCTTACAACCAAAAACTCTTAGTTTCCCTAAATTTGTCTTACCAAGATATATATCTGCTGGAATTTTACCATCAAGCGCTCTAGTTGGGGAACGATTAAGTTGATATGCAGCGCATCTCACTGCCTCCCCCCATAGATATTTGGGCAGATTACTATCAGCAAACATAGCTCGTGCTTTATTTAATAAAGTCCTATTGAGTCTCTCAGACACTCCACAACTTTGGGGTGAATATGTAGTATTAAACTCCATCCTTATACCGTTATTACTACAAAAATTTCTCAAATTATTACAAGTAAATTCGGTACCATTATCGACACGCAGCCGTGAAACATAAATATCAGACGCTCTTAACTGTTTAATATGATCTATAACCCGTTGAGTAGCTTCGGATTTTTGTTTAAGCAAATACAACATCGTAAAATGTGAAAAATCATCTACTACTGCAAGGTAGTATCGTTCCCCGTTAATGCTAGTGTGATTTGTAGGACCCCATACATCACAATGTAACAAATTACCTACGCGACTTGACCTGGGTTTAATAACATCTTTAAAAGGTGCTCTAGTAGCCTTTCCTTTTTGACACGAATCACACGGATCTTGACTATAAGGCAAACCCATTAAGCGTAAACCTCCTCTGTTCAAGTGGCCTAATCTTAAGTGCCAAATATTGGAAGTTTCACTGCTTACATTAAATGTATTTATTTCATTATTGACATATCTAAATTTTACTATAAATAGGTTTCGTATTAACTCACACATAAATAGGATAGAATCATTTCTTACGACAAAAGCCTTTTTGTCTTTAAAAATAATTTTGAAATTCGAATCAAGCAATTTTTTTTTTACTGAAAGTAGATTACATGTTAAATGTTTTACTATAATTACATGAATACTGAAAACAATGTCATCACAGTTATCGGGTCGAACCCTTAAAATGCCACGTTTATTTGCCAATAATGTTTCACCGTTAGCAACCTTAATGTTTAAAGGCGGAATACTCACAATATTCGTGACAAAATCAGCTGTTTCCGTGGTAACCATATGACTCGTAGCTCCAGAGTCGAGGACAAAATTCATGTAGCCATCTCTTGGTGGTCCAACATCTGCCGAAAATGCCACAAACGATACGTCTCGAAGACTCCCAGATGTTTCTAGATCACTTGAGGCAATAACGGATATATCCTCATCTTGTTGACAAACATTGCTGGTCATCTGACTTCTTCTGTTTTCATTCCAACGATTTACATTGAAATTTCTCGATTGTTTTGAAAAATGTCTCTGCGGTGGAAAATTCTTATCATTCTTCCTGAAATTATTATTTGACTTTTTAGGACAATTATATGACAAATGTCTACTATCACCACACTCATAGCATTTCTTAATTTGACTAAATGCTTTGAATGATGTATCAGTTTCATCACTACCATTTTGTATGTGGTTAATTTTTAGTTCAGCATCTAGTAAACGAGATTTAACAAAATCGAGAGTTAATTCGGTATCCATTGCTTCCAAAACAGTAACTACTTTTTCGTATTCGTTTGGGATTGTCAATAGTAGGTGACAAACGAGATCGTCTTGTTCGAGTTTAGAGCCCATTGACTCGAGGTCCCTCACGAGATTGTCAAATTTATTAAAATGTTCTTGTAGAGAAGTCGTACACTTTAAAATTAAAAGTTTTTTACGTACCAGTAGTTTTGATATAGCACTTTTTCTTTCAAAAATGTTGCTTAAAGCAGACATCATGTCGTTTGCCGTTCCACAACTTCTCACGTAATCAATATGGCGATCGGTAATACAGTTGATAATAATGTTTTTGGCTTTCTTGTCCAATTCCTTGTTGCTGCTAGTGATTTCCACATCTTTATCCAGTACTGATTTTACACCTTTTTCATCTAATAACATTAACACTCTGAATTTCCAGTTGTGAAAATTATTGTCCGTCAACTGAGGGTATGTTAACGTGTGTCCCGTAGCCATGACTGTCTCTCACGTTAATTTTTCTTTTCCAACACAAAACACGTCACTATCCAAAAACAAACAACCGGTAAAATTCCCTTTACTCACACAAAGTACTTTTTGAACATGACTGGGCCCATAACCTGTAGAAATATATTAGGATTACATAGATAAAACACAGACGCTAGGTTAACTCGTGTATTCCACCATAGTTGTTTTAGTTACAATGAGGCCATATGTTACATATGTATATAATGATCTTGATGTAAGTACAAAGTAGAGGCCAATGCCACATCAATATTATTTTTTACAAACATAAACAATAGGGCTTATCAAATTAAGACAGAGGGAGGCTCCTTATTGACGCGTAATAGAATACACTTAAGAAATGATACTAGCCTACCATTCGAAATAGAAAGTAACGAATATAGACTTGATAAAAATATTAAACCACAAATTTCGGAAAATCCAAATAATAATGGTAAGGTTAATAATACAGCCGATCCAGCAGATCAGCAATTAATGAACCAAAGCCAGAGCGAAGATATCAATAATGACAATGACACATATGTAACTCGTAGTGGACGAATCAGTCGTCAGCCAGCATATCTAAAAGAAAACTATGTATCACAATAAAAGGAAAAAAAAAACAAAAAAAAAAAACCGGAGATGTCATATGGTTTTGTGATCTCTATTAAATGAACAAAGCCGGCTGACAATATTAATCAAACCTATATAACTTGTGATTCAAATGTACTTATTTAATGGTTAATAAATTATTACTTATATTCAATCAACCTATGTCTTTCATTCTGACAGGAAATATATTGCAATTGTCGAGGGGATGCTTTGTCGTTCTTTTGTTTGAATGCATAAATCAAAGGCTTATGATCTGTATATATTACAAATGACCTTCCCTCCAACAAATATTTAAAGTACTTGATTGACATATGAATAGCTGTAAGTTCTCGGTCGTATGTAGAGTATTTGCACTGTGTTTCAGAAAACTTTTTGGAGAAAAATCCAATAGGTTTCCATGAACTATTTTCCCATTGTTGCAGAGCAGCTCCAGCTGCCCAGTCAGATGCATCTACAAACAGTGAGAGTTCACAATCAGGATTTGGGTATGTTAACAGAGCTGCATTACTTAAGGCTTGTTTGCTCTGTTGAAAATCTTCAATAGTTTCTGGTGTCCATACAATCTTAGTTTTATCATTTTTCTTAGCACCCGTAAGAAAATTAGTGAGATTTGCTAAATTGCCTGCAGCATGATGTAGATGCCTGCGATAGAAGTTCAGCATTCCTAAGTAAGACCTTAGGTGTTTTATAGTTCTTGGTAAATCATGGTTGACAATGGCACTCACTCAGTCAGGATCAGGTTTTGTACCATTTGACGAAATAAGGTAACCAAGAAAAATTATATTTTCCAAACCAAACTCAGATTTACTGATGTTAATCCGGAGACCGTAATGGCTGAGTCGTTGAAATACTTGTGATAAGTGATGATTATGTTCTTCAGCATTTGCAGAGGCAATGAGTATATCATACAAATATGGGAAACAAAAATCCAGTCCTCTCAAAACTTCATTAATAAAACGTTGGAACGTACTAGGCGCATTGCGCAGTCCAAATGGCATAACATTAAATTCATACAATCCAAAGGGCGTAATCAGGGCTGTTTTTTGTTTATCTTCTTCATTAAGAGGTATTTGATAGTAAGCTTGGCAAAGGTCTAATTTTGAGAAAATTGATTTATTTAGAAGAATTTGACTTACATCCTCTATCCTCGGAATGGGGTACCTATCGGGTAGTGTCCGGTCATTTAATCTTCTATAGTCTCCACATACTCGCCATTGGCCATTTTTCTTCGTCACCATGTGTAGAGGGTTTGCCCATTGTGAACTGGAAGCTCGGATAATTCCATTGTTGAGCATGCTCTGAAATTCTTGTTTAGCAACTTGCAGCTTCTCTAGATCTAATCTTCTTGGCTTGCTAAAAACAGGTGGTCCATCACTAGTGACAATGTGGTGCCTTACATCATGCTTGGCATTTACCTTCAATGAAAATGGTTTGGTTAGATCTGGAAAATTGATTAACAGATGTGAGAATTGACAGGTGGCTTTGAAAGAACTCAATGATTCCATTTCCTCGATTGTAACTACTTCACCTGTAACAGTGAGCTTTGTACTGTTATCAATAAGTTTTTTGTTTTTTAGATCAATTAGTAAACCAAAATTGTGTAGAAAATCAGCTCCTAAAATACCTTTATTGGTTTTAACTAAAAAGAAAGTCCACTCCATTTGTCGTCTTAGTCCCAGGTCAATTTGAAGAACTTGGGTTCCAAATGTAGGAATCTCTGTGTTGTTAGCAGCAAATAACTTGATTCCTGTATCTTGATTTGCTTTTATTAATTTATTCACTGGTATAATGGAAACATCTGCGCCACTATCAACCAGAAAGCGAACACCTGTATTCTTGTATCGTAAGAACAAACGATGTTGTTGACCTGGAATATTTACAGCAGCACAGTTGGTCAGTTCTGTGTCTGCCGTGAGGAGTTTCCCTTCTCCACAACCCATTTACATTCAGGTGTGCACTTAGACGAAATACATTTCTTTCCGTAACGGTAATGGCCAAAACAATACTTTCCTTTTGGATCAAAACGTTTATTTCGGCTGTTACTACGAGAACGAACAGAGTTATCTCTACTTGAACCTCTGGATATTCTAGACTCAAGTGCGGATAGTCTTTTATTCAGTTCCTCCAGCGTCCAATCGAATGTGGGCCCTTTAGAATGAACAACATTTATATCACGCGCGGGTTTGATATCCCATATTTTATCACCGATTTCGGCTAATTTATCCAGATTGCCATCTGAAATAGCCAAAATACTTTTTATTTCTGTTTGAAGTTTATCAAGCCACAATGATTTCAACAGTTTATCAGAAAAATCGTCACCTGCTAATCCTTTCATTTTTCGAAGTAACTGACTTGGTTTTTGATCTCCTATTTCTAATTCACTAACGACTTTTTTAATTTTTCTGTCCTCACTTTCTCGGAATATACTTAAAAGTCTATCCTTGGCGGTGGTATATTTGTTGTCCTCAGTAGATGAGACAATGTCGTATATGTTTTCTACTATCTTAAGGTCCAATTGAGCAATTAGGTAATTAAATTTCGTACCTTCCCTAGTGATTCCTCCAAGATCGAACTGGGCTGCCGCCTGGCAAAACCAAATTTCTGGTTTGTCTTTCCAAAACGGTGGAAGCTTGATACTAACCTTATTAATGTTCTTCGTCAAAGATTCACTATTTTCGTTTTTCATATTTTCGTCCGGGATGATTAATTTCATAAATCACTCACGATCACGTCGGACGTCGGGGTCACCAATTGTAGTGGGGTTTTACACATTTATAAAACTCACAATACATTACATAACTTTTATTTTAGGACAGAACACAAGGTACAAAATTTACATATCTTTTTTTTTTACACACACATGTGTTGTAGGTTATTTATTTGGCGGTCTCTATGGATACCAATCAATGCCGGCCGCCACAGGTTCATTTGATAATACTGAACCTCTTGAAGAATTTTTAGATGATAATAAAAACAATAAAGATTTAAAAGTAATTCTAAATCTCAGAAGAGGAGAATCTCAATCAACAGTATTGCATGCAATCGCAGGAGCAAATATTGGTGGATTTCGTCGTACAGGAAATCAGGCTATAGATTTACTTTTAGTTGCAGGTGCAGATACTAATATACAAGATAACAAAGGAAAAACGCCATTATACATTGCTGCTGCCATAGGTCGTTACGATAGTGCAAACTCTCTTCTCTTAAAAGGAGCTAACCCTAATATAATAAGTAGAAAGGGCAAAACTCCACAACATATAGCAACTAATAACCTCTGCTATGATATTGAAGAATTATTTTTAACTGATAAACAGAAAAAGTTGAACAAGGAATTGTATGACTTACTTGTACTAGATTCAGACTGCACTAAAAATTTAAAGGAGTTTTTAAGTAAGCATAAAAGAGATTCAGATCTAAAAGTGGTGCTAAATATTCGGCACGGAATGGGTGAGTCAAAAGTGTTTTCATATATTGAACGTCTTTGTCGGGGGCGTCACTAGGGGAGTGCCTGGTCACTCTAGCCCTGGTGACAAGTGCGGATTGATGGAGTTTATAACATGGACCATTGTTCCATGTCGGCATTTTAATATCTGACTCCATTTATTGATAGGAATGTGTCCCGACAAGACACTATGTTCAAAAGAAAAAGGTAGAGAGGTAGCATAAATGATAATACCGGTTCAGAGTTCAAACGGGGCACGGCAGCGTAGTAGACTGCGGCGGCAGGTGGTATGAAGACTTCTCAGACAGCGTGACGACTCATAGGACAGCAGGGAGAGAGAGTAGGGTTTTCTCCTTATTTGCTGACCTTTTTATATCATCTCCCCTCCCTCGCGAGGGGTGCAGTTGCTGACAGGGGCATGTTTTATGATACGTGGTGACCACTTTGTTGTATGGCCGTTGGGATAAAAAAGGGTGTGTTTATGGCAGGCAGGTGGCTAATTCGTGTAGGTTTATAGCCGTACCCTTTGAGTTGCTTGTCTCGACTTCCGACCTCTCTATGATTTATTACCGTCTGTCGGTGTTCGTATGTCTGCCTGTTCCTACTACGTGCCGCGACCCTGATTTATTCCAAAGAAGCTTACAAGATTTACATTATATTATAATACATTATGAACCAGAGTGTAGGGTAATTTACATATATAGTTAGCGGTCGCTATAGAGCTCCCCCAAATCGCCCTACACTCGGTAATTATTGACAGTTTTTTTTTTTTTTTTTTTTTTTTACATTGCTTACATTACATAATGCGTACATGATTCAAACAGATTTTTATCAATTTTTCTTAAATGCTTACACTTGTGTGTATATTGGAAATTATTTGTCGAACAATTAGTACTAATAAACAATTAAATATATGTTATACTACAAAAAACAATTATCTTTCACATGGGTGACAATAAAAGAATTCATATTTTACTTGATTAAGTACCAAGTTAGCTCATTACAATGTAACAATTACAAACAGTTAAAAGTATTAAGATACACATTTTTACGTACACGTTTGACTGACATTATTTTACAATTGTTGTGGTCTATTGATTGCTGTTAACATTTACGACGAGAAAAACAAAAAAAACATATGCGCAAGTGCGAACTTTCGGTCCTAATAAAAATTATTATAGCGGATCTTTCGAAACAACCTACAACAGAGAAAAAAAAAATTAATTTATATTTGATCAGTGAGTATACTTTATATTTACCGTCGTGCTACCGCACTCCTTGTGCAGAGGTATGGTGGTGGAGGGTTTCCTAATTCCTCTGGTTCACTCGGTGGAGGTAAACTTTCGGCTGTGTCTAGCAAATAGGCTGGCTTTACACGGTCTAGGGAGATGCGAGTCTCTTTATTATCTGCCCTTATGACCAAGGTTTTATTTTTCCTGCTGACTACGAGGTGCGGGCCAGTATAAGCCGGTTCTAGGCTACGCCGGTGTTCTTGTCGAACGAAAACGTGAGTGCAGTTGTTGAGGTCCTTGCTGACGAACGTCTTCCTCGTGTCTTTCCGGTGTTGAGTGATGTCGCGTCGGACGTCAAGATCTACTCGTGTTGGTGTAAAGTATTCTCCAGGAAGCCGTAAGGGTTTTTGGTATGTTCGCTCGGCGACACTGCACCCTAGGTCTTCTTTGATTACACTTCGTAGGCCGAGCAGGACTGCTGGCAGGCTTCGCGTCCATTGACGGTGTTGTGAATGGGCGGTTAGTGCGGCTTTAAGCGAGCGGTGCCATCGTTCAATTCGGCCGTTTGACTGTGGATGGTAGGCGGTAGTTCGTATTCTCTCGACACCCAGGAGGCGAGTTAGCCTCGTGAACAGGTCTGATTCAAACTGGCGGCCTTGGTCAGTCGTTATTCGCATAGGTGTGCCGAACCTGGCGACCCAGCCACTAAAGAAGGCGTCGGCTACGGTGGTAGCTTCGATGTTGCCAAGTGGGATTGCTTCCGGCCATCCCGTGGCTAGGTCAATCATGGTGAGGATGTATCGCTTCCCCTCTGACGTTTGCAGTGGTCCTACGAGATCGATATGCAAGTGCTCGAACTTTCCCGCGTCCGCGAATCGCCCTGAAGGGGTGATGGTGTGACGGTGTATTTTTGAGGTCTGGCATGCTATACAACATCGCGCCCATCGAGCCACGTCAGCGTTCATACCCGGCCAAAAATACCTCTGGCTCATCATCTTCCGACTTGCTCTTACTCCTGGGTGGCTTAGGCTGTGCAGCTGGTCGAAGGTGGATCTTCGAAAACCCGAAGGCAAGTACGGCCTTGGCTCCCCCAGTGAGGTCTCGCAAATGAGAGAAATGTCGCTGCCGGGGATGTTAACGGGCTCTAGCCTGCATGTGGTGTTCTGTTCCCTGACGAGTGTTAATTCGTGATCTTCTACTTGAGCCGTGTGTAATTTTTGAAAATTTTCAGGTACACAGACGGCTTCTATTCGCGAGAGGGCATCCGCCACGACGTTGTCCTCGCCCTTACAATAGCGTATTTCTGTCGTGAATTGAGCTATGTAATTTAGGTATCGCATGCGTCGTGGGCAGGAAGTGTCACTTTGTTGGGCCATGGCGTGTGTGAGCGGCTTGTGGTCTGTATAAATGATTACTTCCCGCGCTTCGAGATGCTGTCGAAAATATTTGACTGCTTCGTAGATAGCTAATAGCTCTCTATCGAAGGTGCTGTATTTCGACTGAGCAGTGTTGAAAGCGCGGCTGAAGAAACCGATGGGCCTTAGAGCACCTCCCTCCATCTGTTGTAGTGCCACACCCATAGCTGTGTCGCTGGCGTCAGCGGCTAGGATGAGCTGCCCGTCTGTTGATGGATGAGCAAGATGGGCGGCGTTTGCCAGAGTCCTGCGGGTTTCCTCGAAGGCGCTAGCAGCTTCTTCGGTCCAGTCGATTATGGTACGGTCATTTTTCTTGGCCCCTTGTAGGTAGGCGTTAAGTACCCTCTGGTGTTCCGCTGCGTTAGGTAAGCACCGGCGATAAAAGTTGATCATACCGAGAAAACGTCTGAGGTCTCGTATCGTAGTTGGTCGGGGGTAGTCTAAGATCACCTGTACTTTAGCTGGCGATGGAACGATGCCCTGGGGTGAGACGTGGTACCCTAGGAATCCGACCTCGGGCTGTCCTAGCACGCATTTCGCGATGTTAAGGGTTAGACTATGAGCCGCCAGACGACCGAAGACTGTTTCCAGGTGACGCTGGTGTTCCTCTTCGTTGGCCGAAGCGATTAGTATGTCATCGAGGTATACGAACACAAATTGTAGATCTCTAAAAATGTTGTCCATATACCTCTGGAACGACTGGGCAGCGTTGCGAAGTCCGAACGTCATTCGGAGGAATTCAAAAAGTCCGAAGGGTGTGATAATAGCCGTCTTGGGGATGTCCTGAGGGTTTACCGGAATTTGATGGTAAGCCCATTTGATGTCAAGTGTTGAAAATATGGTAGTGCCAAACAACTGGTTGTTAAAGTCTGAAATATTGGGCACACCATAACGGTCTGGGATGGTTTTATTGTTCAGTTGTCGGTAGTCTCCACAGGGGCGTATTGTTCCGTCCTTTTTCGTAACAATGTGAAGGGGGCTGGCCCACGGGCTGTTGGAGGGCCGACAAATTCCTTCGTCCATCATACGCCGGAATTCTTCCTTGGCGGCCTGATATTTTGCTGGCGCTAATCGACGAGCCTTGCTGCATACGGGCGGTCCCCGAGTGTCTATGTAGTGCTCTACCTTTGTCGGCGGAATTGAGCCCATAGGTTGTTGTGGTCGTGTTAGCTGAGGGTAGCGCCGTAAGAGGCCGGCGTATTTGTTGCCGGGTGGTATGTTTGATATCACGGAGAGCGTAGCGACGTGTGTTCTTCCCGTGGTACGACGACCGGTCATGCCATCGATCAGCTGGCGGTGCTGAAGATCTACCAGTAGGTGATAATGAGCCAGGAAGTCGGCACCTAGGATTGGCTGCTGGACTTCTGCCATAATGAAGTTCCATTTGAAGATTCGTTGCAGGCCTAGGTCGAGGTTCCTGTTGACTTCTCCATACGTTGGAATGGCGCTGCCGTTAGCGGCGTAGAGCTGGTAGTCGGAAGATCTAGCCTTTTTTACCTTGGGTGGTGGAAGTACGGAGATAGCTGCTCCCGTATCTATCAGATAATGCTGCCGAGTGCGGACGTCTGTCACGAATAGGCGGCGAAAGGTTAGGCCTGCCATGGGTACCGCTTTGACCGTGGCGACTTTTAGTTTCCTCGTCGGTGTGGTAGCGTCATCAACCAACCTACAGGGCCTGCGACATCGATATGCTTCCTTACCAATTCTGTCGTGGTAGAAGCATAAGGCCTTATTACTAGATCCGGTAGTTGGTTTCGGTCGCTGGTATCGCCGAGCGGGCCCGTTTTCTTCTCGTCTGTTCATGGAATTGGCCAGCACAGTTACTTGTTGGTTGAGCTGTGCGATGGCTGTCTGGCAGTCACAGCTGGAGCGTGGCAGGCTGACCTCGTGAGTCGATGCGGGCTGGACTGCGTGTATCGCGGTTGTTGAACTTAAGTCCATGATTTTGTCCGCGATTAACGTCAGTTTCGATAATTTCGCCTCGTAGTGCGATGCCAGTATTTCGCGGACCCTGTCTGGCAAGGCGCGAAGCCAGAGGGTGCGAATGACGTCCTCAAAGGTCGTGGGTCCTGCAGTGCTTGCATTTGCCGCAGGAGATGTGAAGGTTTCTGGTCTCCGAGGTGTGTCTCTTCCAATAACCGGATCAGTCGTCTGTAGTGGCTCTGGCTGTATGTTTCGATAAGCCGAGCCTTTAGGTCTTCGTAGGGACTATCGCTTGGAGAATACGCTAGGTCTGCGACCTGTGTTAGTACCTTGAACGGAAGCTGAGCGTAAATATGCTCCGATTTGGCCTTAGGCGAAGAGATCCGGCTCGTTAAAAAAATATTTTCGACCTGCAGGAACCAAAGTCTTGGGTCTTCTTCATGAAATTCCGGCAGTTTGCACGTCCGAGAAATGGCGTGTACGGTCGCACAGCATGATTCGTCGGACGGAGCTGATGAGTTGGCCATCGTAAGAAAAGGTTTCTTCTGAGATCACGGTGGTTTCTCGCGGCGGGTTCACCAGTTGTCGGATTTCTCGTTCACATCAAGTCCACCAATTGTCGCGGTGTCTTGATCACGTTGAGCTTCTCATTCACGTCGAAGGTTACCAATTGTCGGGGGCGTCACTAGGGGAGTGCCTGATTACTCTAGCCCTGGTGACAAGTGCGGATTGATGCAGTTTATAACATGGACCATTGTTCCATGTCGGCATTTTAATATCTGACTCCATTTATTGATAGGAATGTGTCCCGACAAGACACTATGTTCAAAAGAAAAAGGTAGAGAGGTAGCATAAATGATAATACCGGTTCAGAGTTCAAACGGGGCACGGCAGCGTAGTAGACTGCGGCGGCAGGTGGCATGAAGACTTCTCAGACAGCGTGACGACTCATAGGACAGCAGGGAGAGAGAGTAGGGTTTTCTCCTTATTTGCTGACCTTTTTATATCATCTCCCCTCCCTCGCGAGGGGTGCAGTTGCTGACAGGGGCATGTTTTATGATACGTGGTGACCACTTTGTTGTATGGCCGTTGGGATAAAAAAGGGTGTGTTTATGGCTAATTCGTGTAGGTTTATAGCCGTACCCTTTGAGTTGCTTGTCTCGACTTCCGACCTCTCTATGATTTATTACCGTCTGTCGGTGTTCGTATGTCTGCCTGTTCCTACTACGTGCCGCGACCCTGATTTATTCCAAAGAAGCTTACAAGATTTACATTATATTATAATACATTATGAACCAGAGTGTAGGGTAATTTACATATATAGTTAGCGGTCGCTATAGTCTTTATAGAGAAAGATATTTCTAGAAGCAGGAGCATTCAATTATGATATAAATATCAATCACCCTAAGCAAAAGAAAGGACAAACCAGTACCTTACTTGTTAAGTTAACTTCAAATCAAAAGGAAAAGCTAAGTAAGTTTTCTGGTAAGGTATTTCAAGCTCAAAACATAGCTGAACTTGAGGGGTTGTAAATGATGCTATAAAGTCTGGTGTACGTTTAAATTATTCTTCTTTACAAGATTACTTTTTAGGTACTGAGTACAGTTTTACTGACTATGTGATAAGGAAAATCAGTGAGTTGGAAAAAAATCCTTAAGTTACTAGTAGTATAATATGTAAATTAGTATCAAAAGGAGCAGTATTTGGTAATACAGTTGATGCTAATATGATTAACACGCTGACATCAGAATTTAAAGAGCATAGAACTAACACGAAAAGAGCATATGAAGATTATATTAGCAATACTCATAAGTTTATTAAAGTCGCAAAAAGTGCAACTAGTAGCGAGCTGAAAGATATAAGAATAGACAACTCTGTTTTTTACTTAGAATATTCTATAGATAGTAAAATAGACATTACAAAGATAACAGATGGGGCAAGGGACTTAGGCCTAACCGATGGAGATATAAAATATGGAAGAAATATAGTAAAGATCGGTAATAATGAAGTAGAAATTAAAACCGAAAACGGCATAAGGAATTTCACAGATCTTACAGAAGGCAGCGACGTAGTATTAACTTTCTATACTAGTTTGGGAGAATTAGAAGTTAGGTTATATTCTGATGAGAAAAATAAAAATTGGATAAAAGTAGAGGTGAGTAGAGGCCTACTTCTACTTGATAAAATAGAAAGTTATAATGAAGCAATAGAATATTGTAATGAGGGAATAGAAAATTATGAAGAAATAGGACAAAATTGCTTACTGGGAGGTTTGTCAGTCATTGAAGCCATGGGCCGAGGTGTTTTTGCTAGATCTGGTGGGTTAGTGCGTCCTGAATTAATAAGCGAATCCAATAAGCAGAAGGGTTCATGGGTAAAACGTGAAGAATTAAGAAGAGTTTCTGATTCTAGGGAAAAAATTGCTAATTTACCATAAAAGTTGAAAATTATTATTTAAATATAAATTACTACAGTTAATAAATTATTGCAAAGGAGTCGAATCGATATCAATAATCTTTTAAGAATACTCTTTTATGTTGTTTTTCAGGAAAATGAGATGCCATTGTACAGGAGCTGGCCACAAGGTGTATTTTCAGGATATGAGACTCTATTAAAACACGATTGGCTGAGCCGACCTTTTACAGAATTTTTTTTCCAGATCTATAGCTCTTTTCACAATAATCCAAATAAATCATAATATGCTACTGGCCTACTATAGCCATAAACACATATCTTACCCTGTTCGGACTACTATAAGAAAAGCTATACTATTAAAATATGCAGCTAAATTGTATACATTGTCTACCACTGTTGCACCTAGTATGCTAAAATCTTCATCATCTATATTAATATTTTCGCATAATTGGGTGTCAGCTTTTGTAACATCGACTTACATCAATCTCAATATCTTTTGGCATGGCCCTTTGTAGCAGCTCCTTCTTGCACATACTCTTTTCAATCTCCCGTTGCTTTTGTAAATTAAGATGCTAATCCATAAAATTTCTCTAATTGCTCGCCCCACAACATCGGTATTTCTCTTAAATTAACTAATCTCAAATCTCTTGGCTGTCTTCCATTTACTATGTCTTCCTTAATCTTTGGTGCTAAATAATTCAATCTTAAAATTTGCTGTATACGTCTTGTACCTATATTAATTTTCTTACTTAGCTCTTTTATATTTGCATATTTTCCTTCCTCTAGCTGCCGTTTCCACAGATGGGCTCTCACCACTGCTTTGAGTAACGCATTATTTGTTTTTCCTTCTGGCTCTACTACTGTGCATTTGTTTCCTTTCTTCTTCATTGGTATACATTTTTCCTCATAACTCTACAACATAACTAACATAACTCTATTCCATCCTCTCTCACCAATACTGTTCTTATTAACTTTTTCACTATTTCTTTCTGTTTCCCAAAACTTAAATTTTTCCACTCTTCCGTTTTTTCTCCCCATTTTTCATATAGCTGCTCTGTCTTCTTCATTACTTCTTTTTCCAATTCTCCTGCTACTACTGTTATTACATTTATAATATCGATACCTTTTATTCTCTTTTTTTTGAGTACGTCAGAGTCATATTTACATCACAGCTCTTGCACTTTATTATTCCTTTTAACAGCGCTTCCTCGTATTTCGCCTTTCTATATGGTTGATTCTTTAACAATTCTTGTGCTTTTTGCCATTTTTCTTTTTCTATTATCGCATCGTGCTTTCCCTCATACTCTTTCTCATAATGTCTTATCTTTCCCATATATACTGGGTTTGTTACTATCCTTCTCACTGTTGCTTTTTTAAAGATATCTGATTTTGTTCTGTAACCTTCTCTCAATTCTCTCAACCTTTTCAAATATATGCTTCACTGTCTTTGCTTCTTGTTCATTTATTATTAATTCTTTATCTTTTACATCATACCCTAGCGGCAAAGTTCCACCCATCCACAACCCTTGCTCTTTTGATGTTGCTATTTGGTTTTTTACTCTCTCTACTATCATTTCTCTTTCTAGTTGTGCTGCTCCTGACAATACCGTTTGTACAAATTTTCCCATTGGCGTATTATTGTCAAATATCTGCGTTACTGCTATAAAATTTACTCGGTGCCTTCGATTATGCTGAAGAAGATATTAGAAAATATTTACGAGGCAAACTTTCTGGACAGCTCATATGGATTTCGACTTGGAAGAAACTGTCATCAAGCGGTGAATGCACTAGATAAAGCAGTTATGTACAAGCCAATAAACTACATTTTAGAAGTGGATATTAAGAAGTTCTACGATAATATACAGCATAAATGGCTAATGAGGTGTCTAAGGGAACGAATAACTGACCCAAATTTACTGTGGTTAATAAAGCGTTTTCTTAAGGCAGGGATAGTTGAAGCTGGATATTATGATGCAACAAAACAAGGTACACCCCAAGGTGGTATAGTAAGTCCTGTATTAGCAAATATATACTTACATTATGTGTTGGATTTATGAATAGAAAAGAAATTTAAACCAAGATCCAGAAGATATATACAACTAATAAGGTTTTGCGACGATTGTGCGCCGTAGAAACACGGGAAGTGTTGAAGCTGTGCAATAGATGAGGGAGGGCCCCTCGGAGCCGGTTTGCAAGAGCAGGCTCCAAACAGCCATAAGCTGCTTTGGTAAAGAGCTAAGGTAGTGAGCGTTATGGAAAAGGCACAATTATGTGTCATGTGTGAAATAGAGAGACGAACGCAAGTGAACCACTGATGAAGTGTCAAAACCAGGGGGTAGTCGTTAATCTGAGATAACTCTACCGGGAGCTTGTTTACTGGGTGGGTGGCGTCCGGCATAAAAGTGGCGTGAATCTATTTTAGGCTATTGCATGGAACTACGGGAACCTGTTGTTTCGATGATAAGGAAGAAGTCCAAAGAGCCGATCTCTGAGGATGAGAGTACCGATGCGAAAAACAGGGGTGGATCAGCTCGTAGTAGTGAAGAAGTTTCTGTAATGGAAATGGAGCGAAGGAGCTGAGTTATTTAGTTTTAATTATTTGTCAACCGTAATGGGAGGATTAATGAATAAAACAAAGTCTTTTGATATACCGAAGCAACTTATTTGGAGAGCTTATAAACAAGTATCGAAAAATAAAGGTGTTGCAGGTGTAGATGAGGTCTCGATAACAAAATTTGAGGAAAATCTAAAAGATAATTTGTACAAACTATGGAATCGGATGTCATCCGGAAGTTATTTTCCCGAGCCAGTAAAAGCTGTTGCAATACCGAAAGATACGGGAGGACAAAGAACTTTATGTGTTCCTACAGTGTCCGATAGGATAGCACAAACAGCCGCTACTATGTATCTTGAACCGATAGTAGAGCCGAAATTTCACGAGGATTCATATGGTTATAGACCAAATAAGTCTGCATTGGATGCGGTATATACAGCACGGAAGAGATGTTGGAAAAATGATTGGGCAGTAGATCTTGATATATCTGGATTTTTCGACAATCTGGACCACGATTTAGCACTGCAGGCTATCAAGAAACACACAGACTGCAAATGGGTCATACTGTATGTTGAGAGGTGGATGAAAGCCCCCATTCAGCAAGCAGATGGCAGTAAGGTAGTTAGGGATAAAGGAGTTCCGCAAGGAGGTTCAGTTAGCCCAATCATCTCTAATATATTCATGCATCATGTGTTTGATATATGGATGAAAAAGAACTACCCGACAGTACCATTTGAGAGATATGTGGATGATGCGATAGTGCACTGCAGAACTAAAAGACAGGCAGAATTTATGAAAGTAATGATTGAAGAAAGATTGGCTTAGTGTAAATTGAGGTTACATCCTGAAAAGACACAGATAGTGTACTGTAAGGATAGTGATAGGAGAGATGAGTTTCCTACACAAAACTTTGATTTCTTGGGCTATACCTTTAGAGCCAGAGGAGCAAAGAATAAGAAGGGGGACTGTTATGTTTCATTTCTACCTGCAATCAGCAACAAAGCCAAGAAGAAGATCAATAAAACCATAAAGTCATGGAGAATACATCGGATTACGTGGACCACATTAGAGGAAATATCGAAGAAAATAGATCCAATAGTCAGAGGTTGGTTTCAGTACTATGGCAGGTTTTATAAATCGGAGATGTATACATCTCTCAGAAACATAGAGAGAAACCTCATAAGATGGGTCAGAACCAAATATAAGAAACTTCGAGATCATGGAAGACTAGCAAAGCAATTTCTAGGAAAAGTGAGAAAGAGGTCTCCAAATATTCTCTATCATTGGACACTTGGGTTAGGATCAAAGGGCTAAATAATGGGAGCTGTGGAGCTGTATGAACCGATAGGTTTCAGTGCAGTTCTGCGAGAGACTGGTGTGGAAGTTCCGCCGGTCTACTCTCCTTGTGGTTTGTTGCGAAAGTAAAGTAGACGCGGAAGAATTTCTGGAATTACTGAAACAAAGGCTAAATAAATTTGGGTTGGAAGTATCTGAAAACAAGACCAGAGTAGTAAAGTTTGGCAAGAGGGAGTGGCAACGAGCGATAAGAGAGAAACGAAGGACGGAAAGTTTCGATTTTCTGGGGTTTACGCACTATGGTGCAAAAAGTCGTCGTGGTAGATTAATGATGGGACATAAAACCTCAAAGTTAAATCCAGCCAGAAAACTAAAAGAAATCAAGGAGTGGTTGAAAATAGTCCGCGGAAGTATAATACTTAAAGATTGGTGGCAATTACTGAAGCCTAAATTAACAGGACACTATAACTACTTTGGTATTAGCGGAAATTATTGGTGTTTGAAACAATTTTACACATCAGTAAGAAAGCTAGCATTTAAATGGATAAATCGGCGTAGTCAGAAAAAGAGTATGACCTGGGAACAGTTTGTACACTACGTAGAAGTAAATCCATTACCAAAGCCAAAAATACATTTTTCTTTATATGCATAAGAGGGACGACTGTGAAAACTAATATTGATGAGCCGTGTGCTGGAAATCTGCAAGCACGGTTCTTTAGGGGAAGTTGTAGTAATAAGCCTCAAACGAGAGGGCTAAAGCTACAGCTTCTACCAAACAGTAAAAAATAGTAAACTGAACTTTGGTAGATTATAAAGAATTAGAAACAAATATCCTGTCGTCTATACGAGAAGGAAGGCCGCTGACAGGAAGGGACGGAGTATTAACACCGTTTATAAAAAGGTTGCTGGAGGCGAGTCTAGAAGGTGAAATGGAAAACCACTTATTGGTTGAAAGTGAAGAAAATAATCGAAGAAATGGGAGAAATGGAAATACTTTGCGTACAAGTGCAGGTTCATTTGAACTATTAACACCAAGAGATAGAGAAGGAAGTTTTGAACCCCAAATAGTCAAAAAAAGGCAAAGAAACTTACATCCAGAGCTTGAAACGAAGATTTTGAGCACATACGCCAGTGGTATGGAATACAGAGACATAGTATCACATGTAGAAGAAATATATGACCACAAAATATCAGCAGCAGAGATATCAAGTATTACTGACAAATTGCTACCAGTAATCAACGAATGGCGTAGTCGTCCGCTGCAATCTGTATATCCGATAGTGTTCATGGATGGAATGTTTTTTAAGGTCAAGGGGGACGGACATTGTGTAAGTAAATGTATGTATACCATATTAAGCATAGATAAAAATGGCAGAAAAGAAGTGTTAGGTTTTTATTTGGCTGAAAGTGAAGGAGCTAACTTCTGGTTGGGAGTACTAAATGATCTAAAAGAAAGAGGAGTAGAAGATATTCTAATTGCCTGTGTAGATGGGCTAAAAAGCTTTCCTACAGCCATAAACAGTGTGTTCCCTAATGCGGAAGTACAGCTATGTGTGGTGCATCAGATACGCAATTCTCTGAAATATGTATCCAGCAAAGCTGTAAAGATTTTTTTTTATGAGTGATTTGAAAAAAGTATATCAGGCTTCAAGTAGAGAAATTGCTGAAAATTATTTGCTTGAGTTGGAAGAAAAATGGGGAGAAAAGTACCCATTGGTTGTAAAATCGTGGCAAAATAATTGGGAAAACTTATCCGGCTATTTGAAGTATTCTGGCCCAGTCAGGAGGCTAATTTATACTACCAATCCTATTGAGTGAGGGGTTGCATAGACAGATTAGAAAATTCACTAAAACTAAGGGCTCATTTACTAGTACAAATGCCTTGTATAAACAGGTGTATTGTGCTATAAAAAAGGTAGAGCAAAAATGGATTATGGCTTTGCCTAATTGGGCTTTAACTATGTCTCAATTTGATATCTTCTTTCCCGGCAGATTGAAAATTGAGTTGAACTAAAAATGCGGTTTGACACACTTTTTTGAACATTCCCTTTTGCTCCTTTTTTTGACATTTCTCCATATCCTTCCTCCTGCATTCTATAAGCTAATCTTGGTATCAGATATTTCTTTGAATGTTTAGGTGCCTCTTCCCCAAATACCTTCTTCCACATTCTCCTTAGCTCTTCTAACGTTTTTTATCTAAATTCATTACTTTCTTTTCTGTTTCTTCCTCCATATTTTCTATCCTCTCATAATTTCTCAAATAGCTTTTCAATTCTGTCTGTTTCTTTCTTTAATACCTCGGCTATTTCTTTGCTATTTTTCGCATAATCCATTGCTGTCGTTCCAAATTTATCTGCTTGCTCTATTTCAGCCCCTGCTTTTACTAGCTCCTCCACTATTTCTTTTTCTCCTACCATACATGCAAGGTGCAGCGGTGTGCATTTACTGCCATACTCTTCAGCATTTACATTCCCTCCTGATTTTATCAATTCTCTCACGGTTTCTAGATGTTTCTCCGTTACCGCTAGGTGCAGTGCTGTGTATCCTTCTACATCTGCTGCATTCACATTCACTCCTTTTTCAACTAATAACCTCATGTTTTTGCGTCTATTGCATAATGCAGAGCTGTTCTTTCCTTCTCGTCTCTTGCATAAATATTTTTATATATGCTCTCTAATAATTATTTTGCTGACTTATTAAATGCCTCTTTCCCCTTTTTACTCATAATCTACCCCACCTTTCTTTAAACCTAAGCCTTCTTTATCACCACCTCATCTATCATTTCATTCACTTTGCTAAATACAGGACATGGACAAACTTTTAAACAAGATTTGAATCTTTAATATAAGGTTTTGCACACATTGATTGGAAAATGGTCAATAAACATCAAAAGAATACCAGTAACACTCTCGAACTGCCAGGTATCCAATTTATTCACTGTGGGTGAGCCTTAAGATCCGACAAAATTGTCAAGGTAATTATAGGATTCTCCAAATACCATGAATTGTAACAGCCAGTTGGTGCACCTCCGCCTCAAAGGCGTTATTGCCCCCCTCCCCGGTAATTGATTTTCTACCAAAATTATAACTTCTTGTAACTCTATAGTTTGTTTTATATTAAAATCATACCATGTGAGTGTATCGAGTGTAGATCGAATTTGTGTATCCTTCTTTTGGACAACATCCAAGATGTAAGTTTGAGAATTCATTTTGGACTTGCATTCTTCTAATTCTCTCTGTAACTCGCTTATCTCTAACTGAAATACGAAAATTCCAGAAAACAATTTGTTTCAAGCTGTGCTCTTTGCCTTGCTAAAAGTTCTCTCGCTGAAGAGCGTTCAGCTTCTGCCTCTCTAGCTGCCTTAATCGCAACTTCTAAATGAATTTTTGTCTCGGAAAGTTCTCGTTCAGCTTTTTCAGCACGCTGTATCTCATTGTGCTTTTCTGTGTCAATTTTAGTTAAAGCAGCTCTACAATCTTCTGCAAATTTCTGATTGTGAAAAATATTAAATAGATTAACTTCTGAAATTTATTTAAAATTACCAGACTTAAAAGTCAGTTTTTACTTTTATCCTCAATTACCTATGCAACAAAATATTTCATTCATATATTTATCTTTCAAAGCATTGAATTCATAAAATATTAAAATACAGATTTTATGTTATTTCCTAAAAGGGCTCATTAAAGCAAGAACATTAATTGAGCTGTGTTATTGGGGTTTTTTTAACATTAAACAATATCATCGAATTAAAATAATTTTCTTACATTTTAATAAAATTAATTGCTTTTTTATATTTTTAAAAAATATCAAGAAACTAAGGAGAAGAAGTTGGTACATTGAGGTATGTAGCAAAACATCCAATTGTATCTATGCTTACTTGAACAGATAGAAAAAAAAGTGAATGATTCACAGCCATCACATTTTTTTTACTAAAAGGATATGCAGATGATATATTGTATTTTCAATAATTGATACATTTGTTCTTTATAAAATCTGGCATTAGCCAGCTCCGGAGGAGGGATTTTATTACATTGGAAACATCCCACCTCTAATTTATAAAGCTTCAAGGGACAGCAAAATTACTATCTCATCTCGAGATATAAGGCAGAAGTCAGAACTTTTGCATATTCATGTAATCACTTAACCAGTGCACCATAAAAAAACAATAATATCCCTTGTTGATAATGGTATGTGATTATCAGTTATCTTTATGTAAAATACCATAAACCATATGTATATATTCTATTAAACAAGTTTTTGCCCGCTGATACTATCACTTGAAAATAGTATGTAATATAAGCAAAATTTAAAAAAATGAACTATCTTTTTCAATAACTTTATATTCCAAAGTTTCAAATATAAAAATAGTATAACTTGGCTCAAACAAAACGGAGCTCTGTTCTATCGACTTGGGTTTACATTCAACACAAACTAGTGGATGTCTTAAAATTATTAACTATCTTTTATACCATTATTTGTTTAATAATACAGCTGAGTCATGATTCACGAGGTTCTGGGTTCAAATCCCTAGATTGATATTTCATATTCTGTCTTTAGCCCTGATTAGAAGCACGTAAGGGCGTAAATAATTAAACAACTATTACAAACAAGATTTATGAAATTCCTGTGAGAAACACTTAATTACCCTTTTTATTTGTAATTCATAAATTTTTTCACGTATTTTACTTTCCAAAACTGATGCATCACGAATATCGTCCAATTTTTCAAATTGAAGCGTCTCATCGGCCATAATCACTCTAATATTATTATTATGACCATATTGAATTTATCTAGGAATACGAAAGGATGGATGGGGAAAAAAAAAAAAAGAAAAAAAAGAAGCATTGGAAACAAATTGTCATGGGCATCATTGTTATCAGATCAATAAATCAAAATTATTTTCCAAATTAAATTTGGTTATCTTGTAATTAATTATTCAGAATGGCACAAGACAACGACAACAAAAAATAGGACAAAGATCTTCAAAGTGAAGAATTCTTATTTTTAAAATCGATTATTTGAGAAATTTCCGTTTGCTGATAATGAGAAAATAACATACAAATGAATAAAAATAATTTAACTAATAAACTAACGTGAAATATCGTTGTAAAACAATTCTCTCTTATTTATAGATTTATTTTTTTTTGCCGATATATAAAGCTTATACATATCGTTTTCCCAGTTGACAAAGTTTACTTGATTTGGATTTAACGCGCCATTGTAATAAAAAACAATACGAGCTATTAATAAGAGGCTGTCCTTTTGTAGACAGATTAAGAATAATGAATTTTTTCCTGTTTATTAAAACTACTATGAGATGAGGAAGGTGCGAATTGTTTGGCCGTAATGATTTGTACGCCATAGAGCTAATTAATAATTCGGAGAGAAAATTCTCCGCATTTTTAATTTCACATTAGTTAATTTATTTTCCAAAAAAGTCAATAACTTTGAAAAAAAAATTATTAAAACAATTGCGCCGTTTCCTACAGAAGAAGTTCTACTTTCATTCAAGTCACGCCTATCCGCTTATTATATGTCATGGGATAGTAGTCATAAAAATGATACAATCCATTTGAAGGCTGTAATCAACTTTAATTCGAAATATGCTGATTATTTTCTAGTTGAAATGGGATACAGAGATAAATGAGCGGGGGGGGGATAAAAATATAAAAAGAAGGGTTGGCTTCCCTAACTTATAAAACTTTTTATGTCGCAACTCGGAAATTATTTAAATTTATGATTTTTTCCCCTATGCCTAAGGACACATTAAAACCATAAAGACAATCAAAGGTAATCCAACAATACAAATCAAGTATTTAATACTTCTAAATCTGTTTTAATATGATCAGGATTTGTTGTTAGTGTACATCAAATTTACAGTAATTTTCACCAGTGGGGGGGGGGTTATCTAAATAAAATATTATTCAGAGTTATTATTAGAGAGTGAAGGGATTTGTTATTTGACAGATACTTTTTTATTTGAAATTGCTAAAAAAAAAATATGTTTCCTACTAACAATTAAAACATTTTCATTAGCAAAATAGTTATATTTAAAACCTATACCTAATGGTTAGTTATTAAGTTCCAATCGGCAAATAAATCTTAAATAAGACTCAATTGGTCTTTTACAATATTACAATCACCACTTTTGCATATATCACTTCCAAGTTAACAGCATCTCAAACATTTTTAAAGGGTGCCAATTTAGTTTTTGTTGCTTTTCGATTGCACTTGCTGGCATAAAAAATACATATCCCTGGCCTGAAACTTAAAATCCCTCCCAAAACTATATTAAGTTAAAAGAGCTTTTTTTTTTTTTTATATAAATTAAGGAAGTAATTTTTTTTTGTCTTTAGGAAATAAGTTTTGAGATGTCCTAACCACGAATGTACCTTAAATATTACATCCAAATGAAGAAAATATCACAACAAATATCATTTTCAAAATTAATTGTTACTTATTTGCTGTTTATATTAATAAATATTCTCTTCACTTCTGAATCATTTTCCAAAATTAAAGTTAGTGATAAGTCAAATGGCCCTACATGATGGATGGACTTTGATTGGTGATAGGACTCAATGAATACAGAGCTCACATGCTAATCAATGTTGTTATTTACAACAAATAAAATATTTTATTATGACTTGAAAATTACCAACAAAGATGAATGCAGAAGACATTCAGTGTGTTGCTGAAAACATAGTTATCCAGAATTTATTCAACATTATTTCTCTCTCAGGTTTATCTATTACACTATATTATTCTGTACTTAGCATGTAATTAATAAGCAATGTAATATGGTTTTTGTTTTAATTTAGATTTTGACATTAATGATTGTGATGAAGAAGGGAAAACCATTTTACACGTGGCATGTCAAATGGGAATGGAAAGTCTAGTTAAGATATTACTGGAGCAAGGCGCAAAAATAAATTTGAAGGATTGTTTTGGTAGAACCCCCATTATGTTGGCTTCCTTTGCTGGATACCAAAATATAGTAGATATCTTGATTTCTCATAATGCTGATATTAAGTACTGTGATTTTTATGGTACATATTAATGATTGATGAAAAATTAAAAATATTTACTTTTCATCGTCTTATAATTTATTAAAGTTTCGTGAGTTAGTGAACTGCTGACCCTGAAAACTGCATCGCAGAAGTAGGACGAAGCAGGCCTAGCACCGGCAAAAGAAACAACAGATAAGTTGCTGCCAGTACTAAAAACTGCGGAACAACAAACCCCGTCGCTGGACAGCACGGGCCAGGTAACAACTAATCAATTCTATTCCACAGGGCCACATACCAGTGCAGTTTCACCGGGAAGGGGGTCGGTGCCCCATTCCGATCACTGCACTGGAATAAACAGACCAGCAGGGCTTACCGAGGGGTACAGTCGTATGCACGGGCATAGGCACGCTACACCGCTGAACATGGAAGTGCATACAGCGGTTCGCAAACGCACCCGCCAGGCTTCCCCTACACCAGTGGAATCAGAATCCACCGGATTTGTGCCTGTCCCCAAGAAAAAAGCCGCTAGGGTGGTGCGGCCGAAACCTACCCAGGGAGTGGTCGTAAGCAATAGGTACGACCTACTTCCCAAACCTAAACCTACATCGGGTCCTAGCACGCAAGACAACCACCCTGTGAAAAAACCTCCACCGGTCGTCATAACTGTGCCAGAGCCACCCTCTACCACCAGAGCGAGGTTGGCGCATATTGGTGTTTCTGCGTACTCTTTTCGGCCCTTTCATAAGGGGGTCAGGCTGTTTTTCGATAGCGAGACTGATCGACAAAAAACAATATCTGCCCTGAAAAAAGAGAACACTCCACACCACACCTATGCCCCAAGAGGTGGCCAAAGGTTAAAAAAGTTCTTAATTATGGGCATCGATGTAAGTGAGGATATCACAATAATAACAGAAACTTTAAAAACTGCCCCGGGGGTATTGGATGTCTGGCGCCTCCGAAAGACGGACTCCCATGGCATGAAAACCGAGATCTCACCGATCTTAGTAACGGTGGCGCCGACTACAAAAATAGAGGACCTTCGGAAAATTCGAAGTATAAATTATGTCCTTTTTAGGGTAGTACCCTATATACAACAAAAGGGCATGCCACAATGCCACAGGTGCCAGGAGTTTGGTCACACTAAAAACCACTGTGGCCAAAAAGTCGTCTGTGTACGTTGCTCGCAAGAACACGCATCAGCTCAATGTGACAAGGCACAAGAAGCAAAGTGCTCCAACTGTGGGGGACCTCACGTAGCCTCGTACAGAGCGTGCCCCTACCGTGTAAAGCTACAAGACGCCGCGGACCAGAAGAAGAAGCAGAAGCAGACGGGGAAAGCGCCGCCAGTCCACCAACGCCAGCAGCCTAGGAGCAGTAACCAACAGCCGCCCACCACCACACCGAACTTCACAGCAGGAGCGACGTACGCAGAAGTCGCCTCTGCAACGTCATCAAGACGTGACACCCCTGGCCTTCCGCCCTGGTTCTCGATTCTTGAGACCATGATCAGGGAATTTATGTCCGGACTACAGACCGTATTTGCTCAATTGGCACGCCATGGGTAAGTACAAGATACTTAACTTCAACGTTGACGGTCTGATGACTATACTTGAAGAAGTGGAGGCGCTAATAGCGATCTCCACACCGGATATCGTCGTGCTAACGGATACGAGAATTGTGAACCAGAACGTAAGGCTACAGGGCTACTCTGTTGTCATCGAACGGACCGATGGCTACGGTGGAGTTCTGGTGGCTATACGGCACGGCATCACATGGATGAAAGTGGATCCGCCACTGAATACATTTGATGTCAGGCTCCACCACTTGACGGTGAAAATAAATTTAGGGACACCCATTTATCTCACCGCCATGTATAAGAGACCGAGGGCGTCTCTCCAAGAGTTCTCAGCTCTTATTAAAGAGTGTGCCAAGAGAAATAACCACTGGGTTGTCGGAGACTTAAATGCGCGGCATACCTTGTGGAATAATGCCACCGCCAACCCAGCGGGGAGAGCCTTGGTAAAGGCGCCCTTTACTGTCGTTCACCCTCAGAACCACACCTTTCGCCATAGAGGTAACAGCGCACAAACCTCCACCCTAGATCTTTTACTCACAAAACAGCCACACAGGATAAACAATTGTGAGACCCTGGACCTAGTAACGACCGACCACCTACCAGTATTGTATTCCATTGACGGTAGAGTTGTGATCCCGCGTCCCACGAAGTACGACTATCGTCGGGCTGACTGGGACCTATATCGATCACAACTTTACCACCAATTGCATACGGTTCCTGTTCTCCGCAGTACAGAGGAAGTGGATCGACAGGTAGTTTTCCTGACCGAGGTTATCGTCGATGCAGCTAACACAGCTGTCCCAAAGTTTAGCCCGAAGCCACCCATGCTACAAAAACCACCAGACCATATTCTTCGACTTATTGCATTACGCAATAATTGGAAAAATAACTGGTATAGAACAAGGAATCGTCAGGCCAAGAAAGTTGTAAACTCTCTTACAACACAAATTCGTGGCTTGATGAGGAATTGGAAGACGGCAACGTGGCACGAACGGCTACATGGCTTACATGGCGATTTCCGTAAGTTTTGGAAGCTCCTAAAGACTACTACCAAGAAGGACTCAGGTGTCCGTCTTCATGACGGAGACACCCTGTACACATCGGAAGAACAGGCTAAAATATTGGCCGACCACTATACCGCAGACAACACCGCTAGGACAGGTAACTACCACGAACCTCAGCAGCTGAGGACAGGTCAGAACTATATGTTTGTCTCCCCGAAGCAGCTTAAGGCGATTCTTCGCCGGTGTCAGGGAAACCGAGCACCAGGGGGCGACGGGATACAAACGGTATTGCTGAAACAGCTGCCGAGGAGAGGGATTGCCCAACTTGTTAACCTGTACAATTCTTGTATCAGGTTGCGATACTTCCCGACAGCGTGGAAACAAGCTATCTTGTTCCCGCTGCGCAAGCCCACAAAGAGAGGCGACCACCCAGCCCACTATCGCCCGATCAGTCTTCTCCCTCACATGGGGAAGATTCTCGAAAAGATAATACTAAACTACCTGAAAGGGTTCTGTTCGGAAAATGCTATCATTCCGTATGAGCAGACAGGTTTTCAGGCTCATCTGAGTACAGAACATCCGCTCGTGAAGGTACAAACGGAAGCCACCCTTGGTATCAACAAGAATACAGCAACTGCTATGATCTCGTTGGACTGCACACAGGCTTTCGACTCAGTGTCCCACGGGATGCTGTGCCGACAGCTTTGTGACTGGGAATGCCCAGAGCAGCTATATACCATGTTGGTTTCGTTCTTGAAGAACAGATCGGTGAGGGTACGGGTGGGTGATTGCCTCTCTAACCCATTCCCTCTGACTTGTGGAGTTCCTCAAGGAGCGGTTCTATCTCCGGTTCTTTTCAGTATGTACACATCTGAAATTGTTGGGACAAACTATCAGAAAGCTACTGTAATCGCTTTCGCCGACGACATTGCGGTTTACAGCAGCAGCATGAGTGCACAAAGAGCTCTTACACACGCCGAGTCAGTTTGTAACGTTATCAGTGACAGACTGGGCATGTTAAACATCAGCGTAAACGCCGGGAAGACCGACTGCGTAATCTTCTCCCTCCAAAAGGGGAAAAAATCCTTGCCAAAATCGTATAGCGTGGGAGGGCAAGAGAGCTCACCAGCTTTCTCAATGCACTATTTGGGTATAAAAATGGATAGGCATCTCCATTTCTCTACTCATTTTAGTAATAAGGTGGAAAAAGTACGACAAAGGTCTTACCGGCTATCGCACTTGCTAACTTCACCTAACCTGTCGCTTCGTCTTAAATTGATGATATATAAATGTGTCCTCCGGCCAGCTCTGCTGTACGGTGCCCCACTATTTACCCACTTGACTGACAATACAGCCAAATGTCTCCAACACTTCCAGAATGGAATCATGCGAAAAGTGGTCCGACACACCTCTTTCGAGAGGTTGAAGAACGCTGACCTGCACCCGTTGCTTGGTGTGCCGTCGGTGGGTGAGTTCATCCGCCGGAGACACATTAAGTTTTTTGACTCGTTGCAGCACCTGACAAATCCAGTGTTTAACACTATGACCCCGCCACCCCTCCCGCATCGATGGCAACAGACTGTCGGGGAAAAATTATGATAAGAATTAGTATGTAAGTTAGTTTTAAGGTTGATCAAAAAGGTGAGCCCCATCACCTTATTAGTCAGTTTCGTCAAGTCACGTATAATTTATGTCATTATACTTGTTTATACATTATATAATTTCTATAAAATAACAAAACCTGTATATAATGTAGTGATGCTACAGGAAATACAAAATAATTTGTAAATAGATTCGCCTGAGGATCTATAATTATATATAATTATCTGTAAATTTAAAGGGGCTATGAAGAAAAAAAAAAAAAAAAAAAAAAAAAAAAATGGTACATATTTATCACAGTTAAACCAATTCTTAATATTTAAGCTATGTAATACAATTGAAGTTAGCTTGTTTTTTTAAAAAAAGAATATTGAAGTTCTATAAAAGTGAAAACTTTGACTTAAAAACCAATCATAATCATAAAATACCTATTCAAGAGATCTAATAAGTAATATATTTGTTTAAAGGTTTTAATATTTTTACGTTAGCAGTCTACAGTGGATGCAAAATGTTGAAGTATTTATATAAAAAAAATATAGATTGCGAGTTCTATACAAATAATTATCTTGGCTATCTGCCCTTACCTGCAATTGCTAGTTCTATAGGAGATGAGGAAATAGTAAATTTTATAATGTCGAAGCAACCTGAGAAAGTAAATATTGCGATAGAGAAATCAGGTAGTACATTCTAATTACTTTAAAATATCAATATTATTAATCAAGTGAGTACTCATTCAACCAATCTTTGCAACTGAGTTTAAGGCGATGGGGCCTTATTAATATTAGCATACTATAATATTTCACAAGTTCTATAGTATGACTTCCTCAGAATAAAAAGAAAATTAAGAAATGTTACCATAAATTTAAATACGCTGGTGATTGTTTTGTTTTTTTAACAACCTTTTTTGCTTTTAGAATTTAATTTGAGGTGTCCTGTTAATGTTTTGAAGTGGGAGAAAAATAATCATTAACTTTTAGTTTGAAAAGAAAAAATCATTTGAACTTTTAATATTAAGAAATAAAAGTTTTATTTCCATTAAATAAAATCTTATAAATATTGCGTCCACTACTTTCTTGTATCTCTTGTTTAACAGAGAAATATGATATTTTGTATGGATGCAATCGATTCCTGGGTGATGCTAAAAATAAATGCAACCAATGGATAAATATATGAGTGTCATTGAGTAATTATTTACTTGTTATTTCAAGTCATTCCGATTTTGGCATCCATTTAAAGGTCTCGATGTTCTGATCAATAATGTGTAATTGTAGTAGCGACTTTTGAAGATTATATAATAAAAAGTCATAAAAACGTTTGCAGTCCCTGCTTGATGTAGAGACATAAAAATTTGTCTGAAATGATATAGAAGTTACAATTACTGTAGCAATGATGCCAAAAATGATAATAGCCACACGAAAAATAATTAGGAGTCATTTAAATAATAAAAAACAATCTGGTTTTGAAGTTCAATGAAGCCCTAATTGTTTGATACAACATAATATGATATTATTACATATAAAACAATTAATATATTTATTATACAACTATGAATTTTTTCCAGTTATAAAATATAAACTAAAAACATTAATTATATTGCAGGTATGACACCGTTAATGCTGGCTATTTGCGGTGGTTATGTTAAGTTAGCAAAGCAGCTGCTTAAGTTTGGAGCCAGCTCGAGTATGGTTAGCAATGCTTCGTTTTCATCAACTCAGTATGCAAGAAAGTTTTCCTTTACACTTCTTGAATTAAAAATACCCGAATTGACATTTGACAATCAAGGAGATCTATTGAATCCAGACCAGTTACAAAAACATCCACTAACTCCGAATATCTACCTCTCTCCTGTAAAAAATGTCTCGTCCCCCAAAAAATGTTTGCACTGGTTTAAAAAGTCTATGAGAGTGAAGTAATGTACCTTAAACTTAAAAGTTTACACACTATCTTTTCCTTTTCTAAATCATATGCTTTTTTTCAGGCGCTCAAAGTCATTAGATAATAAAAAAAAATGTTTAAAGAATAATAATAAACATGATAAAGATGATGTGAATACGTTGAAATCAATATTTAAAATTGCGAATCTTCAACAATACTGGCCTATCTTTAGAGACCAACAGGTCATTTACTGTTTTTTATTACCTATCCTATAGTGTGCTAATTAATTTACATCTTCAGTTAAAATATTATTTTGATTGATTTACAGATAAATTTTAAAACATTTCTCACAATGGATGAAGAAGATTTATGCTGCATTGGCATAAATAAGCTATCAGTTCGAAACAAGCTTTTAACTTTAATTGAACATTATAATCATATTTTTTATTTGTGAAATCAATATTCATGTTTAATAGACTTTATTGAACAATATTTATTCATAGAATGACGTTATACTTTATGACTAAAAATAGAAGGACATTTTTACTGTACACCTATAAATAAGCTATTTCAAAACAAACTTTTAACTTAAATCATTTATTTTATTTTATTTTAATTAATATACGATCACATACTCTAAGTAAACTCAATGTTTAATTATTTATTTACATTTGGCCATTTAGATTAGCCTAAGAATATTTTAACTAATGACAATCTTGTTTGATAGTTTTTATTTAACAAATTGATGTATAGAATGACGTTAAACTTCATGACTATATAAAAATTAAATATTTGTGCTGAATTTTATGAGATAAGTAATCTTTTTAAACCAACTTTTAACTTTAATTGAAGGTTATAATGAACACATGCTATTGGTAAAATGTGTTAAAACCTTGTATAATATTTCTATTAAACAATATTGTTTCATAAATCGGCACTCAACTCCATGACTATAAATAAATTAAAGATTTCTGCTATTATGTTATGAATAAGCTATTATTTTTAAACAACTTTTAACTTTAATTGAAGGTTATTTGTTAGCTGTGTAAAAATCTTGTATAATACCTCTATTCATCAATGTTGATTCATAAATTGGCACTTAATTTCATGACTATATATAAATTAAAGATTTTTATCAATAAGCAATAATTTTTAAAATCAACCTTTAACTTCAATAGTGGTTGTTATCACATGTTATTAGTAATCTTTGTAAAACTCTAGTATAATACTCCTATTCAGCAATAGTGATTCATAAACTGGCGTTAAAATTTCATGACTATGAATAAATTAAACATTTATGCTACTTCTTAAGAATAAGCTATTATTTTTAAACCAACTTTTAACTTTATTTGAGTGTTATTATGTTATTTGTAAGCAACCTTGTATATTTCTATTCAAATATAAAGGGTTCATTGATCAACTAGTTATTAACTAAAAAATAAACATTCCCGATACTATTGAGTAGTGTGTCAAATTCAAGATCTTGAAGTTTTAATTAATAATAGGCATGGTCCGCTGTAACTATAATACCAAAGTCATTAAAATTTTGTTGAAATTCGGGTTTGTAGGCTCATAAATATGGATATTGAGTTATCTTCTGTAATTCACTTCATTCTTATGTACCAAAACAGGATTCTTTGTGCTTATTGATAAAAATGAATAACATTAAAATTTATTACTTTATAAATTCTTAATTCAAGATAACTACCTAGCGATATCAATTTTAGGCCGATGTTTCAATCTATATCTTGTCATTAATTTTTTTTTTTTAAACCAGCCTTTGGTGTGCCAACATTAATTAACAAGCGACAATTTAAATTAAAAAAAAAAAAGGCATGCTGAGCAAACAACTTATAATTTTTATTCATATCTTTATGAAACAACAAAATGTTTACTTAGAACTAAAAATAAACTTAAATAAAAAATATGAATAAGTACAAATAACATTACTTTATACAACTTATTCTTAAAATTAAATCAGGAATGATAGTTTCTAGCTGCTACACAAATAAAAATATCAGTCACAATATACACTTAAACATTAATTTTTCTTCAGTTCATAAAATTTTCTTCATAATTTTTGCAACTTTTGTGACATAAAGCATATTACATTTTAATATGCTCACAAATCTAACAGCTATTTTACAACATTAACTGCCACAAAAAGAGGCATTGACATTAAGACATCAAGAATATCGAAAACTCTCAGTGAATACTGAAAAATAAAAACATGTATAGAGGAAAACATTAAACACAAGACTTACGATATTTTCCCATTACTGTTATCCTTTTACCTTGGTCTATTTTTTTTTGTCAAGGATGTTTGAAAACAAAAGATCAACAATCAGCCCGAGTCATCATGAGGCTGCTGACAAAAGGTTTTAAAGGGGCAGGGGGCATTAAAGAAGCTACACCGGCTGGCAGTGAGAATGTCCACCATGGAGTCCATTGTGAAGCAGGAGTAAATTGCATTTTAATTCAATGCTTCGCGGACTGGTAGCAAGAATGTTTTCAGGGGAAAGGGTGCCTGGATTACGGAAATTTATGGTTTCAGGCAAAATACGTAAACACAACAGGCAGTTGAGAATAGGAAAGAAGATTAACTTTGCACGATAACGTGGAGATCCAACTAACTGCAGTACTTATAGGTGTGGTTAATGGGAGTGAAAGGAACAATGAAGAGATGGAACAATAAGATCAGGTTTTCTACATTTATGATGCGGTTATTGATGGGTCACCAACGATGAGAATTTAAAATTATATTCATAAAATACAATATTAAACTTAGATTTTTATTGAATCTTAAAAAAATGGAAGAAGTATAATAATCTGTTACCAATCCAATATTTTATGCGTTGGATTAACAAGGCTTTGAATATTATATTTTTTCTGATACAACCTGGAAAATGGTTCAGATGATTGACATATGCAACGCAACGACGACGAAGAAGTTAGATTGCAATTAGTCTGATGACTAATAAAATAAGATCGTACCATGATTTAGCCATCTGGATGCATAAATTATAAATTTTTAACTTTTTTTTTTTCAAGATCATTATTATAGAGACTAAATAAAATATTACTAAATATCAGCAAATTATAATATTTTGACATATCAGTATTATTGATTATGTAGAGAATGATATAATTTATATTTTTAATCATTTTAAATTTCAAAGAATAATTAATTATAATAATAATATATAATTATTTAAACATAATAAATTATATCACTACCAATTCACCTAAGTATTTAAATTTGAATTTCATAATAATATATCCCTTCAATCCAAGATAGATAGATGTAATGAATGGGGGGCCGTATAAAGGATTATCGACCCGACAACTAGGCCTATAGTCCCTTTTTGTCAGCCCCTGCGTTATAGGCAATGAAATGTGAGTCATGTCATGATGCAGCTGAACACAATCGTACATTTATCCAAGACAGCAAGATAGACCTTTTCATTATTCTTGTCTGAATAGACGTTCTGTTCCTGCAATCAATTCAAAGAAACTATCACTTTATCGTTATATATACAAACATATTATTTGAGTCGGTTAAGTATTTATTATAAAATTTATTTAGACGAGGAGCTATAAACTTTTTAGTGGCCAGATATAAACATATCGAAAAAATCTAGGGGTCAAAGACAAGCACACTAATGACAGTAACTTTTTAATGTGTACAATTTGTTTTCTTCTGTTGAATAAAACTTAAAACCTTTTATTTGCAACATCTTGCACTTTTTCATTATTAAAAACAAAACTGTATCATTAAAAACCAACTGACAGTTTCTAGTTATTATTTCAGCAATAAAGTGAAGTGCTTATAATACAAATATACGATTATTCGGAAAACCAGAATTCCCAATTAATGAGGGTGGTTGGAACACTACTAAGTTATCAATAATTAGCCAAAAAAAAATGTACTGGCAGGATTGGGACTCTAAACGCCCCTATGTTCAGTCGGGGTTCGAATCCAGATTCTCCAAGTATATTTTTTCTCGGTTAATTATCAATAACAGTGGGCATCAATACAACAAAAAACTGACAATTTTTTCAGGAAGCCTATAAATATATAAATTAACCACGGTTACAATTGTTATTTTTATAATGTGACACATATAAATAATTAATTCTGGGAGTTCATTGTTAATAAGCAAATATTATAGTTGAGTGGATGAATTTATTGAGATATCGGCTTAGGCTGATGAAAGGGAGAAGATAGATTTTCATATAATTTATTAATGGATAATGTTTCATCATTCTATGTATGCGTGTCTGCATCAGGTTCAAGACATGAGATGATTGGAGAGAGAGATGTAGACTGCTTAAACCTTTTTGTCTACCTAGACTGCTTAAAATTAAAAATTAATTAATCACACAGCCTAAAGAAAAATAACTGTAGATTAGTTTTTTAAAATTGACTCAATCTATAGTCACACCATTCCAGGCCTTTAAAGAACCAAATGTTCTGTTCTTGGCCATACATTATTTCTTGAAAGGTGTTGTTCACCTAGTTAATGTCTGTCCACGATCATACCTGAACAGTAAGAAGCACAACAATCTAATCTCTAATTCACAGCAAAGAGCTGTCCCCACAATGTCAGTTTTGTAAATAAATATAGTAAATATATTACTAAACTAATATAATCTATAATATATACCTCAGGGAAGTCGTTTGAAATGGGAATAAATTTATGTTGTTGCGAATAAATATAACAAGCCTTTTACAAATTGCACTATTTCAGAACCGCCCAATTTGCTTTCTCCATAAACCCGATCAACAAATGTTATTGGCACCTGAAATTGAAAAACTTTTTTTAATTATGCAATTCAAACATGAAACAGCATAAATGATATATTACTTATATAACGTAGTATTTGAAATATAAAAATAAATAGGGTCAGTAGCTTTGTAATCGTCAATAATAGTTTGAATAAAAAAAAATGAATCATCATTCACAATTAAGAATCATTCAATACAGGAAAATGGGTAACAATAAACAGATTTGTATTTACCATTTTTAAAGCCGCAACGAACTGAATATTCTTTTTAGCCATCTTTGGTGTTACGTTGGTAAATAAGTTTTAATAAAGTAAATTACTTGTTTGTGCTAAATATTAGTTTATTTATAACCAAGCAATAAACAAGATTTTCCTCTTAAGAACAAGAGTTCCTTAGGTTGCCATCTCCTCCACTATAATTTTGGCCTTCTTTCTGGTTTTCAGTTAAGACAAGATATGACCGTAAGAGTACTTGATTTCTGACTATCGAGTCTACACTTCCTTATAGGTACTACTTACTTATCGGCCTGACCAGACAGCTTGACAAGATTTTGGTGACAAGTGTTTGGCCTGGTTAATTGCTTTTATTGATTATTTTTTATATAGCAGAATAATCAATTAATTCGTCTTTAGTGTAACTTTAGTACAATTTCAGAGATTAATTACTAATTGTTTGCTTTATTGTTTCTTCATTGAGAGAATAATCTCTGATATTTTTGATAAAGAAATAACATTGCCCTTCTAAATTGTAAGTAACATCTATACATTATGGTCGGTCCTAGTAAAGCATCTTGCATACATAGCAGCAAAAATGACATATTTTTAATTTGATGAACAATTTTCTTTTTAAATTATTAAAATGTTATAGTTTTTCTTTTCTTACAATCATTTTAAAAATTTATTAAACATTTCTGTCCAACATCCTAATAATAGAGATGTTCAGTTTAACGTCCCTTAGTCAAAACAATAATTTTTGGATTGATTTGTTTGTTTGGGGTGATGTGTTATAAAGTATCTTATGATGGAATCTTGTTTTTTTAATTGAATGATAGATAGTTAATATTATCTTCAAAATATCCAAACCGAAACGGGTTGTGACAATAGTCAAAGTATGTGGATTGTCAAGTTAGTGGGGTGTGTTTGTTATAAATGGAATATATGAAGACAACATGCAGCAGTGTGTAGGCTCAGTTTGCTATTAGCAAGCCCCATTATACTGCGATTCAGTAACAGGAGTCATTGCCCACAAAAACAGACACTTCTCTCATAGCATTTAAAGAGAGAATAACTTTCTGTTCTGTCATGCCCACCACATGCACCAATCATATCCAGTTTTAAGATCTTTACAGCAACAATACCAAAATGAATTACTTCACATAGATTTTTTGTGAAAACAGTCATTGCTTTGCCTCACACGAAACTTTACCTCAATTTCATTTTTATCTTGGTTTGACAGGTTTATTCTGAAACCACAAATATCTTTTTTATCTCCAGTCTTTCTCCCAAAATAAATTACAAAGCAAAAAAAGAAATCATACAGATGAGAAAAAATAAATAAAGAACAAAAATATTCTATTAAAAAATTATAAGTTAAATAAGAAATTAAAAATATATAACAACAGGTTTTTTCAAATATCAATAAGTAAGTATATACTTCACCTCTCCAATTGTATAATCAAACTGCCGTGCACGGATGACCATTTCCATTTGAAAAACATATCCTTTAGAAATACACGAACTGACCAATTTTTCCAAAACATCTTTCTTATACAGCCTATAACATTTTCAATAATAAACATACTATTAAGAAAATTAAAAGTAGCTATATCATGCACACTCTGTTAAGCCCAAATGCGTTCTCCCCATGCAAACACAGAAGTGAAACCCATTTTCAATTTGGGAAACTCCTAGATGGGCTTATCAATTTCAGTAGACTGATCCTAACTCGAGAGAGGACGGCGCTTGTAAGAAAAAACGTTTAAAAGAGCTTACCAAGCATGATTCCACTAACACGTAATTACTGGCTGGGTAATACTTCATATAATTATGGTATTATTTAAACATATTATATTGTTATTTCTATTCTTCAATCCCATGAAATTAAAATGATAATAAGGTTTTTTCTTAAGGTTTTACAAAAACAAATATGAGCTGAGATCCAAACATAACATCAGTTGGTGTGGCCAAAAAACAATTGAAGGAATACATCCTGAAATTCTGAATAAGAAGAAAGGTACATTATATGCATTTTCATCTATGAAAACTACTCGCCAAAACTTCAAACCCTTCCAAAAAAAAAGTTTGTTGTTCTGTATAAATCTATGAAAATTACACTAGATGCACTAGAAACTATGGTATTTTTAAGTGTCTGAATGTGGTTAAAAAAAAAAAAAAAATCAAACCTGATCCCGTAATTACAATATATCTATATTTATAATAAAAGTGTAGATGAATTTATAATGAACAAACTATAGAAAACCAAGAGCTTAAGAAATATTACCTGAAACTCCCCGTTAGATCTGATGCACCTGGTCTCAACATCAACTGGGTCAAAAAATTAGCTCCTCTGCTGACGAGTTTCCTTTTGAAATCCCACCCAGACACTCCTCCTCCCTTAATATACCTTGAACCAGAGACCACATCAAAATCCCCTTCCTTCTGCTTCTCAATAAACTTCGGGATGAATTTAGGCTGCAAAGAATAATCAATATACTTATTTATAAACATGTCAAGTACATCGATGATTAACAACTATTTCCACTTACATGATGTGATAAATCTGCATCCATAATTATAATAAAATTACCAGTAGCATATTTCATCCCATGAACATAAGCTGTACCAATCCCCAATTTCTTTTCCCTCGGCTTTAAGACCTGAAATAGTAAGTAGACATTATAATAGATCACATCATATTAGATGCTCAGTATTATAAACCAAAGGATAAGTTTTTAAGAAGCTATAGAAGGATTTGTCCACAGACATCTGAAATATCTCTACGTTATGGAATCTTTTGATTTTCAAAAAAATGGCATTTCAGCAGTCCAGCTAAATAACAATTTAAAGCCTTGTGTAATCGAACAGCCTCTGAGGATTTATACATCTGCAGGTGTAACTGGGGTTTTCACCCACGAAACGAATTGTCTGTCAATATATTCTCTGTGAAAAAGAAGTTTTAATTCAGAGGCTTTTCTGAACTGTACAATGTTTTGACTGTGTAGAAATCATTAAATCTGAGACAGCATTCAGATAGATTAAACTATAACTGCTAACTATTTTGTCTTCTCCATAAATCTTTTGTAGATCTTTAGCCACATCCAGGGTTCCATCTGGGCTTCCATCATCAATCACTATGATTTCGTAGTTATAATCCCTAAAGAAGAAAATTATTAAGTAAAATTCAAGATCAATGCTTAAGTATATTTCCATAAATTAAAACTAAATAATATACCTTTTATTTAAATAATCTATAATCAACCAAACAATTATCGGGAGATTTTCTCTTTCATTGTAAGTCGGCAGTAAAATTGAATATTTGTCACCTTCTGGATCCATTTTTTTTGTTTTTAAGTAGATTAGTTTAAGGGTTTATGCCCTTGTGTAGTCAATATTAGACTAGGAAAAGCGTGGGTATTTGACGCAAACAAATCAACAGGCAAGGAAAGGGTTAGATTGCTGTAGTGTGATATCAGTACAACAAGAAAAGATAAGAGACGAATGTTAACGCCACAGAGTATAAAGTTATCAATGCTCTCTGAAATAGAGTTTATTTGTGGTAACCGGTGCTATCAACTTTGAAAGATATTCTTATTCCTATTAAAGGTATTATATATTATAACTTTTTTAATGTGGACCTAGGCAAATTTAAACTGTTTCTTAGATAAATTTAGTTGAATTATAACAATTGTACTCGTGTGTCATCTCATTGATATGATCAAAAGTAATTCTTTTGTACTAGTAGTTGTTTTTTTTATAATGGAGGACGACTATTACCCTAGTACTTGAAATTTTCTCATGAAAAATAATATACATTGAATTTATAATTGTTATATTATAAGGAATTCAGAAATAGGATGTTTTATCTATTGGCATAATAGTCCATAGATTTTTTTCCCCACTAAATGTTGAATGTATTTATGCAGGCTGTTGCCTGTTCCTAGCTCAATCCTCAAGTTTAATGAACATTGTCAGTCTGCTAGACAACAATGTTTTGATTAATGAAGAAGTTTGTGATGTAAACAGGTAATATCCTGAAGAATTGCCCTGCGTATTTTCTATAAGTTAGCTTAATATACGCAGCAAGTCAAAGTCTGCGCTTCTCATCCTTTATTGAGCTTTGACCCGTACATTTGTTCACCATGGTACATACACCCTTGGTAATAATATAAAAAAAATATGAAAATTGATTACTAGAAGCTAGTATTTTGTTTTGTATATGTTAGGATTGTACAGTAGCTCATGCTTGATAGTAAAATCCACGCATGAACAAGACATTTCGAGAAAATTTGACATTGTTTCTTGGGTCGAATGGTACGGACTCAGGCAAAGGTTTTTTTTTATTTGAAGATATTCCGCTTCTACTAATAATTTAGAAAGTATATTTCGTATATTTATTTTTTAATTGCTGCTAACCTCAAAGTGCAGAACCAAACGATTTATTAATTTGATGATGTATCCTGGCATTTTTTGGGTCTGAATATTGAAATATCTTTAAACATTTTATAATGTTAGTAATACAATTAATAAAGTCATCTAAATAAAAATTATTTAGAAGAGCATTAAACCATAAAAACATTTCGCTAATTATCATGTAATTGGATAGTTGGTAAAGTGAAAGGTAGTGCCAGTTGACAAAGCTGGTTCTAAACTACGTCGTTGTCCAGTTATGGTCTATCACAAATAAGGAGGACTTGAACAAATTTTATAACAGCGATAACAGAGCCAGAATCGACATCTACATGGAGAAGGTTGGTATTTCAATAGGATTAATTATTGTTCTCAAAAAACAATACAAGGGTACGTTATAACAAGTTATATGCGGGTTATCACCTTGGACTGCAAAGAGGATTGCACTGTGTTACCATCACTTTTCTCAAATTAATGAAAATGGACTAGAAATTAGGACAAATGGGTAAACATATCGACAATGGTTGGAAGTGTATAAACTTTGCCATGGAAATGAAGGATATTGAATACACAATGACACTCTCAAAAGAACCAAATTAATGGGGACAAAAAATAAAAACAATGTTCTTATTAGTCAGATACTTGGTTGTTGAGGCTTGTCAAAGAGTGATTGGATCTCGGTGAGCATTTATGTTCGAGCGTAGTGTTTTGATTGGAACATCGCTTTGATAACGACTCACGAGTCTCCGCTGCCTTTGTAACATTGTGGTCTAATCACAGTTCCAGTATAAACGCACCCTACGACGTCAAAAGAGAGCGGGGCATCGATGAGTGTAAGTACCATGTTAAATATTGCGACATTAATTCGATGACGTACTCAACAAAATATCTGATCCATTATTTATCGACACTTAATCGTGTTTTATGAAATTGGCAGCATATTTCGTGACGTTGGGCCTTCGGGTAAAAACGGAGACTAAAACAGGCCAAATATTTCTCGTTTTATATTTAATTAACGAAGAAAACTGTAAAAATAAAACAAGGACACAGCTTTTTTTTTTGCTTTTTTTTTCAAAACCCCTTTCTGGTTTTTTTTTTTTTTTTTTACAAACATGATCAAAATACAATGAAAAAGATTTACAATTTACAAAATGCTCCTCTTGCTGCATACTTAGATGCATTTGAAGGAGGGTATAATTACAAATACAATTGTCTTTTTACAGTGAAAATATCAAATACAAATAGACAGGACTAGGTGATGGGGCTCACCTTTGGTTTACAATTACACCGCCCCTTGGATGAAGTGTAGTTAATAATCTATAACGGCGGTCTAATGAGTCAGAGAGACTGCGGTAGATTACAAGTTGTATTGTGACAGGTAATGGCCGCTAAGAGTGGGATTGGTTAATGATAAATAAGCGGTGTCCATTATGGCGGTTGGAGGGAACCAATGGGATTGGAGGAAAGGCCCGCGGTCTGCTTATCACAGCTGAGTACGGTACAGTGCCCACTTGATCAGTTAGCAGTGGCTCGGCCTACAGCCCTTCCACTTAATAAGGTAAACATATGTTCTCTATCTGACCTTTGACTCCTATTGTCCTCTTTCAAGTTCGCCCTTATGATAAGTTTTTTTTTGTTTTCAACCACTTTGATCCGTCGTAGGTCATTCTTTACTATTGTCATCTTAGTCCAAGTGTCGTGACTTTTAAAATCGACCGCCGTTCTATTTTATCAAGTCGGGACACCTTACTTCATATGGATTTGTCACATTTTAGAAATGTTGTGGGTGTAATATTATATCGTAGGTATGCCTGACCGTTTGTCATTGCGTTTGACTTGTTCCAACCTCATGACAATTATAATATAAATTTCACATTTTTTTTTTTTTATTTATGAATTTAACGGTTGCGATTTCTGTCTGGTTTACTGTAACTTCACTATATTGGTTTAGAGATAAGTGATAACTTTTTCTTTGGTTTTTAGGGTCGTCGATGTGAAAAGTTTTGATTACTAGGCATTTGCTTGACTATTTAACAAAGGATATTCAATTTATTGAAGTTAATATTATAATATAAGCTTGACTCATGGGGCACAAGGAAATGGAGGAACCTCCGAAAAAACACCTCAAAAAACCTTCGGAAGGCCCTTTAAGAAGATCTTCCAGAATTCATAGCCAGGTATTAGCAATTATTATGTACTTTTGTGCTAATAAATAATGTTTAATCTGTAGAATATGTCATTAAGTATGAAATGATTTTAGGCGAAACCTAATCCTGGTTTAGTTGCAGCTAAGAAGAACGCGCAACTTAAAATGGGAAATAAGAAACCAATCTTCTCTTTTGTACAAGATGTTTACCAAGTTGTAAGTAATTATGACATGTTAAAATCTGCCTGATTAATAAAGTTATAGTTATCTGACGTTGAAGTGAAATTTTATGTCCATCCAGTAATTTGCAATATGTTTGAGTAAATGTCAGTGTTATAGTGTTAATAAGAAAGTTTGTGTATAATTGATAAGTTTTGGAGGGAAATCACACCTACTTCTGACCTTGACAAAGACCCTTTGACACATTACAAGGGGAAAGTGTTTTTGAGTCAAATCAACTGTTAAACCTTCTTAATCCAGCCTAAATAATAAATCATTACTACATTTGTGATTAAAATTATATTTTTATCGATAGTGGGTGTTTTCAACAACCTTTGTTGTATCCTCAACCGCTAAAAATGATTCTGCCTTTCACAGTAAATGTGTTGCGCATAATTAATGGGCTAGGACTGATGTGTAGTGCTTGAAGATGGACAGATGTATGAAAATGACATCATTCGCTGTAGACAAAAGAAAAAAAAATTGGTGTAAAGATTTTCCTTCCAAAACCTACTAGTTTTTATTGAGGCATTTTTTATTTATTTATCATGAATTATAGAGTAGAAAGCCATAATTATAGATGTTGTGTTTATGATAAGACTATGTGGTTCTATTCGGTTATTACCCTATGATTTCTACATCTGAATTATAAGCTTGTTAATGATTTATGTTTATGTTAATGATTTATACAGGCTTATTTCCGCTGGTTTGTGCATATATATATTACTAAAGTAGCTATTTATTTTAGCAAAACGCTGGCCAGATCTAAACCCATCACCCTGAGAAGTAATCCTTAGGAGAACCGTGAATGGAACCTGAATTTCACAATAGCATAATGTATTTTTTTTTCACTAAATAGAAATAGTGGGTGATAAATCTTCCTTCCGGCCCCTAATGGAAAAACACGTAAATCTCCAATTCATAAGAATGTGTAAAACTCCAAATATAACAAAATTAATAGTCTTAATGAAAAGTACAGTCAATCAATTCTTTTAGCCATTGGGATCTTGTGGTTTTTATCTAGGTGGTCATTAATGGCTACTTTTTTAAATATTAACAAACCCCACTGGTCATCACTCATATTTATTATTAAGTCTAAATACTTCCTTGCTTATTAAACAGTAGAACGCCAAGTATGTCATGAAATATTCAAGATATATCTTGATTAATAGTCATAAAACCAGTAGGATCCAGCTGTTTGACTCGACGGTTAATGTTTCATTGGTTTTCCCAACAGGGGAGGGGGTGAAAGCCATTTATATTAGATTACTTTTGTATTTTATATTTCAACGATAGTTAATTAATTAAAAATTCTAAGAAGAAAACTTAAAAATCCTTAAATGCTGTTGGAAATATTGATTGATGATTAATTGTACTAAATTACCTAATAATTATTAGCTTCAACCCAGGATTTGATATTTGCTAGGCATGGAATGATAGTTCAGAAGTAAAGCACCTGACCGGAGATGGGAGAGCTCCCGGGTCGAGTTGAAGCCCTATATATAATACAATTTTCTATTTGATCATGATACCAATGTGCCGTAGAAAAAATCAACACAAAATTTAGGATTTTATAGTGTTATTTTTTTAACCGTTATTAGTATATATATTTTTTAAAGTATTTGGCAGTGTGTGGGTTGAACCTTGATTAAAACCACTTTTGTCTGTCCATAGTCAACTGTGGTTGTGTTAATCAAGTACTTATTTGATGTTTATTATACATAAGTACATAGTGCAATAAGAATCTGCTCCATATTAATGAAAATGAGGAGTAGAGGAGTAGATAGCATAGTTCATCCCGCTTCCTTAAAGTAGCAAAATAAGCTGCTGTATAAAACTTAGACTGCTATATAAAATTTTACTGTCCTGTTCTTGTCCTGTGATAAAAATGCCTTTCAAATAAAGTAAGCCTTGTACAAAAATGTTCTTAAAGTCAAAAACAGAGTAGGGAGAGACACTAAAATTTGCACTATTTATCTCAAAAACTCTATTATATGATTTCTATCACATTCTGATATTTTTTTTCTCCAAAATGAAACTATGTATATGGGCTCTTGTGCTCTTTAACTGTTTTGTTTTTACTGACATACACTAATATTTAACTTGGATCTATAAGATATATGGTTTCTATGTTTGTGCATATTGTTTTGACAAATTAACAAAAATTTCTTTCAAAGCACTGTAAATAATAATAAACCTTAAAATAGTTTCTAAAAAATCATTACAGTATGCGGTAAAACAAATAAACAAACAAAAATAGAAGAAAAAAAAGTATAGGCGGGGAATTAAAACAGAGGTGTATGTATTTGATGAAGATAAGCATTACGATTGGTAGTAGGGGGGAAGGGAGAGTGGGGATGGGCGTAGCTCAACTATAAATTCCCTAGCCGCCATTAAGTGGTCACAGTTGGTCTTTGTCTTTCTGCTGTAATCATGCTTTCTGCTAAGAAGTGTTATCATCAGGTGAGTACTTGTGTGTTGTCATTATATTTCCTTGTTTATATTAATTCCCTAGCCCTGAGAGAAAGACTCTACCTTCAAACAAGGTATAGTATAGGACAGGACAATCGTTTCTCATTTGTCTGTAATTATGTATGTTGTACAATAGAGGTAATAAAAATGATCCAAATAATCTTAAATATAAAAGATATATTCTATAAATATAGTGTATAATATAATATACACCTTGAGATATTGTATTGTATTGTGTTGGTTAAAATAAAATTACAAGAAGTTTGACATTAAACATGAAAAAAGTCGTTTCACAAACATTTAAGGTTTCTTAAGCCACACACAGCTCTGAATCTATTTACGATTTAAACTTCTGAATTTTTCACTATGGCTAATCCCAGTTTACAGATCATAAAGAGTTCAATAATTTCAAGAAGGATATTTCCATTGATGAGAAACATATCAAACTTCCGAGCTTGTCCTTTACCTCAGAACAATATTCAAATTGTTTTTCACATACTTCCCATTAATACAACTGAACCTAAATATATATACAACTTTAATTTTGAGATGTTTGAATCATTTTTATGGTGATGCTGTAGAACACTCTTTCAGTATTAGTCATTACAGGCTTTATGATTTATTTAACTTATTTTTGTTAGGAAAAAAAAATCCAGAGACCTTAGTACTATACCAACCAACCACATCAGCTGAGTAGAGATGGATTTAATTTAATTCAAGTGATCTAATGATACTATAATTTTTTCAATAATAACTCGGTAACATAACAAAAAAATTATAACATTTTAAATATGTTTTGCTGTTATCTTTCCCTAATAAATGCAGAATTTAAATACAAACCCGTTCTATATTATTGTGTTAGGGTACCATCTAATCGTAATTTTTTCTCAAGAATTCCTACAATGAAATAATTGTGGGAGAATAATAATTTTATTATATACAAGTGATTAATTTTGTCTCTTTTTTTAGGCAAGAGATGCAAAGGAGTCTGTCAAATTACAGACTGGCCTTGTATTTGATAATAAAATGGTGGAACATCGATGTTTATGGGATAGCAACTATCCTGAATGCCCTAAAAGACTTACAAGTATATTACAGAGGTAAAATTATTTATCATATATTATCGCTTAATTTATATGTTATATATTTCTGTACAGTAAGCACCATTAAGTTCATTCATCTGGAGATACGACAACAATATCATCATAGCCTAGTTAGCACAGTCTTGGCTAGTGAAAATCTGTTTTTGCATGTAAAAAGCAGAGGAGAAATAAAAGTATTTGAGCCCAGGCCAGTAGCTGGATTAATTTGGTTTGGTGAAAACTATTTAACTATTAATGTAATTTAAAACTCATAATGTGAACTTTTTGTAACCAATTTACATAAGGATTTATTTCTCCCTATTGCGTTATGCAATAGTCATGTTCGAGTATTAGCAATGGAATATTCGATAAAACAGTGTTTAAATTTATGTTTAATTCATCGCTGAATGATATACCCATTAGACTACTGATTATAAATTAGTGAATCCACTGTGAGTTTCCATTATGAATCTACAGTAAAAATAAAGTTGAATTGATTTGCGAAAGTATCCTGGGATTTGATTCCTCTAAATCTTTGAAAATCATTAAAGTAACCGTACACTTACGAAGTGTGTAAAAGCCCTTGTAATGTTTAAATGCTGAGTGTACAATGTATACTGTAGCCTTAATTACTGATTAGTGATGTTTAAAGTTTTGTTTCAGATGTGAAGCACTGGGTCTTGTGAAACGCTGTCAACTAATTGAGTCTCGAAAAGCTACCGAGGATGAACTCTTAGCGATCCATGCCCCTCATTCTATATCTCTGTTGAAATCTACACAAAATTGTGTAGATGATGGTCATCTTGAAAATATTTCTTCCCGATATGATGCTATTTATATCCATCCAGTAAGTGAATCAGAAACTATTGTTCTGTAATTATTTACAGTTGTATTAATGAAACAGTTATGCTTATGCAATTTATGTTTAATATTGTTAAAAACTCCTGTGATTTGACATTATTGTAAATTATATTTTCAATGTTAGAAGTTCTCATACCTCATATTGAGGTTATTAACTGCAAATGAATTCATTCCATTCACAGACATTAGAAATAAACACAATTTTAAAAATAACTTGATTAATTAATTAACTTTTTGTCAAGATGCATTTAGTCAGGTCATTTTTATTAAATATTATAATATATTAATTATTATCATATTTATTAAATTTAAAACTTTCTAGACGACCTATGAATGTAGCTTACTGGCAGCCGGAAGTGCTATAAGGCTTGTCGATGAAATATGCAACAAAAAAGTTCAAAATGGCATGGCTTTAGTAAGGTATATTTCTTTTTTATTCTGAATGATTGTTATATGTTTCTACTATTTAATAGTTACATTTTAATTGAAATTAATTAGTTTTTATGTAAAATTTAGATTGTTTCAATTATCACCTCTTTGAAATGTCAACCAAAAAGATAAATGACTCTTTTGAACATTTTCAATGATCGTTTTATATTAATGTTTTTTTGGATTTAGTGGTTGAGGATTTAAGTGTTTGTTATGATGATTCAGTATTATCGAATATTTGGCAATCATACGTTATTAAATGATAAATGATTTTTAGGCCCCCTGGTCATCATGCTATGAGGAATGAATTTAATGGTTACTGTTTTTTCAATAATGCCTCATTAGCTGCGAGGCATGCTCTAAAACTTGGCTTGAAAAAAATTCTAATCGTTGATTGGGATGTCCACCATGGGCAAGGGACTCAACAAATGTTTTACAATGATCCTAGGTATGTTTTATGCCATTTATAATACATTTACTATCGAAGAAATTCGTAGATTTATTTATTTTGTCATTTATATTTTTTTTTTATAATATAATATATTTTATTTTTTAGGGTACTCTTTTTTTCAATCCATCGATATGAACACGGTTCATTTTGGCCTAATTTAAGGGAATCTGAATTCGATTTCATCGGTGAAGGGACAGGCAGGGGTTTTAATTTTAATGTACCTATCAATTCAATCGGGATGGGTAATGCTGATTATTTAGCAGTCTTCCACCAAGTCCTTCTTCCAGTTGCTTATGAGGTATGTGATGAATGTACTAAAATAAAACTGATCGTTCATGTCAGTGACAAAAATTACTTATTTCAAATGCAATAAAAATTATACCAGCTGAAAAAGAAAACATTTCAATGTTTAAATAAGAATTTGTTAAGAACCAGCATCCCATATAACCTTGAATTCTTTTGACAATCAGTAATAACCCAACTGGCTTATTGATAATAATATAATAATAATTCTTTTATATTTTATAAATCTGGAATGTTGTCAAATAATTAAAAACCTATTGTTTATTCTTAAACTCAAGGAATAGTAGTTATAACGGTATTTTTTTGAGCCATTACAAATCACATCATGTTTTAAATGCTTAACATTTCTGTACCTTGGAGGGATACAACACTATGTCCATTTTCATAACTTTACAGGAGAGGAGTTTTAAACTTTTTGTTGAAAAAAAGTTTAAAACTCCTCTCCTGTAAAGTTATGAAAATGGACATAGTGTTGTATCCCTCCGAGGTACAGATTTTACAACTTCAAAACTTTTTTTTTTTATTATTTGTTTAATTAACCTTAAAAAAATAACTCACCTATTATACAACTCCATCATAGATTTCATTTTCGGACAAATCTACAAAATATTCTAAATCGCTATCAAGCAATCTCTCTCCAATTTAATTTTCAATAAAACACTTTGTAGCCGTTTAAAAATTAACAAAACTGAAAGTAAAAAAATAACTGGATTTCACTGTTTCTCAAGCAACTAACTGGAATAGTAATTAGAGGAATTTTAAAAAGAACAAGACGGAGAGTTGCTTGAAAAATGAAGTTATATTATAACTTCAAAAAGAACAAAGAGGAAAGGTTAGTTGCCGTACCATAGTAGGGGAGAACACTAGGCCAGGCTGCAGTAGGGATTATTGCCGCTTAACCTACTGAACTTAATCCGCACTAAACAATTATATGTAATATTATCTATAACTTGAGACATAAGCCACTAGGCGATACTTTTTAAAATTTTGAAAAATTTGATAAAGCAAATTTTGGTTTCAGTTTCAGCCTGAATTAGTTATTGTATCTGCCGGATATGATGCCGCCCTCGGATGTCCTGAGGTAGAAATAGTGATTTTCAATTTTTCTGTGAAACGGTCCCTGTTGCTGGTTTTGATCAACCTTGTTTATTTATTAATAAGTGCTTATTTTTTAAAATTTAATCACCCTATGCAATATCTTTAGTCAGGGTATTTGCAGGAATAAAATAGCTTCCGACTCATGGATTTTGCATCTTTAGTGTAAATGCCGTCATAATATTGGCGTATATTGCAAATGATCTTAAGCCAGCAAAATGGAATGTTTCAGAATATTATATTTTTTCTACACGTAATTTATGTTTCACAGTTTGACCCTGAATTAGTTGTCATATCTGCTGGTTATGATTCAGCCTTTGGAGATGAAAAGGTAGGTATATGTTAAGAAATATCTGTGTGAAAGTTATAAGTATTGATGTATGACATTTCAAGTTCCAAAAGATTATGAAATTTGAAATACCTGTGTTCAACGTTTCCAACTTGTAAAATTTCACAAACTGTTCTGTCTGTATGTACTTTGTTGATACTCAATTTGTCTTTTAGTTACCAAGAAAATCTCGCATTTTGCATTGCTATGCTGTTTTAAAATGGTAATTTCCATTACCATGTTGGCTCTTCCTGGGAACCTTTTCCTACCTAACTAGATTCCTCCATTCATTCCCTCAACGCAACTTCTCGCTTATCCGATCTTTACCACGCCTAATCACTGATCTGGTTTCTTTTGGTCATTTCTTTTCATCTGTGGCATTTACACCCTTTGGAAATCTAAACCTCTTAACTAACGGCTTGTAAAATTTCATTTAAAATGTTTATGTGGGTTTCAGAGCAAAATTTTCAGAGAACATTGCCCTTTGAAATTAGATAAAATATTAGAAATAAAACAAATATGTCACTGTCTTATACAACTAAAATATAGAAGGGTGAAAAACCCATTCTCAATTTTTGAAATTGGTTTAGGCTGATCCTAAAGTATTGTGTATTGTACCAAACATTTACTTGAAAGAAGTAAAAATAAAATAATTAATACATTTACAGTTTTTGAGTTATTTAAAAATTTTCCTTCAAATGCTTACCTTGCTTCATCCCAGTATTGAGTTTTGTGATCCTGATACTCCAAATACAATATTGCCCAATGGCCTCATGTAGACTCTGCACATATGATGTATGAGGTTCTATGATGGTATGGATTGCTACGAGGTGATATGAAGAAATATGAGGTTAGACAACGTGTAAGGGCACTCACTTCAAATATGTTTGACCGTCCGCAAACTGGTACAAATTATCATCAACACCTACAACTCCAAAACTGACCTCTTCTCTATAGCCTCTCTCAACAACTGCTCTACTACAGTAAGTGGAAACAACTGCAGTCCCATCCTTCCTCTCAGCTGTTACTTCCTCCTGTTAGATTCACTTGTTTTGCATTTGAACTTTTTATAATTTATTTTATGTAATAAAATAATCCTCATTTAAAATCACTTTTTAAAAATAACATTACACTATACATTGTTTCACAAAGTAAGTGTAAGCTGATTTCTTTTGTTATGGTAGAGAAAATCCTTTTAACATGTAGTATTTCTTGTTTCTTCACAAATTGTACTCACCTGTTATAAATTCATAACTATAAATAATGAAATCATGTGGATTTCATCAAACAAATTTATTGCAAAAACAATAATCTGAGTGAGTCTTGTTACTAATTGTTTTTAACTTTATGAAGGAATACCTTGATATTTGTGAATTATTGTGATCGAAACTACTTAAAACAATTTTTATTTTTTTTATTTTGAGGAATACAGCAAGGAACCAAGTTTATTCCTCACAATTTCTGTTTAGAACTCTACACATATAATTTTTCATATAGTGAGGTATCAAAACCAATTCTTTTCTAAATCTAGTTATGAACTCTAGTTTTTCTTTTTAATAAGTGAATGGGTTTGGCGAATGGTTACCTTTGTAAAATTTAGAATTTACATGTTTGAGATTAGTGGTTTTGATACTGACCTCTATTTCTGAGTTGTAACATCTCAAAGGTTTATCATATGACATTATTTTGTAGTCTTAAAGAATAATTTTGACATTTCACCTTAAATGCTTTCAGTAATTAACAATATATCTTTCTACTTAGGGTGAAATGGAACTTACCCCAGCTTTGTATGCTCATCTAGTGTCATATTTGAGTCCTCTGGCAAGTGGAAAGATTGCTGTTTTATTAGAGGTAAACATTTCAACATTCTCAAATTCTTATAAAGTTATTATTTTGTTACAACACTATATACAGGGTTATTTATGGGTGGTGAAAAGGTTAATTAATTGTTTGTTGATTAATTGAAGTCTCTTGTTTTTTCCGCAGGAATTGTTATTAGTGTTTCATTTTTTATTATTTTCTTTTTTTTAAGAGGATAAATAATCAACATAAAATAAGATAAATTAATATTTCCTTCAGAATAACAGAAGTGATAAAAATAATTGAAAACGACCAATATCAGTGCTGAATCCTTAGTTATCCCGGGTGTTGAGATGAATTGTGACATTCCTATTCAAACTCAAGTTCAGCCCCGTCAGTATGGCGGGTGAGAAGAGGTAAAAAATAGAATGGCCGAAATTTCCTACATTAATGTCAAATCCAAAGTTTTCGAGGTCATTTAACTGATGGGGGTCAGTTCCAATGACATTTAGGCCAAGTTTAATAGAATAGAATTTGTTACTAGAAGTTTTTGAAATTATTTTATTATGAAACCTGTGACCCGCCAAAATTTTGCAACACCTCAAGGCTATTTTCAAAGAAGTTGGTGGTTGGTATAATTAAAATGCAACAGCAAAAGAAAAGGATAGGGTGAAACAGTTTCTATCCTACAGATTGGATATCCCTTTTAATTTAACGAGATAGCAATTTCCAGTGAGACTTACGTTCTCGTTCGCGATCAAAAACACTGGGGCAGTCTATTGGTATTTAAGAGCACTATAAAAATGTTGGTAAGCTAGGTTAAAAAATAAGGAAAGACCTAATGAACAGTTATTTACAAGAATATTAATAACATGCTGAAAAAATAAATATCTAATAGTTAGTGAAGTAATAAATATTCAGATTGAAAAAATGTTGCGATTTACATAAAATACATCCACTCAAATCTCATTACTTAGCTAACAGCAATGTAGATCAGGCCTAACTATTTACTTTAAATTGAAGAAGTCAATTCTGTGCCAGGCTATTATATATTGTTGTGATATTTTGATGTGTTGATTTTTGATGGTGTTTTTGAGATAAACTCGAAATTAGCGAGCGTTGTTGAACAATATACGACTCGTGTACGACGATTTACGAATGTTAAAACACTATTCGTTGCGTTGAATCTACCATTAATATGTATAATATAAATAATTTAATATAAATATTTTAATTTATAAACTTCAAAACAAGAAAAGTATAAATATCCGAAACAACTGGTTGTCCAATGCCAGTTAAAAAAGGATCAAGAAGGCAGCGGAAAAGACAAGGAGATATAGAATACCGAGAAGCTCAGGCACTCTTTCATCGGTGACCGAGCAGACGACACCTAGGTAGCAACCCACGCTAAGGCGGCCACGGACGGCCCAACAGAGAAGACCCGGGAGACCAGACCATGATCACCACGAGGTAGCAACCCTTTTCACTTTCACCCGGCGTGACAACAAAGGAAGACGATCCGGACCAAGCTATGCACCAGACAAAGGAAGAACGAGAACAAAGGACGCTCAACACAAAGAAACACCGGCCAGTAACGCGCATTTAATAATTAAGGTGCATTTTAATAATGTTATTTTATTACGTATGCACTTATTTGTATATTAATTTAAATCAATTTGTGTAAATAAACCATTATTCCTTTTGCCAGAAGTTTCCTATTTTTAGTAACAGAACCTTAAGATAAAGTAAAAGTTAAATATAAAGAATAAAAATAAAATATAATTATATAAAAAATATATAATTAAAATATATGAATAATAAATATTTTAATAATATATATCTTATATATCTTGATAAAGTAAAATATTTTTGTAAAATATTCTAGGGTGGATATTGTATCAAATCCCTGTCTGAATGTGCTGCGTTGACTCTGAGAGCTCTTATCGGAGAACCTGCACCGTTACTAGGCTCTATGGGCCCTCCTTCAAAAAGGTAAATAAAGTTGATTTGATCATTTATATCGACTTATATTTTGATCATATATCATCATCATAATCGTCATATATATTTCAAATAAAAGGTATTTTCTAAACTAGGCTTATTTTTTTTTTCAGCATGATAGAAACAATATTGAATGTCATCTATAGTCATAAAGATGTTTGGAAATGCTTTCGAGATTATCCCACTTACAGTGTGTACGAAACGGCCAGTGAAGATGAAAAACGCCATCTGCCCAAAATCGTTTATAACCATAGTTTTGTTCCAGTCGATAAATATGATACTAGAGACTGTTACCCACTTCAAAATCCTGAATTGTTTTCCAGGATGGATTCGAGGCTGAACTCGTTGATTAATGGTATCTATCTGTTTAAATATTTATACGATAATACCATTTATATGATTATATCATCATAATGAGTTATATAAGAATGTTGTAATTTTTTTTTTTTCTTCAGATACGAAATTATTTTCGCCGAAACACAAAGTGTGTTTTGTTTATGACACAAAAATGATGGACCATAAAAATTATGAAGATAGGTTAGTTAATTATTTTTATTTAATGTTTATAGTGGTGGTTATTTGGCATTGTTAATTTGCATTTATTTTTAGGGATCACATAGAAAAACCTGCCAGGATATCATCAATATATAAATTGCATATTGAATATGGATTGATGCCAAGGCTTCATGTTTTGAAGGTAAGCTTTAAAACAACACTTTTTTTTTATAGTAAATTTTTCGCTCTAGAAGATATATTCTGCTGAAAATACTAGTAATGCAAAGAAAAGGAAACTATCGCAAAACAAAGAATTTTATTTATATTTTCAACCGACTCGCAATGAGCATCCCATCAACAACATTGTTGTATGTAAACTGGAATATCTCACTTTTTGTCGGGTCAGGCTCTTGGTCAGTCGGCTCTCGAACAATAAAAACTCTGATCGACAGAGTCAGAGGGGGAAGAAGATATTTAAAAAATACAGTAAACAGCGGAATGTTACAAATGAAATTCAAAACATTTCTTTTTTAGAATTTCTTGTTAAAATGAGTTATAATTACACTTTTTTTGGTATATTGAAACAATATTTCTATGTTGAGAATGTTATGGAACATTTTTGGAAGGTGAAAAGGCTTACATATGATTCCGATGGGCCAAATCTCATAGTCATATGACAGAAAGTACAATTCTAGAGGCTTTTATAATATAAGGAGGTGATTTTTATTATAAGGTAAATGAGAATTCTTCCAAAGGGTAAAAAATTAGGTGTAAAACTAATAAAAAATGTTACAACAAATAATGTGGCTCAAGGGACTATCCATGAAGCTGATATTCTAAAAAAACAATTAAACTTAATTGTATGGGGGAAGTGATAACAACAGTGTTAGCTAAAGCGAATAATCAAAGTTGCTTAACGTGATCTAGTAAGCAGTCTACAAATGTCAAATAGCTAATAAGTGTAACAGCAATCGGTGAAATTGCAAATGGTACTGTATTTTCTAATGATACTTCATAATGAATAGAATAATGTTCTGTGATACTCCACCTGCGCCTAGGCTTTAGGAAACATAAGGATTTCCTTTAATCTTCTCATATACTTAAAGGAAGCTGAATACAAGATAGCATTTATTAGCAAACATAAATTATTTTATTTTTGTATGTTGAGATGATATTTGATAGTTTTAAAAATAATAATAGTGTCCTTTTTTTAGAGTCGGGTAGCCAGTGAAGAGGAAATCAGATATGTGCACAGTAAATCACACCTCAATGATATGATGAGTTTATCAAATTTGACCAGTTTTCAATTGAATGAGAAGAAACAGGTTTACCACTCCGTGTATTTACACCAAGACACTTATAAAGCAGCTTGCCTTGCTGCCGGGTCTCTCTTACAGGTAACATTCCCTAAGTTGATATTTATTTGTTATATAGACCTTTTTTATAAATGTATGCAAATACCAAAATTCCTTATGTATTACATCTTGAATTAAAGTGTAGAAATTTATAAAAGTTAATTGAATTTTTAGAGGTTTATGGTTTAGGACTTTATTAATTAAATCAAAGTTACCAGAGGCTGAGATGGAGATATTTATTATTACTGCAACATATGTATATATTTATAACAGATATTGAAAGTATAATGATTTATTTGGTTTTATTTAGCCTTATTTTATTTTGCCTTAGACGAGGGTCGTATTAACGACTTGAGCTTATTGATTTCGCTTAGAATTTTGAAGGGATTGGCAACGTCTTGTTTTTCCCATGTGTTGTCTCTCACTCTGTTACCAACTTCTGCTCATGTCGTATATCTCTATGCCAAGTTTTTTCTTGTCCTCTTGGGCAAATTTTTTTTTTTGCTTTATTTTACCTCACTTGTAAATGTCAAAGTGTACTGCTGATGAGGGCTTACTCTCTCTCTGGCAGCTTCCGAGCAATAGATAACTGACCACAGGTGAATGTCTCAAAACGTTGATTTTCCTTCATTTTCCCGATTATCCACTCACACCCCCCCTCACCTCACATCTGTCTTCGAGCTTTGGCATGTTGTTGGTGAGTCACCTTTGAGTTTCCATTTTTCTTTATATAGAATTTAGTCTTTCAGTCTCCATCCAGGTGTCTCACCAAAGCAAAATTTTGATGGTGTTGTAATCACTTCAAGCTTTTTTCGTTTCAAGTCAAATTTCATTTTCCTTCATATTAAAGGGTGTCCTAGAACTAACACAAGATTTGAATTTGCTGCCATTTGTGCAGTAAAGTGCTGGCAGCCCTAAAAAAAAACAATTTGACAGCTGACAGTTTAGGGTTAGTAAAAATGGAGCGTTACACGATAGAACAACGTGTCTTTATTGTTGAACATTATCTCAAAAATAAGGAAAGTTTGGCGGCCGCAGTTCGAAAATTTCATACAAAATATGGTCGGAATAGTGTTTGCACTTCATCAACTGTGAAGAGATTAATTGAAATATTTAGGGAGACTGGGTAGTTCGTTGAATGGATTATTGAACATCAACAAGTGGATGCTGATTTTTCGAGCAAAATTATTCTAAGCGATGAACCACATTTTCATCTTGATGACTTTGTTAATCAACAAAATTGTCGCATTTGGGGTTCGTAGAACCCATTGTGAATGATGTGGCCAATATGTGGTTTCAACAAGATGGTGCTACATGCCATACAGCCCATGAAACAATTCAAATACTCCATGAACAATTTCCAGGTCGTGTACTCTCTCGTTTCGGTGATCAGAATTGGAACCCTAGATCTTGTGATTTAACACCTTTAGATTTCTTTTTATGGGGTTATTTGAAGTCAAAGGTGTATGTCAACAATCCCACATCCACCCATCCGTGCATTAAAAGAGGAAATTCAATGCTGTATCAACGAAATTCAACCACATTTATGCCAAATGGTCATGGAAAATTTTGACAAAAGAGTGCGTATGTGCCAGCAAAGTCGTGGAGGCCATTTGCCCGATGTGTTATTCCATAAATAACCCTATCTTATTTACTTTGTAATTCAATAAAAAAAATAACAACAAAAATACTAAAAACTGTGTTTTCTATTTAAATCAAATCTTGCGTTAATTCTGGGACACCCTTTATTTTAGTTAAAATTATTCCGAGTTTTTCTCACTACCTAATAAATTTTGTTTATTTTATTTATGTTCTATATATTCATTTATTTATTTTGTTTGTCTATTTAATCATTAATTTATCAATTGAAATACAGTATTTGTACAATGTACTTTAGTATTTCATCAAATAGGTTGTTATGTTTTCACCAAGGCAGTCTGAGTAGATATAGACTTGGTTTTGTTGGAAGGTAACTTGTAAGCTATCCGCAATGTCTCAGTCCACTATTTAAACTATAAAAATGCACTATTTTGTTCCATTTCATTAAAATATAGCCCTCAACTGTCATATTACATCATTAGGAGATATTTTCTTATTGACTTAGTTCGTAGCGTAGGGCTTCCATGAGAAACTTGTATTTATCTCTATGTCCAGCCATCTCAGCCTCCTTTTCGACTGTCCTCCAAGTGCTTCTTTTTCTTGAACCTTGGGGAGGTTAGTTGGTTTGTCAAAACTCAAGATTTCTCAGGCACAAATGGGAACTGATTTTTCATTTCATTTTAATTAAATATCAGACGTCAGGTTTGATAAAAGTAAGCTTTCCAAACTGGGTAAAATACAAAGTCTGCATTCACATTCCTTGTTCTGGAATGAACATGTGATACTCCAAGTTGTCACCATTCTTCCCAAATTTGTGATTACAAATTATTCTAATTATTTATACTGAAATCTCCTATAATATTATTCATCATGAAGTTTTAGGTTCTCATGCATGAGTTCCTCCTTTGTGTAAAGCAACCTAAACCTAAATGTTGGTTTTATTTACTGAAGTAAAAAAAATGTTAATTTTTCTCATTTCTAGGTGGTAGATTCTGTTCTTAATGGTGAAAGTGGATCCGGAGTGGCTGTCGTGAGGCCTCCTGGACATCATGCAGATACTGATGAACCCTGCGGGTTTTGTATTTTTAATAATGTAGCAGTTGCTGCACACTATGCCACCAAAAAATATGGTCTTAAAAGGTAATAAGTTTTTTCAGGTAAAAAGTCATTTATGATATTATCAAGAAAATAATTATCTTCACCGTGGTTTCTTATTTTATTTTAAATTTATTTTCTGTATATAAAGTTTAACTTCCATGGTTTAGGGTACTCATTATCGACTGGGACGTACACCATGGCAATGGAACTCAAGAAATATTTTTTGAAGAGTCCAGTGTTCTTTACATCTCTATTCACAGATTCGACAACGGATCTTTTTTCCCTAATACAGGAGATGGTGCTGCAACGCAGGTTGGAAGAGGTAGTGGTGAAGGCTTTACCGTCAACATACCTTGGAACAAGGTTAGATAATCAGTATTGTCCATAGTTTTGCATCCAAAATTTTACTATTGTTTATTGTTTCCTTTGAAAATTTCAGGGTAATATGGGAAACGGTGACTATGTTGCTGCCTTCTTTCAAGTAGTCTTACCGATTGCATATCAGTATGATCCTGAGCTTGTATTAGTTTCTGCAGGCTTTGATGCTGCCATAGGTGATCCCCTTGGAGGTAAATCTATCTGCATTTTTTAATCTTGTTTTCTCAGATTTTTATTATTGTAAATATTGTCAGATTACGGGCTGGTTTATAATATAGAAATTTCAAAGAACGCCTTGTGGTAGTAATTCAATTTTTAATTTTAGGTTTTCCAGTGATCCAGAATTCTTTTGCTTGTCCATCAATAGGGCTCCATCCTACATATACAGTGTTTGAAAATTCATAATCACTCTACTTTATTTCTGGTTAATCTCTTCATGCTGCTTCCCCCCCCCCACCCTTAATGCAAACATTTCTCAATCCTTTTTTTCCCCTGATCATCTTCTACAGAATTTTTTGTGTGACTTCTCTGGATTATAAGGGGATATGTATCACTTAACAATCTTCATCAAACCTTGGAGCAACCCTGTTTCTGATTTTTGTCCAACCAAGATCATTGGGGTGGGGACATTAGTTTTATATGAGAAATTTGTAGTTGTATAGTTCCAACTATTATTGTTTACTATTAATAATTATTTTTACACAATAGCATAGACTAAGAATAAGACAACTGACAACTGAAGACTTACGGAATTTTTAATTTACTCCAATATTTGCATTGAAAATGTTTATAAATCCCCAAAAAGCGAGTTAGTACAATTTAACTTAGCCAGCATATCTTTTCCAATTATATTGGCTACTCCAGCTATTTTGATAATACATTACTAAATTTATTAAATGAAGTCTATCGCCAGGGGGGATCTTAGAAACACTCCTCTAATTAATAATTTATGTTTACAGGATGTAAAGTGACACCAGAATGCTTTGGCCACATGACTTCATGGCTTTTACCACTCGCCGGAGGAAAAATTATCTTGTCGCTAGAAGGAGGTTACAATATTCACTCCATTTCTTACTCCATGACAATGTGCACTAAAGCACTGCTCGGGGACCCGTTGCCGCCGCTTAAAGAAGGCTGCGTTCCTTGCACGTCAGCTTCAGAATCCATCCGAGATGTCTTATCCTCCCATTCGAGATACTGGTCTTCCCTTTGCTTCGATGCTGCTCTTCCAGTGAGTTTACCTTCCCAGTATCATTATTGTTGTTAGTTATGCTGTTAATATAGACAGCATTTTTGACTTGATAAAGGTTTTTTTTTATTGTAATTTTATTGTATATGACGTTTTGTAATTCAGGTTTAGCGGTGCCTTCTTACTTATGTATCATTTGTTTTTATTATTATTATTATTGCATTAATTTTAGGGCCATCTGTACATATTTATCTGGTGCTCGAGTTCCTATCTGGCTCAATTCCTCTAGTCCAGGACTAATCCCCCCTCTGGGGCTTTCAGGACTAACTTAAGATTGCAACAATAATAATAAAAAGAAATAGTGTAAGATTGCATTGCCTAACTAATAAAAAATTTTTTTAGGTTATTTACCATGATGCCTTGTATGTATATGTGTATAAAATTGTAAAAATAAATAATTTAATTGGAATTATAAATTTAATGTCCTTTGAACTATCAAATTATAAAACGATGATTCTTAAATGACATTTGTTCGAAGTTGAATTATTGTGATTCTTTTTATAAACTTTGAAATCCTTGTGCTTTTATTGACCTCTAATGACTAATGATTTTTTATTTTGCAGCTATGTTTTTATCTCCACTTTATAATAAACAATAAATGAAGATAAATTTAGTTTAGTTTATGCACTATTGCTTTAAGCCTTTGCTAGAATAGATTACGAACAAAAATTGACTACCTACAGTTATATTTTTTGGCCAAATTATGGTGCTTTTATTACAGAATGTTATAAAAAACTATTATAGACAAAAACAAGTTCAAAAGCTAATTAAAAAAACAAGTAATTAATGAAAAAAAAATTGTTTTTTATTGTTCTTACAGACTACATAGTTCCCTCCTGCTTTAAAGTGGGGGATGGGTTCCTCAAAAGAACCACACTGTACGTAACCGCATTGCAAGAGGCAAAAAATATCACGTTTCTATTGTTTTTAGGTGGAAAAGTTATTACTAGATATCTAAAGGTGTACCTCTTCACTGTGAGCCTCGTGAAAGCTCAATTTTGGCTGACTTCTTGGTGAATTCCAGCTCCTTCCAATTCCAGGCACAGATTGTGGAGCACCAGTTTCGGATCAGCGTATTATGAAAATGCTAGGAAAGTTAATTACTCGATCATACGTGAATTTATTCGTGGTTTTTAGTAGAGGCAGAATTTTTCCAGACACCGTAACATACACCATGTCTTATTATAATTATTGAGTTCTTCTTTCATTAAATCTGTAATAGCTCAAGCCTTAATCCGCCTTTGCTGTTGGTAATCAAGTAGCCCAGTTCTAGAGGTCCTACTCATTTTGAGGGTTAAAAGAATACAGTGTGGCGTGGGACATGATTTCTTCTAGTAGTATCGGATTATGGGCAAAATCGAGAACTCACATGAGCAAGGTCCATAGCTCCCTTAAGTGTTCCTCACTGGGTTTTTGTAAGAATACACCTACCTTCCCTGGCTTGCCTCTTAGTGAGGTTTTAAATCTTAAATTTCTGTTATCATTTTAATACTAGACTGTTTCCTTACAAATAATGACTAAAAAGTTTTATTGTGATGTTTGTAATAATATATCTATGAAAAAAGCATGTACATATGGTTAGTAAAAATGTATAATTTTATTTCCGGGAGACAAAAAAAAAAAAGTTCAAATTAAATTTAAACCAACTTATTTCATTTTCTGCACACAGTGTTGAAGGTGCTGACAAATGCTCACAGAGGAAGGTGCAATTATTTACAGTTTGTTTCATCATCGATAATCTGTAGGTGAGCCCTTTTTAAGATCATATTTTTACAAATCGTTGTTGTCCAACACTTAGTTTATATCGACAATTAGTACTATTAAAAAAAAAAAATAAAAAATGTGTCATCAAATTTAACTGAAAAATCTTAAAAATAATTCTCTTGCTAATTCGTGCACTAGTTTTTTTAAATATATTTAGATATAAAATATTTATCAGCCAATCCTCAAGTTTTACACATTTACAAGTATTTTTTTTTTATTTTTTACTAAAATATATTTTTAAATTGACTTTTACTTTCGAACAGGACAGGTCTGTTCTATGAAAGCGAAGATAAAAATGATCCAATCTTGCTGAAATTTTAAAGTTATATCCTGGTATATAGTTTTGTTTAAATATAATATGGGGTATTGTGTGACAAAAAATCAAATGCGAAAAAAAATATTGATTTGTATTTATTAACCTGACTCTCTTTGCTCTGACTTTTAACCTTTCTCAAGTCATCTAAGATTGTTGTTTCGATTATTTACCTGTGGTAGAGAACACAGCAAAGCCTAAATAATTCAAGGATACTCCAGAAGATAAAGTTCCCGGGTTGAACAATGGAAGTCACTTATATGACGTCAACCAGCCTATGTCAATAGGTTTTTTTTTTCATAAACATTTTAGGTTCTCAATTCCCTTTTAAACTTAATTTTCAGTCGCTGAGGTGGTTCAACAAGTATAAATTGTTTTTGGCCAAAAAAAAACAAGTAGTTTTTTCTTGCATCGTTTAATAGAAGGCTTTTTAGAAACTGATGCTGTGATTTCAGCCCATGACAGTCATCTCTGATGCTGTTCCTCGCCTTTATACATCTTTAATTTGTTTTTTTTTATGATTAAAAAAAGAACAATTTAGTCCACAATTGATGTAAACAATTTTGGGTGGTAATTATTAGGCAATTGCATTTTCCTTTCTCTAAAGTTTTTCTCAATTTTTTGTTCTTGTCACCTTATTACCTTTTCAAAAAGCTTTGGCCTGGATTGCCTTTCATACTTATTTTATCAGTTAACTCCCAATTCATGATTTTGTGATTTCTTTGTTCTGGCATTAACTTAACATTTCTGAAACTTGGTTATCTTATGTGTACCCAAATGAAGTGAAGTATCTGTTCTTCAGTGGTGGTTACTATAATTATATTTTTAAAACCTTACAAATTAAGTAAAAAGGAAATTTAAGCAGGCATTCCACAAAAAAATATTACTTATGTTTTTATTTATACAGAATAGTTCACATAAATTTTAATTAATTTTGGTTTTCATAATGAGTTCAATGTTTTTTTAGGAGTGCTGTGATAATTAATCCTTGAACTGCTAAGGTCAGATGTTGTGATAACACAGACATTACTTACTGTCTGTTTGTGCTGATCACTTAATATAGGCTTACTGTCTTCAGTTTTTAGGGGAGTAACTTGATGCAGATGGCGTCTTTCTCAATCATTGCAGCGTCATCACCCAAATTTCATTTTTAGGGGGGAAAAATGTAATTACCTTCCAGAAGTACAAACACAACCAAATGTCACTATGACTACCAAACAAATATAAATTATTTCAAAAGGCAAAAGTTAAAAAAAAAACCTTTGACTATTGCCACTCTGACTGTATATTGATGAATTATTAATAAAAAAGCGAAATTGTACAGGTTCTAATAGGCCCACGATAAAGCTAAAAGCTCGCTAGTGAGCCTTCTAAAGTAGGGTATAGCGCCAGCTGAACATTTCAGTGGATTTACTTTGGTTTTAGTAGTGCTCATCGTTGCTTGTGCATGTGCCTTACTTCAATAGGACAATAGCACGGACTGTTTTGCCTGCTTGAGAATGGAACATCATCCCAAAGGGGTTAAATAAAAGCAGGAAGTTAAAACATACCTCAGTTTTGTATGTATTTTGATAAAACAGTTATTATATTGAGTTCAATCACATAGCTCAATAATAACTATTGTGTATACTTTTATAACCAGGCTTCTTGTTGTAACAATTGCTTTCTTTTATTGAAGTCAGCAAATCCCTCAATGTTATCGAGAACACAAATACCAAATTTTTTTTTTTACTTTCTATAATTATTACCATTTATGATTATTTTTTTTATTAAATTCTCTCTGTATAATATATTTTATGATTATAATGTAAGTCAGATCTGTGATGGTCAGCACCTCTTGAAGAAGAGATAAGGGGGACTGAGGTCACTGTAGTTGGTAGAATGGGCAAAGGATGGTTGGCATTAGGTTTCTTCCTTTTAATCTTTATTTCAGTGTTTTGTAGACAGATTCGCCGATTCGATATTGAAGTAACATTTCATTTTCCTCAAAAGATTGATTAAGCCCAAGCCTCAAAGCATTTATCCTGGCTCTCCGCAGTTAACAGTCCGGCATGCTAACTATTGTGAATTACTGTCAATTGTGTGGTTTTATTAGAGCCGATAGCAATTTAAGTTGTATTAGTTAGTAAGTAATTGTTTTTGTTATAGGTAGAAGACGTCCTCATAGAAAGAAAACAAAAAAAGGGAAATAATAACATAAATGCTCAGTACCAAAAAAACGCAGAGACACTGGCTTGCGAAGTGCGAGATCTATCACTAGGAGAGGAAGGTTTAGAGGAAACAACGGAAGGAAATGAGGAGGGTAATAGTAATAAGAGTAATGATAAGGCAAGCAGTAGTAACACTAATACCAACCGCAACGAGCCTACTCCTAGCTCCAGCAGCTCGTCTTCCAATGCCAGTGCGAGACCTACTCTCACCGAGTTCCTAAGTGAGAACTTGGAGGTAAAAAATACATTTATACACAATTATACCATTAGTTGAAATAAGCGATTTCTATAGGTTTTTAGTAAAAACATTTGTTCAGACATCTTCATATCTGGGTAATATCTTAGTACTGATTCAAGTGAAGTAGCATTGCCAATCTAATGCCAGTTTGAAACTTTGTAAGTATTTTAAAGACTCTACACTATTCACAAGCTATGTTCAGTTTGGGAACGTGCAAGTTGAAATGTACAATGTACTTACATAAGATGACAGACATAGGTATTCACATTAAATATATAAAGTTGAAGAGTTCTGAATTAAAGTACCAATATACTGGAAACCTAGAAAAGTAAATTTTTTTTTATCTGAGCAGCAGCAATAATAACTGCGAGGATTTTTTCTTTTCTATTTTAATCTTTGTATATTTTGTATTGTAATTATAATATTGTTTTTAGGCTCTTCAAAATGAAGAAATGTTTGCTGTGATTCCTTTAAGAACATGCCCTCACTTACCAGAGGTTCAACCAGTTCCTAATGGTGTCTTGGACGTCTCCACTCCATGCTCAACTTGTGGCGATCCGTCAGAGAATTGGGTCTGCCTCACTTGTTATTCCGTAAGTTATCTACTCCTTCTCTCACTTGGCCTGTGGTGGTTGCTTTAGTAAAAGGGACTTATTCCACCCATAATATCAATCTAAACTTAACAATATCTTAATAAGTTAAATTGGTCGCTGTTGTTAATTTACTTGGAGCAGGCCAAATGGACTGGTGTAAACATTTTTACTTAAGTTGTTAATGTCATACAATAAAATGTTATTTTAAACCTGATAAAGAGAGTCTAATATCAAGAGTGCCAGAAGGCAATCGAGATTTATTCTTTTACCATCCCTATAATTGTGAAAAAGAAATAAACAACAAAGAAAAAAATCAAAACGCTGTCATTGCATTGAAAACGCCAACAGATAGATGACTATATATTGTTGTGATATTTTAATATGATGATTTTTAATGGTGTTTGTTTAAATAAACTCGGAAAAAGCAAGCGTTGAAACCGTAATAACGATCCGTGGTTCATGCCTATGAAAGTATGAACGTTTTATTGTCGTCATATTAATTATTAATATTTATATTAAAAATAATATCATAACTAATGTAAACATTTATTTTATAAACTACGTAAATTAAGCAAAGTATAAATATCCGAAACAACTGGCATTAAATAACCAGTTGAAAGATCCGTAAGGCAGCGGAGAGATGCAGATATATGATCCGCCAGAGAACGAAAAGTCTCACTTTTTCATCAGGAACCGGCACAGGAGGAGCTCCAGCAATATTAAACAAAGTTAAATATAAAGTTTTAAATTATATGAAAAAATATATAATTCAAATATATAGAAATAATAAATATTTGAATAATCTATTACAAAATCAATAATATGAAAAAAAATTTTGTACACCTCATACTAATAAGTGTAGTACTGTAATAACGAAATTTATTACTTTTCAGGTTGAATGTGGCAGGTATGTGAACGGGCATATGATGGAGCATAATGGAACTACCAACCATCCACTCACCCTTAGCTTCTCAGATCTTTCCGTATGGTGCTACCCTTGCCAAAATTACATCGAAAATCAGGTTTGCTTCATTCATTTTTAAGATGAAATTTGATCTAACTACAAGTACTTTTTTTTGTTTTTTCTCCCCAAATTAAGTAGTATTTGTTTTTCTCCTTAATATTTTTTTTTTGTGTTCTTGAAAATTCTTTATTTTGATTGTCACTTACTTACTTTTATGGATAGAAACTCGTTTCCTGTTCATTGACATGAAGACAATTTGTGCTGTAGTATCTAAAATAAATTTAAAGTTCTCTAATTATTATAAAAAGAAAAAAATGATATTAATTAATATTATTTTATGTGTATATATGCCACATCATTGTGGAGTAGGCTTTTTCTAGAGACATTCTAGATTGTTTCTCAATTGGCCTCTAGGCTTTTTGCGGAAAGGTTCCCTCGGTTAACAACACACATTACCTTCAATATGGTTAAAATATGTTTAGATGTTTGTTTTGGCCATATGTCTGTATTTACTAACCAGCCTAATTGGAGAAACATTCCATTTTCTTCCAAGAGAGGTGCTGTCGTATTTAGTGATAGTGTTGTCAAGATGGGGAACGAAAAACAACAACATCAAAATAATAAAACTTAAACCTTTTAAACTAACAAAGTTTAATGGAACAATACACTTATAATAGCATACAGCATAATACCTAACCTTGTCGATAATAGTCTTTCTTGACTAAACACCCAACTGAATTATTATGCCGTTTATATGTAAAGATACTAATACTCCATTTATACATAAGGATCCTATTGTCTGCCAAATATACGCAAGAAAAGAGTTCTGATAAAACAGGTATCAAATATCGACTCGCAAAACTAGGTAACATCATCTGTGAAGAAGCCAGTTTATTTTGTGAAATTTCTACAGGGAATACTTGTGGTACGGGTAGATATGCCCGTTAGCTTTGATATAAAGTCTTATTTCATTAGTATAGTGTACCAGTGAAGAATTCTGTGGATTGTCAAGGATAAATAATGGCTAGATGCCGACTTTGACACACTTAATGATAAGGGAGTTACCCCTCAAATCTTTTTACTTATAAATTCAAGAGATAAATTTACAACAAGCCAGACAATCACCCTAGGCTCACAGCTTTCTCTGGTGAATGTGTCCATCCAATAGGAGCCTTCAATTATCACAACTTAAAAACTACTGGTCTCAAACTTTGTTATGCCATAAATATTTTTAAAGCATGTAAAACATAATTGTGCTAAAGCTTTGAATCACTTCTATGAACGTTTCAACCACATTGACAGTGTCATAAGTCTATCAAATTGGAAGCAGAAAGGAATGCTGGATGTGTTGCTTAGAGAAGACTGGAGTAGTGGAGCTCAGGGCATGCAGGGTATCAATTCATTTCGTCAAGTGATACTTACATGCTGAGTCTCATCGCTACTGGTCACTAAAAAATTTGTGACATTAAACAGTCCTATAAAGCTGATATTAACCCATCTAAAACAAGTATTCATGGCTACAACCAATATGTCATGGACGTAATACAAATGTTACTTTGGAAGGAAGGAACAATGTACTCACAGTTACCAACAGCTTGTTTACATTTGCCATCTTATCAACACCATCCATGACAGCGCGCGCCTCTGGCGGTAGATAAAGAAAGAGAATTTCTTGTTATCAAGCTGTTTAATGATTCCAGGCTTACCACAGTCTTGTTAGCCTCATTGAAAAAGGTAAATTGTCAAACAGTAGGGATGGTGGTAATTAGCCATTTAACAAAAGGCTTAAAGAACAATAGCCAATTGAAATACAATCAATGATTTCTCAAAAAATCTGCACTACTACATTGTGTTGAATTAATTAATTATTTAAAAAAGAAAGTTTTTTTTTTTTTTTTTTTTTTTTTTTTTGTGGAAGCTCTCTAGGTCGAATTTAGGATGTTGGAAAAATATAAAATGTTTGGAGTGATAGGAACCTTGTACTAGGAGTACCTGCTTGAAGGTGGTGTGAGAGGAGTTAGGAATGTGGGAATCCTCAGTGGAGGTTGGTTAAGTCAGTACAGTAGTGAGAGTCTACCGGTGGCTGGGCCTAGAGTCTCTCTAGGCATGTAGTGTGGTCGTTGTTAGTCTGATGTCAGAGTGAGGGTGCCCCTTAGAGGCTTGTTGTCAGTGGGTCAGTGTAGTGATGTCTACCATTTCCTCTGCTCTACCCGGTCTTGCGAGTTGCCATCGTGCCGGTAGCGGTGGTGGTGTCATGTCTCGGAAGAGCGGGTTGAGACTGTGCCTCATCGAGTCGAAGAATTTGATGTGTCTTCGTCTGATGGCCTCGGGGATGGTGGGGAGCTCAAATTTTTCGTGCATGTCGGATGCCTTCATGTCGCGAAAAGGAGTGTGCCACAGTGCCGTTCTCAGGATGTTATTCTGAAAGCTCTGGAGGCTAGTGATGGTGCTGGTATGTAAAAATCGAAATAGTGGTGTCCCAAACAGTAGAGCTGGCCTCAGGACACTCTTATATATGAGGAGTTTTAGTCGGAGGGATATGGCCTGGCTGGTGATAAGATGCTGCAGAGAGTAATATGTTTTGCGGACTCGTTTCAGTTTCTTTCGTAAATGTGTGCCGAAAGTCATGTGCCTACCTAGGTTGATGCCTAGATAGCAGATGCTATTGGCTAGTTTACATGTAGTCCCATCGATGGTAAAGCTGGGTGGCCCCTTCTTTTTCCCATGCTGGAAAGAGAAGATGATCCCCTGAGTCTTAGCTGGGTTTACTTGGATGTGGACAGCTCGCAACCTATCGGCAATCAGTTGACCAGCGCCCTCTGCAGCCTTTAGAGCTCTCGTCAGACAGAGTTGTAATCACAAATTTTTAAACTTTCCAAAAAAAAATTCTATTGTGGTTTCTGTCGGTTCCAAATCTGTATATTAATTAACTAAAATATATGTTACCCTTTTCCCCCCTAATTAACACTATAATGCTATTCCATTTTGAAAATATTTACTATTAATTTTTATACTTAATCAATTAATCCAATTTTTCTCACTGTCTCTTCTTAGATGGTTTCGGTGCAGTTGTATCCTATATACTCTAAACTCTTAAATGTCGACTGCACGATTATTACGAATGAACACTTCATTCAGTCATCAGACCGGCATTTCTACCTACCTACCAATGGCTGAAAAAAATCATCAAATGTTAATGCTTTTTCTTCTAAAGTTTCGAACAAATAATTATTTCTACGATAATTACTTATTCAGTTCAGAAACTATTTTAAATGCTAATGCCTGTGGTGAACAGATGACTGCCTGTTTTTTCTCTTTCTCCATTTAAGTCAGCCTCCAGTCCTAGATACACACATTCGCATGATTTACAAAATGTTTCCATCTTAATTTAATATTTCAAAAGATCATTTTAGAACATCCTTTCAACTCTAAGGAAAAACAAGAACATTAGGAATTAAATATTCTGAATAAAATTTGACATATTTGCTTAGTAGTACAATACATTGAAAATAATTCATTTTGTAGGTTCTCTATGCGGCAAAAAATGCAGCTCATATTAGTAAGTTTGGTACAGATCTGGAGTGGACATACGGAATCACACCGGTGGTTCAGCTCAACCAATGACCAGTTATAATCCAGCTTCCATCTTTTTTGAATTATCTTTAAAATGAAACTTATAATTACTACTTCAAAGATTTTATTAATTTTATTTTAAAAAAAAATAATTATTTTTTACTCTTTAAAAGGAAGAGTCAAAGATAATATAACAAGCACGGTTTGTTTTTGTTAAGAAGAAATAACTACATTGATCCTTTGTTATTTATTATTATTATTATTAAAGGCAAAAATTTTTATTGTGATTTGTTAACAATTGTTAATATCAGTTTTATTGTTTATATCCAGATTTATTTTCAGTTGTCTCTTTATCATGTATATATTGTAAATATATATTGTATTTATTATTATTCAATTAAGAGTTGAAGACCTTTATTGAATAATATAATTAGTTGAAATATATATATTTATGTTACTAGAGTTACAGTGAATAGTAGTTTGGATGTTGATACTGTTTCGTCTACCCTTCATACCCTTATACTGCTACCTTCTTTCTTACAATCTACAAGCTAATTTATTTGTTAATTACCGTTTTTAAGAACTTCTCAGGGTTTAGACTATTTTAAATAATATGTTGTAGTTAAATTATTATGATTACCAAATTACATGATTAATCTTTTAAGGAAAGGCATGTTTATTTTTTTTGTAATATAATTTTATTATATTATATTGAATAATGAGGTGCACAAATATTTGGTATTACTTAATAATAATAAATACATTATAGCCATGGACTGTTTTTATACTAAATTTAAATTTTATTCATCTGCTGTTTGTTCATCTGCAGTCATCATTGAGATACTATCTTGCCTGTGACACTAAACAGAGATTTCATGCTATCTTAAATTAAAAAATATTTTAATATTTTATAGCTACAGTCTGATAATAATTATTTAATTATTATTTTGGTGTACGAATACACTTTTAAAAAAAAAATGTACGTGACTATATTTATCAATAACTTAAAATGTAACCAGTTATATTATTTAACTTGGAAGTATTTAGTCAACTTAAGTGAGGAAGAGTTTGAGCATTTTTTTCAGTTAATATACTTAAAACTAATCCTTCAACAGCATGGTGTGCTCATATTGTAATGTACAATTAATTTTTTTTTTAAATCTAAGTTTCGTTAAATAATCACTGTTGTAACCTTTATATTAATGGCTAGTTGATATTATAGCTGAGAATTCAATGATAATATACCTGAAGCTAACAGTTTTATAAATCGTAACATTATTACATAATGTGAGAGCTGGCCAAGATTTGGTCATTAGTTGGTACTCGGTGCATGGAAAACGTTGTGTTGTAGTACTCTCTATTGTTATGTTTTAATTAATAAATATAATGTATTGGTCTTATTGCTACTATGTGATATTTGTTGTAGTTTTTAGTACTTAGTGTATTAGAAATCGTTCCTTAAATTGAAACAAGTAGTTACTTTAAGAAACTAATTTTTAAAAAACGATTGGCGTTTTAACGAATGTTATAAAAAAAAAAGAGATATAATTTGTTACTTTATTGTTCGTATTGTCATAGTTTAAAAATGTAACAGTCAATAAAGTATTATCTACTCACTCCTTTATTTGTTTTGAATAATTTTTTTTATTTTGTCGAGTGATAAATCAGAATTATTGTTAATTATTTGTTAACAGAAAAAAAATTGGCAGTTGAAACAGCTAACTAAAATCATAACTTATATTATATCCTAATATCTAATATGTTAACTCAATAAACCTATTTCACTAAATATTAAGATTATAATTGATATTGGTTTCAAATTTAATGATTCATACAAAAAAAAGTAGCCTTTTAGTACAAGCTTATTGAAATTCTAAAATTTAATGTAAATTAAAATAGTGAAGTTTTTAAAAATCCATAATCAATGTTTATGAAAAGCTCATGTTATGAATATTTACATTGTAACTAAGTTTGAAAATATTTGTCACCTATGATGTATGTGGTAATGAGTCAAATTTATGTTTGTTTACCTGTGTTCTTATTATTGTAGAATATATCTTCTTTTTTTTTTTTAAATATTCAGCGCATGTTTATCGTAGAATTACATTCATTGGTACGTTGTTTAATAATTAAATAAAAGTTAAAAGTGGCTTAAACAATATGGTGTAATATTGTAATAAAATATGTTTATTTTTAATACAATACTAATGTACAATGTATACGGTTTGTATCTATGTAAATACATCAGAAATAAGCAATCTTTTATGTACCTGCCAATAGTACATCAAGCCACCAAAAGCTATGTTTTATTTTATGAATATTTTATTTTTAAATACAATTTGATTGTATTCTGTTCAAGAAATGTTTATTTTTTTAAAAACAATTGTATGTTGTCTATACACTGAGGCAAAATTGCTATAATAACCTAATAATTGCATATTTTTTTAATGTACAATAAACTATATTGTGAACTTTTTAAAATTTCTTTCTTCATCAATTCATTCTCCGATATTCTTATTAAGATGATTAAATCTATTAGTTGTAAAAAAAGAAAACATGACTTGTTTTAGTGAAATAGATGATATATATTTTTAGGCTGCGAGATATGAAATTTTATGTGGAGATTCCATGTGGTGTTGGAAAGACATGAAAAATACAGCCAACTCCATACTATAATTTTGAGTAGTGTATGAAATTAAATATCAATGTCCTGATTAACAATACATTACTTGTGTTTTTTTATTTTAAACTATAATTTTATTAGGTCAGTATTATGTTTGTAACTCAACCGGTAATATTTTCAGGTGCATATTTTGCATGATAGTTCTATTAGATCCCCTGATGATGCCAAAAATTTTAGTGATTCCTTGAAAAATAATGACCGAGGGGTCTCCTGGAAAGAGGAGGATTGTTCTTCAATACCTTCATTAGTCGTATTTATATTGTTACATCATTTAAAAGTAAAACATATTTATTCACCTCCTTATAATGTTTTAACTAGATAAAATAAAATGTTTTACTAGCCAAGAAGTCAAGTATATTTAAAAAAATCTGTCTGTTAGAAGAAAAATTCTATTACTTATTATTTTATTTTAAAACTCATAGATAATTTTGCGATAAATAGCACATTTGATAAAAAGGTGGAATGGAAGAGAATTGGAGTTTCTCACATACACATATAGCCTCATTTTAAGTAAAAATAGCTGAAAACATTTCTAATTTAAGGCGCCAACTAACTGCTGAATTTCACCGATTAAATATAAAACATCTAATTCATATTTTTATAATAGTTTCAAGTAAAATGAACTTCCTAGTATTATGATATAAATCACATAAAACATCAATAAAAACAAGGGTGCACATTTTAATTTACACTTAATACTTCATTCTACACATTACGAACGTACTTCATAAACCACGTATAATATAAATACAAAACTTAACTAATTTATTTTTAACAGTAAAAAGAAAATGTTAAGTTAGTCACTCCTTAAAATGCATGCATTGTGCAGTAAAAGGAGCCATAGACAGCCAATTTATGTTACTGTATATAATTTTTATTTTAAAACATAATATGGGTTAAGAAGGGGAAAAAAAGGAAATATTTCGTTAAATAAATTGACAGACAGCACCATCTGTTGGCTAATCGTAGAACTAAATCGCTAAAAATGCTGTATTTATTGCACCGTGACGCATTCTATTGAGCATTAGGAGAACTAACTGGCATAGCTAAGGTGGTATTGCGTCAGAAAATTTTCATTTAGTACCAGGTCTTCAGGATCCCGCAGGAGCTCACATCTTCAGTCAGTACCAGGCTTATTTCTCCCTCCAATTCGAAGTAGTTAGCTCCTGCGGGATCCTGAAGACCTGGTACTAAATGAAAATTTTCTGACGAGTAACACCGGCCCTGCCAGGACCAGTTAGTTCTCTCAGCACTCAACAGAATGCGCCACGGTGCACTAAAAAGGTCAAATATTTTTGTTTAGTTTTTACTGGCTGTCAACAGGTGGCGCTGCATGCCAATTTATTTACCAAACTACTTCCCTACTAGAACTAGTTTTCTTTTTCCTCAACAGATAGCACTGCAGTGAATTTAATTAACTTTTTTAAAAAGTTAGTTCCGAAAGTAATCAATAGGTCGTGCTGCATACCAACTATTTTTTACAAAAAATAGTCTTTAATCCTGTAAATACCGCGAAATTTAAAATTAAGCGAGTGAAAATTATCACTCGATCATTATTAAGTTAATTTGTGTCTTTATATTATATGTGGTTTATGAAATAGGTTTGTAATGTGTAGAATGAAGTTTTAAATATAAATTAAAATATGCACTTTAGGTATTGTTGATATTTAAAGTAATTTATAATATAACAATCGGAAGTTAATTTTACTTGAAACTATTATTGAAATATGAATTAGATAATGTTTAATTCAGTTTATCTACATATCTGAACTAATGGTTTATTAGCCTGCGTTGAAACCTTATAGTAGTTAGTTCCTTAAACTAGAAATGCTTGCTACTCTTCCTACTAAAAATAAGACTATATTATGTGGGAGAGAAACTGTGATTAATTACAGTTTAATTCATTAAGCTTCTTAATAAAACTTCAAAAGGATTAAATAATATTGTCGGGTAATGTCACTAGGGGAGTGCCCAATCACTCTAGCCCTGGTGACAAGTGCGAATTGTTCAGGTTTGTGAACGTCCGAGAAATGGCGTGTAAGGTTGCACGGCACGCTCCGTCGGACGGGGCTGGTGGGTCGGCCATCATAAGAAAAGTTTTTTCTTTTTTTTTTTTTTCTTCTGAGATCACGTCGAAGTCACCAGTTGTCGGGTGATGTCACTAGGGGAGTGCCCAATCACTCTAGCCCTGGTGACAAGTGCGAATTGTTCAGGTTTGTGAACGTCCGAGAAATGGCGTGTAAGGTTGCACGGCACGCTCCGTCGGACGGGGCTGGTGGGTCGGCCATCATAAGAAAAGTTTTTTCTTTTTTTTTTTTTTTCTTCTGAGATCACGTCGAAGTCACCAGTTGTCGGGTGATGTCACTAGGGGAGTGCCCAATCACTCTAGCCTTGGTGACAAGTGCGAATTGTTCAGGTTTGTGAACGTCCGAGAAATGGCGTGTAAGGTTGCACGGCACGCTCCGTCGGACGGGGCTGGTGGGTCGGCCATCATAAGAAAAGTTTTTTCTTTTTTTTTTTTTTCTTCTGAGATCACGTCGAAGTCACCAGTTGTCGGGTGATGTCACTAGGGGAGTGCCCAATCACTCTAGCCCTGGTGACAAGTGCGAATTGTTCAGGTTTGTGAACGTCCGAGAAATGGCGTGTAAGGTTGCACGGCACGCTCCGTCGGACGGGGCTGGTGGGTCGGCCATCATAAGAAAAGTTTTTTCTTTTTTTTTTTTTTCTTCTGAGATCACGTCGAAGTCACCAGTTGTCGGGTGATGTCACTAGGGGAGTGCCCAATCACTCTAGCCCTGGTGACAAGTGCGAATTGTTCAGGTTTGTGAACGTCCGAGAAATGGCGTGTAAGGTTGCACGGCACGCTCCGTCGGACGGGGCTGGTGGGTCGGCCATCATAAGAAAAGTTTTTTCTTTTTTTTTTTTTTCTTCTGAGATCACGTCGAAGTCACCAGTTGTCGGGTGATGTCACTAGGGGAGTGCCCAATCACTCTAGCCCTGGTGACAAGTGCGAATTGTTCAGGTTTGTGAACGTCCGAGAAATGGCGTGTAAGGTTGCACGGCACGCTCCGTCGGACGGGGCTGGTGGGTCGGCCATCATAAGAAAAGTTTTTTCTTTTTTTTTTTTTTCTTCTGAGATCACGTCGAAGTCACCAGTTGTCGGGTGATGTCACTAGGGGAGTGCCCAATCACTCTAGCCCTGGTGACAAGTGCGAATTGTTCAGGTTTGTGAACGTCCGAGAAATGGCGTGTAAGGTTGCACGGCACGCTCCGTCGGACGGGGCTGGTGGGTCGGCCATCATAAGAAAAGTTTTTTCTTTTTTTTTTTTTTCTTCTGAGATCACGTCGAAGTCACCAGTTGTCGGGTGATGTCACTAGGGGAGTGCCCAATCACTCTAGCCTTGGTGACAAGTGCGAATTGTTCAGGTTTGTGAACGTCCGAGAAATGGCGTGTAAGGTTGCACGGCACGCTCCGTCGGACGGGGCTGGTGGGTCGGCCATCATAAGAAAAGTTTTTTCTTTTTTTTTTTTTTCTTCTGAGATCACGTCGAAGTCACCAGTTGTCGGGTGATGTCACTAGGGGAGTGCCCAATCACTCTAGCCCTGGTGACAAGTGCGAATTGTTCAGGTTTGTGAACGTCCGAGAAATGGCGTGTAAGGTTGCACGGCACGCTCCGTCGGACGGGGCTGGTGGGTCGGCCATCATAAGAAAAGTTTTTTCTTTTTTTTTTTTTTTCTTCTGAGATCACGTCGAAGTCACCAGTTGTCGGGTGATGTCACTAGGGGAGTGCCCAATCACTCTAGCCTTGGTGACAAGTGCGAATTGTTCAGGTTTGTGAACGTCCGAGAAATGGCGTGTAAGGTTGCACGGCACGCTCCGTCGGACGGGGCTGGTGGGTCGGCCATCATAAGAAAAGTTTTTTCTTTTTTTTTTTTTTTCTTCTGAGATCACGTCGAAGTCACCAGTTGTCGGGTGATGTCACTAGGGGAGTGCCCAATCACTCTAGCCCTGGTGACAAGTGCGAATTGTTCAGGTTTGTGAACGTCCGAGAAATGGCGTGTAAGGTTGCACGGCACGCTCCGTCGGACGGGGCTGGTGGGTCGGCCATCATAAGAAAAGTTTTTTCTTTTTTTTTTTTTCTTCTGAGATCACGTCGAAGTCACCAGTTGTCGGGTGATGTCACTAGGGGAGTGCCCAATCACTCTAGCCCTGGTGACAAGTGCGAATTGTTCAGGTTTGTGAACGTCCGAGAAATGGCGTGTAAGGTTGCACGGCACGCTCCGTCGGACGGGGCTGGTGGGTCGGCCATCATAAGAAAAGTTTTTTCTTTTTTTTTTTTTTTCTTCTGAGATCACGTCGAAGTCACCAGTTGTCGGGTGATGTCACTAGGGGAGTGCCCAATCACTCTAGCCTTGGTGACAAGTGCGAATTGTTCAGGTTTGTGAACGTCCGAGAAATGGCGTGTAAGGTTGCACGGCACGCTCCGTCGGACGGGGCTGGTGGGTCGGCCATCATAAGAAAAGTTTTTTCTTTTTTTTTTTTTTCTTCTGAGATCACGTCGAAGTCACCAGTTGTCGGGTGATGTCACTAGGGGAGTGCCCAATCACTCTAGCCCTGGTGACAAGTGCGAATTGTTCAGGTTTGTGAACGTCCGAGAAATGGCGTGTAAGGTTGCACGGCACGCTCCGTCGGACGGGGCTGGTGGGTCGGCCATCATAAGAAAAGTTTTTTCTTTTTTTTTTTTTTTCTTCTGAGATCACGTCGAAGTCACCAGTTGTCGGGTGATGTCACTAGGGGAGTGCCCAATCACTCTAGCCTTGGTGACAAGTGCGAATTGTTCAGGTTTGTGAACGTCCGAGAAATGGCGTGTAAGGTTGCACGGCACGCTCCGTCGGACGGGGCTGGTGGGTCGGCCATCATAAGAAAAGTTTTTTCTTTTTTTTTTTTTTTCTTCTGAGATCACGTCGAAGTCACCAGTTGTCGGGTGATGTCACTAGGGGAGTGCCCAATCACTCTAGCCCTGGTGACAAGTGCGAATTGTTCAGGTTTGTGACCTGGACAATCGTTCCAGGTCGGCGTTAATATCTGACTCCATTTCTGATAGGTATGTGCCCCGACAATGCACTATGTTCAAGGGGTACAGAGGATTCATAAAGAATAAGTCAAAGTTTCAGAGTTCGAACAGAAGCAAGTATCACGGAGGACGGTCGCGAAAAGACTGACCGTCTGGGGCTAGCCTCCTCCGTTAAATATGTGTCCCACGCCTCCTCGGAGGGGCTGAACAAAAAGGTTGCTTAGTGCCTGCAAGATCCTAACATGTGGTGAGCATGCCGATTCTCAGTAATCTGTCAGGCTGCTGACAGGACCACTTAGCTTGTTGTGGTTTACATGTGACAAGGGTCCCGCAGGCCTGGGCTGTAAGCAGTCTCTCTAATTTATGACTGACAGTCGTCGTCCCGTCTCATGTTACTTGCTTCCGCGTTTTCTTTATTGCTAAAAGATTTATAATAATTTACTTCTGTTTATAATATATCTGCCATAGTATAGGGTGATTTCCCTAAATACTAAGAACCGCCACAAATATATTTTCAAAACACAGTTTATTTATGATAATAAGTTAACCTGTGAATAAATCCTGGAATTATCCAGATTAGATTAATAAATAAATATCAAATCAGTTTTTCACTGTTTAGCTATATACTTTTTATTTATTATAATGTGTATGTATTAACTTCCACCGTTCATTCTAATTAATTTCTTAATTGAAAGCAATTTTGGAAAAAGTTGAGGGGTAGTTTGGTTCGACTTCTGGCATATTATTTTTATCTCACTTTCATTATTAAATTTTTTCCAGTAACCAATTAGCAAGACAAAAAGAGAGTTAATTTAAAATTCATTGTTTTTTTAAGACTAATATGAAGTGAAATATCTTTATTAGATGATAGACCCTACCTACTAACTTTATTATTAGATAGGGAATAATTATATTCTAATGAAATAAAACCAGTTTTATAAAATGTTTAAATACCAGTTTATTTTCCAAATAATTTCATAAAAAAATTTGTTTTTTTTTACAATTCCAATATTATAACATAGTGTACTAAACATAGTTTTAAAATAATTAGTATCAAATTTGAATAATCCTGTTCCCTAATACAGACTTCTCAGGGATTTTATATTTGAAAAAATCTACTTAACAACATTCAGTCTATAATTTCTATAAACTAAAAAAAATATTGAAACAATAACCATATAATTTTCCTTTTATTAGTTAAATATTCATAGCATATACATATATTACAAATATAATAACAAAAGTATTAAAATAACAAGCAACAGCATTGAAATCATTAAATGGTAAACACATGAATAAATAAAATATAAAAATTAAATTTTAACATTTTCATATAATAAAAAAATAAAGAAGCTATGCAAAACTAAACAACAAAAAATGAAGTTAATTACAACTCTACATTTTTACATTGTAATGGCATCATATATATATATTCATGTATATTATTTTAATAAAAATCAACATTTTATTTAAAGCTTATGAACAATTTTTATAAATATTTATATACGAGTATTATAAAATATATACAAGCTAAAATTGTTCCATTCAACTAATCAGTCTTCATCACTCAAATATACACAACAAAATTTACAAACTTATCAGAACACTTAACACCTTGTTTTGGCAGACTCTTCCTTGGCGACTTGGATCATCCTGAGGACTAGCAATGAGAGGACTTTATCCAGAGGGTCCATGAAGCCACGTTGCAGCCACTTTGGTATCGTCGTCCTCGCATGAGTAAAGCCCAACTTCTGCAGGATGTAGTCCACTCCGTATGGCTCGATACTCTTACCTCTCCATGACAGTAATCTTAGAAGAGAAATATCAATTAGATGAAATGAATAATCAATTGTAAATTTTGAAACAAAAAATAATACAAAGAATCGGCAGTATTACTCCCTAACTAGCTAGATTTAGTATGATCTAGAGGGGTGCCATAATTAATACAAAGAATTAGGCAGGTACGTGGGGTTTTATATTTAATTAAGTGGCAACAATAAAAAACAAAACAAATATAAAATTGTTTATGAATCAATAAATGAAAAGATATCTTTTTTCTTGAACATAGTCGCCATACAATAATGAATATTTAATTAGAACAGATGAAAATAATAATACAAAAAGTTCATTGTTAGCTATGAGTATATAAATGAGTTGTTAGGCTTTCATCAAGTTTATTTACGGACAATGTTTGGGCGTTCTATGTACATCTGAATCCAGGTTCTTGTTTAAGAAGAAGGTTGTTGTCGACTGTTTAAGGCATAAAGGGTTCTCTTAAGCTGGTCCCACGACAAACATAAAGAAATGAGAAAACCTTGCACCACCCGTGAGGGTAAGAGAAGTGGACTCAAAGAGGTTGACTTGGTGCAACAACTTCTTAGGGCCGATTTGAGATACCAGCAGGGAATCAACGGAAAAGGACATGGATGAAACTTAAGATAAAAGAATAGAGCGATCAGATAGGATCTATAGTTGCACATAAGTTCCTTATAGAAAAAAGAAATTTATACCTTACCATCGATGGCAGAGCAAGAGAATGCATAGTGAAACCATTCATGAAGTGTTCGAAACAGCGGTGGGAACAGCACATTGTGGGATGAGGGATTCATGAATTATGAGGAAATGTATGAGGGATGTTATGAAGGGTACTATTGGTAACATAAAAGGGGCATTGATTGTTCTTGGGGGCTTTAGAATGGAAGGATAAGATGTGGATAGCGATTGAGGGGTTAGCTGAACATTAATAAATCGATGCCATTATTTAATTCTTTTCCATGAATGTACATACCTGACAGTAGGTTCTAGATGCCATGTTTTACACATAAAATTCCTCCAATCCATATTGAATACATCGGTAGGATCAAAGGCTTTCTTTGATTCATCTCCAGCTCCAGTTTCCTGGCTTCCCTCGCTGCCTCGAACTGTCTCAGGACTTTGAGCACGCCCAGAGCCACTAGTTGAACCCAACTAAACAGATAAATTACATTTATAACTCAAAGATTGGTCCATCAATATTAGCCATAGGATAGTACATAATAAACAAAAAAAAAAACAATTTTACATCTAAATCATTGAGCCATAGAGAGCACATTGAAATACTTATTTAAACAAGTAAACTATGTTTTAAATAGTACATTATTATACAAAAACCTAATGCTGGTAAATTGTGTACCAATAAATTAATAATTTAGTATAAAATAAACTATACTTTACCATCCTGTCTTTCTCTCTGAGATATGAAGTAATTAGGTCATGCAAAAAGAAGAATGCTTCGGCATCGACGGTAACAAATATGTGATCCTCAAATTCAGTAACAAAACTACATTCAACAACAGGCTTTTCTTCTATAAATATAAAAATGATATATTTAATTATTGGAGACATTTTATGGGTTAAAAATAATATAACATAAATAAATAAACAATTAACACTGAATGGAACCTGAAATATTTGGTGTAGTAGGGGACTGTAGGTGCTCCGTCTTGAGATGTGTCTGCAGTGATGGCAGACCAAATATGACTTCGCTGGTGTGTTTGTTGTCTGGGGACTTGGGTGGCCTGGCCCTCCCTGTAGTGTTTTCATTCGCTGTATCCCTCTCGACACAGGGAAATCGATCTACGGCTGCAAGCAAATAAGATAATGATTTAGAATAGAATATAGTAATTTACTTTTTTAATAATTTATTTTTCTGGGACATGGTCCCTAGAGAACTAACGTTATAAAGACTGCTGGAGTATTACACATTGCAAACGTAATATTCAACAGATTGACAATACATTTAACAATAGCAAGAAATATGTAAAAATGGTGTCTCATAGTGTATAAAGATGATAAAGATAAAATTGAATAAATGAACTTCAATGGCAAAATAAAAGGGAAATTAAAACATTTAAAAATCATTAAAGAGTTAATGACATATTTAACTAAAATCAATACATCCTGGAATGTTTTTTAAACTTATTTTATTTAGCTTACAGCATTAGTTGCACATAAGTTCCTTAAACAAAAGAGAAATTTATATCATAGCTTACCATCGATGGCAGAGCAAGAGAATGCATAGTGAAACCATTCATGAAGTGTTCGAAACTGCGGTGGGAACAGCACATTGCGGGACACTTTACAAACAGTGGCCATACTGTCATGCTGTGCTGCTGAAGCCTGCCCGCTCATGCCCATACTGAACGTCAAGGTCTGCACTATGTGAGAGTCTATCTGCCCACCTAAATGTTACATAGATTAAAAAAAAAAATAATTGAATGAAATATTATACAATAAATTATAAATATCCACAACATTAAACACAACTATTATATGAGTGGTATTCGTTAAAATCCCCAAAGTGCTAGTTATTAGATATTTGTGATTTATATACTTTCTGAGTTGGCTGTCAATGCTCAATCCCAATTTTTTCAAGAGCCTCCATCATCTGGACACGACCTCCTCAAATTTTCCCCCTCTTCGCAGATACTCCTCACAAATAGGCAGCCAAACCCATGGGGGTCCATACCTTAAATAGCTGCCCAATTCCTTTTACTGTTGTGGATGCTTCGCAAATATATTTCCCGTTGTAGATACCTGCCACAAATAGACAGCCTTTGCAAGGGGGGATAAATACATACTTGTCCCAAATAGCCGCCTAAATATTATTTCCGTTTGAGATACATGGCGTAAATAGCTGCGCATGTTATTCCAATGTTGTGAATACTTGTCACAAATAGGTGCCTAAGTATTTAATTAAAATTGTTTAGTTTTAATGATACAACAATAGTTAATCTTTTGGTAATAATTTTGACACTATACAAGGAAATGATAAAATGAAAATTTCAACTATCACAGTCCTCCGTATCCTATTTATCAAGTGAAAATGGAATAATAGCTCCTAATAGGGTTAAAATTCACACAGTACAGTTATACATGAATTTATCTTAATGTGTTTAAATATATTACAAGTCTTACTTTCAGAGTTGGGCACCCTCTGAGCTTCAGTAGCGAAAGAGATGCTCGGCTCTTTGAGGGAAAAGAGAGCCCACGATTTGGACTTGAAGTTAATGCCGTGGAAACAGGCCAGCGAGATGTTGACGCCGTGGAGATCCAAAGTTCCGCCGAGGACGGCACTGTTGTCTACGGTTCGAGACAGATTAAGTCCCATTGCTACTCCGAGCGCTCTCTGCCAATGCCTGTGGTGTCTTGCTTCTTGTGCCCAATCTGAAATAAAATGTTATAACGGTGTGAAAATAAATCAAAAATAACATTCACCTTAGGGAAGTTTAAAAAGGAGTCGTGCTACAGTTTAGGTGGATAAAAACTCAAGAGAAGAATGAAGAAAAATGTTGATTTTTTTTTGATTTAAAGTGGACTTAAGGGCCCAAGTCATGTCCTGGCATGAAGATTGAAGTTTCAAACTTTAAAATCAAAATAAAAGATCTTCTCATATAAAGGAAAAAGTGACATTTTGTGTTTCTTCTGTACTCTTTACATGCTGTTCAATAATTACATGTTATTTCACGTAAATCTCATAATAGTAAATGTTACTAGACACATTTTACACAGAAAAGGATAATTAATGTCAATTTAAACACTTAGTAATAACATTCAGAGTCATTGGTGGTAAGGGGTTTTTGTGTAGGTAAGATGTTTTTTTCTAAAGAAAGTTTTTTATTTATAGAGCTCATTGATATCTTATACACAATTAGTTATAGGTAAGGAAAAAAAAAGAGGATTTCTGAAGATTCCTGAAATCTGACATTGAACATGGGGGCTATCAATTTTGTGGTCCAAAGTAGGAATTTAAGCTTGTTCTGTGTAAACATGCCTGAAATGTATTTTATGTACAAAACAAGGATTAATGCCAAAAAAAACATTAATAAAGAAGTAAAGTTTGGATTCTTATTGTGCTTCCTTTAACAAATATCAACAAAAAAATATACAACACAATCTTTGAAAATATAATGTTGAAATTACTTTCTGCATTAGAAACTTTCTTCCTTGGCTGACGTTTTCTGAAAGAGTTCTGGGGGCCAGCTCGACCCATGAAGACCCTTTTGCTCGATTTGAACTGCTGAGTAAAGAATTCTTCAAGTTTATAATACATTTTAAGAAGGTCTACAGTCGTAGAACGAGATATCATAATTTGAAGCTGATCCCAACTGAGATCTCCATGCATGAAAATCATAGCCGGTCTGGAAATAAATAAATTGAGACTTGTAAGTAACATACCTGTTGTTAATTTTTCATCAAATGTTTTGTGAATTTAAATAAATTTACTCAGATAATAACAATAGCTTTTAAATATTTGTTTTAAATGAGGCAGGTGAGTTTAGAAAAGAAAGTAATGTGACAGAGTTGTGCACAAATACTCGGAAACTTTTGTCTGAGTTATGGCCAATTAGTTTATTACAGAGATTCATAAAACGGTATTGATGGAATAAAGTGAGTTAAGTTACTTTGATGATTAGACGCAAATAAACTCATACAACGGATGAAACAAAACATTACCATGGCTCACTGCTAGAAACCAGCTAAAAGCACATTCAGTAGTTAGTTTTGTTACCATTTATTTATTAATGAATAGAAAATATTTAGTTTGACCTTAAACACTTCATTTTTCCACCCTCATTGGCCATTGATTATATTGGTTTTAAGAAGTTATTTTTAAAAAATTGTTAATATCTACGTAATGGTATGTATAGCTACTTACCTTCGAGTGGGGGAGAAAGCGTCTTTGTTGTGGGTGTTCCATTCATCTCTAAGCATTACCTCGAGGCTGCTTACTCGACACATTAACACCGCAGTTCCCATGTAGTCCAGCCGGCACTCCAGCGCAGACAGTTTCAAACCTACGTTGTGTTCAGGCTCGGTGCCGGGATCTTCACGAATGGTTACTATAAAATGGAACAAAGTCTAAAGATAACACAGGAAGCTATAATTAACTAAACTAATAACTAGATGATCTGAAGATCAGATACCTCGACATATTTTTAGCAAAATAAATATGTATTACGACCTTAAAAACCAAGGCATTTGAATTATTATTTATCATAACTACACCAATAATACCACAATATCTCTGCTAAGTGAATAAATTAATGGCTACTCACTGAAAGTATCTATGTTACTGAGATCGATGGTCCCACCAACAATACCACCCTTTGCGTCCAAGCTGGCACCTGCAAGCCCTAGACCTATGTACATATTTTTGTGGCCAGAACTGCCGATAGCTAAACGTCCTTCAGCTCGGAAATCCTTAGTCAACCACCTGGAAATTTTATTTAGATTTTCAAATGTTTCATAAAATAATATTTTTAAAATCAACCTAAACTAAGGAAATAAGAACAATGAAATGACATCATTCATTGAATTAATAAAATAAATAACCTCTCTCTGAGGTATTATAAGTTGAAAGTGCTTTGATGCAAAACACAGTCAATTGGCACTGACAATTAACCAACCAACATGTAGCATATAGCAAATAGTTTTTTTTTTTTTATAATAAATAGAGATATTTGAAATATTTCTTATCAGTGAATGTAAAGAACATCAAAGCTTACATTGTAAAATATTAACTACTAAATAAAAAAGAAAATTAAAATTTCAGAATTTTATAAGAGAAAGGGATGGTCCCTCTTGCAGTTTATTATGTGATAATGGAGTTTTGAGTTGAGCATCTTGTTGCTGTCATTAATAATTTTGATAAAAAAGATAATCTTTCGTAATTAACTAATTTTACTTACATTACGTTCCCCATCACATTTCCCATATTCATATGGACATTGAGGCGTTTGAAATTGACAGCAAAAAGAACGAGAGTTTCCCAAGCGGAGTTTGAGATTTTATCTCCTGTTCCAGGGCTTGATTCTGAGCTTGAATTCTTTTCTGTAATTAAAAAAAAAAAATTATATACAAATTGTATATCTTATTTATTATATGATAAATAAAAACGGGCATGTATATATTACTTATATAACATACTACATTCACAAATAGGTACAAAGAAATTATAAATGAACCGTATAGCCTGAAGGGATTTGAATATTCTGAGAAATAGAAAAGTAACTATTGTAGTATTTGCCCTTTTTTTCAAAAACATTTTTCAAGAGATTTTGATGTATAAATGAAAGAAAGAGTGCAGAAAGTGAAGGTTTATTATTGAAAGGCGGTCTGGACTTGCAGTGCGCAACTTTCTCAATTATTTTCAACAGGATGATACACAAACTACTTATTGTTTTTGATCAAAAATACTGCATTTTATTTTATAAACCATATTAAAATCTCTTTATGAACAAATAAAAAAATTGTATACTGTAAAAATATTTAACAAAAAACCTATTAAAATCCCAGGACGCATTAAATCAGCAATTTTTATCACTGACACCCAAAGCTTTATTATTTATGATATATTTGGGATTCCCTCTCTCCTCAATGTGACCTTTGATTAACTTAAATATGAAATTGCTTACGAGCAGTAGGTTTATTTTATATTTTTTGTTTTAAAACATATACAGTATCCAAATATTAGATGATACAATAAACTTCAAAAAATAAGAGACCATAAACCAGGGAAGAAAAGATACAATACATACAATTTTTAGTTTATTCGACAGGAAAAGAGAGCAAAAAAAAAACAAAAAAACTTTGTGTAATATCTCTTACCATGCCTATAAGGTACTTTGCTTCTCTCACTGTCAAAATTTAACCTCAGATTATCTCTTGAAAGGATTGGATTTCTATCGCCGTAGTAGCGAGCATCTCTAAAAATATAAAAATAATCATATATTATTCATTATACAAAAAACATATAAAATCTATAGATGAAAAAACATTTAAAATTTTAATAGCTTTTTAGAACAGTATAACCCATTGAATGCGTAAAGATGTAATGATCATCGATCTAGCTTTATTGTTGAAATCACATTATATTAATATATTATCATTACAAGTCTTATAATTAAACATTCAAATCATTAAAAAAATGATTTTAATTACATAATAATAATAATAGTTAATGATAATGAGTATAGCTGTGATAGATATTTATTTAAAAAAAAATGGAAGTTTTGAGAAAAAAAAATTGATTAGTTATTATAAAAGTAATTAATGTGTTAAAAGTATACAATTAATAACAATAACACATTGTAGACAAATTTGACCAAGGTTGAATTAAAATGTTTACCCAGTATCAGAATCATCCCCATCACTGTATGTCGCTGTTGTGCTTAGATCACCAAGAAATAATCTCCGCATGATACTCCTCCGATACCAGGCTTTTGGAAATGCGAGAATCTCCGTTAGTCTTCTCATATCGTACTTAAAGGAAGCTGAACCAATATCTACGATGGCTGTGTTAGAAGACATTAAAAAAAAAAAAGAAAAATGATTATTTTAAATCATAAAAGTTTATTGAAATGATAATAAGTGTGCTGTTTTTATAAGTCTATACGCCAACAACAGGGATTTTTTATTACAAGTAGATGAAAAAAATACATATTTCGAGAGTACTAATAACTATTATAACAAAAAAATAATAGTTGCTGGAGTGTTTGAAGGAGTTGATTAACATTATAATGAGTTTTGGTTACTGATTTGAAGTTTATTTACATAATATTGGAAATTATTAATAACCCTGGATTATTCGAGAACTGGTAAAAATATAAACAGCTCAATATTATTAGAGAGACAGTGGTGCTACAAGTGTTTTAACAGTTAGAATTTAATTGGCTTTGTGCAAGGTTATGTATAGTTGGAAGTACCATCTATTATGATATTAAGAGACAATAAGATAATTCATTGAACCTTACTACATCATCGGAGGACAATTAACACTTTACCGCTAAGGTCGAAGAACAGTTACAAAAAAGATTCCCGAAAAACAGATAATGACGAAAATATGTTTTGTTTATGTTTGAGTAAATAATGAATCACTATTTTTATAGTATTTAAGTAGGAATAACTGTTAACTTTTGTACTATATGATAAAAAATTTTAATTCTCAAAATCACACTTCAAATTTATGAATCCTTAAATATGATATGTTTAATTTCCTTTAATAAATTATTTTAATTTCATAGTTTTTGCTAAAAACAACCAAACAATTAAGATACCAATAATTAAGGAAAATACCAATAACCAACTTAAAGGAACAAAGCAAAGGAAATGTTACAATATAAATATTGTTTAGGGTGATAATAATAAATACTATACATACTTGAAAACCTAATGACGGCTTGACTGTGATCAGATGCAGTTTTGGATTCGACATTGACTTTACGTGATCGTGATAAATGTAATTTGACAAATTCCACATTGACACTGAGTGAATCCTTTCTTTCACTATCTGCTAACGGACTCCATTGGGCTTCTTTAACACCTAAATTAAACGTTATTTAAAAATTAATTAAAAGTAACGATTTAGTAAAAAAAAAAAAAAAATCATATAGCACATTTAGTGGAAATTGAATAAGAGCCAAGGTTGACAGACCTGTTTTTTTACCACCGTAGGGATGAAATATATAAAGAGAGAAGTCTGATAAGCAACTCGTCACACTGATACCACCCATCGTCCCATGAGCACCAGAACTGCAAGGGAACATTCATTTAACTGCTATAAAGACATTAACATTTCATGAAGAGTAATTATAACATATAGAGGTGTACATTTTATTTCATTGCCCTAAAGGTATGTTAAAAAAATAAAAATAAAAGTGTTTACAAATGTCAGATGGCTGAGAGTATCTATAAGAGATCAATATCCTTAAATGCTAAACTCGACACTACAACATTGTCATTAGACCGGAGGCCCTATATACTGCAGAATGCCTTGCGATGTATAGGAAAGGTATGTTGGAGAGTCAAAGGAAGGAAGATCCTCAGACAAATCTTGGGACCAGTAAGAAAGAATGGTGAATACTGAAAAAATGAAACAACATCAAGAACGAATGCTTTTGTACTGGGGGAAAGGTTTAAACCCGAGGAAGAAGACAGTTAGATAGCGTGGTCCATACTTATATGAGAATAAAATAATTTATTTTGATCTCTTAAGAACAAAAATTATAATGAAATCAAAATTCCTGGAGTATTAGTTAGAACTTAATAAACTAACAATAACATAATATTTTTGAAGGATATTTTATGTTTTAACAGTTATTTCTCATCATAAATAAAATACATACACAGGAGTCTGAGAATCAGCTCTCTTAGATGAGAAAACAATATCCACAGAAGGCAGCTGCAGCATACATTCCACTCGCGATACAGGCAGGCAGGAAAATCTGGAAAAAAAAAGAAAAGAAATGAATTTTAACTAATAGATATTATGGAATAATAATAATAAAAATAGATTAGTACGACAGGACAATATAAAAAATGTCATATTATGTAGAATAGAAGTAGATTTTTCTACACTGTTGATTACCTGAATGTTGATGGCTGCATGTGAAAATAGACGATGACATCCACAGGGAAGGAAGCGTAATATTGGGTGTTGTTTTCGAACATGCCGCCGTGTGACTGGAGAGGACTTTTTTCATGAGGCGGAATTGGTTCTAACGTCTGTTCTAAGAAGTCGAGGATATGAGGAGAAATCACCTGAACAAGAAGTAATATATTAGAACTAAAAATTAATTTCAAGCAGTCAACGATACTCTATTTTGAAATGTGAAAAAAAATGACATTTCGTTTTTGTCCAAACTCAACAAAATACAACTTACATATCAATGTCTCAAAATAATTTTGTAATTTAGAAAAATGTGTTTTTCTTCTACAATTTGCAAGTATCAACATATTGAACTGTTGAACCAAATATGATTGTTGAAAATCAACATGCAAACATTCAGATCCAGGCTGAAATTTGTTTTCTTCTATTCTAATGATCTTATTATATTAAATATCAACACATAAATAAGTCAAATCATAAATAATAAAGTTCTCAATTGAAATTTAAGAACATATTAGATATTAAAGAATTTCAGATAATTTGTCCACGCACAACTTATGATATTTTTATTATACTATTCTGAGTCTCTTTAGAAATTACTATGAATAAATTATAAACAATCAATCAATGATACCGTTTCTTCGGGAATGGATTGAAGAGTCGCCCAGGCAAAAAGAGCAGCCTTCTTTATAGCACTTCGTCTAGGAGATTCAAATTTACTCAAATCAGGAACAGTTTTAGATTCGTAGTGTACCTGAAAAAAAAAAAAACAAGTTTTAAAACATTTTTTTTTAAAAAACAGTATATATTTTAGTTGATATTGATAATCGGTCAAAGATTGTAAATGTTTTTAATCGATAAATGTAATTATATGTATGTATTTGTAATCAATCATAATATACCAATGTTATGTACACGTGAGCAAATGGTAAAAGCAAATAGTCGACTCTATGATGTCTAACTATTCATTTGTTTTTATGTTTAAAATGTTTAATTTTTTTTTATTCCAGGCTAAAATTGTTTCACATAAATTTTGAACTAAATTAAATTATTATAATAAATACAAGGTTTTGCCGCCAGAAGGAGACAGCTCTATTTTTCCAACTCTTGGGAAACAAAAAAAACTCAGCTCGTGAGCTGGCCCTTCTGGGCCCAAACATAGTAGCAGCTTCATCTGTTGAGAAATAGAGGGAGCTAACGCTCAGAGCTACATTATTCATGCACCAAATGAAAGAACTATTTTTTTTTTTTTACAAAAGAACATGACATGTATCTCAAAAGGTAGAAAATCGAGCTTAGCTTACTCCTTCAGAGCTGCAAACCCTTCAATTGTATAAACAAAATAAAAGATGTAGAAAGTGAGTTTCTTGAAAGATTATGAAAAAAACTAATCAGTATTTTTTATCATATAATAAAAAAATACCCTTGACCTCAAATTTGATGTTTTGAGCTGGGACTTAAGAAATCTTAAATGTTACTGAAAAGGTCCCTAATTTTTTCACGTTACTATACTTGACCCAAATTATATTTTAACTAATAACTAATAAACCGGTTTTGAGGTAAACAATCACCGGATGAGAATTTTACTTTTATAGATAGAGTCTACTCCTCAACAATACATGTACGCCTATAATACAAGTTTATTTTGACAAACCTTGACATCGAGCCCAGGGATGTGAAAGATTGTGACATCTCCGAGCGGTGCTTGCGCCTGCAGCTGCCTCAGCCTGTGAGCGGTCGTATTACTGTGACTTCTGCTGTGACTTCTCCTGCTCAGGCCGGGCGATGTAGGCGGGAAGTCGAACATTCCTCCTGAGCAGCTACGCTCTTTCTTCATTCTTGAAAGCCTGTTGGAACAGCTGTTCTATCGTTTAAGTTTCATGATAACTATATTTTCAACTCACCTACTGCCAATATTGACAAATAAATATTTTTCAAGTTACTAAGCTATGAGGGTGATAACAAGGATTAACCAGGTAATTTCTTTGAAGTTAAATTCTGAGCCTATTTAGAGAGGGTGTAAAGATTGTCCAGGACAAAAAAAGGTAGAAGTTTAAGAATTCATTACTTATCAGATAAAAAAAACCTATATGTTTTCATCCCTGTTCATGGTAGATCATTCAAAAATTTGGTGAAACCACCTAGACAGTTTTTCAGAAGATATAAAAGCAGTTGGAGAATAATTATTGAGAGGGTGATATTGAACACTCTATAGACATAGTTCACAAACAATGGTTATTGCTTGTCATTGCACCAAAAGTGCTGATGATGTAAAAGCATACCTCATCCTGACCTTAAGTCCAAGTCCTATCCCGTTGTTAGAGTCCACCTCAAAGGTGACATGAAGGCAGAAGAGGTTACAAACTTAATTATAGAATTTGACCAGGGAAGGTTGAAGCTATTTTCTATGGAAAATCTCTGTAAAGTTGATGAAGATTTGAAGAGTTAATGAAGTGGCGTATAATTCACCCTTCTATGAGTGATTTACACGAACAAGCTTAAGGGGAGCTATTGTCATACCTAAGATAGACACTACAGCAAGCATTATGATTCGCTATTGGACAAACTTCCTACTGACAAAGTGAGATATCATTCGGTCGACTGTTTGGCGGAGATAGAAGGCAGTGGTCCACCACCCCGAGGAGCCATGAATTCCAACTCACAATCTCTGTCTGAAAGATGGAGCACTAATAATGGTGGTGCATATTATATGTACCAAAGTATGCTTTGCAGTGATGATAAACGAAGCTCAGGGACAATCTTTGAAAGTTGATAGTGTGAATTTAAGGAAACGACTGTTTCTCCCATAGCCAGCTGTACTTTTCCTGTTTACGTGTAAGCTCTCCTGGTTCTGCATCCAGAGGGGCTAACGACAAATACAGTTTACAAGGAATTTTGTACAAAAAAACCTTCAATGAGCTCACAATGTTTATTTTCCTATCCCTTATAAATATAGGACAAATTCATTTCTTATTCCTTAGCAATTTTTACCAATAAAAAGCACGTTTCTGTACTCATCTTAAAGAATACTCCATAAGGGTATTTAGCTTGTTTTTTTAATAAGATAGTAAAGTTTTAATTGAAAAACAGAATTTTTTTTTGTTCGATCACCCTATTAATTAATTAAAAGTTACAAAATTATACAGTCATACATACATTTTCAATTCATCTTCTTTTGTCTGGTCCTTGGTGTGGAGAACACATTTCCCCCTGTTTATCAGAACTTTAATATCTAACTCAAAATCTATGTTGGGCTCGGTCGGTTTCTGTTGAGCTGGTGCAGTGCTCGGGCTGGAGCCGGTAGTGCTACTTTCTGCTTCCCCGAGTAACAGAGTACTGCAACAAATATCATATAATTTTTCTCTAATACAATCAATTAAAGGATTAAAAGCTCAAAATGAGCTTAAATACTCAAATTATAGAACAACAACAAGTTCGGTTATCTTAACATTCACATGCAGTGTTCCGTATAATTTTCAAATTCAGGAGTAGTGTACCTTCAGGTGAGGAAAACCTCGAAGCCAATGACAATTATAGGGATGATTTTCTTTTCCTTGCCTTTTTTCTCTAAGGGTGTAAATCATTTTTCCAGGGTATTCCTCCGCAAATAATTCAGGCATTCAAACAACATAGACAATCAACAAGCCGGAGAGAAAAACAAAGAAAAGAGAAAATCATTGGCTCTATCCATTTAAAATGGGCGAAAGTTAGTAAAGTTGTAGGTTTTTAATGACTTTTTATTCTACTATTAAAGGAGGCAATGGATTGTCAGCTTTTGGGGAGTGAATCAGACCTTTACCTCAAGAAACAATCTTTAGGAGGGGAATCTGGGAATCGTGACTGGGTCTCCATAGCTAATGATTTAGGTATGGATATGGTTTCACTTCATCTAATTAAAATGGTGACTAAGAAATGACAAAATTGATGCAATAGTACAGCTTAATAGCATAAATTAGACAACTCACTTTTAACAAAAAAAGAAACGAGAAAAATATAAAATTAGATGTTAGTTTTGACTAACACCTCCATCTGCTAGCCACAAAATACTGTTTTATTTAGTAATTATTAATAATTATCCTTTACTTACAAATAAATAAAGCAATATTTTTTGCTTGATTCCTCTAATTACTCTGATTTATGTATTCTATGGCAATTAACAAGGAACACATCATCCACGTTAAAAGAGAGTATAGAAATGTGTTGTCATTTATATTGAATTACACAAAATACAAAAAACAACTATGAACCTATTGCATTTGACAGAAACGGATAGCTAAAAATATTCAAGAAAGCAATGGTGTCATCTCTGACATAAGTGATGTTTATTCCTACTAGTACACTTCAAGTCGAAAAGGCAGTAATCTGTAAAGTAAATCTGTGTAACCACAACAGCCATGCAAATTTAAGGGAAAAACATTACAACATGCTTATAAAATGAAATGGTTATTTATTTTACAATTAATAGGTCGTTTAGTGTTAATTCAGGGGCCATATACATTATAACTAACGTGGCACTAGTTTTGTAGTTCCCCAAGCTATCTAGAAGCAGTAATTCTGGTATACTTCTTAAGCGGCTGATTCTCCATGTAAGTTTAGATTATTGCTTTTTTTAATTATATATTTATGCACATAAATTTATATTGAACAAATCAAGTTTGTTACCAATATTTGTGAGTGAAGCAAACCATAGCAACTTTTCAAGTTCAAATTCTATGCGAAAATGGATAGCATATATCAATCTTATTTTCTTATGATTCACTTTCATTTTTATAATGTTCATAATCATCAGCTGTAGCCGTATAAATACAAACCTCTATTGAAGAACATTTTTAATTGGATAAGTGAAAGGAGAAAGTGTTTCATGGTTAAAAACAAGTCCGGATATGAAAAAGTCCACTGTATGTAACAAAGCTTATTTACACGTAAATATTTATTGTATCACAAAAATTAGGAAATGATGGGGTTATAATGCATATGGCCTTAATTTAGAATACATTACGTATAAAAGCTGAAAACCATTTTAACAAAACTACAACTGTTTCGTTGAAAATAACCTGTGGTCAGTATCACTGGGCGGTATGTTGTCAGTGGAATGTCTAACTCCTTGCCAGTCTAGTAAATTTTCTTCAATGGGGAGACTCAATTCTGAACTAGCACTTGGCAATGAGGATTGTCTGCAAAAAATTGTACACGATAAAGAAGAAACAAATCAAATTTATTATGCCTGAATAAAATGAATCTTTTTAACAAGAGAAAGGATAGTTTTCACAGAATAAAAGTTTTAAATTGTATAAAAAAATAATGCACCATTTAATTTGACCATCTAAAATGTCACTAATTACTATTCTATAAATTAAATAAATACTGTAGGTATAATGTTTAAATCATACCTTATAATACAAATCTTTTTTCAATTATTTTTCAAAAATTTACATCTAGCCATTTTAAACAAAGCTCATAAATTATTCATAATAAATTAATATTTAGATTAATTATGTTTTCACTGTAATGGTTTACATTGAAAGTAAAAAAGCACTTTTTTTTAAAATAGTAGTTTATTTAATTTAACCATTTACTAATGGTGAAAGATATCATAGAATAGATCTCCCTAAGGTGGAGAAGTATGGAAGGACGGGCACAGTTATTTATTAATATATGTGCTAAAATTATTCTATATGATTAAAAAAAAAATCTAAATGCTAATTTTCCATAACGGTTTGAGGTATTTTATTTTTTATGAAAAATCAATAAAAGCCACAGTATATAATTAAATCAATGAAATATCAATTTCATTTACAAGAAGAACTTATCTTAATTAGAAAATGAGCTTTATAATTTTCAATGGAACACAGGCTTGTGGAGGTCTTTTTTTGTAAACAGTTTATTGCATCATCAACTTTAACACAAGTGTATTAAAGCAGTGTACAGATGACTCAAACAAAATACAATAATGCAATAAACTACTTACAAAAATGAGAAAGCAGCCCTGTTCCAGTCAAAATGACCTTTTCTTTCATAACTCTTCTCAATTCAATTAGAATTTCTGTAAGCTTTAAAAAAACTGCTATAAAGTCATTACTTTATGAACTACTACTTATCCTGAACTTTTTAATTTAAATAGACGATACTACAATTAACTAATGATAACATTTAATGCCTATTGAAAGGATGTTTTTCCTACATACTTATTTTTAGTATGGAAAAAAAAAACGTAACAAAAACAAAAAGACTTCATTCGGCAACATAAAAGCAAAGCAAGTAACATTAAGCACATTACTTCAACATCACTATAAACATAACACTATTGTATACTTAATAGGCTATTCATTATTTTAATATCAGTGGGGCAATTTTTTTTATTAATAAAAATAAATTAATATATGCTGTCCTACTCTCTGAGTATCACTTAAACGAACCCTATAGTCATAAACAAAACAATAAGTTACAAAATGGTATGAAAACTGTCATAAATAAACATTTTAACTAAATAAAACCTGAGTACATATAAAGAACAAGAGATGTACCGAAAGGGTAGAGGTTTATTTAATAAAATTCAAAATTTTATGTTCCATTTAAATGATCAAAATTTCTACATTATGTAAAACCTAGAAAACTAGATATTGATCATATATTTACATTCTATAGTATATACAACCTTAGTTACCTAGTTGTATTTATCGATCATCCATCAACTTTAAATTACATTTTATTTTATTGAGATGACATTAATTAACTATTTTTTAAAAATGAAAAATTAATAAAAAAAACAACTTACTATTCAGTTTAAATAATAGTTAAACATTTGAAAATGGTGACGTTACCTTGCGAAGTTATGAGAATCTGCACTAAAAGTGACCCTTGCATTAGGGGAAAGATGCCCCCTTGGAAAGATACTGCTTGATGGCGAGCTTCCGAAACTGCTTTTATCAATATCAGGGCTAATAGAAAATAAAGTCTAAGTTTTAATTACAAGAGAAGCATGACAATAATATAACATCTAAAATATTAACTCCTGTTTAGTCAACATTTACAACATCAATAATGGTTATAACAAAAAAACTGTTCGAAATTTTGGCGCAGCATTCTGTAAGCAAGCTTAAACAACACTATGATGAAATAATGAGAAAACATTTCTCAATGACTAAGACATGGACACAGACTCTACACAATAAAAAGTTTAGAACAAACTAGAAATACAAGAGTAGTAAACTTTTAAGTTTTTTTGTTCGATCTATTTATTGTTAAAAGAAAAAACAAAAAATCATTCAAACTACTTATGTTACCTTTCAATTTCGAGTTGATGTTCTGGAGTAGGAGACGGTACAATAAATGACCTAGACCTGAAAGTAGCCGATTTAGAGCTCATCAATTTCTTCTTCATAGAGGAAGACTTTACGCTCTGTCTTCTTAATTTTTGTATCATGTCTCTGAAATAAATAAAAATGCCCAGTTTATATAAAAATTTTCATTAACAGTATTATAATATAAGACCATTCATTCAGTGTCATGATAGTGATTGGAAGCCTTCACCATCTAAGAGGGTGGTCTGAAAAGTTTCCGACCTCAACATGAAGATAGCAGTAGTCGTAAATAAAAGCTAGTGAATTTCGTTGTTCATCTGTTGACAGTTACTCACCAAAGATTCAGCCATTTTGGACGTTTAGTTGTTGTGTAACAGTCGTTTGAGTCAGTCGATGTGAGTGTTTTTATGAAAATGGACAAAATTGAGTATCGAGCTGTCATTAATTTTTTTTTTTTTTAAAGGCAATACGCCTACGCAAATCAAAGATGAGTTGGATTCTGTGTATGGGGACTCTGCACCATCATTTACCACAGTGAAATTTTGGGCAGCTGAATTTAAACGTTGTTGTAAGAGCTTGGGAGACGATGAACGTTTGGGACGTCTAAAAACTGCAACTACCGACGAAAACATCGCCAAAGTTCACCAAATGGTGCTAGACGACCGCCGAATTAAAGTGAGAGAGATAGCAGCGGTTATGAACATGTCAAAAGAACGTGTTTGTCACATATTAAATCAACATTTAGAGATGAGAAAGCTGTCCGCGCGTTGGGTGCTGCGTTTGCTCATGTTAGACCAAAAACGTGTTCGAATGAACATTTCCAACGCTCTGTTGGCGCCATAAATCTGAGTTTTGGCGCCAATTAACTCCTGTGGATGAAACTTGGATACACCATTATACGCCCGAAACAAAAATACAGTTCAAACAGTGGACTGCAAAGGAAGAACCGGCTCCAAAAAAAGCAAAAACTGTTTTTTCGGCTGGGAAAGTGATGGCGACTGTTGTTTGGGATAGTCATGGAGTTATTTTAATCGATTATCTTCAAAAAGGAAAAACCATTACAGGAGCATACTACGCATCATTACTTGACAAGCTGAAGGCAGAACTTGCGGAAAAATGGCCACATTTGCAGAAAAAGAAAATCCTGTTTCACCAAGACAACGCACCGTCTCACACCTCAGCGGTTTCCATGGCGAAAATCCATGAATTACGGTTTGAACTGCTTGAAGCGACTTCTTTTTGTTCCCTCATCTAAAAATTGCGCTCGGAGGACAGAGATTTTCGTCAAATGAAGAGGCAATCACCTTCGTGAAGGATTATTTTGCAGAGAAAAACGCTGAGTACTATTTGTACGGGTTACAGAGATGGGAGCATCGCTGGGAGAAGTGTGTAGAGTTACAAGGAGACTATGTTGAAAAATAAAAAAAAAAATTCTGAAAAAAACGTCTTGTATCTTTGTTAGGTCGGAAACTTTTCAGTCCACCCTCGTATAAGGGCGCATGGAACGTGAAGAAGAGCGATGAAATAACAAAGAATAATGAGATTCATAAAATTTTATTTAATTAGGCAGGAGTGATCCGGATATGGGAGAATGACTTTTTTTAAATTAAAATCTTTACATTGGTTAATTTTAAAATAATTAGCAATAATCTCATGTTCTAATGTTTCGAGATTTCGGTTTGACAGAGCTTGTCAAAGTAAGGACTGCTTCAGGTTCAAGGTATTTTGTGACTTTAGAGACAAGTTGCTCTTCGCACCAAACAACTCTTTATTTTAACGTCAATGGCCAATATGTGAAATATGATTAATTAAATTAATCTTTGAGCCAAATGAGACCAACCCCAACCGCATCTGGGAAAGACATTTTTAAATGTTATTATATGTTTATATAAGGAAAAAAAACCCACAAAACATCTTATTTCAACTCTACCTTTAACTTTAAAATAAGCTTTGAGTCCTATCTTAATTTAAGATATATTCAAAGTATTTTGTTGGCAAGACGACTCAAGATTAAAGCTGATTTACGCACTACAGGGGTAATTTTGTAATGGTGTATAAATGATTAAACAAAAAGTTATTTTTACCTTCTGAAATCTTTGAAAACCATTGCTTCGAGCTCTCTCAACCGTTTCATCTCTTGTTCAATTGTCCCGTGAGATGCACCAAGGCTGCGGAGATCATTGATTATTTTTGCCTGTTCGTTCATTTCTTTTTCAATAAGCTTGGAACGTTTTTTGGCATCAATAGAAGGATCCAGAGCAAAAGTTGGAAATCCGTCGACTGTTTGGCGACTCCTTTTGAGTAATGGTGTTTCCTGTACATAAACAAGATAAAGTTATTTAACATAATTAAACAGATTGATCATGATTGTAAAATTCCTTTTAAATTAATGGAGAAAACGTAGTCAGATTAGTAGCTTTTATTTATATCCACAATACCTAATCATTTAAAAGCAAAAAAAAGGGATTATTTTTAGTTCTTTTTCTGGTTTTATTACTAATAGCGTGGAAATCGTCAATTTGATTTTAAAATTGAGCAATTTTTGTTGTAAATTTATAAGCTTTGAAACCATATAGACAAATTTTCAATCTGTTTTAAAAGTTTTACATAAAAATAAGTTTTTTAATATTGAGAATCAAGTGCTTTACTAATTTCTTATTACTATTAGGAGGGTGTTATTACTTTTTTATAAGGATAACTAATCTGTAAAACACTACAATCATGAAAATTTAGATTATTTTTAAAAAATAAAGAAATTCTTGTAAGTTATATTTACAGCAGAGTTCGGACAAAAAACTTATGTTGACGATAGTAAACAATTGTTTCAAAACCCAAAATACAAGCAAGTGAAGCTGTAGCCCATTATCAGGGAATAATAAATAATATTTGTTTTTAATCTGAATTTCTCTAAGCTAAGTTAACCTACATTGGATTGCTTTCGTTAAAATTTTGCTGATCTGAAAACTTGTTTTTAATCAGGAGGTATTAGCAAGCATGGCAGTAAAAAAGGATTATTTAAGGTAAAAATAATAAAATATAATAATTATATTTAAAAAATATAATTAAATATTTATATAATAATAAAACATAATAAAACCTGAGAGTTTTCTGGATTGTCAGGATTATCAGGTTCATCACTGTCATAGGAGGGATTGGGTATGTCATCTTCTTGGTAACTTGTCAGCGTCGTCAGAGTGTGACCGAGGGCTGAAAGCTGTTTCCCTATATTTACATCCAAGTGAATGTCCACACCTTGCATTGCCCACTGAACGTTGAGAAACCATTTAGCATTATCTGCAAACATTATCGAGAAATTTAAATTAAATACTGTAACAATATTTTATACAATCAATTTCATATTGATTCATATTAAAAACTGAATTATTATAATAATAATTTAAATGTGATGTTAAGAGAATTTTCATTTATATTTAAATTTGAAAGAGAGGGTTTCAGGCACCTTTTGTGATACCTGTTATTAGAAGCTATAACAAGCAGACAAAAGGCATTGTCAGTGCGCTTCCCTTAAGCACATGTTATGATCCTGAAAGTCTAATTGTTTTATGAGGCTGTTTTATTTGTATACATACTTTATCAGAAGTAATTAATAAACAAATAAAGAGGAAAACAAAGAAGATTTCATATAATTAAAATTTATCAATAAAAGTTTACTTTTATCAGGAACACGGGAAAAAAATTAATTAATCACATATAAAGGGTTGCTCCAGTATCTTCTGCCATCGCATGGGCAGATTCATAATTCCATGCTTAAAGAATTCCCTGTCTTTACTGGCAAAAAAATTTTCCAAGTGGATTTTTACATCTTCTTCTGAGTTGAAGGTCTGTCCATTCAATGAATTTTGAAGAGACCGAAACAGGTAGAAATTTGAAGGTGCAAGGTCAGGCGAATATGGAGGGTGGGGTAAACTTCCCAGCCAAGGTACAGTAACGAAGTGTGCGGTCTGGCATTGTCGTGATGGAAGACAATCCCCTTACGGTTGGCTAGTTTGTCCAGCTGGTCACAGTACACATCTGAATTGATGGTCCTGTTCATGGGAAGAAATTCGTAAAAGACAACACCCCTCCAATCCCACCAAATCGAGAGCATAACCTTCTTTGGGTGAAGTCCTGCTTTGGGGGTTGTTGGTGGTAATTCGCCACGCTTCCCCCATGAGCGTGAAATCTTGAAAACCACTTCCGGCACAGACGTTCTGTAACAGCATCCTCTCCGTATAAAGCGCATATCTTCCTACAAGTTTCCACTGCTTTCTTGCCTTTTTTAAAATAAAAAAACATGAGGTGTCGATAATGTTCGTTTTGGTTTTCCATTTTCAGGATGATCCTAAACACACAAAATACAATCAGTCCCGTCAGAATTTCGTGTCATACTAAGTTGATGTGTCTAGTATCTGATGAGAGCGCACTCACAAGGGACGGACTGAAGTTAGCTACATATTAGACTGCTTGAAGTTTCTTGACGACAAAAACCGTATGGACTTTTAGGTCAACCTATTACAATAACAAGTGAGAAGGAATGAGAATATTAATAAATATTAACCTGAATCAATTTTCTGAGCTGCGACAGTGCGACTGCAGACTTCATATGTTCCTTCAGACACCACACATAGATTCATAGAAGCTTCAGAGGGGTCCGGTTTCCAATCGTCGAGAGACGTTTCAAAATCATCTGCAAATCGGAGGCAGAGGCCTACAAATCTTCCCTTGCTAACCAGAGATCCCCAGCTGCAGGCTGAAATACTGGTCGACTCCAGCGTGACCAGCACAGCAGAACAGGAGTCTTCAGCAAAGAGATGGCGACCCCAGGCTGGCTGAAATTTTCGGGAGATAAGTAAATTTTGGCAATAATCACAATTGAGAGGGTGCCGCAAGAGACAAAATTGAATTTTTAAGAATAGGGTAGTTTTCTGTTGATTAGATTGTAATATATGTTGGGCGTCACAGTTAACAGTTAGCTAAGAGGTAAGAATATGTGTTTTTTAACATAATTTTTAAAATTAAATTAAGTGTGGACAGTAAAATAACTAATGAAACTTTGTTCTTTTATTGTCTTAACTGTTTATCATGCAAAACGAATAATTTTTCTCAAACTAACTTTTCTTTTTTAACAAAATTGTCACCGAGTAGGGTCTACATAGGAGTAGGATAGGGTCTACTTTCCAACAGGCATGGGGCAATCCTCTTTGGTTAGCCTGTCAGTATATTAAAAATGAACAACCCCAAGTACTAAAATTTTTTTGTGCCAATCAATTTAAAAATGATCTCAAATTTGTGACATTTTCTCTAATTCACTAATATCTTTTAGCAACCTACCCCCAATTAAACCTTATTCTGCTAATATATTTATATATATAAACATTTTACTCCTAATTAATTTATATTATCAACTGGGCTTATCACTTACAAAAATAAAATAAACCCAAACAAGGGCAGAAGGCAGTCAGCCATAAATAAAATAACAAATTAAAAAACATATTTTAACTAAATGGTGATAATAATATAAACAAAGAAAATAAGTACATATGTTTAATAAGCTGAATAATAAACACATAAATATAGATACCGGAGGGGGGGGATTTAATGGAATGCAGATTCCCATATCTTCAACTGTCAGTTGTAAGAATAGAGTTCCCAGGATCGGAGGACCAGTAAGCTTTTCAAATGGAACCTTTTCAAATACCTGTTAACATTTTCACACAAATTAAAGTAGTATTTTAACTCAATAAAACAAAAAAAAGAAAGAAAATTTGAGTGGTTCCTTTCCTTAGATATTTGAATCTTTTTTAGTATGCTAACCTGTTGTGTTGCTGTTAGGACTTCTTTGTTCAGAGATGACCTCTGTTCATTCCAATATTCATAAGCATTCTTATAGTTGAGCCAAACAAGTATCGCTTTGTCGACAGCCATCGGTTGGATGTAAATTAAAGGACGTTGTAGCGTGATAAGTATCACTTCTTTTCCTTCACTGCCTGTTCCGATCATTTCACCTTGAAAGGCGTTTCTCAAACCTGAACAATTGGCAACTCATAAGTAATATACTATGATTCAGGAAAAAAAAAAAAAAAAAAAAAAAAAAACCTTGAAGGATGAAAGTAATTATTACCAATTCTTGTTTTGAAGAAAGCAAACTGTTGAAAGTCAGGTTCGGCCTCTTCAAAAAGGGCATGCTTAATGACCTGGCCCAAGGAAAGATTCACCTCAACTGTCGCCTTTATGAATAATTTCATATTTGTACTCGCCTGGACCGGACCAGAGACATTTTGTACCCTGTTGGATAGCTCCAAGTCAACACTACCGGTCTCCAGACGAACTGCACAATTTGTAGGTGTGACTGCTGTAATTTGTATTCTCTGAAACAAGTTAGTTTAGTTATAAGTTAAACAGGATTATTTAAGCAGTTGAATTAACTCCTCGAAAGTTCCTTCAAATAAGTAATAACGGCAGTGCAGATGTCCTCTAAACTACCTGATCACTATGGTATGGTAATATGGCTAGCAGCATATAGCCAGCCAATGGGAAAACCGGTCCACTTAAATGGTACCCAAATTAAAAATGGACCGCGCTATGGGTTACTGAAAACACTGGATTAATGAAATGTCAGACAAATATGAAATAAATATACATATTTTTTCTATGTAAATTTTATGTTTTACTGATTGTTACTAATATATTTACCTTGGCTTAATTTGGAATGATCCAAAATTGGGAAAAAAAATTTGTGAATTTTTAAACAAACATGAGAGATTATTTCAATTGAATTATAGTTATGAGTTTTTTTACGTGGGGTAGAACATTCATGATCCCAGTTAATATACATCCGCTAAACTTAAAGGCAATACAGAGGAGCACAAATAATAAAAGGTTATTTACCATACTAAAGGACATCATCATTCCATCATTCAGTAAAAGAATAATCTACCCCTATATAAGCATTTAAACAGAATCGTATCGACAATGTAAATAATACCATACCTTTAACCTTATGACTAGATAAAATAAGATTTGCTTGATATTCTGATCGGGATGATCAGGATCATCTTCCCAGAGAGGAACAGGTTTTTCACCTCCATATACTTTCTGGACAACTTCATTAACTTCCTTTAAAAAAAAAAAAATATTAATATTTCAAAAATTGCTAGCAAAAATAAACATATGTAAACTACGAAAACTACTACATGTCATAACTCATTGTTTTCATATTGTATTTTTAAATAATGAACCTGATAACTAAGATTTTATTAATTAAAAAAAAAATTATGTAAGAACTAGTAAACATTTTCATGGCTACATCTAATTTGGTTGATCTGAATAGCATATACAATTGAAAAAAACACAGAGGCATATTTGTTAAAAAGTGGTACAATAATGAATACATTATCAGAACTTACTTTCATAAAGACATTTTGTACAAAAACCAAGTGATTCAATAAATCTGTTGTTAATGAATGGTCAAAGACGCCAATATCAGCTGAAGCACTTAAGTAATTCCCGTGCCTCAAAACAACACCATCTAAAAATAAATTTACGATTAGAATCTAAAATCAGTGTGCTTATCAGCATTTACAACTAGTTGTAAATCATAAAAAATTAATTAAAATAACAAATTGTCCTCAGAATCAGTCAGCTTCCCAAGTTATTTTGTTAGCAAAACATTATTTTTAGCAACAATGTGTTTTTTAAAAATATTTATAAACCATGCAGCAAGTGAAAGTAAAATATCGAGAAATGTTTGCGTCAGTTTCTTAAAAAAGTTATTCAATCTTAAAAATACTTTGTTTAATGATATAATTTTGGTACCAGGAAATTAAAAAAAAACAAACCCAAAATGTGCAAATAGTTAAAGTATAAAGGAAAAAAACCCTATTGAAATCAGCTGGAAAAACTTTAAATTCTTGATTTCAAATGTTGGCTAGTAAGACTAAATTTTCTGGATATATATAGAATTCGTCTGGCCTTACTTCCCTTTGATAGTCTTAGATGTGTCCTTAAACCTGGGGAAAAAATCAGAACTGTAAATTTCTCTGTAACTCTAAATAGCTTTTGATCTGGGACTTGAGAAAGGTTAAAAATAAGAGAAACAGGTAAGTTAATAGACACAGGACCGATTTTTCACACTGCCTGCCGTATCTAAACCAAAACATTTACATCATAGGTAATTTGAATGTACCTTAAAATTTTCAAGATCGATTGGATTATTTTTACAGTCAACTAATACAGAACAATCTCATGAGGTCTGGCAAGATCACTGATTTGCAACATTTAATTATGACTTCCAGACCAGAAAATACAACAGATAAATTACATGAAATTAATCCATTATTAATATTTGTATTATTGAGGAACTATAATAGGGCAACAGGTCCGACACTGCCCAGATAGGAAATATTGTCAGCACTTGAAAATGGTAACATCTCCTATAGAAAGCTCTGTGATAAGAGAAAAATATTAAAATCGACAACCAGCAAAAATCCCTGATGTAATACAATTAGAAAGCCTTATTATTTTGTTCAATGCTGAGCAAGGCAACTGATCCTCCGATCAACTAGTTAATTACTATGTTTTTTTTTTTGCTAAACAGACAAATTTTATAAGTACCTCCAAATTGTCCTTCAAGAGACGTATTTGTATCTTGGACGTACTCAGCAGAAACATGAACCTGAGGAAGTTCTATACTTGCTTCAGAGGGGAGATTAGCCTCCATAACCTGGTCATAAATATAAACAACTTAACAAAAATAAAATAACCAAATCATAATGATGGATATTTCATAAATGTATTAAATTAGGAGGATCTTTCATTTAAACATTGAAAACGTACCTTTGTTGAGAAAGAAAGACAATGCCGAGGTAAATCAATAATGAACTTTATTTTACTTGCGGTTACCCCAGTACTAGTCACTTGCTCCATTTTATACTGGGCTTGTAACGAGGGAAGTAAAGCAGCTGTTATGCTTAAACTCTAAAAAATACAAACAAACTTTAATACCAATCTGAATTGTTGCTAAAAATAAAAATAAACGAATGCACTCTTACTCTGAGAACTATTGTGAACTGGACAACTAATGGATGAAGAAGTGGTTCAGTGTTCTGCTGAGAGCTCGGATAATTCGGAACTTCACGAGGTTCAAATGGTGAATTTTGGCCATTATGTGGATCATTCTCATCAACAGTTGTAGCACGGCCTATTCGACTGGATGTTCGTGTAACACGTAATTCCTTTAAGAAAAAAAAAATATGTTAATAAATATCTGTACCTCGGAGGGATACAACACTATGTCCATTTTCATAACTTTACAGGAGAGGAGTTTTAAACTTTTTTTCAACAAAAAGTGTTATTGGCACAGCTATTTATTGAGATGTTGAAACAATATTTTACCAGAACATTCTATTTATTGTTATTTACATCATGCAGTTGTTATAAAATGAAAAAAAAACCTTTTTTGAAAAAATGAAAGTCAATATGGAAAAAAATGGACATAGTGTTGTATCCCTCCGAGGTACAGATATATAAATAGACTTAAGCAGTCTAACTAATTGAACATGTGTTCATAATAATAAATGAAAAAAAAAATAGTGACAAGATCGGTATTCTAGCCCCCAACCTTCCATTCAGCTGTATGTTCCCAGGACAAGTCACATGTTTTCTTTGAGTACACCTCGTTAACTAACTAAATACAAAATTGCAACATTTTTTTCAGAGTTGTCTCCAATTATTTTATAATTATTAGACCTAATATACTGTTAACAGCGCACCATCAATTGTGGTATTACATAATATAAAAAGTAATTATTAATCATCTATTCATAATTTTCAAATCCAGTCAAAAGCGATCAGGCCAAAATCCTTTAATCCAGGCCTTTATCACAAGGCTTCAGATTAAAGCAACCGAAAATCTTTCCATTGTTTCCAAGTAAACAAGTAACGGAGAACCTTTGATTCAATAGAAGCTATAGCTAAGTAATATTATAAAAGTTCTTTTAATGGAATTTTCATAACTAGATTCTGAATCAATGAATATGTTATCTCTCCTAGTCAATATTGCAACAACTGTGGTTTGATAGAATTATATCTAGTTATTAAACTTAAAAAGAAGACACTTGGAGGAAATGTCTCTATCTTTCTTGTTTTTGAGTAAATTCATAAAAGCTAAACTGAAAACAAAAATAACCTGGAGTGTAGACGACAGATGTTTGCTACCACGAGCCATCATTCCATGAAGCGCAACGGGGTGCTGAGGAATGGTGATGGCAACAGAACCGACGGTCAGAAGCGCAGAATTTTTATCTTTACTAGGCACACTCATGCTTGAAAAGAGGGCTTGTGATTTACCAATCATTACTTTCACAACTGTCCTGTAAGAAAAATCATAATATAAAACGCAATGTCTCAAATAGAGGCCATCATTTCTACTAATTCTCAAGTAGTTAATCCTAAACTCATTAAAATTAAAGTTTTATCGGATGTCTCCTCATTAAAACTATCTAGGAATAAAATATATCAGCTAATCACTAATACACAACACATTTTTAAAACTGACATTCATAGCAATCTCTAATGATTCAAAGTAAATAAGACCTTTTTAAAAATACACTTACTGTTGGTTGGGAGGTACACCTTCTAACAATACTATCATTGTTCTGCCAACATGACCGGTAACTGAAGTCTCCAAACTGGTGGGCCGTGTTTTCTTCCTCACGGTAAGAGAGGAATGGAGGCTAGTCATCTCTGCCTCTAGTTTCAAACCGCTAAGCGTTGCCAGGAGTCGAGTGCGGTGTATTTTAGCAACAGCGAAGACTATCAATCTAGTCCTTTCTCCTATGCATGAATCTAGCAAACAGGAAACTGTTCACACTAAAAATGGCACTTGAGACCTTAACTGAAGGAATTAATATTTAAAAAGATATAGATTATGTTTCAAATGTAGTAAATAAACAAAATATAGATACTAAAATATTAGAAATGGTAAATTATAGGTAAAGTGATAAATAATCTTAAAAAATATTAGAACTAAAAAAAAAAAAATTAAATGAACCTCACTTGTAAATTATGAAAACCGGGATCTAATAAAATCCAATGAGGGAGAAGAAGTTTAAGAAATACAACAACGATTGGAATCTTACAATATCTTTAAATTTCTTAATTAAATAAGGTAATTGATGTGTTTGTATAAAGGCTTTTTGATGCGTCTACCCATACTTTCATGTTACCATTTTTGAAACAAGTTTGTTAAGGGCCATTATTGGGAGGTGAAAAGGAATACGTGTGAATTAAACTGACAGAAAATATAATTCAAGAGACATAAGGCCAGCCATTAATAATAATATTGGCTTAAAGAGAATTCTTCCAAAAGGGGTTACCTAGAAAAAATGCTAAGAAATATAAAGAACGTGGCATGGAGACCTACTCAGTTTAAACAACAGTCAACTAGAAGTAAAGTAGATCAATAATTTCCAATCACAAACAAGCAAACCAGGTGAAGTTAGGAAAAAGGAAGTTTTAAGGTAATAGTGACAAAAAATTTTAAAAGTTTGGCGTTCCTACACTCTTGAACTATTCTATTCTGTTCTAATATACCTCCTAAACTGTAAATCACAACCTAATATTTAACATTCAATTAACACTCTTTATGAACACTTTGTTTTTTACATTTGTTAATTCTTTGGGGAAAATTTTTTTTTATAAGTATTAATGAAATTCTCTTACTTGGATCTTTAGCATTGCTTTGACTTTGGCTTGGGGTGTTGTTCACAGCTTCCTTTTCAGTTTCATCATTTTTAGAATCACTCAATTCCATCTTTTTCCTGAAACTATCGGACAAATCTCCACCAACAGAGAAACGGCTACATAAAAAAAAATATATTATTAACACATAGATTATTTCGATTAAAACAAAATCTTATGCTTGAATCTACAGTTACTTTTGGTTAGTAGTTGACTTCAACACATTTAGAACTATTGCTATATCGCTATGATTTTTTTTTATTAGCAAATTAAATTTATTGTTGTGATATTTAGATGTAAATTTAATTTATCAAGACTTTGAATTTAAAATTAGCGGGCATAAAAGGGCGGCAAACGACCCTTGGATAACAAAAGAGTAGGTTCTGAAAAGGAATATGGCATTAGTTGTTGTTCTACAGGGAGTCCGGAGTAGACGTAATGTTGAGAGAAGAGAATAGAAGAACATTGTGAAACTTGAAGAAATATTATTTGATGGCGATAGAACCAAAGGTAGAACAGTTTTATGAGGAAGAGTTTTATCAGGGCAAGAGGATTGAAGAGATATAATTAGATTTTATTGACCGCGTGGCCGACCAAATTAAAAAAGTAAAAGAAGAAAAGAAAAGGACATAAAAATTAGTAAATATTAAGGTAAAATAGAAAATTTGTTTTAACATTGTAATTTTGTCACAGACGTGCTTATGTAAAAAAGAATTAATGAAAAGTTTTGTAATTAAACAGTTTTCCTTTTGCCAGAGTTTTTCCTCTTTGTATATTAACAGAACCTTTAAAACCTCAGATAATAAATTAAATATAAACAAAATAGATAAGAAACATAATATTATATATTAGAATTAGATTGATTTTAAGAAAGGAGTTTTCTTTTGAGATAATTTGAATTAGTTCGTTTTGACCTCGACAGTGTGTCTGAACCTTCGGGAAAATCCACTGGCAGATAATTATACTAGGACAGGTATTAGAACTTTGTATTAGTAGCTTGGTGAGTCAAGAGTCAGTGAGTTAAGTTAGTCAGTGGCCATCAGGTCGGTTGTTGAAGAGAGGACACGTGTGGATGTACACATGAGATTGAAGACAACACACCATGAATGAATCTATATTATGAACGTTTGTATTAGGTAATTATTATTTTAAGTATAGAACTCTCTAGTAACTGTATTAAATATGAAACATTTAAAATAGTAACTAGTTATGAACTGGGATCATATTGAACCTTGAGATAATATAATTTAAAAAAAAAACAACCTATTATTGATAACGAAATCTTATGAATGTCCTTTTATCTTTTAATCTAAGAAAGTATAAATATATTTGAAAATAAATCGGAATAGCTATATGTTGTAAACATCTAAAATAACATTGGTAAAGAAGAGAGAATACCTATGGGCGATTGTTCTAGTGTGAGGCATAGTGGCGTATAAATCGAGAAGGTGATACATAGTTTTCCAACACCTTGGAGTTACATATATGGATTCTTCTTTGCTTTTGACTGAAACCCGCCGGTCGAGCACAGATGAAGGTGATGTAATTTGACTTACATCTGAGAGGTTCATGTAACCTAAAAATAAAAAAAATAAATTAACAAAATAAATGTGGATTATATTATTACTAAAAGAAGAAAGGAAAGCCGTACCCCTGACACTCTTGCTGGTTGATCTTAATCTGTGGGCAAGCGACTGAGCCCGAACAGACGGCGATGGTGATACAAACGGTTTGTCTGCAAAGCGAGACTTTTGAAAAACTTTTGGTTTCTCGATTTCAGAAGCCAAAGGAAATAACATGTCCTGAATATCTGATCCTATTAATAAAAAAAAAGTATTTATTAGAAATCCAACTGCCTTTGTCCTATAAATCTATTAACTAAATTCAATTAATTATTGTCAAGTATCTTTACCAGAAACAGTAGCGGGAGGTGTTTTGGCAATTGTTTTGTTTTCGGTAGGCTGTTGCTCTTTTAGTTCAGACTGAGTTTCTTTAACATTTTGGTACATATTACTAATTTGAAGCAGGAGCCTCAGCAATGGCATATTGACCTAATGGAAAAAACATCACAATAAGAGAGAATATACTTAATCCGAATCTCAGCTCAGGTTTGGTGTACAGTGATCATTATATTTTGTACGTTTATTTAAAAACAGGAAAATTCAACTTCAGGAAACTCAATAGTATAGAACAGTAAAGGAAATTTGAAGATATATTACAATCTAGCTGAGCCCTGGGTATGTTGTCCCATAATTTTTTTTTTTCTCATTATTGAAAAGGTTGTTTTTATTTTGATCAACTAGTTTTTTTATACCAATTATGGGCTAAATTGTATTTTTTTAAATGTATATGAACAAAATACCTGTTGCGATATGTATCTGATGCTAACGCTTATGTTTAAAACGGTGCTAGAATGTTTTTTGAGCTGCCCTCTTGAAACATACAACATGTTTCTTCTTTGCCGGCTCAAATCTTCGACAATGGTCATATCTGCCAAACGGCAGAGTTCTAGCTCAACTCCGACCCTTTCACAGATGAACGCAGGCGTTTCAGGAGGCATTTCCAACCAAAATTTACTCTCTGCAATATTCAAAATTGATTAACTATTCATCTAGAAAGTATTATATTTTAATGAAATAAAATTACCAATTCAACTTTACCTTTTCCTTTTTTATCTTGATGTTTTCCATGTTCACTGACAACAATGTCAATTCTCATAGAATCGACTCCACCAATCAGGGAAAGGTTGGATCCCCAAGATTCTAATGTATTAGTTCTTGTGCCTGAAACAATGCCATACTGGTATATTTTATATATGGAGTGATAATGCAGCTTTAACCCTAAGCCCAAAGTAATAAGATTAAATAATATCATAATATGATAATAGCAAACCACAACTATAAGATAGTACATCTACAAACTCACCCGAACTACTTATCATCTGCTGCGGTATTACTCCGAGGCTGGACAGAAGAGGTTCAAATATTAAATGTGCATCCAGTAATCTTAAAGAATCATGCATCGGGTAGAGGCTGTAGCCAGATGCGAGTAGAAGGTAATCTGGATTAATAACAGGAGCGGCCTCTGGAATATCTTTCTCACTTGATTTTGTTTCTACCTGTGAGTCAAAATGGATTAGAATACCGGCAAAAAAACAAAACAAAGGATTAAAATATTGCAATTGAATTAGTGGAATTTTATTGATTGTTATCATCATTATCCATGGCACTGCTGTTCTTTAAAAACTTAGGTCTGCCCTCTTGATTTGGTTTGTACCGTTATTGAAACGTCATATTTGAGGGGTAGGTACATTCCCAAGAGCCCCGAGGAGGGGAGCCACCTACTTCAGCAGCCATGACCAAATGAGCTCTAGATTTCTCTTAGATCCAGTACTCAGGAGGAATAATTTCCCAAACCTGAAATTTTTCCAGTTCTAAATTATCTTATACGTGATATCCATAATAGTGGTAAGAGGCAACAGTGTTACCAGTATTGATCTAAAGCCAAAGGTGGTGGTAACAATGGGCCAGGCTCACATAGAAATGGGCTAATACCAAAGTGCATAATATGTGACATACCCCCCCCCCCCCCAAAAAAACCCAATAAGTATGGTGTAAAACAAAAAAATACAGAATTTTATTTCATTTGATCAATGATGGTCAACTATAACATAAAATTATAATTTGTCATCAAAAATAAATACTTGAAAATTTGAGTTTGATAGTTAAATTACATATTGTAGAGATATTTCATGATTGAAATAATAATATTGTAATTCAGTGGATTTCACCAATCCAGTATCCTCAGAAAAATCTTTGGATCTAAGAGATCAGATTGATTGTTATCAGCGCATTTCATTGCATCCTTATTTAAGAAAAAATATGAGTACACATATATGTGAGTAAATAAAAAAATTAGTTAGGATAAAAGAAGAATTGAAGGTTTACATATAAAATTCATTTATTTACGCACCTATGACAAAATTGTACAGAGATAAACTTCATTTCATCAATCACTAGCTGATTCTCCACTAATTTTGAAGAAAACAATGTTGTGCCTCTGGCAATCAAAGGATAAAATCGAAAATGTGACTAATTAAAAATCCCAACTAAGTCAGTCACTTTTTCTTCAAGTTTTGGGCCATTTATTGTAATGTTTTTAGAATAGTGAATTTTGAACCAGTCCAGAGCAGCCTGTTGTTATTTGTCTTGATGTTAACCTCTTTGTTAGATGTAATGTACTTTTCAAAAATAATTTGGGCCAATCAACTCATATCCAGCTCCGGAGAAATCTTAATCAGAAACAATCTTTTCATACATTTAATAATCTTCACTTTTTTAGCGATAGAAAAAAGAACAGCACCTTCTATTCAACAATTTTAATGTAAATAGTCAAACCGTAACTGATTCAGAAGAAGAGCTAAAATGAAAAAATACTAATTTGTATCCGGGCTTGTAATCCCAATTGGGGATTTGATGAATTTCCATATAAAGCATACTGAGTTTGGATGAGATCATTGGTCATTACCTTCACTTAGAAAATTGTTAAAGGCAATTTTAAGGACCATTTTTTGTTTAAAAATGAAATCACTATTTCTGGATTATCATGCAAATTGATGCTGTTGTATCCAAACAAAATTACTACATATAATATGAGAAACCAACCAAACACATTGCATGGAAGCATTATACCTGGAATTTTGTTGAAGTATATTATATTATACTGTAGATAAACAAGTCTATACGTTGACTTTATGATTGAAATTTTTATAAATATATAGTCAAACGGGTTGACAGAAAAAGCCAGCTTTATGTTTCTACCCACAAAAAATGTTCAAGTGCTGGCTTTTGGCAGCTCATTCAGCCATTTTCAAGCACTAAAGACTACCTTAAAACTGACTTTTTTCCTTTTTGTCTGTTATATTCATAATTGCTTTATAAAGAGTTTTTAGCACATTCAATAATGCCAATAAACAGCTCCAAAGAAAGAAGAAAATTTATTGAAGCTTGTTACATGATTGGAGGATAATTAAAACATCACAGATGATTGGCAAAAAGAAGGTTTGGGCAGAGTGGTTATGTTGCTAAATCTCCTTCCATAGTTTTATCATGTTCAAATAACTATTTGAACGGTTATTAAATTAACCACAGTTAAATTTAGTAATGAACCCTTAGATTTAATACTTTTGATTATGAATTTATGAACGGATTAACTCATATAAATAAAAATACTTTCATATATAGCATATAAATTAAGATACAAATAAATGGGTTCTACAAATGTACTTTTGAGAGAATTGCAGAAATAGCAAGACAAGTACAAGACAGCAGACCATACTTGTGAATTATGAAGTGCCATTTTTTTTAGATGAAACATACAACGTCCCCGCAAGAAGGAGACGATGAAATCTCGCCTCACACAGACGTATATGACTCAACAATAAAATTTTCATGTTGACCCAGAAGACAAGCGATCTTATACCAATAATTCAATATATTATTATGTTATGTTCTTCAAATAAATTAGTTTTATTGTTAACTTTAAATTTATTTTAATTACTATTTACTATTAGGTTCTATTAACAAAACTAAATCTGGCAAAAAGATGAATTTAATTTTACAAATAAAAAATAAACTTATATTAATTTTATAAATACTTGTCTATAAATTTGATTCCTTTTCTTCTTTAATTCTCTTCATGCTTTAAACAAATTAATACTTCTGCTCTTCGTGCTATTTCTCTTCCGTTCTGCTTTAAGTCAATAACCACTAACCAACAAAGTTTTTAAGTTTTTCTTACTCTCAATCTCAAGCTAATAACATGTAGTACGGGCTGATCCCAAAACTAGATGAGTATAATGCTCTGTGTGTTTTTTATTCTCACAAACAACAACTATATTATCACGGGCTGGTCCCAAAACTAGAGAGTAATTATGTGTGTGTTTTCATCATCACACAACCAGTATACTCTCTTTTGTTTTTTTTTCATACACTCTCACTTGTTTTTATTTGGCCTTCTTGATAAGTTGGATTAAATATTATATAAAAACACCACAAATTCTAATATCACAACAATATATTGTAGCGATACTTTTAAAATAAAAAATTAATGTGAAATACTTGAAATAGCCAAAATTATTCACTAGAATCCAATACGCTGAGATCATATTATTTGAAACTTATGAAATAAACTATTATCCATCATAAACTTCTTATAAATATCTTTTTACTCCTAACAAATAAGAGTGTAAATTAAAGCAAAGATAGAGGATCGTTATAATTTGTACACAATAAACTAAAGTCTAGCACTTTTCTAGCTAGGATCTAGTATGATTTATAAAAACCAATTGTTACATAATTACTTCTATTAAGTAAACAAATAGCTGCAAACTGTTGTAATAAATTAACAATTAATGGAATAACCTATAAAAGGAACTATAGTGTGAACATTGGTATGAGTGTGAACTGTACATATTTAGTGAGTGAAATTGGATAAAAGCTATGATGAGCTCTTAAATTACAATTATTAATTCTGGATAAGCAAACTGTAATTTTACAAATAAAGAACATTCTAAAATAAAAAGGAATAACGCAAAAATTAAACATAATAAATGCACAATGGTTGAAGGACGTATTATTCCATGCAAATAGCGAACTTAATCCATGAAATTAGCACATAACAGACAAACATAAACAAAAAAAACTAAATAAAAATCACATAAAAAAAAATAAAATAAAGCTCAAAGCCAAAGTTAATAACTGCAAACTAAAATAAAAATAAAAACCAAAATAAAAAAAACAAACATAAATGCTGTGTGGGGCCTAGAGGGTAAACACTCGGCTTCATTATAATTTTGCAGTTACAAACCGGAGGCTTGGCCTTTGTGATTGGACTCTGTGGTTTAACCTTCTCTCTTTTCGATTCAGTGAACTCTTGCTGCTTAGCCATCCATGTGTACAGGTCCTCTGCAGCTGCTTCTCTTGGAGGGGAGACTGTTCTGTCCAACGACGCCATCGATTCTTGCCCATCCGGCTCCCCACGCCCTCCCTTGGAACAGAGGGAGCCCATCGAACCTGTAGTGACAGGTTCTTTCTTACTGACAGTTGTGTCTTCTTTCAGAGTGCTGTAACCTAATAGAAATATTCAATAAATCTATAATAATCCAACAGAACAAATGTGATAATAATTTTTTTATCCCTTTAAATTAATTCATCGATATAGATTTTAGTTATAACATTGTGTAAGATCTTTTTACTTTTGGCGAAAAAAAGATCATTATACAAAACACTTCACTTATAACTGTTTTTTTGAGAGCAAGTCTTAGTTGTTCTGGATTGCTGGGGATAACATGAAAAATAGAGCATTCACATACTGATTGGGTTGATCAGGAAGGTGGGAATTGAATTGAAAATGAAACATGACATGGCTAGTTCATGTATCAAAGGAATGTTGAGATCAGAGTGTAGGGTGCAGTTACTGACAAAAAAGTTTCGGAAGTTCACACTACCATTATCAAGTAATAATAATTATTGGAAGACAAAAAAATGAGGTGACTTTTCTTTCAATTCATCAATTACAACACACAACAAAGCCAGCCAGAAAAAATACTAAATAAACTGAATAACGACTTAAACATGATGAAATATTGTGTCGTTACTGCAAGTAAAGTTAATTAAAAACTGGGAGGTCAGTAATAAAATTAAGTAATCATGGTCCGATATATGGTCCATAAGAAAAGATTAATTTAGAAATGACATGAAAACCTATATTCAAGAGTAATCAAATAAAAACTACATTTCCTTACCTATTCCTTTTGTGTCACTTTCTGTCCTATGATGACCTAAGAAAGGAAGTGGAAATACAATACTTGCTCTTGAAGAAGATGGAATCTGAGTTGGCAACAACGACTTCTTCTTAGGCAGCTAAAATATAAAAAACATTCTACGTCAAGTAACGGAAGGGTTGAAAGAAAAAGTTAGTTAAAGGTGTTTACCTACAAATAGTGTAAGTAGGCATCTATTTGCGGGTAGCACTTATAGCTTACTTTTTTTTTTATGAGAAATGTACTACAACAAGCTTTGCATCCTGAACTACCGAAAGTAATACGACGTAGATTTGCAATTGACAATTTTTATCTTACTATTCTAAAAAAAAGAAAGGTTAACTATGCAATTTGTGGGTCGGCTATAGAAGTTCCCACCTCTCTTCTTGCCCTCCATTCCATATTTTGATTAATTGTAGGCTTAACAGATATAATTGATGAAAATAAAAATAATTCAATAATATAGGTAACAATTATACCTGATGAACCGAGCTAGGTGAGGCTGGAGTGCTAAACGCAAGACTCTCTAATGTTAAATGAGGATTTTGAGGTGACTGTATGGTTGGTGTAGGATCTTCTACACTTGTAGTAGGCACATCTATAGATAATAAGAATTAAATAAATAGATAAATATACACAAACAAATGTTCAAACAGTATGCTGACTGGGAAGAATAAAACAAGTCCTGATGTTTAGAATAGTCAGTTAACACATAACACTATGTTTTATTTGTATTGTTATTAAATTATTTCACATACCACCTCCATGCTTATTAGCACATCTTTCTTCGCACCGAGCATGGGAACCCATTTCAGGATTCACACGGTAAAAAACATGGCAGAATTTCCAATGCTAATGCTATCAACAGCAGAAGTTACCTAGGCTGGATAGAAAGAAAGAAGAAAAATTTTGAAACACCAAACTAAATCCACATAATAAAATATAAAAACATCCCGGCCACAACTGACGATTACTATTGCTCCACGTTTTAAACTAGCTCAAAACATTTTTTTTTTTTTTATGACAGTACCGATCACATTTAGCAACATTTACAGGCAACCCAAGACTGAAATCTACTCATCGTTTATAGCAATTCAAGTTCAACAAATGGAAACTCCAGCTGACCACTGACTGCTAAAAGTCAGAATTCAACAGCACATTTAAAACATGGATCCTCACCAGACAGTGAAATATTTGTGACTTGAAAAACTAATAGCACAAAACATAAATTTCTTCAAACTCACATAAGACTAAATTGACTTACCCATTACTAACACTCTCTATCCCTATGCCTATGCCCTCTTTGGGGCAGGACCTCAAAAACTAAAGTAAAAAAAATGGAAAGCATAGAAAATAAAACTCTGCGGTTCATCAGAAGCCAATTATAGATGGCGAAACTTTAACACTACATCATAATATTGTGTAACAGTGTTTTTTTTTTTCTTCAAAAAATTTAAAACAAACTGCACAAAGAAGGCTCACTCAAGTCATGCCTAATACAAGACAAACTTTCAACAGGTAAATTAAGTTATTCTCAAAACAGGTATAATACATATGTCATTAAAAACAAATATAATGGATATAATTTCCAAATTCCATTTCATCAAGAGAAAATATAGCAATTAGCTAAAAATTCTTTGAAAATAGAAAAGATAAGAGAACAAGAAAAAAAAAAACCCAAGTCCCAGAAGAATCAGGAATTAGAGGCAACAGCAGAGAGTCGATGTGGACAACAGTACTTTTAGTGCTGCGTAGCCACTTCCTATTGCTAAACACTATCCTATACATGAACTCATGCAATATTCAAATTACGGACTAATATAAGTTATTTATAATCAACATTCCTTGTTGTATCCCCTGATACAGTCCAGTTTTTTCTTTCCGAGTAAAAACCATTAGTACATCTATGAGTTACATGCAAAAAATCTGTTTTAAAATTGTACAATCCTCTCTTTTTAATATAAAAAATAACTTTAGGTTAGTAGTCCCACAGTAAAATACATGAGTTTTAAAATTAAATATCAAATATTATAGTCGTTCTATAAGAAGGAGCCCTTATTTGAACATGCAAACCGCAGAAGATGAATTGAGGCAAGTTTATTGCACATGACATGTACCATATTTATTGGTATAAGACACACTCTTTCCTTGAAAAATTAGCTTTGTTTGGCTCGTATGTATTCAAATAATTAGTGAAGTTTGTCAGTTTTTTTATATTTTCTTTGAAAAAATAAAAAAAGGGTTTGTTTTTTACACCATAAATTAGAAATGCCTTGCTAATGAAACAGAATTAGAACATTAGCATTTGTGGAAAATCGCATACTGAATGAATCAAATTATTTCTAATAAGAGCAAAAAGTTTGATATCATGCTTACATGTACAGTTGCACGATACCTTGACACTGTATATCCATTAAAAAAAAATGTAATTTTTGGATTGTGAATTAAATTTAATATTTAACTGTTTGTCAAGAGAAAAGTGAAATAACTGAACCTTAAATTATATAAAAACATTTACTGAATGAATAAGTAACATTGTACATGAATAAAAAGAAAAGATTTTCTCCTCACAGCTACCTATCAAGGTGAATAAATACCAAACCCAGTATATATGTATGAATACATAAAATATTTAAATTATATTTCTAAATAAATACAGTTGGTGCTTGAATAGAAGATATGGTGACCATCAAAATTTAACTAGAACTTTCCTACAATTCATCTCCAATTAATTCATGTTCTAGTTTTTAAATTAAGACGGTTTTATTTTAGCTTCATTATAAAGTGGCGTTAAGTTTTTAGGAGAGATCTACAAAAAGGGTAATGAATAAACAGAGAAAAAATATGATGAAAAAAAACAAAGACCTGTTCATCATTTTCACAGATGAAATATAATCATTGATCAAGAAGATCATCAAAAGTTTTGGTTAAAATAAAACCTATGCATGTTTTCAATAGTTTTGCACAGTTCAATAGTATTAATATGAATAGAGGTAACTTTTCAAGATAACCTGTATCTTCTACCTATCTAGTTAACATAATTTTCAGATTTTGTTCAAAAATGTTCTAATTGTTTATTATATACAGGTTTATGTTTTGAACTAGTTATTAATTTACCTTTTGCTTGATTTTAAATAGTTAAAATGATACATTATTTAATAATTGTATTTTTTAAATTATACAAAAACAAAGTAAAGGAAGTAGTAAGTGACTGATAAATATCTAGAGATCCTCACAGGATTCAAGTTATGTTGCTTAAAAACTTAATACATTATTATGAAAAAACTACATCATATTTTCAATGAAAAATACTGAAAATCATCAATTTAAAAAACAACAACAACCTTTTGAATTCAATTGAAACAGCATTAAATATGTGATTTATACTATTGTCCCCCCCACTTAATTTTTTGCATTACTTTTTTTATTGGATATTATAATAGGTTGGCAAGAAAGTAATTTAGGTTTTTTAGTGTGAAATAAAACTCAATTTTTTCTATACAAAAAATTAACTTTAATCAGTCAAATATCTTCCATTCTGTTTGATGACCTTTTGCTATCTTTGTGGTACCTTTATGATCCTACGCTCACAGAACTTTTGGTCCTTATCAGCAAAAGACTCAACCAAGTGCGATTTGAGGTCATCTTTATTACTGATATTTTTATCATTTAAGAAGTTTTGTAAACTTCAAAATAAATGATAATCTGATGGTGCAAGGTCGGGACGGTATGTGGGATGCGACATCACTTCCCAAACTAGCTACAATAGTTTTGTGCGTGTTGCTAAGCTAAAGATGTGTAAGGCCTCTCATTGCCAAGGCGGACCCAAATATTGAGCTTCTTAACAAGTCCAAGACGTCTTGTATCATTTTCAATTGTTGTCTGTGATACATTTAACTGTTTCAATCTCTGACACAGCTATATGACAATATTTGATTCAATTATGGCTTTCATTTTGTCACCATCACCTTCAAAAGGTCGACCAGAACATTGGTCATCTCTCAGTGAAAAATCTCCAGAACAAAATATTTTAAACCAATTCTGACACGTGCGCTCCATTACACAATCAACACCATAAACTTCACATATCTCTTTGTGAGCCTCAGCCGCTTTCTTGCCTTTATGAAAATAAAAAAGTAAAATGTGTCGAAAATGCTTATTTTTGCACTACATGTTAAAACTGACTGTTTTAAACAAAATTACACAGAATTTATTTCTATAGCGACCTAAAGTTATCGACTACCAAATCTCAAAATAAAAAAATTCAAACATTGAGAAAAGAATAACGAAACAAACATAACGCTATCTACTGGTGCAAACCGAAATCACTTTCTTGCTAACCCAATCATCTTTTTTCCGCCATACTTCCTGTCAATATAACTTAACCAGAACATTAACAGGTTAGCCTGAGTATTGTTGAATAGCTTAAAAATTGGGATCATTTTACAGTTGCAATTGTAAGGCACACAATTAGCCCACACCTTTGTAAGTTATGTCTGACCATTTGGGCTCGACAATTAAAATGTAACAGATGGTGTAAGCTTATTTTTTGGAAGTACCGATCAAGGGGGAGTTATTACAGTTTGTCCAACGAAACCAATAATTGAGTGGTATATCATACTTCACCAACGTTTCTATACCTAATAGCAAACGGCTGAGAAATAGAGCATGAGCCACATAACTGACTACATCAACACATGTCCCTGAAGGAATGTGCTAACATATTAAATAAAACAAAACTATTGAAGGCAAACAGCTATTTCAAACAATATTACAGATTTTATAGAATTATTTAATTTTGTTTTGTATTTCCCTTTCTGTAGAGCTCTCCAGTAACATGCATTCATAATTTGTATTACTTTCTTTAGACTAATGCATATTTAACTTGCTATTAAAAGCTACGTTCCTGAAATCAAACAAGTCAAGTTTCTAAGCACTTGCATATGCAAAAGAAATTTCAATTTCTTAAGAACATTATGCGATTTCACATTTTATAAGTACTTAAAACTTAATAATGGTATTAAAAAAAATAAATAGTAACAGTAAGAAGAAATAAAAAGAATATTTTATGAGGGATTAATCATCCTGGCATCTAAAGTGCCCTAATAACACAATTAACAATTTTCTACTCTGAAATTTGTCTCACTAGAAAATAAGATGAAATGATTGCTACTATAATAGGACTAACAAATCTACAATATCAGATATTCGCTTAACTAGAAGTGAATAGGAAGCAAGCTTGTGATGCAGGCATGCGTCATGCACTTATGAATATGTAAGAATGAATATACAAAAAAAAAAAAAAATTGCTACAACTAAAATAATACTTAGCTCAAGAAAATAAATAAAATATACTACACTATAAAGCATACATTATTAATAACCATAATAAAGGTGAAATGGAAATTTTTTTTTGTTGGAATTGGCGTATCAGTCTATCACAAATGATTTCTAGAGTTAAATAGCAAGAAATTAATTTGTTTGGTTGCAAGAATGAAGGTTTCTATAATATTTTTATCAATTTATTGTCAACACAGTGTATATTTGTCCAGAACTGAAAGTGACGAGCTGGTATTACGATTTATACAGGTCCTGATCAGAGCTGATGTCAAAACATCAACACATATTATCTTTGAAAATAATTCTTGAGAGTAACATTACAAACATTTCTTTAAAAATAAAATTCAATTTATGCCAATAGGCCCTCTTTAATCTTTCTATAATAATATAATAATGAAATCAGATTTGCCATCTTCCCGACTTTATGGATGTTATAATCATTGAATTAAATCGTGTGTAATTGTCATTGCCAAACTTTAAATAGGGCGCATTTTTTAAAAATTTATTATAGATTAATAAAAAAAAGATAAAAGAGGGACTATTGCCATAATTTGAAATTTATTAGTCCACTTTTTACATCTTCTCTTTTAACACCAAACAAACTGATTCCCTATTATTCATCCGTCATCATAATTTCATTCTATAAAAAATAAAATCTTTTTAATAAATAGAAATAATTTTGAGGTGATAATTTCAAAAATGTAATTGATTAGGTGTGCAAAAAAAAAAAGAAGTGATTGTGCATTAAACCCCGACCAATAAAAAAAAAAATGAATGGTCACTGTTAAGTCATTTGAAATATTTAAAGACAAGCATATTGAAAATCATTCATTTGGCGAATTCTGTAATTGTAACCGATACTAAGACAATCTGCTGGAGGGAAAAAACAAAAATGATACCAGAAGGGATTTTCAGCATATTTAGTCGAACTGATATGAAAAGTAAAGTTTCATATTCAAAATGCATTATATGGATAAATTGATATTACTGAAGAATTATTGATCAAAAATTTTTTTATAATCATCAATATATTTAATTAGTTTGGTTTAGTTAATATTACTTTACACCTTTTCTTAACAGTTCCTAAGCGAGGTATTGACTTGAAATGATCATGATAAGTGCTCAATATTGAATATTCGTGGCCGATCAGACTTCATGTCTTAATATGTTGACCCCCCCCCCTTCTGACTATTACCATGTAGATCACTCGTTGATAGGAAAATTTCCCCTCTGATTCATGTCGCACTATGTGTCCTCACAAGTATATTCAGATGCGATTATTAGAGGCCAGTACACCGCTTTATATAATTACAGTTTCATCTAACTCTACTGGTGGGGGTATAATGCATAGTACTACCTAAGTCAACATCAGTGATGATGTATTGCTTTAATGTAATATAGTGTATGAAAAATTAAAACTAAATACAATTGTGAAACGACAGATTCTTATTAATAATATTTCCTTTCTTTTTAATTTTGGTTACCATTTTTTTGAGTTGCCTTCAGGACTTTCCTTAAATTGGTCCCTGCTTCAGTATTAAGTAGCATTGCACATTCATCGGTGATTTCACAGTCTTCATAAGAAAATTCTCCATCCGTGAGAACATTTTCCTGTGCCCAACACCAAAAATGTCCTCATCGTTTTAATATTAAAAAAAAAAAAAAATGAAAAAAACAACAACAAAAGCTTGTTTTTTTACACATATTAGCAACACATAGATTTAGTAGGTAACATAAATTTCTGGGGATTATTAACAACATGAAAAAATTAAACACTATTTACACCTTCAAAATGAACATTAAACGATGCTAAGAGAACATATAAAAGTGCATACAGTTTGTTGTCTTTGTAAGTATAGCAGTGCCAGGCTATCATTTTTAACCATAAATATGTAACATGTAGGATTAGTAAGCAACGTATGATCATTATTTTACACAAGTGGGAATATAATTGAGAACATTGATAAAAAAAAGGTTGAACAAAAATAGCATGCTTTGGGTTGAAAGCTATCTTTCATCTTTCAGCCTGCTGCCTGAACTATTATTGCAATATAGGTTAGCAACATGTAATAAATGACATAACACAAAGAAAAACAAGACTAAAGCGACTAATTTAGAACGTTCTTTGTATTTTTTCTTCTGCTTATTTTTTTATTTTTTATTATTTTTTTTTAATTTCAATATGTGATTTTTTTTTAAGTATAAATTACGCTCAAAAGAGAAATCCTTACAAATCTCTTCACAGTCATCGGGCAAAGCCTCATCACTCCCCTCTGAGATGTTACACAAAGATACCTGCGGTGTAGGAACATAAATTGAACCATTGAAAGATTGATATTTGTCATTAACAAAAATAAAAATAAAATATTAAATATAGGGTAGGATTCGACAGGGAGATCAAAAGATCATAAGTTAACAGTTAGCCAAGACTGCAAAATAAAAAAAAATCAGCAAACAAAACAGACATAGTTTAAAACACATTATTAGAAGTATTTTAAATATCTTTTTACAGTCTGGCCCATGCTCTAGTCCACGAGTACACTTTACTGCTCAACTGAATTAAATTTGTTCTTTAGCAATACAAACAAAAAGGATAAAATAGTCAACTTGTATCTTTTGAAGTTTATTTGAATTAATCGTAACATTATAACATGTGAATTGCACTGTAATGTAGGTAGGTTGAATGAATTACTGCGTGTGGGCAAAGTAGTACTCGGTAAGTAAAGGGTGTCCCAAAATTAATGCAAGATTTGAATTTGCCGCCATTTGTGCAGTAAAGTGCTGGCAACCTTAAAAAAAAAACAACAATTTGACAGCTGACAGTTTAGGGTTAGTGAAAATGGAGCGTTACACGATAGAACAACCTGTCTTTATTGTTGAACATTATCTCAAAAATAATGAAAGTTTGGCGGCCACAGTTCAAAAATTTCATACAAAATATGGTCGGAATAGTGTTTTGACTTCATCAACTGTGAAGAGATTAATTGAAAAATTTAGGGAGACTGGATCAGTTGAAGTCACTAAACGCACTGGTCATCCAAAAACAAGCCGTTCAAATGCCAAGCAGTGACTGTTAATGGTGTTCGATATCGTGACATGATAAAAAAGTTCTTTGTGCCGAAATTGGATGACATTGATGTGGCCAATATGTGGTTTCAACAAGATGGTGCCACATGCCATACAGCCCATGAAACAGTTCAAATACTGCATTAGACATTTCCAGGTCGTGTACTCTCTCGTTTCGGTGATCAGAATTGGCCCCCTAGATCGTGTGATTTAACACCTTTAGATTTGTATTTATGGGGTTATTTGAAGTCAAAGGTGTACGTCAACAAGCCCAGATCCACCCGTGCATTAAAAGAGGAAATTCAACCACATTTATGCCAAATGGTCAGGGAAAATTTCGACAAACGAGTGCGTATGTGCCAGCAAAGTCGTGGAGGCCATTTGCCCGATGTGTTATTCCATAAATAACCCTATCCTATTTACTTTATAATTCTATAAAAAAATAAAAAAAATACTAAAAACTGTGTTTTCTATTTAAATCAAATCTTGCATTAATTCTGGGACACCCTTTACAACAAACAAGGGAATATTGCTCCGGACTGCGACAGTTCACACAAAACCTTCTGTTCTAGAGCGATTTCAACTAGTGTATTTACATCACTGCATCTATTTTTTTCCATCAATATTAAGTTAGAACCAATATGCTCAGATTGAAATGACAGAGCAGTACCTCGGTTGAAAACTGACGACAGGGAACTTGGTGGTTTACAGGCAGCTCCCGAATGTAGAAGTAGTTCTGGCAGCGGTAGAGGCTATTGTCTAAGTGCTGCTCAGGTATATTACAAAGTTTAGACAAATTCACGTTAACATAATTTTCTTTTATTATGTTAAAAATGCAAGATCTGATGTATGTATGGAGGATAGCTTGAAAGGGTGATAAAAAAAGCAGTATTTGGTTTAAAATGGATTTCTTAGCCTAATTTACGTGGACTGAAGAGCAAAATAAAAATGTGCACTGAGAATAAATCATGGGCACAGAGTCGTGTAAAAATATATAAATGCAGTGGATTCGATTATAAAAACTGAATATGTACGAGTTATCTTAGTACTAAATTATATATCATAACTTTCACCTTTTCATAGCAATGAGCTATAGCCATTTTGGGCTACTCCATACCTAGTAGTAACAATTGCATAATTTATCTACAGTCAATTTTTATTAAATTTACTAATAAAAAAAATATTATAATCCTTAACAACTTTCATAATACTGACGCTGTAATTTTAATCGAGTTATGTATTGTATATTTTATGGAGAGGCGTCAGCTCACTATTGCAATAAGGTAAGTAATTTTTGGGTTGACCAATTAATTTAAAGTTTCCACAACATTAACAATTACACCAATTGTGATAAACTCAATGTTTGAATCTGAGATTATTGTCTTTAGATTCAAAACTTACTTTATAAAAACATAAGAAACTTTGTAGGTGTACATAAAAGTTGATTCTATGAAATAAAAGTGACTAGTTTACACAGGTGCCACCTGTCACTATTTACGGAATCCACTGCATTATAGAAATATTATGTGTAATCACCAGTAATGTTTTTAAATATTTATCTTTTATGTAAAAAAAAACTCGCAGTTAAGTAATAGCAATTAAATAATAGCAAAAAAAAGAAAAACAACAACACTGAGTTGAATAATTCTTACATCGTCTGCATCAGGTATAGCAAAAGTGACATTTAACGGTTTCACCACGTTATGTCTCGTTTTAAAGTTGTGCTCCAAAAGTAATGGAGTGTAGAGAATATTTTTCCATTGTCTAGTGAGAACAATTACACCCTGAAATTTTTCAAATCAAATTTATAATAAATGTACAAATAGAAAAAAAAGTACTGAACATTTGTTAGGATCGTTAATGTTACTTGACGAAGCGTAGACAAATGTGGCAGTTCAGGCTCCTTGAGATATTCTTCGATGTTGGAATCACTTTCTAAAAGATAGCGTCTGAGCACGCAGCTCAACTGGCATGACGGGTCCTCTTGTAATGTTTTACTAAGCGGAGTTAGCCTTCCATAGCGACTCTACACAAACATTTATAACAACTTGAAACAATGTTTTCCATTAGACAATAATCAAAAATTTGAATAAGAAAATTCTTTGAGGGATTTTACATACAAAAGTAATTTTTTTTTATACCAAAATGTAAGTATCTGATATAACTAACAGGGAATAAAAGGATATTTAGGATATTAGGATATTTTTTAGTTAAAAAATTCCATGAAAAGTTTCAAATGTTAAAAAAGGTGGAAGAATTATATCCTCAATAAATTTTAATTCTCATGGGTTTGAGAAAAAAAATACTCACTGATTAACTGAAAAATTTAGAAATCAAATTGAATAATGTCAATTGTAATTGTCTAAATATACAAGAAAACTTCAAATAGACCACCCTTTTGGGAGACCTCTCTCCTATTCAAATCTAGACCCCCCCTTTTTGCGAACAAATCTAAAATAAGTTGTTGTAGGGCTGACATCACACATTAACTAGGCTTCTTAAGTAAGATACTTCTCCTTGTATGTATTTTTTTTACTTTATATTATACTTTTGGTTGCCATGGCCATTTTGTATTTTAATGGTATTCTGGACCTATATATTGTAACAATACTTTTATTATCAATTAAATTTATTTATTAGAGATAAGTTAATATTTTAGGAAGTGATTTTTCTGTTGAACTAACGTGCATAGAAATAGTGTTTTAGAACTCAGGTACCAAGGGATTAACTGACCTGGGAAAACCAAGCATGGTTGGTGGGAGAAGGAGTGCGGCTTGGGAAGGTATTTATTTGTTCATCAGACATCGTTACACTTTGAGAGCAGTTTGTACTAGATCTTAGCGGGAAGTAACTTAGTAGTTAATGGGTACCAAGCATGGAAGGAAGACACCCAACAACAAAGAATGTATCCTTGTTATATATGATCGTTTGTATTTGTAACTATTATTTAAATTATAAATAAATTTCTATATCCCATTATGTTAATATGAAATATATAAAATTATGCACTAGAACACATGAAATGAAACGTTATAAAATAATACAAAATTCATTATGGACTTTTTTTTATTTATAAATTTCCTTTTACTCCTTATCAATAAGCAACTAAAATTTAGCAAATATAACATATCGTTATAATATTTGTAACCTCTTTCTATTCTTTTAAGAGTTTTATAATTTTTTAGTAATCTTTTGTCTATAAATTATATAGTATGGCGTCGACATTGTTTTAAAGATTTGGTACCACATTATAATTTATTATAGTGTCGTTTTTAGCACATGAAAATGAAAGCGTAAATAATAAAAATGTTAAAATCGGCTGGTAGACAGCAGAAACATTGACTTTTCTTTCTACATCCTACTACACACATAAATCCATGTTCTAATATGCTAAGTGCAATGTTTATTTTTGTAAAAAATTAGATGAACTGAATTACTAAAAATATTGATAAAATTAATATTGGGCAACAATCATCGTGAAGCTTTGTGAAAAATTTCATAACTCTAATGAAGTATCCAGTGTAACTTTAGATTGTGGCCGAGTGCAAAAGTGGTGTCATTTTAAATCTCACAAACTACACACCAATTACATCTATAAATATATATTAACCCCTTGATATACAAATAAAATGCCTATTATTTATAATTGATTCCTGCAGTTTCAGTAAATTGTTTTATATTGACAATATTTTCTTTTTCTTTCCAATTCCATTTATCCTCTAGTACATCAGATTCGTCACTGCTTGAAATAGGTCTTGCAGGTTTACGCACATTTTGTCGAATAGAACAGGCTTCACTTTAATACTCAACAGTATAAACACTTTTCAATCTCACTATTATTACTAGAGTAGCCTAATAGACTTCCATCGTCACTTTCATATAATACATCCAACTGAAAAATGTTGGGAGCACTATTCCTAATTTTTGCTAAATTCAAATATGTACTAAGGCGTTCGTCTTGCGAGGTCTGTGCTGTACTGATTACCACTTTCATCGTGCACCGTTTAGCCAATGTGATTTTTTTTATCGGTACTGTTGAGAGGGGGAAAACGTCTTAAACAAAACAGGATCAAGGCACGACTGCAGCAGTTAAAGAACCTAATAATATACTGCGCGGCGTTCGCCGAAGAAAGTTCTTGCCGTCTCGGAGAGGTCAAAGTCTACAATGGCACATGAAATGAATGACGTCTCCCAGACATCATTGTATGTCAAGGGGTTAATGTAATCAAATCAGATCCACTGATCTAATGCATGATATTAGGTTGGTGAGTATGAAATGTCGGATTTTCTTTAAATGTGAACGTTTGTCTCTCTGTTTTTGTTATGATTTTGTTTTTGACATAACCTGGTTTATAGTCGTACTGTCCATTGCCAGAGTCACATTTTAGCAAAGAAGATTTTCTCAAAAGTGTTCCCTTTTGTTATTTGCTTTGAATTTTGCAATAGGTTGTTGTGGGCACCTCTTAATTACAAATAATTATAAGTCACCCTCTTCTCGATCAGATCATATCTATCACTGTTTTCATTATGTTTAATATGAAATAAATGTTATGACGTCAGCGAGAGTGGGAGGAGGGACTGAAGTAGTGGGGGAGACAGTCGTAGGTGGGGAATTATCCCCACCCTACTGGCTGGCCTCCTATATAAGCCTCGGCTTCAGACGAAATTAACATTACAAATCGGACCACCACTTGGAACACTACTATCTCCTCTCTCTCTGCACTGGTGTTTGCTGCTCTACTCAAAACCATGGACTTATCATTCAACTACCTCTGCATCTTTCTATCTTAACCTCGCTATGTTTTAGTCCGGCGTCGTCAGACCCCACACCTTCCTAGTGGAATCTCTGCCTTCGTCTCGCTAAAACTAGCATCTCCTTGGGAGAGACCTCTCCCTCGCGGACGACAGTTGCCGTGGCCCTGCAGATTTCCCTAGCAGCCACTCCCGCGGCAATCCAGACTGCCTCTCTCCGGTTCACACTCGCCTTTGGGATCGGGACAGTTTTCGCCTACCCTTAGATACCGAGTGTGAATTCGTGGTCATTCCAAGACCAGATAAACTACCTAAAAACCTACCCTGTACCTGTTCTCCTGAACATAGTGCTTTGTCGGGGCACACACACCTTCTAAAGATCTTATGGAGTCAGATCAAAGCGAATTAGGCTGCCCTGCCGACAAGGCCGGCGGCCAGGGTGAAAGACCATAGGTCCACCCGCTCTATCTCTTTCTGGGCGCTCGCCGGACGGGGCTAAGAGGTTTTAGCGACCCTTGCCCGCGGCGGGCGTCTTCTCACCACTTTGGAGATACTCAGGTATAAACTGAGCCCCCTAGTGACGACCCAACAAAGGTCTAGTACAAAAATAAGTTCTTTTTTCATTTTTAACTTGATTAGTTGAATTAGCTTCAAGAAAAAACTTCATCGTAAGAAGTATAATTTAGTTACCTTTATCGGCATATGAATCCCTCGAATGTCAAGGGCTTCTGCCATCAAGCAAGTGACTACGGCTGTGCTTCGTCTGTATTTGCATCGCAACATGTGGACAACTCTAATGGCAAATCTATTGTTAGGGTTCATCCACGCATTTATAGCAGGAGAAGCGGTACTAAGAAGATTCCAATCCAACCTGAAACATTATAAAATGTAGCTACTAATTTTATTTTCCGTGATTTATAATTATGGATGTATAAAAAATGGCTATAAAAGGGAATTTATAAACAAAAAAATTAAACAATAAGAACACTTTAAGCAGAAACCACAGCAGAAAAAATAGTCTAGACGATTAATCAAAATTATACTGTAGATTTAGAAAATATTTATTTCACCATTTATTATTTAAAAATTAATTTAATTTATAACTAACTAGCTATAGAAACTTACAAAAATGTTTAATTTTTAAAAACAGAATTAAATTAACGTTACTAACCTTGTATAATCTATTTTCCTGGTGATCGGGATTCTAGGAGGAGCTGCAAAATTAAACCACACCTGTTTCACATCAATTACACAAGAGGATGCGTTTCCATCTTTACCCTGAATGGACAATGTATTGTTTGCTCTAGAAGAACAGCAGAAAGGATTTTAAAAAATAAATAAAAACATAGAATTGCATAATATATAAGTAAAAAAAAAAATTACGTAGGCTCGGAGTGACATTCTTGTTGACTGTTTGAATCAGTTTGTTGGCTGTGGTTGATTTGTGCAGCTTTAACACTCGTTGGTGTCATGTTTGAATTGTCCATTTGATTATTATCTACACGACAAAAATATAATACATTAAAAGAAAATATTTATTTTAAAAATATACAAAAAAAAAGTGCTGGAAAAGGTTAAGGGCCCGTTTTAATAATCAGCACATATCAAGAGTTCTTATTTCTGGTGCTGTTGCTGCAGCCACAAATAATGTTAAGTTGCGCTTAAATGAATATATACTAAAAAATAATGAAATTGTAGATAAATAATTTTCTGAATTAGAAAGCTTACAGCTTCTCCTTCATTGCTCTTTAAGAAGAAAAGTGATGCAACTCAAAAATACTAAATCCTACACGAGTGCCAAAAGCAAATTGCTGTTCTAGTTCCATCACTTCATATTTTCTGTGGCGACAAATTCACAATCTAACAGTCTAACCAGATAGCTACATACATAGTCAGTAGACATATTAAAGTCAGACCTATTAGTGGAATAATATGCAAAATGAATTTTGTTAATTTATGTCACTTTTATTGCAAATGAGCGATATGATAAATTAAGAATTTTTTAATGATGACCTGACAAATCAAGCTAGACGTTAAATCATTCAAAATTCAGAAAATGTATGAATAGGTGAAATGTTGACTATTTCAATATGATTTCATAAGAACAAAAAATAATTATGGAGTGACTATAAGCTGTCTTGATTTGGAAAATTATTTTTCTAAAACCTCATTACAAAAAGTGTATCTTTTAGGGAGCATTAATATTTAGATTTAGACTAAAAACCAAATTATTTTATGGAGACAACCAACACTATGGTCATTTAAAAAAAAAAAAAAACTTACTCCCAGGCTGCTGGGGGTGTTCTACAATTACGGACTCAAGCTCATCCTTTGAACGGACTGAGTCCGTATAGTTAGTTTCGTTTTCTCCAGGCTGGGCCGAGGAACCTTTTCCTTCATCAGTTTCTTCAATGTCAAATTTAGATCTGTTGACAACCTTTACGAGAAAAAAAAGCATTTTAATAAATAGTAAATTGTCTCTTAAGTTTATAAACCAATTATGCCCACCTCCGTAGAGACACACATTGTTCTGATACTGAGAAAACTAAAATTTCCTATACACCCTAATACTATAGGTTTAAAAACTATTTTGATCACAGATTATTTTTAACGCTTATTTTTATTACAGATGCAAAGGATATTTTTATTTCAAATCAAGGTAAAATGATGTTTGGAGATAACTGCATGACATTTCAGATTAAAATAGGATACTTTTAAAAATGGTATATATAAATGTATATTGTGATGAAGTTTTCAATATTTTGAAAAAACAACAATAAAAAGTACAATTATTAGTGGATTAATTTAGTAAGTCATTATGTATCATTCGTTAATGAAAAATATTATGCTTTTAATTAACTATTTTGTTCACTAGATCCTCTTAAGAGGTTAGATAGTGGGACGGCCTACAGTGGTTATAAATATTTATTATCACGGCCTTCCTATGTTATAAATTAGGACAAAATTATATAAATTTGGCTCTACTTAACCAATTTTGGATTACAGAACACAGCTAACAATTATTAACAGTGTTTAACTTTTTATATGAGAGTGTTAAGGAGAAATCTCCCTTTAAATAAGGATTTAAACATTGTTAGTGTCAGGACCTTTGATTGGTTAGCACAGTGTGCTAATGGTAAACTAATAATCATATCCATTAAATATTTAAGTGTATATTTGGCTAGTTGGTTTGCTGTCTAGTTACGGATGAGACTTTTTTTGGGGAAAAAAAAAAAAATTATGCTGATTATCTTAACACTGAGCGTCAACTCCCTCCCCCTTTTCTTGGCTCAGCTTGAACCAATTTTTGAAATGATTCAGGTACAGCAATTGAATTATATATGCATATTTTTCATATGATAGTGGCCATAAAAATAATTTAATCAATCTGAAATTTTCAAGGTATATTTCAAAATACCTCTTCGTATACCGAATAGTTTTTGGTCAACACACAATAACATTCAGTTATTAAAATATTTAGCAAAAATTATTTACTAACATCGATTGGTTCAAGAGTAAATTTTGTTCGTTAAGTTGTCAATAGAACTTGCTTACCTTAAATGCAACTCCTTCGAGACCAGATTCAAACATAATGAAGCCCAATTTTTCTTCAGAAAGAGATGTAAGTGTTACCTCTTCACCAGAGAATCTTACCTACATTCAAAATTGAGTCAATTAAAAATGAAGAAGACTTACAAATAAAGTATTAACCTAAGAAACCATGACATAGACAGAATATATCAAAACATTATAATTACAAAAAGTATGGCTCAATCTTTTTTTTTTGTCAAATAATTTTATTTAATTACTATATTTAGCTTTTTTTGTGCATACTTACAGAAGAATCATCAAGATTCCTAGCAGCTAATTTTGTGGCAAATATTACTTTAGAGCAATGGCTTGGTATGGCGGTGATTTCTGCATCTTTTAGCAATGAACATTCATTGTGTAGCCTTCGAAGCTGGGCATGAATTTTATCTGAAATCAAGTATTTTTTGTTAATATAACACATTTAAATAAAATATTTATATTATTAATTAACTTATGTAGAGATGAGCAGGTTAATGTAATGGTTAGGTAGGGATAAGTTTAACTGTCCATTCTACTAATTAGCCCAAAATCACCAAGCAATTAATTTAAATGCAATCCTTAAGCATAAATATATAATTTTTATTAACTAGCAATGCAGTTGGTTAACCATTTTACCTTAATACCTTATCTGTGGACAGAATTTAGGCCTATTGAGGTTGGGAGGTAGGGATAAGTTACTAATGAGCAAGCAATATATATTATTATGAACTCATAGCAATTATAACAATATTATATATTGTTGTGATATTTAGTGTTATGATTTTTTGGTTGTGTTTTAATATTAACTTCAAATGAGCAAAGTATAAAAATCCGAAACAACTGAAAGGCCAATGCCATTAAAAAATATCCGGAAGGCAGCGGAAAAGTTATAAAAGGCAGGGTTCAAGACGGACTCTCTCTCTTTTCATCCGATCCTGCACAAGAGACGCAACAAGGACACTCTGGCACACAAGACCCGAAGGATATGCATACCATGAGGCCGGCTCCCACGTACTCTCACACACTACGCATAGAGCGGGGACGCTGAAGAGGACAATACCAACCATCCGAAGAATGTACATCGAAATACTGGCCAGTATCGCGTAATGTAGAATTAAGGTAAATTTGAATTCAGTATAACGTTATATAGTAATTGGGTAAATTTAGATTATTTTGTTAATGATGAATTGTTGGATTGTAAATTATTAATTATTTATATATTAAAATTTGGATAAAATGTGTGTGGATAAACAATTATTCCTATTACCAGAATTGTCCTATTTAATCAACAGAACCCTGGAATGGAGTAAAAGTTGAATATAAAAAATAACAATACAATATAAATTATAAAAAATTTTAATATAAAGAAAAAATATATAATTTAAAAAATAAATTATCGTAACAATATATATTAAAACTCACAACTTCTTTTTTTTTTTTTTTTTTTTTTTTGGGTCATCTTGACCGGATTCGTTACTTATTTTAAGCAACAATTCATTTCCTCACACAAGGCTGAGAGGACCCTGAACAAATCGTTATGGGAGTCCGAAATCAAATCTGGGTCTATGTAGTCAACAGTCCAACGCTAACACTAAGTTCACACTGTGCTTATTGGATGTAAGAAACACTAGGCACAAGGCCAATATGGCATACTGCATGAGTGTTCATGTAAGGTGCATGATGTTCTCTCATATGATAATCGCTACTATATTCAAATTAAGCAAGAGTAAGTAAAATTAGAAAAATTACATAACAGCCTTAAATGATGACTAAATAGGGACTCCTGACAATTATTGTTGGAGGAAGCCAAGATTCGTTAATGGATTGTAGAGCTACACTACACTAAGCTAAGCTTTGCATTGATGTGTCAACGAGAATCTTATATAACGGTTATATTATTATACCAAGTATGTTATATAACGGTTATATTATTATACCAGTATCTTATATAATGGTTATATTATTATACGAGTATAGCAACATTTCTCCAGTTATTAAACTCTTTAAGGCTTCACCCTTTACTTCCTTCCTTTGTAGCATGACAAATTTTTATTTTTTATTCCAGAGGCATAGTTCACGGACTTGCAGGAATTACATAATTGATTCTCCAGACCACATTTTAGCATTGTGGCAATCATCGTAACATTGAAAACTATCCTACACGAAATGACTAGTTTAACAACTAAATTGGAATGCGTAGATTTAGATAATTTATTAGGCAGCTCGGTGCTATCTCATAAGCATAGTTGGGTGGTCTAGGGAACAGGGCTCACACCTACATGACAAAGAGCTATTTGTTAATTGCAAATTAGCTCTCCTTCTATTTTTGATAAAAAAAAACATAAATTTTATTCTATATAAGTTACAGACTTATGGTAACAATTAATAAAAAAAACAGAGCCTAAAGTATTTTTCTTACTGATATTGAGAGTAATGACAGTTTCTTCTTGCTGTTTTTGAGATGTTTCAATGAATACAGGCTCCCCCGTTAAATCATGTTTAGCAGTACTGTTTCGAAGTCCTAAAAATAACGCTTTTCCGGTTTTACCAAATCCACTTTTTTTAACACCACTTGGTAGGACTGCAGGCCGCTCAAAAGTTTCGACTATCTCCCTGGTCTAGAAAATAAAAGAAATTATTTTTACTTCCATCAACCGATGTATATTTTTCTTACTCTTGAGAATAATTTATGATTAAATACACTTACCTGCTTTCCACAATGAAAACTGGCAGTTAAATTATCAAAGGAGACAGCCAACAATGACACACATGTCAAATCACGGACATTGTCAAGTGCTGAAAATGATATAACTTCTTCGACAACAGAAGCTTGCAGAAGAGCGATATTAACCTAGAAATTAAAAATACATTATAAATAGATCTGAAAAAGTTTTATACTATTCACTGTTGTCAGGAAATTTGGTGCTGATTGGAAGAGGTGACTTTTATAGGTTATAAATTATATTTTCTTGTCTCCACAAAATATATTTTGTGGAACTATTAAAATATCATAGAAAACATTATTCACAATTTATAATTTAGATCGAGTGGATCATTGGAACAGATGGTAAGTGGAACCCGCCTGACTGACAAGCAGAGTGGCAAACTAAAAGATAGGCAAAAGTTGAACGATAATGGCTTCAAACCTCTGTGACCAAATGGTCTCTCCCTTCAGGATTGACAATTAAGGCATAAACAGTTAGTTCGTGGACCTGACATAAGCCATAAAGTCCCTTGGATCAAGTCACGACGGTACTTTTCACTTTCCTGACATGAGTGTTATTACATTATACTAGAGGGCTCTGCTCCCTGGAGCCTATGGTGCCCAACTATTCAGTTCTTGCTTGGTAGGCCAGTTCTCTTGGCATTTTGTTACATTATTTACATAGCTTTTTTAAATAAAATTAAAAATATTTTATTTTTGGGGTAGACGTACATAGACCTTTATTCGGCAAACATGTGTGGCATTGTCAAGATGTCAAGTCTAAAGAAGGGTTAAAAATTAAATAGTTGAAAGTATTAAAAATATTGTTATGATATTTTAAAATGATGATTTTGAATGTTGCTTGTGTGGAAAATCTCGGAAAAATACGAAATTATTAGTCAAGAAGGCATCGGACAGGAAGGGAACCTCCTGAAAGTCGTCGAGGAGTGGGGAATGAACCTCCTGACTGGTAGAGTAGAGAGTCGTTGGGCAGACAGTGAGAGAAGGTGGCGGACCCAAGCTGGCCCTGAGGGTCCTTTTTCATTTATCAACATCAGGACAACTTTAATATCAACCAACATGAAGACAAGTCAGATCGAGCAAAGATTGATATGAACAACGAGGATACCAACGCGAAGAAGCGCTGGCCAGCATAAGAAGAAATTAAAAGTACGTGATTATATTTGTATGTAAATTTTTGTTTGTAAATGTTAGTAATAATAAAATCAATATTCTTTTGCCAAAAGTTTCCTAAATAATTAACAGAACCCTGGATTAAAGTAAAAGTTTGAATATAAAGTTTTTTTTTATAAATAATTAAAATAATGATAATTAATAGAGTAATAAGAAAATATTACAATAATATACTTTCAACTATTTAATTTTTAACCCTTCTTTAGACTTGACATCTTGACAATGCCACACATGTTTGCCGAATAAAGGTCTATGTACGTCTATTCCAACAGGGTTATAGCAAAAGCTCAAACTACAGGAAATTGTTGTCTATGTCGCAGTGGCATACAGTATACAAATTAACTTTGTGAAAGGAAAACAACTTCTCCGGCATGATCTGGCCAGTCAAAAATTTTACTAGCAATCAAACGCTCATGGAATTCAACAATTTGTAATTGTTCACCATGGCAGAAACCATCCTTGATACTCAAATTTCAAATTAGCATGACAGCTGATCCTACTTTCAATTGTAATTTGTCTACATGGAATCGCAGAAAGTTAAAAAAATTCAAATAGTCAATCTGATATTCAAAATTGGACATCAACATCCACATTACCAATTCCTCTAGATTCAGAAATATCCACACTCAAATAGGTATGGGATTATCCTCCGAAGAGTGCAAGGTGCACTCTCATAAAGAAAAGTTATTTGGTCAGAAATATTCCTTGCTAAATTAAATTTCTTTCAAGTGACTTAATTTTTAAAAAGGCAACTTCAACAACTGTAAAATTAATAATAAAAATGAATAAATAACTACACGTAGGATACCTTTGGGAGTATAACCGTGGCCTGTACTTGAGTGGCGATACACTGCTCTATGACGCAGTGAGGCTGGCCCTTTAGCTTGCCCCCCCTCTCGGCGGTACTCCTCTTGCTACCTCCTCCCTGGAACTGGCTCAAGTACTGATCCCTTTTCAGCACGTTGCTAGCTTCAACTCTGCTCATACAGCTCAAGTCCAGTTTGTTTATGGCGGTCAATGGGTGCATAGTAGAGAATGTAGGGGTTAGCGCATCAACAAACCTGTAAAAATTTAATGTTCAGAATAAACAAAACTAATAGCACAGCTAAAGAGAAACTATATTTATTGTAGGAGGAACGGCATTAAACAAAAAAAAGTCACTTGAACATAGCTGTGCTATGTACATACAGTTTCCCTATTCCTTTCGTATGCTTATGTTTCTGTAGAATATTATTGTTCCTTTTGGGGAATCTTTTGATATCTTGAACTCTCCAGCATCTCTCTCGGTAGATATTTTGTTGGGAATTTCTATGGCAATTATAAACTTTTTATTTTTACTCTTACAATCCGAGTTTTATAATCTAACAGGCAAAAAAATGGTATTATTTCCCACTGATGGCATTGCCTTGAAACTAAAAAAGATATTTTTCACTTTGGTATTAGAAGTGTAACAGACCATTCATGTCATTTTTTCTGCGCTCACAGTTGAACCTCTGGCATTTGAGCCAACCGAGTAACACGATGTTACAAAGCGACATCATTAGTCAATTAATTCACATATCTCTTACAATAAATACCGGTTAGAGATAAAAATATAGATAGGTCAGGAATTTAAACTTGGGAACTTCTAATTTCCATTGAGATGGGCTACCAACTACTCCATCCCATCTCATATTTCAGCTATGTGTGAGTCTCATTGTTTCTCTGAAAACATTATAAATTATTTTAAAGCTGACACTGACATAGTCATTATTTAGGAAATTTTCGATTTTTGTTTCCTTTTGACAGCTTTGTAAGATTTTGAATATTTGAACATTCAGTTCACAGTAGGTTTATTAGAGATAATTTATAGTTTCAAATTTTAAGGCATCAGAAATTCTGTACACACTTACTCTTCTCCAGGAAAAACATTGCTCTACATAAAAAAAATAATAGTGTTGTATTTGAGTTTTATAAAAAATTAACACAATTTTTTTTTGTTTTGTATCCACATACATGCGTTTTTACTTTATACATTAGAAAGCTTTACCTTTGCAATGATTCGAGTGCCAGAGGGCTAACCATTACATCGACATCACCTTTCATTTTGACAACTACAGTAGTCCGAGTACCAGTTTCATTTCTGAATGATAATAGTTCATCTCGAGTTCCTAGAAAATATATGAAACGATATGTAGAGATATGTAAAGGTATAAAATTAAAATATTAATTATATTTATAAGGAAAGTCATACATAAAAACTTCATTTTGAACAGAAAAATAAATACATTTAATGAAATGAGATAAGTTGCTTACCTAATTCATTGTCAGATTCAGCCATACTGGGCTCCTGAGGCAATATGTCCCAAGTGTACGGATGGGTTGGAGTTTTCCCCAAAGAGGGTGGTGGTGAGAATGCATCTCTATTACGGTTAATCATTTTTAATGAAGTGAAACCTTCCGTTAATGTCTCAAATTTTGGTGTAAATCGACTACCTGTAATTTTAACAATCAATGAAAAAAATATAATGTAAAAGAAGGCAAGTTATGGGTGGATAAGTTTTCATGTTATACATATAAGTGAGGATCTGAGGTGACAAAAGTGGGGTTTTTATATTGACATGTCAATATCTCAATAACATGTTATCCTTTAAAAAAAAAAAAAAATAGTAGTAAAATGTGCTCAAAAATGTTAACATTAAATTCTTGACTCAAATAAACCACTTTTGAGTTATCTGACGAAGAACTTGAAATATTGAGAAAGTTACAATTCCAGGATAAAGTTATTAGTGAATTAAACTCATAAGGTTTCGTTGAGTCGTTGGTAATTAACACTTACCAACATACACCAGGCGATCATCTTCAGTCTTTTGGAAGAGAGGAGCCGTGAATGTATCTGCACCAGTTGGAAACGAACACGCTACCCAGTTAAGGCAGCTCACCTGCAAATATATGCTTAATTAAGAAAATTTTATCAAAAAGTTAATACAACACAACATTTTCATTTAAAATTTTAGTCTTATTTATATTATTATGGCCTAGTGAAAACAATATACTATCAAATAAATACTTTCACAGATAGGAATGAATAGCAGCTTGAATTAAAAATTACTGAAGCTGGTCTAGAAAATTGAAATAAAAGGTTTTGAGGTTAATCTGCAAGACCTCATTGCTACCTACTAGCCCTAAACTTGAAAGAACTTGTTTCTGCTCCAAATTTTGTGTGGATATCTTATTGCTTTTTGAGACACAGACCCACATACATATCTTATTTTTCTTTTCAGCCTGTAGACATGGTTCCTCTATTATTGACTCAGCTTATAATTCCTGTACCTGCTTCAAAGAAATGTCTACTATTCGGGATACTAAGGAGACATCATTAATGAGGAAAAGCTTTATAAGAATATTAAATATCCAAGTAATAAAACTTACAAACAAAATATGAATTAAACCAATTGTAAATTTGAAGCATAAACTTTGCAATCATTTTTTATATTACAACTATTCATTAATTTAAATATACCTGAGATAAATGGCTGACATAGCTGGACATGAGAAGAGGAGATTCCACAATTGGTTTGTTCACTTGCATATGGAGATTGACCATTGTTAAGTCTTCTTGTGAAGACACAGCAGAAATAAACGAAGTACTAGAAATAGAATGTGAATCGGAAGAATCTAGCAGTGCTCCACTTAACGGGTCCTAGAACAAACACTTTTCGATTATATCTTATTTAAAATAATTTTAATGATAATATTAATAATAAGATAATTTTAAGTTCTGAATATTTATCATAATATCAGTTATGTCACCTGTTGCTCTGAGGTGGTTGACTTTGGACTAACGGCCCCATGTCTAAAAAGAGGCGTTACAAGACTATGTTTACTGTTTTCCTGTTCAACGCTGGTCTGTAACTTAAAACAGATTGTAAATATTAATTTATGAATTAATAATTTAGACCACTGGATTCAAATAAAAAATAATAACTGTGGCAAAGATGAAACAAAATCTACTGTGAAGTAATTTTAATTAAATAATGCATAGAGAGTTTTGTCGGCAAAAACATTCAGCCTTAAATCTATTTAATTATTTGCCGTTTAATTAAACCTTTAACTATTCAGTTTTCGAATAAATTTGGAAGAGGAAAGATGATAATATTAAAATTAAAGAACTAAGTGTAATTATCTTTACTGAGTTGAAAGAAGAAGCCCTATTTTCAAACAGGACTAGGCCAAACATACTATTAGCAATTGAAGCTCAATTAAAAATATCTGAAATTTTCAAGGCACCATTTGATCAATTAGCAAGCCCTACCTTCCAAAAAAAACAGCAATTTAAGAGTTTGTTAGATTACATATAAGCCAAACATATTTTAATTCTAAAGAAAATTGATTTTTAATCTAATTTTGTTTGGAAAAAAAGTTTCTTATTTCCCAATAAATACAGCATATATCAAAACACCTTGTAATATATTGATAAATATAAATAACAGGAAATGTAAACAAAAATTGTCGGTTACGTTTTGATAATTTTTAAGATTTCTCAAGTAATAGCGCTTAGTAGCTCTGAAAGACTTTAAGTTCTGATTGTTTCTTATAGTTGAGGACACATGAAAGATGGTGACACAAGGAAGAGATAATACAAAAATTAAAGTTTTTATAGTCAAAGATGGAAATTGTATATTTAATATTGTCCACTCTGATCTGTTTTTTGATCAATATTTTACCTATTTAAATTTGTATCAAAACATGTTTTAGTGATAAAGATGGTTTGACAAATATAATGTAGTATTTTTGGCCAAAAATACCTAAGTAGTTTTTTAAATTATAATAAAAGAATTTTTGAAATTTAAAAAATGCCAAGACCACGGTGTTTTTTTACCTGATCAGCACGATGTTGCGGAGTATGAATCTCGTGATCACTTCGATGAGAGCAAAGCCTTGATGCTTGGGAATTCCCAGGTGCAGCAATGCCTCCCACTATACTCATATCACTACCGTATCGCTTCCTATAATCGTAGAAATTGTTTAAGATCCGTAATTTTAGATTTAAATAGAATGTTATAGATTAGGATAAATCTTTATGCAAACAAAAATTTTTACTAATTATAATTAACTTACTTTCCGTCAGTTCTAGAGACGGAATGCCTCAAGGAACCAGGTCGACTGTGGACAGAAGGCAGACCTCCCAGACTTAGTTCTTCTTCAGCCGAGAAAAAACCTTCTGATTGATTTTCACTGCACATGGAAATCGTCCTTTGGACCAGTTGTTCTTGAAGAGAATGGTCAGATTCAGAAGGATCCATGTCACACTGAAAAAAAAAATTTCAGAAATTTAATTAAAAAGAAAATCTTAATTGTGTGATATAAAACATTTCACTAAGTCTTTTAAAATTCACTACTAGAAAGAGGAGAAACTGCAGAATTAAATTTTCTAATAAGACACACTGTTGTACAAAAATTAGCTGCTTCTAACTGCAGAAACCCTGGTTTGATTCCAGGTCTCTCCAAGAATTTTTTTCTTTGTGGAATAGGTCTTGGGGGGATCACTCAGCCTAGTGAAGATATATGAGTAGTACTTGAATAAAGCGACATCCTTTGGGGGGCCGTTTCTCTTCATAAAATGTTGCTCCGTAACCAGCGAAGATAAGATTTACAACCATTACATCTACAGAGAAATTAGTTATTTTTAGACTTGATGAAGGATTTATTAATCTCCTATTCATGGTTATAACAGATTTTAAGTCTTAGTCAATTAGGATTATTTATTTATTCCTTACTCATATTTAAAAGTTGTTATAGCAACTAAATATGAATTACCTGCTGGGCAATAGCACTATTAACAAGTGCATTGTATTGCTGCACTGTAGAGTTAAAGTAATCAACCGCAAGCTTTGAATCGGAAATGCTTGATTTAGGGTGGGTCTCTGTCGTTTCCTGAGGCACACTTAGGATACTCCTGGTCTTCTCAGACGATACTGTGCTGAGCTTAACGGACTGACTGTCGGGTTCGATCCTTGGCAGGAAAAGGCTTGTGGGACTAGCGTCGAGCAGTCGAGAGTATGGCACATCTCGCGTGGGACCATTTGAGCTTCTAAAATAAGAAATACGTGAAGAATGAAATGGTACGTGGTAACATGAATAAAGATGATATATAATTAATATGAATAATAATTTCAGACAAATTAAGGTCCTATTACAAAATAATGTGTATAGATAGGTTCAGTACCTAAACAGAGTGAACAAAAGTCGAGGATATAAACATTTCTGTCAATACAATGCTGCTCACTTTCCATACTATAAGAAATGGTCAAATGAAGGAAGGAATAATATTTTAAATTGTCCTTACAAAACTATATAGGTATCGTTCTGTATTACAAAATATCAATATGTATGAAGAGTAGCGACTATTTAAGATTCAAAGAAACTATTTAAAAAAACAATAAATTTACAATGTATTAAATTAAATTTTAAAGGTTGATTGAAGTTGCTAATGAAGTTAGTAAGTAGTACAGAGATGTAATTTGTCAAAGTTAGTAGGGCGACCCACTTACCACACCTTGACTCTGTAGGCTGGTTCTCACTCACTAGGCCAGTAATTTAGTTACTAAATTTGTTTGTACAAAGCTATTTAGGCAATAGTTTAGTGGGCTCAATCCAGAAATATGGCTGGGAAGTAGCATACCCACCCTACCTCACTTACCACAGGACAGGCCAGAACAAACTCTCCTCCACTTGCTGTTTTCTAGTTTAGTAGAGTTATTATTTTTATTAATAATTTGAGAAGCACAAAGCTATGCATGTAAAAGACCCTCATCCGACTATAGATCAGAGTCCTAGGTTATTTTGGAGAAGGGTGAACAAAACAAAATATTCTGGTACATGAAAGGAAGATCTTGTGCTGGATTTAAGATCCGATATGCATTTCTGGAGAATGGAAAAGAAGGGGCAACCAAAACGTATATGCCTTCAGCCAGAAGGCAGATGGAGTGGACATAATTAGGATAGAAAGACTTAGCAGGGTAGGCATGTGGTCAAAAATGTATTATGCAGAAATACTACAAAAGATAATGGATGGAGCAACTTCATGGCCCAAGAAGAATTGGAAGGGCGAAACTGTGATAAAAGAATGGTGTGGCTAGCGATGCACTACACCTTTTAGGAGTCTGGGATTGGTTGACGGCACCAGTGACAACTTGCAGAAGATGATGTTGTGCCATAAGTAAGTTATCGAACCTGGGACCCCGTACTAACCATTAAACCACAGAGATAGCTATTACAAAATCTTAAAGATAAGATAGGAAGTAGCCAAAGAGATTAAAAAAACCATTTGCCAATACTTGCAGTAGGCGAGTGTGAAGGTGTGAAGAGCATTGCTAGCGGACATCCTTTAGCTGGGTAATAATGTTTTAAATTGAAGATGACAACGTAAGCTATCACCAGGTAGCAAAAGCTAGTATTTTTTATAAAAATAATGCTTTTCATGCACTAACTAAAGGATGTTTTGTTAATGAGCTCTAGAATTCTATTTTATTTTTAAAATTTAATGAATAGTAAACTATTACTAGAATAAACTAAGTAAAAAGCTAATAAGAAATAAATATCTCAATAGAGGCCTAAACTATGATTTTACCTATTGGGCGTTGTTGAGGTATAAGAGAACCTCCTAGGCTGACTAGATTTGATACTTGCTACAGGGCTTGGAGTTTCTACTTTCCTCCGTTCCCTATGGTGGTCTGTAACTGACCTGGATCTTTCGACTCTCGTCTCGATGTGTGGGCTGTCTACCGCTTCCTGAGCCAAATGATTCATCTAACAGATCAATTAATCAGTAAATAAAACAAGATAATTTTTTATTTAATTTTGAATATTTAATAATAATACTTTTAGCCCAGTCGGTCGGAGGACTGGATCAGCTGTCATTCCTGCAGTTTCGTGAATGTTCACGTCATGTGAATTGTAAGGTGGTGTATGGAAGATGAGGTGAGATTCATGAAGAATACTCTGTCCGAATCCTGGATCCTTTCCTGCTTCATTTATCCTAAAGTAATGGTATTTTATTACAATATGTACTTTATAAAGCACATTTTACATACATAAAAAAAAATCTTTATAATTTTAACATTTCAAAAATTTGTTTTGTCCTAAAAATATTTTTATATTGCTTTTCAAAATATTTAATATCATATAAAAGGTTAAGAACCATTGATGTGAAGAGTTCATAGTCAGCCATATAATTAAATGACAGGAAATCGGCTTGTATTTTTAAAAGAAAATGTTTAATTATCATCTTTTTTATTTGCGGACATTTCGATTTTTGAGGATCCAAAAAGCCATTTTCCTTCAAGAGCTGTTAGAGTTGTTATTTTGTTTAATTTTTCATTAAATTGTATTTATATTTTTAAAAAATGCATTCAAGATTTTCTTTTATTTGTGTTTCTTTAAAGCATTATTTTGTAAGAATCATATTGTATGATTTAGCACCTGCAATAGGGCTTGCACCTGTTGTTAAATAAATAAATGTCATAGCGTCAACAACCAGCATCATTATTTTTAACTTACCTAAAAGCCGCAATGTTGATACCTTCAACAGCATCTTGTCTACTCGGTCTAAAAAATCTCGCACCATTAGCATTACTACCAAAAAAACTGCAACCACCAATGCAACCGCATTTCCCAGTCTTTTCCCCTGGCCATAAGAGCCATAACCTCCGGGAGCGTTCATCGTGGGTTTTCAAGAACCTATAGTTTAAATTAAATCAATTATTTCCTCAATTCAAGTTAATGTGAGCTCAGTTCCATTTATAAGAGGTAAATAACACACCTATGCTGAACTAAATGAAGGTTGTGGTCTGTATTTGAAAGCGAGACTGCTGCTTCGATTATCAACGGTCCTAAAGAGACAGAGCCTACTTCCAGCCAAATATCCGGCTCATTACTAGATCTGCAAAGGGATAAGGTTGACAGAGTTGAAGCCAATAAATAAATTTGAGTAAAATGTCGATTTAAGAATAATAATACTTACTTGTGTTGAGAGCGCCCACTACCAGTGGTGTTTGTGGCCGATAAATGGTTAGTAACAATTACCTGCCTCACTTTGACAGATGGTATCACACCGGTCATACCAGACTTCACTTGATTTCCGTGAAGATTGCATGTTGAAAATCTTATCGGAGCAGCCTATAAGGAAATAATTATTTAAATTATATTGTTCAGACATTCAACCGCCAACTGACTTATCAACTTTCATTAATTCTTTAATCTACCTCTTTTATAGTATCTTTATCTTTTTCAAATAAGGATATTTATTTTTCAATTGAGGGTTAAATTTATAATAGACTGAAATTACATTACAAACAAGAGTTGATTAAGAAAATAACATGTTCTGTGTTTCTTTAAAAAAACAATACAATAACAGAACTTGAAGATTCACAAGAGATCCTTTAAGAATAATAACATGATAAATAATTAGGAGTAATATGTCACATTACAAATGGATGATTTTATTTTTGTGGTTTAAGTGTAATTTTCCATTATAGTGGGCTATACGATCAGGAGCCACCCCATTCTATTTACATAGCTGGAACTGGAAAAAAAATCACTGATTGTCCAGGGATTTGAACCAGGAACCAGCTACACTAACCAGCTATGTAAAATAAAAATTAATGTATTTTTGTCTAATAACCCCTGCAGGAAGGGCTTAATGACTAAGAATAAATGGTAAATGTATATAAATAAATAATGAGATAATAATCATCACATTTTAATTAGTAAATCTTATCAATATTTTCACTGGCCACTTTAACCAAAGGACCAAAATATATTTATATTAGTTGATTATAGCTGAACTAGAGCCAATGTTGGGTATCAAGAAATAGACTACAAATTTAACAAGGACCTCTGTTGACGATTTAAAATAATTGAAGACGGAAGTTTTAATTTTTGATTGTCTTTGAGTTAAGTAAAAAGTAGTAAGTAGGTGTTATGGTAAAAAATACACAAGTTAAAGCAGTGATTCTCAACCTTATTCGGCCCATCGGCCACACATAAAATCTGTCTACCATCGTTCCCCCTACACTAAATTCATTTGGAATAATTGTAACTGATGATTTTCAGAGTATATATAGGTAACACAATAAAAAAAATGAACCCTGAGACAAAAGTTTGATCCCACAACACAGTAAAATTTGTCATCGAACATGACACACAATGCTAGAATGAGACCGAAACCTAGCTATTAGGAAAAAACCACTGCTGCAAAAAGTCAAAACTAATGGTCAAAGGCAGAAAGCATTCAGGATTTCATAATGCTAGGTGATATCCGATGAAATGGAATGAAAATGGAGTAATTGGCAGTCTCAGATCACCTGTTTGTGCGGTATACATCACTTCTGGCCTGATATCTACCAATATTTAGGTTTATTTTTCTGAAACATTATTAGTTTACTTTTTGCAATTTTGCATTTATAACTAACTTTTTCAAAATAAACTTACCGCCAGGTTAATAGCAGTCCCTGATTCGATAAGGTATAAATCTAAAGAGTCAACTGCCACCCTGACGAGGCGATACTTGATCTGATCTGGTGGCGGGCACCTATACACTCCTGAAGGATCACTCTCCGGACAGTCCACCGGAATGAGACCGTGATGGCACGGAGGCGGAGCACGTGGCGGCAGTAATCTGTTCTCACTATCTAGCGTAAGGAGCAGTAGGCACTCAAGGCTGCTCATCACATTGTAAAGCTAAAAAAAAAAAAAAATACACCGAGAGTTAAGAAACTAATAAGTTTTTTTAGTCGGTACTTTTACAACTTAGGTATTTACTGTGAAATATCATCATTAGTACAGACAGTATGGTCACAAGCTCTGACTAGTGAAGCCTCAAATAATTCGCACTTGGCTCACAAGTATTTGTTTTCCATTTGATGTAAATACAACAAAAATTTGAAGTCTAATTGGTTTGGAAGAGAGGTCTTCTTATAAAGGACAAACAGCATTGGTTTCAAATTTTATGTGAACACGACAATATTTAGAGGTTAAAAGAGAGTGAAATTTTTGGATGGTTTATTTATTGAATATTATCTCAACTGTCCATAACTAGATGAAGTTTGTTTTTCTACGTTATCATTTCATATGACCAAATAACCTATTGAGAAGCATAGGCATTTTCCTTTTCCTTTGAAATCTCCTTATTTCACAATTATTCACTAACACAGTATTATTTAACTGAATGTTAGAACAAACAGCCTTTAGGCAGTTGTTATACTTGTAGATTAGAGAATAAAGATTACTTTCATATATTTTTTTCTCTTAAATAATCTTGTTTAATAGTATAAATTTTTATCATAGAAACGATACCACTTCACATGACTATGTAACCATGGTTGGCTCCACAGTCAATCTATTTTATTATATTAGTTTATATGCGAAGTTTTAGAGTCGCAAATTCATAAAAAAAAATAAATAAATAAATTAGTTGTTTAACCGTAAGAACTAAACAAGAAATGAATGGAAAAACATGCCATTACCTGAGGAGAAGTCATTTTCCCGCTAAGTTTACCAAGCTGCAGCTCAAGCAACCATGCGTATTCAAGTGTTTCTTGATCTAATGTCCTTCCTTCGTCACTAAATATGGCTTGACCACGCAACTGTATTCATTAAAAAAAACATGAAATAATGCTGCTTTAACTATATAAAAGAATTAATAAGAATTATTGGTAGAAGATAAAACATAGTGACGTAGCTGGGTTTTGAACCAGGGATTTTCTGATTTCCGTTTATATACTTTATTAAAGAGACACGTATATTCCAACTTGGTGTACTACATCTTCAATAGATGTATCGTAAGGATCTAGTAAGTAGATCATCTTCCCTCAGGAACTCCTTTCCTTCCAACAACCAGAACGCAAATACCCTTCCCATATTCAAATCTAAGCTTTTTCATTATCTCTTGCCTCCTCCCTAATACTCTTACTAGATGAATCTAATACTTTTAGTCCTTTTAATGACCTATAGCCCCCAGCAGTGCTTTTCATCTGCATATTTATTTTGTTAATTTATTCATCTTGTTCATTGTTTTCAGTGTTGCGAATAAGCAGCTAATAACGCTTTAAAGCCCAATGTCACACTTCCTGTAATTATTCTGAAGGGACAGAAGGCTTATAAAAAATTCAAATTTATTATTATTAGTAAAAAAGAAATTAACCTGGAATCCTGAAAGCATCAAATGGCCCTGATTGAGGTGTTTCTCTTTTGATGCTCGGCTGGCTAGCTTATCGCTACTCAAAAGAATTGCTGGTGAAAGAAGAAGTTGTAGCTGAGTTTCTTTGTAGCCTTTCTTCATTTCAAAACCAAACCTTTCAAGTAGGATGATCGGGCACGGAGGATCTTTTTCAGTACATTCCTGAAATCAACCGAATAATGTTTAAGTGCTAAATAATTGTTTTTAATTCATAATAATAACAAATCTTTGTCATTTTTAAAAGTGTTATTGATCATAATAAATTATAAAAAGTCTGTTATAATCTTGCAATGGCTTACTTTCATTAAATGAGCTTGTATGTCATGCATCGTGATTGAAACAGAAACTTCCAGTGGTCTATAAATTCTGGGATCAAATTCTTCTCTGATGGAATCATCGGTTACAGAGTTCGGAGTGTCTGGGACAGGATTAGGATTTTTTGGCGTGATGTTGAACTGAGGGGCTTCATTCATATCTGTGAAGTTCTGATCATCGCCAAAAATGTTTTCCTAGAATAAAAAATAAATTCAATGCAATTAACAATTATTATTATAACAAACAACAATTATTAACAATTTATTTTATTTATTTATTAAAGCCTTTTGGAATATTTCTCATTACAACCATTAACTTTATAGAATATTAAATAGGGAAAGTAACAATCATGATTCATAAACGTAAGAAAAAGAGCTATCACATCATGTAGAGTTTAGCGTAACTGCTTCATGCTAAGACGGTTCTAGGTTCAAATCTCTGGAGGGACAGTGATTTTTTCCTTTCACTTGAAGTTCAGTGACTAGACCGACAAGATAGTGTGCATTTCCTGCACTTAATAGGAGTAACAATTACAATATAGATTTATTTTATGATTCATAATAGAATAGTATAGAGCTTATACTATTTTTTGTATATTTGACTTTGTTTGTTTCATTAATACTCTTAAGTATTTCCATTGCGAGCTGGAAGGTAGGTTATCTGACCTGGAACCACTTCTGTTTATAGAAATTTTGAGGATTGTATTTATTTCTTTGTTCAACCAATTTTTTTTTTTACATACTAAAGCCTTTTGGAATAATTCTCATTACAACCGTTATTGTGGTATAATGCTATAATTTTGCCATTAGGATTTTATTTGATGTGACACTGCGATAGAAAAATCAAGAAGAAACCAATAATTAATTTACAAAAAAATTATATTTCCTTACTTTTAAATTGACAAATCCTTTTATCCATGTACCATATATCAACATTACAGACGGTCCTATTTCTAACTCAAGACTGACTTTATCTGCTGGTAGCGAAGTTGGATCAAATCTCTGACCATCCTTAAGAGGAAAATAGACAAATAAATATAATAAATTATTTTAATAAAAAATGATGGAATAAAATGGACGAATAACTACCTGTTTCCAGTTCCTGATGATTGGCCTTTTCCTAGTATGAGGGATTCGCATAGGAGAAAGGAGAATCTCTTCCTTTTCGGGAGTTGTGATGTCAGCCTGGGGAGCGGGACCGAAGAGCGGCATTGGGTGGAAAATATAATTAATTGAGAGTGCAACAATTGGAACGGACCAACAATCAAGCCAACCTTCCCTGAAAGTAACAAATTCAAGATGAATATATATGATATCCATATTAGCAGATGGTGAGTTTTGAGCTACTACATTTACATTTTAAACAGAATGAAACCCCTGATAACTCTTCTACTTTCCACTTCTGGTTACTGTTTATGAGTTATTTAAAACTGAAGTCGGAAGTCAGCTTTTCCAAACTTTAGATTAAAATATTTCAATTATAACCATTAGAAATGCAGTGTAATAGAAATACTCAGGGTTTTTAAAATTATATACATATGAAGGCAATGAAGAGCTACTATAAAAAACATAGAAGTCAGTATCTTTAGAGCCATTGAATTAAGCTGCCGCACAGCCAGGAGTAATTAAATACATCGAGTAAAAACCATTTGTAGTGATTTATAGTTCATAGTGAAATAATTACTTGTATTAATTATAGACTTTATTTAGTTTGAACAAAAGAAGCAGCTGTATTAGTCAAGTGAATAATTAAAAAGAATAATTATTGAGGTGTTTTTTTGCATCTTAGTGATATTCATAATACTGCAGTTGTGTTCTGATTTGACAGCTACTGTGCTAGGTTAGTACCGCAAAATTGTCTATTGTCATTATTATCCTGGGTAATGCCAAGCAATTCTGTTTGTATATTATAAGTAGGAGATAATTAAAATAAAACAACAGTTTGAACAGATGACACATAAGAATAAATTATAAATAACTAAATCAGGATATTTTATCAACCTTCTGTAATAATAATAGTCAATCCTGAATTAGCTATAATTGGTTGAATTAAAGAATAAAAGTAAATGATTTATAACTTAAAACAAATACTGTGGCTAGCCATTATTACCTAGATTGGAATAAAATGAGGGATTACATTGTTTTCCATTGTACGGGGCTTACAGTCACCGTGCGAGCTTAACCAAAGAAGATTGATAATGGGAAGATCATCCATTTGTGCAGGCTAGCTCAGTTGGTAAATCTTCCGACTGGATATTGGGGAGGTCCCGGGTTCAAGTCCCGATCCTGCCAGAATCTTTTTTTAAGGCTGTTAATTATTAATAATAGAGGGACTTGTACAGAGGAGGAATTGATGGTATTTGTGGAACAATACAATAATATAATTACAATCCAACGTACTTTCTCTTGCAAATGTTCCTCCACTTTTTATTAGTATCTGTGGATCTAGGCGGCATGATGTTACCATCTCTTCCAAGCAATTTGGCATTTTTGTCAAGTGAAAGAAAAATTAATCTTGAAGTATTAACCTCTGGTAGATAAACGGCTAGATCCATGCTCTCTCCCTAATGAACAGAAATAATTTTAATGAAGTACTTTCCCACTATCAAGTAGGCTACTAGTCACGGATAATGGAAAAATAATATTTTTTATAATAATATACTATTTTTATACAAACATTTAAAGATGGAGACTACTTACCAAGTCTAATAAAAACAAATTTGAATGCAAGCCATTATTACCTGAATCCAGAATTTTAGAGGGATATTTGGAGGCAGAAAATCGGTAAATGGTAGATCAAAAGAGAAATCGAAAACTTCTCCACAAAAAGCGATGAACACTAAAAACGAGAAAAATAAATAAACCATACAGTTAATAATTTTAAGTATGGAGAGAGCTTTAACTCACTATTTTCATGGCTTTGGGATGAGCAATCGATCCAGTTGTACTCATTAGCTGGCATAATGAACTCAAATTCTTTCATGAGTAGATTTATCTTCCACGTGTAGGGTACAAAGTGTAACAAGTCAGGCCGAGCTTTAGACGCCCAGTCATTCATCATAGCTAAAAAATACAGTTATGATATTTATATCATAAGAATTAATCAAATCAAGAAGGGTGGTTCAGAAATTTTATCTGATTGAGGAGTCAATTTTATTATTCGCCCCACTTTACCCAAAAAAATTGTTCTCTGTATGTTTTTACTGAATCACAGAATTAATCTATTAAATTAAATTCCAAGGAGCAGCATCTCATGAAGGGAGAGAGGTGAGAGCATCGAGGTTGTCACCATGTTAGTTAGTAGGTGGTGCTGAGAAGGTTGTCGCTAGGCTATTTATTACCTTTCAACCATGATTTCAGTTGTCTAAATTAGATTCACTGATTCTTTATTCAAGGAGCAACCCATTTCGCTAGTGAACCCCATCCCAGGCAATAAATACAAAATTTTCTGCAACTGTATCTTTTACGCTGATTTCAACATCCCATTCATTTAAGATCTAGCCACCTCCAGCTACCAGAATTTCCATTCCCGCCATCCTAACTTATACGCTAATGTTCTATCTGAAAAGTATTTGTCGTAGTGGTGCTTATAGCAGAGGTGCCTTCTCCAAACTAACTATAAATGGGATGACAAGAGTATTGACACGAGTGGTGAAGAAATCGGCTCCGCCCATGCGGTCACCTCTCAAACCTACGGTATAATTTTGAGGCAGTTAACACTGGCATAAAAGTTGACAACAGTCTAGGCATAGGCATCAAGCATGGGTTGTGAAGGTGGTGCGGATGCATGGCTTTCTTGAGTGACGATCTATGTCGATTTGGGCAACTTAACTACAGAATTTTGTTTCAAGTGAGCTTCATAAAGTGATAATTAATAAAGTGCCAAGTCAAATGAACCTTTTTCCTCCAAAAAAGTAACAAGGTGTTAAATGAAGTCGTAAGAACTTCATGTATCATTTCAATAATAATATTGTTGTGATATTTTAATGTTATGATTTTTAATGGTGTTTTTTAAATAAACTCGGAAAAAGCAAGCGTTGAAGAATGTACGAACGATCCGTGGTTCATGCCTATGAAAGGATGAACGTTGTTATTGTCGTTATATTAACTGTTAATATTTTTAATAAAAATAATATCAATAATTTAATATAAATATTTCATTTTATAAACTTCAAAATTAAGCAAAGTATAAATATCCGAAACAACTGGCATTGAATAACCAGTTGAAAGATCAATAAGGCAGCGGAGAGATGCAAGATATAGGCCCACGAGACGTATGAGAGAGCACTCTCATCTTGGAACCGGCAGAGGACGAGGCAGCACGAGGAGGGACTCCAGCCCAGGTAGCAGCCTCACGCTAAGACTCGGCGACGGCTTCGTGGTGCATCAGACTTGCATCCGGTCTCGAGACAAGATCTACGCACTCATTCAGTTTAGACCTACACGAAGAAGAGACGGTACCGGAAGAGGACCACGCTCAAAACCAACCAAGGACCACGAGACGCATGAGACCACGCGCTGCAGTTTAGAACAAAGAACGCACCACAAAGAGTCAACCAAGAACCGTTGGCCAGCCGCGAATAATTATAAGGTACCACTTTAATGTTAGATTTAATAGTATTCTTTTATTACGTACGTAATTAATTTGTATATCAATTTTTTTGCATTTAAATCAATGTGTGCAAATAAACCATTATTCCTTTTGCCAGAAGTTTCCTATATTTTATTAACAGAACCTTGAGATAATGTAAAAGTTAAATATAAAGTTATAAATTATATGAAAAAGTATATAATTAAAATATATATAAATAATAAATATTTGAATAATATACAATATACAAAATACTTTAAAAATCTACCTTAATTAAGCTTTAGATAACTTCATAAATAGTTTTCTTACCTTGAAAAAATTCTTTATGAGCGTAAATGAACCAAACAGTAGCTTTACAACCAGTTAAATTTAACATCCACTCCTGATGATCGTTCCATTTTACAGGAAACTTACATTTTACTGTATATTCCAAAGTTTCACTTTCAACTAAACTGCGATACTAAAATTAAAAAAAATGATATATTAATGCTTTTTCAAAATTAAAAACTGAACAGATTAATGGCATCATAGGCAAACTAATCCAAGCCAAAGATTTTGTTTCTATTGTACTTCCTACTCCTGTTTACAAAAAAATAATTATTGTTTCAAATAATATCCTGTGGAATAGTCTCTTGTCTATCCCACCCAAATCATGTGTGGAACTAACTATTACTTTATCCCAGACCATCTGTTAGGTGTTGAAATTAAACAGTGGTCCAGGATATTGAGAAAGTAACATAAGTACATGGTCTGTATGGATAATCTAATTGATCTGCTTAAGAATACTAATCACCATTATAAAAATTGTGAAGTAGTAAAAGAAATCTATCATCTACATACCTGTAAACTTGTTGAAGCCTCTAAATGCAAAAGCTGGCCAGTAATTTTAGTTGTATATCCTTCAGGCCCGACGACCCATGGCATGGTTACTTCTAAATATGAGCCAGGGCCTATATTAACGTGAACTGCATTTGTTTCCTAAAACATAAAACCAGGAAATTATTATAAATGCCAAACTAAACTTTAAAATGAGCCACATAATAATAAACCATGTAATGAAACTCTTGAGTCACTATACTTTGTCCAAGCACAACAAATTACTTAAATTTTATTTTATTTTAAGTTATCATTACTTTTGTTATCATTACTGATTTTAGAACTTTACTTTAAAAAGAATCACTGGCAGGCCAATGAAAATGCTGGTATGAAAACATACATAAACTGGGGGCAGACAAAAATTTATTTTATTATTCGAGATTCAACCCACAACTGGAAACATCGCTGAAGAAAATAATGTCTGCCTGTCAGGCAATAACCGGAAAGAAGATGACAGTTTAAACTGCCATAAACCTTGGTATGAAAACCTAATAAAATGGAGGTCGACAAAAATATTTCATTAATTAAAATTCAACCAATCGATTGACACCACTTTGGGGATGGGTGAAAGAGTAAAATGTTACTATCCTAAGCCCTACATTATTTTTTCTTAAACAATATCTGTGCCAAATCTGCTGCTAATGTAACAGTAGGGAGGGTTTGGTCATGAGGAAGAATGGGTAAAGGTTTGAAGTTGTTTCTTCTCAAAATATTTGTCATAAGTAATAAACAGTTTATGAGCAAAATTTAGTGTGAATCTGACGTTAAATACGAATTGAAATGGGTAAAATTTCAGGATTACGAACCTTACATTATTTTTTGTAATATAATAGACAAAGTTGTAGAAGTCAACAACACAACGACAAATTAGTAAATGGTAGTTTTTGTGATATTAGTGAAGACAGTCACTAAAAATATCATTAATTCTTTTTAGAGAACAAAATGGACTAATACCAATTCATTAAAATAATACAACTCGTATATCATATGGTTGTTATACTAGGTAACACAAGATAGTAACAGGTTCACATCATCATGAGACTTTAAACAGAAGCAGTGAAAGTTGATGTTTAATTACCTTATTCTTAGAAAATAAAATATCGATGGTTGCATCGTATAAAGTACTCAGTCTTATATCAAATGATTGTACTTGTCTCTTCTCACCAGGTAATGGAGGTTTTGATATCTAAAAAGTTAATAAATAAATAAAATCTACAACAAATTGTCAGAAAAATTTTAACTTTAATTAAATATCAAAGATCAGTCAGCCCACAGTTTTAATGAAAATTGAATTACCTCCAAAGGTTGATAATCTTGAGGGAAGAAAAATTTGAATAGGTGTTCTCTTTGCCTGTCAGCCCATGGACCGTAACTAAAATCAGTTCCTTTGCCGCACTAAAATTATAACAATACAGGGAATAAGTAAATATGATATTAATGCAAAAACAGGTTACATTGTTATAAATAACAACACAAAATCACATAGTGATAAAAAGTATTACATTTCTGAAATTAGTATTGAAAGCGGTCAATAAAAAGTTATGAGTCAACATAACAAATAAAATGTCTTGCCAATCAATCAATGAATAAAAAAGTTTACCTTAAAAAATGGTAAACTTTTACCTTGATATCCATTCCCCAGATCGGTGGAGCGGATTCAACAATGTCTCCATTCGCAAGCTCCAACATTAACGGTTCAGCCGGTACGATTCCTGTAATATTTATCTATAAGTAGGAAAAATATATACTGCTAGATGGATAGATAGAGGGGGGGATATACTGCTAACATGCAATTATTGAAATATGTGAGAGAATTAGTACAAAGCTGAATATAATCCAATGAGTGGTTTAAAGTTTAGAATTAGGATGAGCTGCATCCCTGCAGGAAAAAAGGTATATCGTAGATATATCTTATGTTACACGTGAAATATTTCCACGGGAGAGAATAGAAAGTCTTACCTGGTTCATCCATGTAGTAATAGAGATCAACATTGTTTGAAGAGAGCACAACAAAACCTTCACCCATATACCTTGGTGGATCGTCGGCCATACCTGTGTATTTCGGACTGGGTGCTAAAATTACCTACATAACAAAAATTATAATTTCTTTCAGTTTGATGTTAATTATGATTAAGAGATAATGAAAGATTGAGGACTGCTGGTTACCTTAAAATTTTCAGCTTTGCATTTAGCAAAGTGCATAAAATGGTCGAGCCTAGATGCGGCAGGTTTGGTTGAATAGGTAACATGAGCATCTTCTACTTGGATCGAAAGAGTAGTTGGAACTAATCTGTTGCCAAATACAACACGAGCCTTGAGAAACAAACAAGTGAGCTTTGTTACACATAAATAAATGAAATATATTTTATTCATGTATTGTATTTTGTATGATAGAATCAATCAAACATATAATATTAGTTTGTAAATATCAATTGTAATAATGAATGTCAATGAGTAACAAACATGCTTGAGGACTTTCAAGCAAACACTCATCTTTTCATCAATGAATGATACATGTATTTTAAAGGTTTGTTAATATGTGTCTCTTTAGATAGATATTCACTACATTACAATTTTATCTAACAATAAACAAAAGCTAAAATATTATAATTGTAAGCTACTTACGGAAGATAAATCAAATTTGATGACAGGAATTAAATCTCTCCAACTCTTTCCTAGTGAGCCAGCCCCTGGTTGCGGTCTCTGCTTCTTAGCAAGATCTAATTTCTCATCTAAATTCTTCCCACCTGATAAAATTAACCTAATGATTACAAGAAACTGAGAAAATAACTTATTAATACAAAAATGTATCACCTTCAGGTTTGTCATTTTGAGAGAAAATACATGATTCTAGTCCAAATAAACTTTCTAAATTACTGTACACTTCCGATCGATTATAGACATGCAACTCAAAGCCATTTAACATTACAGAAAGCCTGGTATCAGAATGAGATAAATCTGAAAAATAAATATATATAAATAGTTAAGGAACATATAATTTGGAGGCTTGTTATGGATTTCAACCAAATTTGAAGTATATTACTAATTAATTGTCATCATGCGATATTGTCATGGTTTGAAGGTGTGAGAGGGGAAGAAATCTGAAGACTTTTGAGTTCACATACCCCAGAGAATATATCATAATACCCCTCACTTGCCCAGAAGCTTTCAATAAACCAACTACTATTTCAGTTTGTACAATTACGGTTAAATCCTCATATATGTGTCAACTTAAGAGAAAGATGGGACATTTATTTAGAGGTTGGCAACAATGTTCTAGCCTGAGTGGGAACACTGAGTTTATTCTGTGTGGGAGGCATAAAATAAAAAGATTTTATCTGCTCTCCAGAGCCAGAATTGAACACATGAAAATCGTTCTGGTTTCTAGTCTATGACTCTAGTCCATGCAGTCATCCCAGTCCCATTTGTATATTTTATATTGTACATGCTAGTTTGGGAGTGAAATTTGCCCCATGAATTAAAATGATAAAACAATGAAGCATTGTAAAAATACTTACTTCAGTGCTGTGTTTTATCTTACGCCCATACTTGAGGTTGTCATTGCGTAGAGAGGATATTTTCGGAAGTAAGGATGTTATTATCAAAGGCGGATTAGAAACTGGACCGAACATTCACCCCCCCCCCCTCGAGCTAACAACAGTAGCAGCAATTTCAGCCCAGACAATTTATTTTTCTCCCATATGTCTCCTTTGGAATTTATATCTTCCAGTATGACATCAAGCACAGAATTAGTAGACCTTGCTTGCATTACTGTAAAATTCTTAAAACTCTATCTAACTACAATTCATCCTATACTCCCCATCAAAAAATTGCAAAACTAATAAATATTCAGATTTTTTAGTTTTGGAGCCTAACCTACGTTTTATTTTATTTATAGTAATAGGATTAGTAACACGAGAGACATTAGGGAATATTCATACCATTGTTACTCACTATTCGTCAACAGACGAAGGATTAAATGTTTTTCTTGATTGATTTCAATTCCCCTTTCAGTCTTTTTTAACCTTTTGTTTGCCCCGTACATCAATTTCTCTCTTACCTCTTATTTCTATGTTTTATTCTTGTGATAATGAGTCATTAAGGCTGCAATAATTTAGTAAGAGTAATTACTCTTCACAAAGAAGGAAAGTTTTGGGTAACATTGCTAATCACCTCATTACTCTACAGTTTCAAGGGCCATAAAAAAGTACAGAGAAACCAGGAGATACTCAAGATGACCAAATTCAGGACTTTCAAAAGTCACCGATCCCATTGACAACTTCTTTAATGAAATGCAAGTTCTTAGGAAACGCGAATCATCAGCTTCTGGCATTAGGAATTTGGTTGCTGGTCAGGGGATTCAGGGGATAACAATATTAGAGTCAACCGTTAGAAGAAGACAGAGTCAAGCCTTAGCCCAAAAAGGCCTGTAAAGGGCGCCTTCTTACAGCAGAACACCGTAGGCCGAGAATAAGATTTGCAAGAGAACACTAATATTGGACTCTTGAACTAAAGTGGAATGGAAAAATATCCTATTCACTGATGAGACGAGAGTGGTCCTTAACAGTTCTGATAGACATGAAAGAGTCTGAAGAACGGTAGTCAGAATCTGTGGCATTTGGAGGGGGCTCTATCAAGTTCTGGGGTGGAATTTCTGGAGTTGGTACCAATCCAAGGAGGAGCCTTGAATGCTTTAAGATATGTGGAGATGATTCTACAAGATCATGTAGTACATTACACGCCTTTCATTGCTTATGCATGATGATACCCGGCCACACATAGTACCTGAACACAACAGGTATCTGTGACCTGGAGTCCAGACCTTAACCCAATCGAACAAAAGTGTGACAAACTTAAAAGAAAGGTTCAGTCTCAGGATTTTGGTCCTACTACACTTGAAATACTAAAGATGGCTGTATTGGAGGAGTGGGAGAACATCCCCCAAGATTTCATTAAAAAACTTTTTATGAGTATGCTTAGAAGGACATAAGCAGTTATTAAAGGCAGAAGAGGCAATACTCTTATTAAATGCCGTTATAAGCCTATAAAATTTAAATTTTGTTAAAAAAGAAAAAATTGATATTTATTTTTATAAAGAAACTTTTTTATTTTAATTAAACATATATACAATTTTAATATTTTGTTAAATAAAATTGTTTACTTTGAATTCATGAGCCTTTTTGTAAATGTAAAACCTGTTGTTCTCATGAAATTAAAAAGTTTAGGTGTTGTGATTATTTTGTTGGGGAGTTTATATTGTATCACATGTATAATTACTCTCCACATTTCCTTCTTTTTGGAAAATAGTTGAATGTTCTCAAACTGAATAAAGTTCCAAAACCCAAATACTATCGTCCTAAATACTCTCTATCCTTACCAAACTCCTCGAAAGACTAGTTCAATTACAAATTTCTGTCTTTCTAGAAACATATGATTGATATTGATTTCTGTATGAATTTCCTCCAATCCGGTTTTCTGGCCAATCTATTCCTTACCAAAATTATGAAAAACTCTTAGATTTTACCAAAGCATTTAACACTCTTGACCACTTCATCCTTCTAGCAAAACTACTTTCAAAGTCATTTTTTAAGGGTGGTATCAGCTGGTTCAAATCATACCCACTCACAGATAATTCTGGCGAAATGCAGGGACCGTTGATTACTCAATTAATTTGATATGTCTACATTAAGACCTCCAAACATTTATCCAGCACTGTACCACCTATACCATCAAAATTTACCTATCCTTTCTTTCCAGGGAGCTCCTATCCGTCTCCCTATTGGTTTACGAATAACTGAACCGAATCGAGACCTGGGACTCTCTCCAAAATTTTCAACTGAATTAGAAATGGAAAAATCCAAGGCAATTATCATTGGTTCACGACCCTCAAAACCCTGAATGCATTCTTACATTCGTCGATGGTTGACCTATTGACTTCTTCACATCAGTTCAAAACCTTGGTTTGGACGCAGACCAACCATAAAAAAACTCTATCTGGAAAGTTTAAATATCTCAAATCATTTACCATACATTTCCAACATCAAACTACCTTTGCCGCTTTAGTCGTTCCCTGTCATCTCCCCTCAGTATAAACACGCCAACGCCTCCTCTCTCCCGTCTTACCCATTTTGATTACGGTTCGGTGGTGTATAGTAGGTGGCCTCTCCGAGGATCTCAATGCTCGGTTAAAGCAACTGATGAATTGTTTTGTAAGATTTATGCTCGTGATCTCCAAAGACTGGCAGATTTTGCTATATTACTTTTGAGTTGGGTCCTTTGACTGTTCTATTGTTATCCATCTTGCAAATATTAGGAACTCTATTTTAATAAATATTTAATAGAAACATATTTAGTGTTCGGTCCTGTGGCGATCATTCTTGTGCTACTTACATTATCACAGGTAAGACAGGACCAGTTGATATACTCAGTTAACTTACAACAGCCAACACTTCAGGGCATTTTTGCACCACAAATTAAAATTGGTAAAAACTTTACTATTTCAGAGCATTAAGGCAAAATGCCAAATAAGAGAGAACCAGGGAAAAACTACAAATTAATGAAAAATTACATATTATATACAAACCCTCAGAAACATCTTTAGGAACATAAGACCTCCACCAACGAAATATCATCCAACCGTCTTGAATCCGAAGACTGTAATCGTGGGTAATATAAACAACATCCCTGAACATTATTTTTCCAGAGAGAACACACACAGTAAAGGAGCCTAAAACATAAAATATTTAAGCTATGCCTAAACTATTGTTACCAACATTTCACTGTATAAGTAAGTTATTTACCAACTCTGAAGTAACCGTCAGTAACATACAGTTTGTTTACAGCTCTGGTAAAAATATAGCCAATGAGTCTCGAGTTGTAGTAGGTAATGTAAAAGACCCACAACATTGCAGTAAATAATGAGACGAGAAGAAGAGCGAAATTGCTGTCCATCTTCAGATCGTCCAAATTCAACGTTGACGAAATGTTCCATGGTGAAGGCTCCGGTATTGTTGTTTCCACGACTTTTGTAGCTGACATTGTGGCAAGTGGTCAATTAAGTTATCATTATTCACCTGTAATCCATGTAATCTTATAATAGCTTGGAGCAGTATGAGAATGTGAAAGCAATTATTTTTTGTATCCTTATCTGATAGATAAGAGCCTCATGGGGAACAATGACACTATTAGTAACCTAAAATCTAATATCCTCTTAACATTTATAACTGTACACTCCATTCCACAAACAGTAAAATAGATTATATGCAATTTAATAAGTTTATTTAGATGCAATAATCACACAATAGGTCGTACTTTTGAAGATTATTTAGTTGTGTTCTAAATAACGATTTGAAACATTTTTAATAATTTCATTTATTAATGAATAATTACACATTGATTAGATATAAAAAAAACAACTTATGTAACACTGAGAATGTAAATATATCTGCTAAGGGCACCGGCTAAGAGCAACATACAATTCACGCAAAGAACCATCACAAAACAATAACACAACTCACAGCCCCAGCTGTCACTCGGGCGGCATCAGCTGATGAGTCAGACCCCTCCATTTGCTATTGGAAGGCAAAACGAGATAATAACTTATAAGCGTTTTATTAGTTTAATTTACTTTAGGAAATTTTTTAAAACTCCACTTAAAAGTAATTAGTACCGACAGACATGGGCTATTTATGAATTTGTCGTCAATAGATAGAAACAGATTAGCATATCATTGACGGAAATGATATTTTCAATTTGTACTTCACTGGTAGCACTTCTATGTTAAAACGTATCCTACTCTTGAATCGTTTCTAGTTAAAGTTCAATTATTTACACTTTCTCCCTTTTAAGAGAGGGACCTTTATTAATCCGTCATAGCCATGATGTAACCATAGTCCGGGCAAAAAAAGATCACAAGTTTGAAACGTGAATTGTGGGAGGAAAGTCTCCTTTTCACATAGTTATGTTATTTTAATTTCCAATGACATAAGTTAATTAACATCTATAGAAGGCTAGCCGATCGCCAAGGTGATTCCGTCGGTCCCTTTAACACGTACAATTGATGAGATGTTAACAACCAAGCACAAAAAAAAAATCAAGTCTAGTGTGATACTTCCCACAAATAAGGGTTTTATAAATTTTAAGTCCTAAAAAGTCTCTTTTTTTGTCGCACTGGCTGAGTTTTTTTGTAATAATAGTCTCCAAAGCCCCAGAGCGATTTAGGATATACCGTACGCAATATGATAAGAAAATATTTATTTTTTAATTAGAAGTAATAATGCACTGTTTATTATGTTTCATAAGGTAAGTTATATTTTTAGCACCTCTGAAGCAACAAGTAAAACTATGTTACAAAACATCACCCTTTTGATGGCAGTTTAAATGACTTTATATAACGATAGTCCACTTAACCTGTTCATTTTTTTATTACTAGTTAATGTATTAATGTCCTTTTATTATTTTTCATAGGACTGGTTTTATTTTTAGCATTACCAGGGCATCAAATGGATCCGCCATGAAAAATATTGAACATCTAAAGTTGATTTAAAGTTGTAAACACGATATTAACAACTTTTTGTAATTATATAATTATAACTAAAAGCCAAATTACATATTGTTAACACAGACTTCGAGATATTTAATATGATACTCTACACAAAATAATAGACAAATATAGTTTTTTAATTTCGTCTAATTAATTAAAGAATAATACATTGTGGAGACGGCTACATTTTCCATATCTTCAGTTGGAAGAGATGACTCACAATGACCAGGACATACAAACAGACCAAAATTTGAAACGCAAGGGCTTCTGATTCATAAAAAAAAATAATGATGAAACCTTAAACAGGCAAATAATTCTATATCATAAACTATTTTTGCCAAGTTTAAAACACCATACATAAACTAAGGATACCCTGTAAATTGTAAATTCGATAATACAAAATCGAATAGTTCGTCAAAAAGTATAATGTGTATATTACAAAAAAATCTAGCCCAAGTAAGCTTGTTCGTTTTTTTGGATCAAATAGGCAGTTGAAGCTGATGTATTCGAAAATACCTAGGAAGAACACACCAAAGGATTAACTACTACAAATAAATATAATCAGTATACTTAGTAGTAAATACCACAAAATTAAATGGTTTGCTCTTGGCCATCATACTGAACAAACGGAAAATAATTTTATTCAAGAGAATAAAATTCATTATCCTAGTAAATTTCTATAACGTTTATTTATTTAAAAGGGTACAATTAAACCAATACAAAAAGTGTAAATATAGTCTTGTTACATTTGAGGGGGTCTCACTATCCAAATCACTTCAGTAGTCACTTTTACATTTATTCCTTTGTATGGGCTAACTTCGCTTGGATTGCCGAGAATGACATGGGAAACAGAGTCTTCAATTAGGGATTGTGGGGAACAGGGATTTGGGAATGAGAACTTCGGTAATGGGACATGGGTTCCGTTGTAGAAAATATTGGCTATCTGACACAGGATTCTGGTTTGCAGGACTGAATATTCTGGAGGGTTTGGGACACTCCTCCAGAATTATATTCCGTTGTATCAGGTTGGTTGAAGTATCGTTGTGTAGATCCAGGCTCTTTTGTGTACAGTTAATCGAACCGAGCTAGAAGCATAATGTATATTTTCCACTTTTTATTTCCTCCTAATAAGAATAAAATACAATTGCTGATAATTATGTACATTCATATTAGAGACATACTAAACTGTAGCAACAGTTGAACCATTAGGTACAAGACTTTACTTAAGAATCACCTTTTCGTACTTTTGAACTAATAACGGCATGGCATTATTTTATTTGTGAATATGTACTTTAAATATTAAATCTAAGTAAAACTTAAGTCAATGGGTTATTACTATTGGCTTATAAAAAACGATAATGAGCGTGACATGTAAAAAACAACAACTACTAAGTCGTTCAGAAGTGGTATTTTTATAATTTTAATGACTTCATGTTGGCTGTAGCGATCCTAACTACATAAGTGTTAAATCACCCTATACTCTGGTGCATATATAATATATTGTAATTAATGTAAATCATGTTTAAAGTTTTAAGCAATAAATCATGCAGGGGCCGGCAGTCGTAACAAGTCAGGTAACAGCAGGTGCACGGCTTAAAAGCTACCTGGCCGTCATAAAACAGACCCGGTAGACCTAGGGTCACCTTCCGGCGGTCATAAAATCTAAAAGCCATGCCATAAAACAGTCTTTTAGGGGCAATGGGTCACGTACCTCGTGGCAGAGGTGACATCATAAACATATCCCTTTCAAGCCAGGCTTCGCCTTCCGGTAGGGAGGGGAAATAATATTTAAACGAGGGGGTTTCGCCCTGTAGGCCTCCCGTTACAAAAATACCACAGTTACTGCCTTCGCAGATGACATTGCGGTGTACAGTAGCAGCATGAGTGCCAAGGTAGCTCTAAGACAGGCTGAAGTAGCCTGTAACCAGATCAGTGAGATATTGGGGAGACTCAATATTTCTGTAAACGCGGGTAAGACTGATTGCGTAATTTTCTCTTTCCAAAAGGGAAAAAGCCCACTACCTACTAGTTACATAGTAGGAACGGAGGAAAATTCACCAGCCAACAACCTAGTATATCTGGGAATTAAAATGGACAGACACCTCCATTTTAGTAACCATTTTACGAAGAAGTTGAAGCAAACACGCATGAAGTCTTACCGGCTTACGCACTTATTGACTTCCCCCAATCTATCACTGCGTCTCAAGCTACTGATCTACAAGAGCATACTCAGGCCTACTCTGCTGTACTGTGCACCGCTTTTTCGTTATCTGACGTATACAACAGCTAAGAAACTCCAACAGTTTAAGAAACACAACTAATGAAAGTGGTCAGAGGTACTTCATTCGAGCAGCGGAGCAACAGTGAGCTTCACGAGATCTTTGAGCTGCCTACGGTGGATGAGTTCATCGAACGTAGACATATCAAATTTTTCGACTCCCTGCAATACCTGACAAACCCGGTGTTTAAAACGATAACCCCCGCTCCGTTCCCCCATCGATGGCAGGACGCTATCGCGGCTGGAACGCTTTAGTCTTAGGTTCTAGGTTTAGGTTTTAGTGTTAGTGATTTCCACGGTTACAAGCTGAAGGTGAGCCTCATCACCTAGTGAGTGTTTGTGTATTGGACGTATTAACAACAATCTGAAAGTATTATATTTTATGCACTCCTTAATATGCATCTGTGAATGCAGCACGAGGAGACAGCTGTATTTCCAAATTTATTTATTTATTTTTGTCATTGTATATATATTATCAATAAAGAGGTTTTAAAAGAAAAAAAAAAACCCAAAAAACATGTAGGCCTACTCTTTCTCAGTCTCCTCATCTCCTCAGCCGCTTTACGCCAGGGCCGCTTGGCCCTGGAAGGCAGACACTTAGACTCCTCGTCAGCCTACTCTCTCTGCAGCACCTATGAGCCTGTCACCCTGTCACTCAGCCTCCTAGCAGACCCGCTGGCGCCTTGTCTCTGTTACGCTGCCCGGCCTCGCTCGAACTCTGAAAACTGGCCTTATTCTTTATGAAACCTCTGTACCTCTTCGCTTGAACATAGTGCATTGTCGGGGCACATACCTATCATACATGGAGTCAGATATATTATTAACTCGAACAATCCGCACTTGTCACCAGGGTTAAGTGAGCAGCACCTCCCGACAATTGGTGACCTCGACGTGATCAAGACTCCCGACATAGGCCATAAGTGAACGTTACTATGTAGAGGCCACGATGACGGATTTGGTTTTTACTTAATTACTTAGTAATTCCTCAAGCGGCATGACCTTCCATTCAGGGTCACCAATTGGAACCTTCATGTAGGATTTCATGTTTACTGTTTAAACTGGTGGTTTGTCACATATCAGAACATAAATGACTCAGACAAAAAAAAAAAAAAAAATGAATGAATTCAAGTCAGCTCTGAAACAAAAGATCCACTAAGACAGCGCCATAGCCTGTACACATAAAAATATTTAACCTATTTTTTAATGGCGTCTGTTCGGAAATCAGAAGATCTCAGGTTTGGATCTCAGCTGGGTCATTGTTTGTGCTCTTTCACCAAAAATTAATAAAATACTCATCAATGAGGTTACATGAAACAACTTGTGTTGTGGCCACCTGTTAATTATGAATGATTATAAGTTCCCCTCTTCTCGTATCAGACCTTGTATCTATGTCATCAAATGAATATCAGAAAATATGTATCTATGTTTCATTATGTTTAATAAAAGGTTATGACGTCAGTGAGAGTGGGGGGAGGAACTGAACTAGTGGGGGAAACAGCCGTAGGTGGGGGCCCATCCCCAAGACTGCTGGCTGGCCTCCTATATAAGCCATTAAACAGAATTAGCATAACGAACCGGACCGTCACTTTTATGATTACCGGAACAGTACTGTCTCCTCTCTCTCTGCACTGGCGCTTGCTGCTCTACTCAAACCAGGGCCTTTTCATTCAACTACCTCTGCATCTCTCTCTCCTAACCTCGCTATGTTTTAGTCCGGCGTTGTCAGACCCCACACCTTCCTAGTGGTAATCTCAGCCTTCGTCTCGCTAAAACTAGCACCTCCTTGGGAGAGACCTTTCCTTCGTGGACGACGGTTACCGTGGCCCTACAACTTTTACCTAGTAGCGTTTCCCATGGCAATCCAGTCTGCTTCTCTCCAGTTCACACTCGCCTTTGGGATCCGGACGGTTTTCGCCTACCCTTAGATACCGAGTGTGAATTCGTGGTCATTCCAAGACCATATAAACTACCTATAAACCTACCCTGTACCTCTTCTCCCGAGTATAGTGCTTTGTCGGGACACACACCTTCTAAAGATCTTATAGAGTCAGATCAAAACGAATTAGGCTGCCCGCCGACTAGGCCGGCAGCCAGGGTGAAAGACCACAGGTCCGCCAGCCTTATCTCTTTCTTGGCGCTCGCCGGACGGTGGCTAAGAGGTTGTAGCGACACTAGGCCGCGGCGGGCGTCTCCTCTCCACTTTGTGGATACTACTCAGTTATCTGAGCCCGACAACTTGTATTTAGTAAGAGAGAAAAGTGATGCACGGGGCAAACAAAAGGTAAAAAAGACTGAAAGGGGATTTAAAATCAATCAAGAAAACCATTTAATCCTTCGGCTGTTGACAAATAGTGAGTAACAATTATATGAATAGTCCCTATTACTATTTATTGCTATAAATAAAATGCAACATTTGTTAGACTCCAAAACTAAAATGTTGTGATTTTTTTTTTGACAGGGAGTGTATAATGTATCCCTACACAAACAATGGTTGTGACAATGGGTGTCCCAGAATTAACACAAGATTTGATTTACATAGAAAACACAGTTTTTAGTATTTTTGTTTTTCTTTTATTGAATTATAAAATAAATAGGATAAGGTTATTTATGGAATAACACATCGAGCAAATGGGCTCCACGACTTTGCTGGCACATACGCACTCTTTTATGACCATTAGGCATAAATGTGGTTGAATTTGGTTGATGCAGCGTTGAATTTCCTCTTTTAATGCACCGCATGGTGGATGTGGGCTTGTTGACATACACCTTTGACTTCAAATAGCCCCATAAAAAGAAATCTAAAGGTGTTAAATCACACGTTCTAGGGGGCTAATTCTGATCACTGAAACGAGAGAGCACATGACCTGGAAATGTCTCATGTAGTATTTGAATTGATTCATGGGCTATATGGCATTTGGCACCATCTTGTTGAAACCACATATTGGCCACATCAATATCATCCAATTTCGGCACAAAGAACTGTGTTTACGATGCCGAATCGATGTTCCTGGATTTTCAACAACACTCTCACCCACTGCTTCGATATTGATATTTGAACGGTTTGTTTTTGGATGACCAGTGTGTTTAGTGACTCCAACTGATCCAGTCTCCCTAAATTTTTCAATTGATCTCTTCACAGTTGATGAAGTCAAAACTCTATTCCGACCATATTTTGTATGAAATTTTCGAACTGTGGCCGCCAAACTTTCATTATTTTTTAGATAATGGGATTTTACCCATAGGACCCATAGGAATGGGTATTTTATTCGTTCTGTACCTTTTTGTTCCAAGCAGCTTCGATATTTCGTCACACTTTGCTGTTATCTGAGAAGCATTATCTCCAGCACTTGTTCCTAATCGTTCCCAGAGCCAACTTCCAACCGTTCCAATCCGGCTTCTGTGCATACCCAAAGCTATCACTCAGACTTATGACAAAATATATAACACCAATACTGAATATTTAAAAATAAATATGAAAATGACCTATATCCAATATTTGCTATAATATATGACTATAATATTATATTAAGCATATATTATATAATATTATATGTAAGCAACTATAATCATCTGACCAGTTACTGTTATATATTTAAAAAGAAAGGTTAGGAGCTTTCGAGGTGAGAGTCAACCAGGGGGGTGAAAGGAAAGTCGAGAGTGGTTTGGGTCAGGGATGGAGGATAGATAATTCGACCTTGTGAAACAATGAAACGAAACTATGGTAGGGTGGATCAAGGAACGAGTACAATTCGAAAGACTGATTGAATGTAACTAATAAGAAGAGGAGGAAGAAGGGGGAACAAAAAAATTATGCTGGAACTATTTAATGATTATCTACATCAAGTATTAATTTAGATGGTATTTAAGTTAATAACTATGACCCCTCCAATAAGTTCATAAATAAATGTATATGAAAGATAATAATAGCTCAGATAATATTACCATGGTATACTTTTTACTTTTGATTTAAGTAAAGAATCTGCATCATATATATACTTCTTAAAGGTTTTTTAAATAAAATAATTATGTAAATTTCTGTCTTTAGGGTAAATTTGTCTTCCCACCTAATGAGTGCTCAAATTATAAATTTGGTCACATATTATTTATTGAATAGGCAAAATTCCATATGTATTAATTATTTATAGTTTAAAGTAAAACTGAGGAAATCCAAAAAGTCAGACTACTTATAGAATATAAACTGTTGAGTTGCGTCCCATTAAGACCTTAGCTAACATAAGTTATTTTAGTCAGTTTAATCAGGATAATAAACAATCATGTAAAGCTTTAATTATTTTTATTGTAACAATAATAAAGATTCTTCATACAATTATGTACTGTTATAATTATAATGTTTTATAAATAAACAAAAACATCCTCGTACACATAAACCACTCGACAAAACAACATTGTTAACAATTCTTAAAGAATATTAATGAATCAAAATCAAATAAACAAATTAATAAAAATTCACTAAAACATTTAATATAAATGCTTGATATAATACAAATATTTTAAATATATTTACAATGCACCGATAGGCATTGATGCCCAGCCTCGAGTTTGACTAGATAAGGACGTTAAACCCAATAAATAACCAGTGCATGTATATAATTTCTTTCTTATTGGTATTTTATTTCAGCAATACCAGACTAAATAAAAAACAATGAAATATTTCATAAAAATAGTTCTATTATTCAAGTATAACAATAAAAGATCCAATTTATAGTAAAAATAAAAAATAATAAACCTTATTAGAGTTACTGTTTTTTGTAACCAATTTCATTTTGTGATTTAAAAAAAATCTTTTGCAACTCAGTGTCACACATATAAAAATACTTGAATTAATAATTATAACAATGTTGCAGAATAGAATTAAGAATATTCCTTAATTACTTGTGATAGGACCGGGACTTTCTGCCTGAAGGTCCCGGGCTCAAATCTTTACTCGTTACTATTTTTTTTTATTTTTAGTAAATAATTATTAAAAACTCTTAAAATTACAAAGACATTTTCAGCATTTTACCATCAGAAAAATGGTTCAAATGATTCAATTTAAATTTATAAACAACCATCAAATTTAAGTACAAATAAATTGTACAGTGCACTATAACTATACAATAACATATGCTTTTAGTCTTTTCATATTTGAATTACTATGAAGATAAAGTTTAAACAAATAATTCCACTTTTTGTCTTATCCTCTCAATTGTTTTTCTCATGCCATAAGCTTGAAATTTTCTACTTTAAGAGCATTTGATGCCAATATTTAATGGACTAAAACTGTCAAAATGTTAGTTATAATGTAACCTTATTTAGAGAAATTAATTAAAAATTATAACATTTAAAAATTAGTGTGTTTTTTCTTCTTGTTTGTACACTTATGTTATTTATTCAGTACTTGATTTTTTGTATGGGTATGAAATAGACACAGTTAGAACAAGCAAATTGGAAAATAAAATGCAGCCATTTCCATTTGTTAGGTTAATTAAAAACAAGAAAACAGTGTGTTTTTCTAGATGATATCAGCATTATGTATGCACAAGTGCTACAGAGAACTGGATGGTGTAACAATTTATCAAGATGAGAAAAATTATCAGATTGAGCACAATTATACAGTCATAACAGTTTTCTTATCACATAGGAAAATTAGGACTCCGGTGTTTCAGTATGTTGAGGTTTGTGAACCTCAGCAATCTCAACATGTGTCGGGGAAACAGGAGAGACTGTCCCATCTTCTTCAGATACTTTTAAGCCAATTGTTGCTCCAATTTTAGCGCTTGCTTGCCTGAAGGTGTCAGAGAGTTTCTCCTGAAATATATTTAAATATAAGTGATTTAGAGAACAAACCCCCCCAAAAAAAACTCAAGGGCTGGAGGAAGGAGTTAAGGAGTTCTTTTTAATCCTATTACATATAGTATGGTGATGATACATTACATATCTGATTTAATTATTATTATTATTATTTGATGCCTCACATCTTTTATGCAAGCAAAATAAAAATTCAATCTCTCTGGATAGATTTTAACCCAACTCCGAACTTTAATTGTTTCCCCATATTTTTATTTTTCAATAACTATTGTTGCTATTATCTTTGTAAAATTAACAAAAAAATATTAACATTTAATGTTTAAGGCTGAGTTTGGAATTTAATAACTAGATAATATTTAAACCCATTTCTACTTAATGAATGGACTACCTGTATAACAAAATAAATGTTACATGAATGTCCAGCTCTTGTCTTTAAAATTGTCATAGACAACCTTTCAGAATCAAATAGTGTTTTATCTTATGTAGCTACCTCCCCCATTGACAATCTAATACCGCAATTATTGGAAATTTGCATATATATATATAAGACATATATAGTATTATTTATTAATTACCTGTACTACGTTGATGCACATTGATGTTAAAGCCAATCCAAAAGCCAAGTATACAATAGAAGCCATCATATACATCTGGTTCTGTGGAATTTTTAGGCATTAACAATATATTTCTATTTGTCAAAAAAAATGTTTGAGAAAATAAAGAACAAGGAAAAATAATCCTTAAAGGCTCAGAATAATACCGTAATTTTATACATATGATAGGTTACCTGAGGGACCAGATCGCCGAAGCCGATGGTCGACATGGAGATGAATACGAAGTAGAAGGACTCGAAGAAGGTCCAGTCGTCCTCCCAGACCCAGAAGACTACGGCTCCCAAGAAGATGTAGACGAGGAGGATGAAGATGGCGACGGATATGGGAAGGTTGAACTCATCGTCGATGGCGAAGGCAGACAGGGCAGGAGTCGGCGGTGCTTCGGACGGCGAAGTAGGGACCCGCGGAGGCAGCGGAGGAGGCCCGTCATCCGAGGCAGGGATCTGGGAGGGTCTCCGCAAGTGGGCTAGGTCGTACATTATCTGCACTCCCTTCATCACCTCCTGTGAACATATACATCGTTCATGCACAAATACCTTGACAAGTCTATTCTTCTGCCGCTGCCGGCACATTGTGTTGGAAGACCAGCATAAGCCATTCACAACTGACAGTCTCATCTTATTTAATATGGGCAATATTTAAGATCGGTGAAAGGCACTGTTTAGGACATTCCACTGTCTAGCTAAAACTGACACTCTTCTTGATTCTTCTGAATAACTTCTTGAGGCAGACGCACATTAGCTGTCCGTTTTATATCAATAATATGCATTTCAGAACAGAAGGAGGTAAAGCTGGAAGAAACGGAAAATCTGTCTTTACTCAACTTTTTATCGAACTTAACAGTTTAATAGAATTTAACAAAGATAATACAAGCAATTTTATAATAAAGTTAGATGGGATGTTAACTCTTTCATAGAAATGGAGTTAGTTTCAAAAGAAACAAACCCATTGCGAGATATCTTAAAGAGAGCAAAGAGATTGAGACGAGTAAGTACCCAAAAGAAACCGAACTGATGCACGTAGCGGAGTTTTTGTAGTACCGGGTTTCAGCGGTGTCAACAAGCAACTTTTCACCAGCCAGTGTGCCAAGTGCCGTCACTGGAGAAGGTTCCGTTCTGCTTGGGTTGATTTATATGTGACAGTATTTGTTTTGCGCGCTCGTCAGGACAGGAACAGTGCGCGGCAGGAAGGTTTAATTTCCTGCTCGGGACAACTGGCACAGAAACTCTTGAACATGTTAAAAGCGGCCTACAAGGATGATGTCATGGGGAAAACTCAAGCGTTTGAGTGGTTTTCAAGTTTTAAAATTGGGCAAATGCCAACTAATAATCAAATTCGCTCTGGGCGTCCTTCGACGCCCCGAACCAACGAGAAATCGAAATAATCCTGGAAGATCAACGACACCAAAGGAAATGCGGAGACATCTGGATTGACTTGGAGTTTAGTACAGCGAATTTTAAGTGAAGATTTGGGGATGAGAAAGTTGGCTACAAAATTTGTTCCTGGACTCCTGACTGCATAGCAGAAACAAGGCCGCTTGGAAGCAAGTTATGCTTTGAAGGAAGAGTTCCGAAATGAACCAAACTTTTTTTTTAGGTCATCAGAGGTGACGAATCATGGTGATAAGGGTACGATTCTAAAGCTAAGCAACAATCATGCAAATGGAAGTGTTGGGTTTTCGATAAAGTACTTAACACACATTACTGAGTGTTAATTAAAAATTAACACACCTTTTATTGAACACCACAATGCTTCATCTTCAACGCTAACTGATCACACACAACTACCAGGGGTAGGTTCCCCAGCCGGTTACAAAAGTTTCTCCCCCACAAAAAAAAACATAAATAAATATATAAAATCTTTAAGAGACATTTTACTAGTATGTTAAATAATCCTGTAGGTAATCTGGCCGTCTTTTTATTCTATCGGATTTTCTGAGCTGTGTTTCATGGTCTGGTTCTGGTATAAAGTCTGGAGTGGTTATAGATTATGGTTCTGGTGTTGGTTTTGGTTCTGGTGTTGCTTCTGGTTCTGGTACAGATTCTGATTCTGGTATAGATTCTGGTTCTGGTATTGATTCTGGTTCTGGTGTTGCTTCTGGTTCTGGTATGGATTCTGGTTCTGGTATATACTGTGGTACTGGTATTACTCTTGGATGATGAGACTCATATTCGTGTCTCTTTCCTATGTTGTGGTGATGATGTTCTGGTAAAGGTTCTTTAAATGCGAACTTTTTAGCTCCCAATCTTTTAAGTTGGTCAATGTGTCGTTTTATTTTCCTCTCTCCATCAAGCTGTACCATGTAATGAAGGCCTCCCAGCTTTTCGGTGATTGTTCCTGGCCTCCATTCCACCTTGTTGTTGATAAAATATCTCGTATTCACCCTCTCCCCTACTTGGAGAGATCTGGTCCGTGGCAGGATTACTTGATCAGATTTTGGCTCGTGAAAGGGTCGTAAGGCGTCTAATCTGGTTCTTATTTGCCGGGTCAGGTATTTTTCAGCTGGTGATGTTCCATCGGCCAGTGGCATTGCCCAATAGTGAAGAAGTATTTTCTCTATCTTTTGTTTCATAGGTAAGTTTTCTGCGCTCATAGTTTTTAGCCGGTTCTTTAACGTATGCACGTTGCACTCAGCCAAGCCATTAGTGGCTGGGTGCCGTGAATGTTTGCTTTATGCCATTTTCTCGGCAATAATTTTTGAATGTTTCATTAGTGAAGATAGATGCGTTATCTGATACTAGTACAAATGGATAGCCGTGTGTTGAAAACATTTCATTTAATAATTCGATTGTACTTGTAGTATTCGGTGCATTTTTGCAGATTTTTACTTCTGCCCAGCGTGATTCTGCATCAATGAGGAGCAGGTAATTATATCCTTGGAATGGGCCCGCATAGTCAATATGCACACGGTCCCAGTTATTTTCCGGAGGGTCCCATTGGTGAACTGGAGCCTTTGCCGGGCTACTTTTGACGGATGAACACTCCTGGCACTCCCTTACCGTTTTCTCTATTTCTTTATCGATGTTGGTCCATGTACAATGTCGGCGTGCCAATTGCTTCATTTTAGTAATGCCAACGTGTGTTGAGTGCAGCTGTTTTAGTACTTCTGCCTGTAGAGTTTTTGGGATCACAACTCTATCGCTCTTAAACAATATGCCACTGTCTAGGGTGTACTCGCTATCTATTGACGTCAGCAATAGCTCCTGTTTGATTTTTGATAATTCTGGATCTTTTTCCGTCTCTGCCGCAATGATATCCGGGGAAAGCACTTCTGTTGACATTTCGAAGATTTGTACTGTACATAGTTGATGGACTTCTTCATTGATGAACATGTCAGACGATTTCCTGGTATACTGTATGGGTGACCTTGATAAACAGTCAACATTTTCGTAGTCAGACCCTTTCTTAAATTGAACTGTGTAATCAAACCCTGCTAAGAAGGAAGCATAACGTAGTAAGCGAGCAGAAGTCATTTTCGGTAACTTATTTTTTTGGTGAAAAATTCGGGTTAACGGTTGGTTATCCATGATGAGAGTGAAACGTTGCCCATAAAGAAAATCAAAATAATGATCAACAGCAAAAACTATGGCTAAAGCCTGCTCTGTCTTCGATAACGAACGTGATGCGAATGCTATAGGTCGTTCTACCTCGTTGATAACATGGGCAAGTACAGCCGCTATTCCCGTCGGGCTAGCATCGGACGTTAGAGTTTTGGCTAAATGGAATAATCACTATGTCACTTGCTATCTCATTTTTGAGTTTTATAAATGCTGCTTCGCATTGTGAGGACCAAAAATATTTCTGATCTTTACCGAGCAACTTGCGCAGGGGGTAAGTCAAGGATGACAGGTTTGGCAAGAACCGACAATAATATGTCACCATACCCATAAAACGCCGTAGCTCTGGTACGTTCGCTGGTCTGGGCATGTCGATAACTGGCTTTATTTTTGAAGAGGATTTTGATATTCGATTGTGCTCTACTACATGACCAAGATATTCTATTGTTGTTTTGAAAAACGTGCACTTGTTTTTTATTCAGATGAAGGTCATATTTATTAACCTCTTGAGGCAAGCAAGTAGGTTTATTTTGCATTCGTCTTCTGATTCGCCGTGTACAATGATGTCGTCGAAATATGCTATGGTTTTTGTTAAGCCTTTTAATATCTGATCTATGACCCGGTTGAATACTGCCGGTGCGGTTTTTATGCCGAAGCTTAATCTGTTCATGCGATAAGTTCCACGGTGTGTGGTAATGGTTTGGATAATGCTGGATTTTTCGTTTGTTTTCAGGTGTAAGTATGCTTTAAACAAGTCTAATCGACAAAAGTACCTTGAATTTCGGAGGCTATTTAGCACCTCATCAACTTTCATCATTGGGTAATTGGTATTTACCAAGAGGTCACTCAACAAGAGACGTTTTTAACAGGGTTTTTATGCAAACTCCCGCTACGTGCCCAGTGCTGCCACAAGACGTACACGTTAGTTTAAAAGGTTTCAGTCGACAGTCCTTAGCCAAATGGTTTGTTTTTCCACACCGTAAGCAATGATTATATAAGCCTAATCTTTTTAAGTCCACACGACCGCTTGATTGTGATCTGGTACGCTGATTTCGGTTTCGAGTATCTGTGTTTTCCCTTCTGTACCTGTTGGAGGTAGAAGCTTGATTAGTAGAATTGATTGAAAAAGACTGTGTATTAGCTAACTCTATTTTGCTTTTTTGCTTTTGGCTATTTGCCTTTGATGCTTCGAGTGCGCTAGCTTTTTTTATAATATCCGTAAATTCAACTGTATCAGATTCTAAAATCTTTTCTCGAATACTGTTATCGTTAATTCCACGAATAAACTGCGCCCGTAGGAAAATGTCTGCAGCGGACACCTTAAGTTTACATGTACATTCTACGTTAAAATCACAATCAGAAAGGTCACGTCGTAGCGATGCAATATAATCAGAAATTGTCTCATTTTCTTTTTGGTAAGTGGACAAAAAATGGTGCCGAGCGACTAAAGAATTTCGGGTAGGTGCTAAATGTTGTTCGAGGACCTTTATTAATTCTTCATAACTGAGATCTGCCGGTGTTTTGGGAGCAACAAGAGCTGCCAGTGTGTTATAATTAGGTGCCCCGATAGAATTTAAGAGCATTTGAGTACATTTTACTTTATCCACCAAAATTTCCTTTATTTTTAGATAATTTTCGAACCGCTGTTTGTAAAATTTGAAATTCTCTTCCTTATGATTGAAGTTTTCGAAGGAAGGAACGTTAGATACATTTATAATCGATGGTCGAAAGTCTTGGCAAGAACGACTTTGTAGAACTAATCGTGCGAGAAAAGCCTGTTGGTTTTGATTTATAGCTTCGATTAATAACTTGAATTGATCTGCGTCCATTTTGACTGATGTATAGAATAAAAAATAAAACAAATGATGTAATATGTACGATAATAAAAATTTGTAACTCACAGAAGTCCAACACAAAGCAGGTATGTTTATACCGGATAGATCCTGAACCGTCACTGTTTAGTCTGGCTTATATCCACTTTAACGCACTTCTTTTTACCTCGTCACCAATTGTTGGGTTTTCAATAAAGTACTTAACACACATTACTGAGTACACCTTTTATTGAACACCACAGGCTTAATCTTCAACGCTAAATAATCACACACAATAACCAGGGGTAGGTTCCCCAGTCGGTTACAAATCAAGGTTACAACAGGAAGACTCCAAATTTGCCTCAAAAAAGCTCATCAGAATTTAAAAAAAAGGTGCGATCAAACATTGAATGTTTGACGATGGTCACTGTAGCGAAGCGCTAACTATATATGTAAATTACCCTACACTCGGGTTCATAATGTATTATAATAGAAATGCACATCTGTGTAAACTTCTTGTAATAAATCATAGAGGGATCGGCAGATGTAAACAAGTAACAGAGGATCAAGGGTACGGCAATAAAACCTAGGGTAGGCCACACCGCCCCTTAAAATAGACCTGCAGTCACGTCCCAGCGGTCATAAAATCATGCCAGGAACAGTTTTGTCACGTAGCTCGGGAGGTGGGACATCATAAAGCACACCCTTTTGGACCAACGGGATAATAAAACAGACCACCTGCAGACAGACTCCGCCTTCCACGAGGGAGGGGGGTACAATATTTATATCAGTAAGTTTCGCCCTGAAAACACTCTCTGTTTCTTAGTCTCCACAGCCGCACTACTAGTAGCGATACGCCAGGGCCCCGGGGCCCTGGGAGTAAGCCCACTTGGCCTTCCGCTGGTCCACACTCTCTCTGCCACACTTCTACGACGGCACCTTGCCTCACAGCCTCTAGCAGACCTCTGACGACTTGTACCTATTACGCTGCCAATCTCTCGCTCGAACTCTGAAAACTGGTCTTATTCTTTATGAACCTCTGAACCTCATCCTGAACACAGTGTATTGTCGGGACACATCCCTATCAATAAATGGAGTCAGATATTAACGCCTACATGGAACATGGTCCATGTTATTAACTACAACAATCCGCACTTGTCACCAGGGCTAGAGTGATCAGGCAATCCCCTAGTGACCCCCCCCCCCCCCGACAATTGTTGACCTCCGACAATTGTTCACCTATTCCGACAGTCACATAAGTTTTTCCAATGTGAGAGGAGTCGTCCATTCAGAGTTTGTTCCACCGGGTCAGACAGTTACCAAGGTTTTTGCGTGCAAGTTTTGAAAAGATTGAGCAACATTTTGTGGAGGAAAAGTCCTGATTTGAGCCGGGGGACTGGGTTTTCCACCACGATAACGCTCCCACTCACACAGATCTCTCTGCGCGCCGATTTTTGACCAAAAATGGTATGAATAGTGTGCCATATTCTCCTGATTTAGCCCTCTGATTTTGCGGACGTCTAGCACCACAAAAGAGGAATTTAAAAAATGTTTGGAACAGTGGAATAAAAGATTGGAAGTGTATTGGCTTGTATCACTTTGTACAAAAATAGTTTGGTTTATTTTGTGCACGCTCTCGTAGTTGTCAGCTCTAAACAATTCTCAAAGTTTTTTTGTTTTTATTTCATAGCCCCTTTAAATTTATAATGATATAATTATACAATTGAGCCGTTTATTTTGAAAGTGGCCTAAGTCTATTTATACTTAAATTGAGATATTTAAGGGTTAGGCCACTTTCAAAGTAAACGGCTAACTTATTGAACCAACTCTGAAAACTTATGTGTCCAGAATTATCGTATCTACTCGAAATATAAGTAACCTCAAATGCTTTATTGATAAATAACTTGAAGTTGTACATGTAACCACTGGCAACCGGAAATAATTGACAAATGGACTTTAGGCAAAACAAACGGCTCAATTATAGATTCTCAGGCGAATCTATTTAAAATTTATTTATGTATTTCCTGTAGCGTCGCTACATTATATACAGGTTATGATATTTTATAAAAAATGATATAACGCAATGTAAAATGATGTGCAAAGTATAATGATCCACATGGACCGAACTGACTTTAATAAAGGTGATAGGGCTTACCTTTTTGATCAAACTTAAAACTAACTTACATACTAAATTCCTCACAGCATTGACGAATCATTGAAGATAACATTGTATTGAAATTGTACCTGTACGGGACCTGTCCTGCGCACTTTCTTGCAGCTGCCGGTGTAGTAGACCCTCCGGACAAAAGCCCACCAGAATTTGATGCCTCTGGTGAATAGTTTGCCGAAGTCGGCCAGCAGTATAAGGAACAGCGGTATCCCAATGATGGAGTAGGCGATAGTCAGGGCTCTCCCGGTCGTCGTCACTGGAGCGATATGCCCGTAACCTATGGAGGCATAGAATAAATAATTACGAGCAGGCAATTTTGGGGTTAGTTTTTTTTTTTTTTTTCTAAGCTCTCAAGTTAGAATTTTAGGATGAGGGAGAAATATAAAATATTTAGGGTGATCGGATCCTGGTACTAGGAGGACCTGCTTGAAGGTGGTGTGAGAGGAGTAAGGAGTGTGGGAATCCTCGGTGGAGGTTGATTGTTACGGTACAGTGGTGAGAGTCCACTGGTGGCTGGGCCTAGAGTCTTCTCTAGGCATGAGGGGTTAGTTAACAAAGGTTTTCATTACTTATGAGAAAAATATGTAACTCGAGATGAGGATGACCATAAACGAGAAGGAATCATGGGAAATGTATCCCCAAATATTCGACTCAAGACCTGCAGGTTGAGGGTAACAGTTAAAGCTAAGCGTATATGCATTATGTTAAACCAGTGGCGTACATAGAATTATTTTTTTGGGGGGAGGGGGACTGGACACACTGATAAAAGAGACAGACTTCTCTGACCGGACTTATGCCCCTGGTAATAATGAGATTAATTCAATAATTTTCAATACAAGACATATAAAATGTAGTATGTAAATAGATTCGCCTAAGAATCTATAGTAAATAAAAGTTTTGTAATTTTTTTAAGGGGATTGGAAAAAAAAAATTACAATTGTAACGGAAAATACAGTTTAGCGGGTACTCCCCACTTACACATGTTAACATTGACATGTTAACTTGCCCAATATCGAGATCCAATGTCTTGGATTGAGCACACGGATTGAGTATCATACAGAAAACTAATAAGTTGAAACAAATTTTTGAAGATAAAACCAAAATGCAAATACCTAAACTATTATTATAACTACTAGGATAGCAAAAATAAATTTTCGTATAAATAGATAGCAATATAAGTAATTTCATGAACAGCCAAAAAAAATAAATGGTAACTAAGTAGGTGTTAATAAGTAAAAATGTCATGATAGCGTGACCTGATCTATTTTATTTCTTGACTTTGATCATTCTTGGCCCTAAAAATGTCGATTTGAACCGAAAATGCATTGCATTGATAATAAAAGTGAGTTTTTTGGGATGGTAGAATGACTTTTTTTTTTTTTTTCATAGCCCCTTTAAATTTACGGATAATTATATACAATTATAGATCCTCAGGCGAATCTATTTACAAATTATTTTTGTATTTCCTGTAGCATCACTACATTATATACAGGTTTTGTTATTTTATAAAAATTATTTAATGGAATAAACAAGTATAATGATATACATTATACGTGACTGGACTGAACTGACTAATAAAGGTGATGGGGCTCACCTTTTGGTCAAACTTAAAACTAACTTACATACTGATTCTTAACCTAATTGTTCCCCGACTGTTGCCATCGATGCGGGAACGGTGGTGGGACCATAGTGTTGAACACTGGGTTGGTTAGGTGCTGCAACGAGTCAAAAAACTTAGAATGACGTGGTCTGGCTGAAATATGTACTTGACCTATATTTAATCTTTTCAATGGGGGGGGGGGGTTGGTTCACAAGGGTCATTCGTCAACATTTAAAGAATGACTGTTGAGTGAGAAGGGACTTTCATAATTATTACAACGGGAAAGAGAAAATTTTACTGTGTAGCAGCTGTTCTCTACAAAAGTAACGATTAAGTCGGTTTCTCTCACGCCACAAATCTTGAAAAGTATTTAAACAGATAAAAATAAGTTCGGTGCGTATGAATAACAATTTTTAATCTTGGAATGCAAGCTACATACAAAGGATAAAAAATATGACGTAACACTAAATGTGAGCATTCAGATGACTGAGAGCGCTAGCAGTAATTTTATGAGTGCTTCGTATTTCATAAAAAACTGCTCTCCAGTGGCAATAGACTGTAATATCAAACGGAAGAGGAAAATAATAAAACCGACAGTTTACAAATGACTTTCGTTAAAAATTCTGCGTTAGTCTACGGTGGAAAAGGTGAAATGAGCTCTAAAATAACAATTATTAATCCTTGGTAAGCAAACTGTAATTTTTCTCATAACGAACTTTCTAAAAACATTTTATAACTATGGTATAACTAATAACATGGAAAGTTAGGGTATATCATAAAACCTTACATTTATTATACTACTAAATATACTTTTATTGCTATGGTACCACCATTCATATACGGTTAATGTACTATGATTCCACAGCATTTTGGGCGAATCTAAATATGCTTTTATCCGGGCGATGCCAGGCCCAGTTGGCTAGTCGCCATTTGTAAATCACTATAACTTCCGGCTGGATTCTGGATTCCTGTTTCGTTTCACATCAACCGTATTTTTAATTTATGTAATAATGTCGTGTTATAATCTGGGAAAAATTCTATAGTTCACATTCTGCACATACAAACATCTTCCCGGCTTAATCTCAGACAGTCCATTGAGCTTCAGTTTATGTCAATGGCAACAAGTCAAATGAATGCAATTAAAATTAATATTTTGGGAAATGTGTAACATATAAAAGATGAGTCGGCCGAGTATGTACTGAAATAATAGACAGAACATAACACAAATGGACCTGATACAGATATACAGAGTATAAAGCCCAAATTAACTTAGTCAGTCTTAGTTAGTATTCGTTAGTTAGTCTTAGCTTAGTTATGCCTTAGCTTAGTCTTAGGTAGTTAGTCTTAGCTTAGTTAGTCTTAATTAGTCTTAGCTTAGTTAGTCTTAGTTAGTTAGTCCTTGGCTTAGTCTTAGCTTAGCCTTAGTTAGTTAGTCTTAGTTAGTAAGAGTTAGCTTAGTTAGTCTTACCTTAGTTTTAGTTAGTTAGTCTTAGCTTAGTCAGTCAAACCAAACTTCAAATGAACCAAAATAACTTTCTAAGAATAATATTACATACACATAAACAGACAGACATGCTCTACAGTATTTAAGTTGCACGGAGTATCCAAAGCTATATTCTATATATTTTAAAAGTGATAATCACAAAGTTTATAGATAGAATGCAAATATAGTGAGAATCCATTTCTTTAAAGTATTGCTAACATAGAAAAATTACTCAAACATAAAGGCTTAGGCCACAATATATACTCAAGAAATGTTTTTGTTTTTTTTATCCAGTTCTATTTATTTTACTTTTTTATCATTAGGTTTTATTTATATTTTTTACTTCAATAAATACATGATTCATAATCAAGAGATATGTTCTTAGGCCTTTGTTTTTATCGTATATTATCATAAGATTACCTTTATTATGTAAATATTGGCAATAAATAAATTTGAATTATAACTCACTCATTTTATTTATCGTCAATATTTATTTGTACACTTGAAAGTTGATTAACAACGGTCAAATCACCGAATGATAGTCAACATCTGTGAATTATAGAAGGTGGATGCATAAATATCAAGGGCAACATAAATAAACAAGCTTTCGATCAAACAAATAAATTTTTCATTGTAAAAATGAACTTGACATAGGCAACCGCGCTCAGTCATTATTCAGTTACTGGTTTTTCTCGTTTCTTTATGAAGAAGGAGCAGCGTGTGTCTTTGGCAAGGTTGGGCATAGGGAGAAAAACATTCTCATGAAATTTATATAAAATATTATTTGATATGCAAATACCTATTTAATTTTCACTGTAAAAAGATAATTGTAATTGTACCCTCCTTCAAATGCATCATAGTATGCAGCAAGAGGATTAATTATTCTGTAAATTTTGTTCAGTTGTATTGTTCATTTGCTTGTAAAAATGTTGAAATAAAGGGGTTTTGAAAAAAAAAAAAAAAAATACCTATTTGGCTTTCTTATAAGCATTCCATGAGAACATTTCAGACATTCATAACTAATGAGTTCACACAGATTAATATTAAAATGTTTTAATCCGCTCTGCGTCCTTCTTTGAATAAACTAAAAGTTTATTAATTTACTCTAATTAGTCGACACAATGGGCTTTTACATTGAGGAGGTAATTGGTCAAACAGCAATGAACAGTGCGAATGTTTTACAATAATTTCTTTGAAAGGAATTAGGTCAACGTCAGACGAACTGATTATTACATAATTCCTTCTGGAGTATTAGAATCAACTAATAGTGAATTATGAGCACTACGTTAGTAATAAAATAAACAAATAAATTATTTAGGTTAGGAATTTCATTAACGTGTATAGTTGCAATGTTGTTACAGATGAGAAGTCCTAAAATGAATAAAAAATAACGGAATAATGTCAGCATAGCGAAACAACGTAGAGTGAAGTTAGTTATTTGTTACATTCCATTTACCAGTGACATTATAACGTATTTTAATTTTGATAAAATACTCGTTACATTTTGCTATTGGAATTTTTAGGCAATTTCACCGGACTATGCTAGGAGCAGAGAAAAAGGACACAAAGCTGATCTGGCAAGGCTACATGCAAAACGTGAGGTATGTAGACAGACCAATGGTAGTGACGACAGTGAGGCAGTAGAGAAGGGCGTTGGTGAAACTCCAGGATCTCTTGCCGCTGTAGCTGTTCATGCCGGCCTCGAAGGCGTCCTGGAGTTGGTTCTCCAGCTCCATCAGTTTCCGCCGCGCCCTCGACTTCCATTCGTCCTCCTTGAGGTGGTGGCTCCCTCGCCACAGCTCGTCGATGAAGTCCCGCTTCACCCTCTTCACGCCGCACTTATAGAAGGACTCGAAGGCACCCTCCGTCGTCTTGAACACGAAAGCCCCCAGGCCACACAGTATGAAGACGATGAAGAGGTCGCAGATGCAACGGTTCATCAACTTGCCCAGTACCAGCACCTCGTGGCGGAATTCTATCTTGAATTTGACAAATTCCAATTTCAAGTCTCGTTTGAACTCGAGCCAGCTGAAGGGTTCCCTGGGGAAAGTCGGTACCTTGAGGACTTCCGCCTTTTTCTCCTCTTTGACATCGCCCTTGGGTGTGTCATCAACCGGTACCTTCCTGGGGAAGAGCCACGTGAACCAGGACTCCTTCCGCTCCCCCTCCTCTTTGGCTATGAGAGGTTCCTCTTCTTCGACCTTGCCCTTAGATTTCCTCCTGACCAGCTTGGCCTGCTCCAAGATCTCCTGGCACTTGTCGATCAGATCCTCTTCGGAGCTTGTGAGCTTGTCGGCGGCTTGCTGTGACGACAGACTCCTCTTGAGGTCCGACGTCCTCTTCCTCCTGTGACCCGTGGTTGGACTCCTGCGTGGCTGCTTACGCACCGCTGGCCCCCCCTCCTCCTCCACGTCCGCCATGACACCCTGCTACCGACTGACCCGCCGACTGGGGTAAATTTAGTCTACCTCGCTCCTGCGATATTAATAGGAGAGACCGGCATTGCGCAAAATCGATCTTCTCTAGTTCCCCGCCTGCGTAATAGGTAGCGCGGTCTAGGCTGTCTACTTGTTGCAGGATACTAAGTCTTAGCTTATGCTAAGTCTTAAGAAAGTTTTGATTGCTATAAAGCAAGGGTGAAACAGATCATTTACTAAAGAAAAAGTTACGTCCAAAAATTTGATAAAAAGTTTTTCTTTAAAAAAAAAGGTTGCAAATTATTCGAGCAATATTTAGGTAGGTCAAAATAAAGTTTTTTGAATATTTCTATTTAATTAACTGCACATGCGGTAATTCTTTTTGATATCGTCAATAAAAAACATATATGAAAAAGCGGGCGTTTCATTAAAAGGTAAAAAGACAAAACAATAAACACACAAACATATTTAACAAAAAAATTTATTTGTGGGAAATAAATTAGAGTTAAGCGTCCTATAGGAACGTAACCATAGAAAATTATAGGGGAATTTGATTATGATTTTGTAATGTTTTCGTAAAGTAAACATCTACCGAACGGTGTATTTTTGACATAAATAACGTGAAATATCATAGCCGGTATTACACAAATGTTTTTTAGACAGTCAAACTTCAATAGTGGTCACTTAAAAAAAAGTGATAATAACATAAGTTATATGAATCATGCCCTAGTCTAATGTGTTATATGACTACTCTATTGTGAAAAACAATATATTGTCTGCCATTTTTCGGAAATGGTAACAACTAACAAGGATACGAGGAGGCTCAAAACTCAATAAAATATTTTGTGGCGATTCTCCTTAGCAGCTTTTTAATATAATAATATAATTATAATGTCTTCGAGTAAGTTACTTATTTGTCTAAGCAACTGTCGTATTAGTTCAAAGTAAACATTATAAACTAAAACAATACAAAGAGTAATATTTTTGTGCTTAACAGTTATAATTCAATTCCACTATAATTGTTTTTTATATTTTAAAAAAAATTCAGGTTTTTTTTTTCAATAATACTTCATTGTTCCTAATAATATCCAGACGTTGATGCCATCCATCCAACGTCCATGAAATTAATAACTCTCAATTAGACGTTTCTCATTTTTTTTCCTTAACCCCTTTTTTAAACATTTTTGAAAATTGTAAATCATAAACAATATTATAAATTGGTTGTGTGTGGCTCCTTTTATTGCATGCCCTGTGCAGGAGTTTATAACATTTCTCATTCATGATTGAACTGTTCACATCTACCCCAGCCAAGTTTTTACATCTCCTACTAGATCGCACTGCATCCTCTGAAAATCAGCTTCGGCACAAAGTTTTTTTTTGTAATATTATAATTGGGTTTACCCACAAACCAAAGAGACCAGTAAGGCGATAAATATTCTTAAAATGAATTTTGAAATCAAAACATTCTTCAATTAAAGTCTTGGTTTCTCAAAATCACCAGTAGAACTTCATAGATTATTGAAATTCTAAAATAAAATACATTGCCATTCAGTATACTACAGGTTTTAAAATAACAAAACTTGTATATAACGTAGCAACGCTACAGGAAATACAAAAATAATTTGTAAATAGATTCGCCAGAGGATCTATAATTGTATATAATAATTTAAAAAAAAATACTATAATTTTATCATTTACCCAATGTATTAATTACACGTTTTTAATTAAAACCTTATCCATAAATGAGAAGTAGCAGGGAAAAAAGCCATATAAGGTGTTTTTTTAATTCTAACGTTTTTTTAACTCCTGAAATAAAGATCCTTCAATAATAATTTACGGCGTTAACTTCTAATTAGCGTGGTTTCTTCTAAAGTTTTCAAAAATGAAATCAATGCAAAAACAATTTTTTTTTTGTTTTCAGAACAAACATTCATTAAAAAATCAAATGGAAACAAAACTGATTGACATTTATTTCATGACAATAATAACTGGTTGTAAGACTAAAAAAGAAATGGGAAAAATGTACCCATTAAAGTGACAACTTTTGTTGGATTGTACAGATTATTTTCGAGTCAGCCCTGTACAAGTTTTAAATCACATTTATTCTATTTAAATTCTAGCAATATCTCATGCTTATGTGTTACCCAGGCATTATCGCATTCTGGAGCTAAATATTCACCTTTTTTTTTTTTTTAAAGTGATTCATATAAAAAACGTACATATATATGTACTTTTTTTTTATGTATTTTTATAATTCCCTTCTGCTAAGAGGCAAACAGTGGGAAAACAGTTTTAGAAAAAAAACAACAAAAACCTCTCCGGCAGCCAATGCCAGGATTTAATTTCGGGGGGGGGGGGGGTTAATTCTGAATTGTAAAGAAAATATGAGTTCTTCACTCCCCCCACCACTTTTTTTTTTTATAGTTATACATTTGAAATAAAGTTGTTTGTAAGTAAGTGTCATTGTTCAAAGAAACAACCAGCGAAATGTCACTAATTCCCATTGTTTACAAAGGATGTGCCAACTTCTAGGTTGAAGTAAGAAAAACTGGGTCGACCTATGTTTTGCTTGACTTCGAGTTGGAAAATTTATTAGGCCTGCATATCTGCACCCTACCTAAAATTGCATCACGGTACTTAATATTAGGAAATGCTTGCTTGTTACTTAATTTTAAAGTTGTATGGAAGGGTTTCTGTGCTTGCGTAAGGCAAGGAACGGAATATCATTCGCAATAAGTTCGTGCGATGACAAAAGATGGTCACATAGCAGAAACGAGGGAAATCGATTATTTTAGTCTTTTAACATTAATAACTTTACATAAATCTTTAATTAAAATCTGAATTTTCATTTTATTAACTTATGTAATAGTACGTCTTATGAAATGAAAAACTGGTATCGGGTTCCTCCCTTTTACCAGTTAATTAGGTTTTTTTTTTTATTATAAAAGAAAATTATTTGCACTTTGGGTTGTTTAAGTTTTAGTATTTCCTAAAAATGCTTTTTATTGACAATGTATCATTTAAAAGTCAACTTTTCGCCTGTTCAGGGACGATGGCTGAGAAAGAACATGTTTAACATATCTATGTATGCACCCAATTGGATTGATAGTTTATTCGATAATTTAGTAAGAAGACGTGATGGTTTTTGATAAATAAGCCATCATTGTGTTAGGGGAGGCTAACCAAAGTGCAAACCAATGTTGGAATTACACATATTACATTATATATATTTTATTTTCAAGTATGTTAAAACAGCACGAGCATTGTCCAGCCAAGTTACACTTCTGCGACCTCGACATTTACGAAAGACCCTCGACTCATACCGCCAGCGATTGCCTAGGGCATCTGTGTCATCTAAACTATCTTGATCAAGATATAGACTTAATATGTTCACAGTTAAGGTCCATGATATATATCAAACTTCCCCAAAGGAACGCTATCATTATATATATTAGGGGAACCGGAAAGTAATCTCGTTTTTTTACATTAATTTAAAACAGATAAATTTTTAACAAGTTTTTGTTTTTGATCAATGATGTAATCACACTCGTTATCAGCAAATTTTGGTCATCTAGTATGAAAATTTTCAATGCCTGATCGATCAAAGTCAATTGGTTTTTGAGCAAAATATCTGGAGATGGCATTTTGGACATCATCCAAATTTTCAAATTTTTTTCCGCGGATCGGAATAAATGGAAATCCGATATTGGGCAAGTATGGTGGTTGAGGCAATGGATTGGTAAATTTATTCGATAATTTGGTAAGAAGACATGATGGTTTTTAATAAAGAAGCCATCATTGTGTTAGGGGAGGCTATTCTCTTTTTAGGTATTAAACCTTGAAAAAAATTTTTTTTTTGTTTAAAATGCCTAAGTAATAAAAAAGTATACTAACTGCAGTAAATTTCAAAATTTTGATGATGTCCAAACCCCAATCCCTTAATTTTTTCCAGGGTTGTTGCGGAAAAAATAGGCGCAGTGGGGTCTTGCATTATCGTGTTGCAGAATAACGCCTTTTTTTATTGATATCGCTGGGCAATTTTCAATTAAAGTTTGATTTACTCGATCCAATTGTTCACTGTAAAGATCTGCATTCACAGTTTCTCCAGGTATCAGCGATGAACGACCCCGTGAATACTCCACCAAACACACAGCGCCTTTTTGGACCTGTATGTAAACCTGGCTTTGCTGTACTTCGTGCCGATTCATGCGGAGAGAGATTGTTGGATTATCATAGAGGACCCATTTTTCATCTCCAGCCCTCACCCACCATACTCGTCCGATATTGCGCCATCGGATTTCCATTAATTCCGATCGCAAAAAATTTCAAAATTTGGATGGTGTCCAAAATGCCATCTCCAAATATTTTGCTCAAAATAAAATTGATTTTGATCGATCAGGCATTGAAAATGTGCACACTAGATGGCAAAAGGTTGCTGATGACGAGGATCATTGAACAAAAACAAAAACTTGTTAATAATTTATCTGTTTGAATTTAATGTAAAAATAACGAGATTACTTTCCGGTCCCCCTTTTATATATAATAATATAGTTTTAATATTGTGACGATATACCTACTTAGCCATGAATTTAGATTCAAGTGAATGTACTTTTGGGAATCGTCTTATGTTAATGAACAAAATAATGCAGATTTTCATCAAATTTATGAAACATGTTTCGACAAATGAGTCATATCGATATTCTTCAGATCCTTCTAAATATTATATGTAAATAATATGTCGCAAAGTCATCCATTAATATGTTTGATAAAAATCTAACATCTTTCCTTCATCAGCCTGAGGTGACATCACGCTAGCTAACCAATCATCAACTCACAGTTTAGTGATCAATTCAAAATTGCACTCGGATTTTATATCGAAAATAAAAAAAGTATTCCGCTGAACATTATTTTGAAAGAAATTAAAAAAAATTAATTTGTAATAATATATTTTTTTGTAAAGATGTTTTTATAGAACTTTATACGATTTGACCACAAAATCACTGAGAGGATTGAAAAAGACATCTGGCGATTGCTCGAGAATACACCGAACCGTCGACTCACCCTATGGCAGATGTCCAGGTCCACCGGCCCGGTAGATGTCCGTTTAAATCGGGAATCCCAGGTCAGCCAGATCCGGGAAGGAGATATACGTGACGTCTCTAAAAGACTCTTCTTGTTTTAGACATTTTCACAGTCTGAGTCAGTATGCCTACTTCTTCTTCTTCTGCACGATGAGAAGGAGCACGGAAAAAAACTAGTGACCATCCTTCACTAAATCTTGAAATAATATCATTTAAATGTCTTTCGTCTGCATGTCGTAGCTGTTCAAGGAAGGTCTTCAGAATTAACTAACCGATCAGAACTTTTTAAGATTCATGCAACTTCGCGTTGTATTCGTTCAGTTTAAGGTTCGGAACCTGTTTAAGATTTACTTTTGAACAGATCTACAACAACTTTATTATGTTGAAATTACAATCTGCCGCATTGGGCAATAAGTAATTGTGATAAATGATCTCATTCATATCATATTTACAATTTTCATTCACTCGCTCTTTCATAAAGTATTTACAAACAGCCCAGAGACCTCCCAAATCCACATGGTTGTCACCTCCCTCGCCTGCGAAAGAGTAAGCGGAGTCTTGGGAAGTCAACCACGCTCCTCCGTCAACCACGTCACCGGATACGAGACAGTGGAGGCTGACGAAGAGCATGAGAGCCACATACGTTCAGGACATGATTGGAGAAACTGGCCATTGCCACGACTCCCACTGTTATGCATTTATAGCAGGTCACGAGGCCACTGCCGTTTCAGTCTCCGAGGAGGATTATAGGGATGATTGTTGCAGTGCAATGACTGTGCTAGGGGATTAGGGTGGTTGGATAGGTTACCATGGAATTTTATGAACTTGGAAGGGATGAGTTCAAGAATGTAAGGCATATTAAGATCGTTATGGAGGGTTTTGTTGCTGACGTAGTAAGGGGCATTTACTATTGTTCTCAGGACTTTGGATTGAAAGGATTGGATGCGCTTGATGTTCGACTTTTTTGCTGTCCCCCATAGCTCTATTCCGTAAGTCCAGATTGGCTTAAGTATAACTTTGTAGATTAGTAATTTTTTTTCTATTAAGAAATGGGATGTCCTTTGAAGTAGTCTGTACAGTTGTCCAAAGCGTCTGTTTAGTTCTTGTCTATTTAGCCTCGTGTGTGGGTTCCATGTCAGTCTTTTGTTCTAGATGAAAGCCTAAATACCGTACTGTCTTGGATATAGGAAGATGAATGGAATTAAAAAAAAAAAAAAAAATTAGTGGACAGGACTTGTGGCATAGGGTAAAGGTAATGTGCGAACATTTAGCTTCATTAACTTTAAGTCACCATGTTTACTTTTGATTTTTTTTTTCTGTATGTGGGAGACTCATTAGTGAAGGAAACAAAGCCAACTACAGCCGTCTATCTTTCTCTATCAAACATCAGATAGATATAGGTTATGGTTCATAATTATTTCTCTAGTTTAGCTAGAGAAATGTTAGGACACACTACGCATTACAAATTTAAAACTATATATGTAAAGAAAGTATACTCTCTTTAATTTGAGCCTAGACAACAGTTGCTAATGAATGTGTGGATAAATATAATGAAACAGAACATAAAGTAACTGGTTTTCCACCCAAGTATTTATTAGATGGCGCAGATGCAAGCATTTTACCTGAAGAATTGAAAAAATGGATGACAATAAATCAGCCTTAGAAAAGACAAAAACGTCTCATAAATATAACAAGAAAATATTTGATAAAACTAGAAAACATTGGGAATTTAACACAGGAGATACAGTATATATAAAGAATGGCAACAAATTACAGGAAACAATTAGATGAATTAAAAATTGGTCCCTTTGAAATAACAGAGAAGATATCAAATTCAATATATAAAATAAAAACCGGAAGAGGAAAGCAAGAAACTGGATTCTTTCACATAACAAAATTACTTCCGATATTACAAGACTGAAAATTGCAAGAATTTTCACCTTAGGGAGGGGAGATGTAAAGATACTTTCTTTAATTTGAATTTGCCGCGCTGCTTCTACTGGCCCCCACCAGATGGAGAAGGTTATGTTAGGTAACAAAACTTGAAAATAGAGTGTGAATATAGAAGTGATAGTTATAAACTGTAATTGTCGTTTCTTTGTTTACAGGTAAGATTGTGTAAATAATATGAATAATTGTTATAATATAAAATACAGTGAATAAAATTGCTTACTTTATTTACAGAGAAACTGATTTCAGTTTATTCACCCCACCTTTAATAATTGTCTTACACATATATCCAACTTCGCTGAAATTTTATATTCAATAAAATGAATGAATAGAATGACTTTAATTTTTTAAGTAATAGAAACCATGTCTTTGAGAATATCAATGAATGAAGAGAAAACATTTGAACCGATCAGTAGAGGTAATGACATTTCTTGCGGTTGTCTCTGCATAAGAGCAATCCCTATATCCTGTCCCTTTTAGGGACTTATGATTTCCCTTGGGTTCGATACAAATATAAAATGCCTTTCCTCATCAATCCGGCAACAAGTATTTCCACACTACACATAAAGCACTTAGTTTCATGCAAGAACCGGGCCCGTACCTATTACGTTCAACTTTGACAAAAGATAATTGTTGTGTGATGCATTCACACTTGACTATAACTTTATTCATTGTTTAGAAATTTAGCTTGTCAATATACACCGTGTTTCAGGAGGAACCTGTCATAATTTACAAGCGTAACTCCTCCCTTTTCAAAATAATGAAAAAAAAGTTCATATAAACATCCGGGAAATATTTCGCCATAAATATATATTATTCATCTCCCCATGGTGAAATGAAATCATACTTAAATTTCTAGAACGTTAATTGATGAGAGATATTGGTGGTATCTGTTGGTTTTTGACTTGTTATACAGAATAAAAAAGGCTCCGTAACAGAATCTTTTAGAAATGCGGGATAAAAAAATAAAAGTGGACACAAAACCCAGTTTTTTTTTATATGTCTGAAGTTCGATACCTTTGTTAAAAAGGTTGGAAACACATTAATTTTTTTAATTAAAACTTGTAGACAATTTAATTATGAAAAAAATTGATGTAAAAGAAGTTAGTAAAAGCTACTGCAGATTCCTCCTACAAAAGGCCAGAAGAAAATTATTTAACTGTAGTTTACTTCTAGAATTACTAAACATTTGAAAGCGGTAAACATAATGAATAAGTTTAAAGAAACGATTTGTTGTTAAACTTGTCAGTTCTCTCTAGCTGACCTGTTTGAACAGCTGTTCCATTTAAATACCAACTGCTTCCGATAAATAAAACAACATTATACACTGTTCAACATCCCTAAGTAGAGAATGCTTGTTAAAACAGGGAATTAATTGACATCTATTTATATTAAATGAATGTACATCCGGTAAATGGAAGAACATTTCTAACTGAAAACAATTAAAAACATTCATACCTATTCAGTTTTTATACATATATCTTAAGTAATATACTGAGAAATGCGAGATATAACTGTATCTTTTGATAAATTAACTATCTGTTTTTTTACTTTTGGGTACAACCGCAATTTCAATTATCTAAATATTTCTGGGTACTCATTCTAGAGAAGCCTATGTACTTTTAAAAGGGGAGGCTATAGACGTGGGGTTACCGATTTCAATGAAACACATTTTTGTGATACTAGAACCAAAAATATCTACAAGTGTTAGGTAGTTCTTGCCAAACACAATGAAATCCTATCTCTCAATAGAAAATAAATTACTAATCTACAAAGGTATACCTAAGCCAATCTGGACATACGTAATAGAGCTTTGGGGGACAGCAAAAAAGTTGAACATCAAGCACATCTAATCCTTTCAATCAAAAGTCCTGAGAACGATAGTAAATGCCCCTTATAACGTCAGCAACAAAACCCTGTTTTGACCAGTTTCTCCAATCATGCCCTTAGCGTCTGTGGCTCTCGAGCTCTTGGTCAGTCTCCAGAGAGTGGCTGTCGGAGGAGCGTGGAGGACTTCCCAAGACTCCTCTTTCGCATGCGAGGGAGGTGACAACCATGTTTGATTTGGGAGGTCTTTGGGCTGTTTCTAAATACTGTATGAATGAGCGAATGAATGATGAATTGTAAATATGGTATGAATGAGAACATTTATCTCAATTACTTATTGTAATTTCATCGCAATATAAATTGACAAGCGCTTTGACAGCCCATCCCCACGTCCGCAAACCTCAGGTGCCATTCAACGATCTGTTCAATACAACACCATATGTTGGAAATTATTATTAATCAACTGTAAGATGGGTCTTAAATCCTTAGGTCTCATTGAGCATTTATCGTGGGATATGGGCGGACAACAGGAAATAAATGATGAAATAAACATATGCACCGATATGATAAATAAAGGCGAGATCCTTACAAATATAAATTCTTGGCAGTGCTTATGTTTATCTCCTATATTTATTTATAACCTTCAGGCACTATAACTGAAGAGACTAAACAACAACAAATCTTCAAGTGTAGACACTTTTTTGTAATAACTTTTAGCTTGCTGAAATTTCTGAATATATGATAGAAATGATCAGTCATGAGCTATAAAAAAAGCAAACCAGACAATGCTAAAAAGCATTACAAGCAAAAATAACCATTTTTATAGTAAAGAGTAGACACTATGCGCATTAATTATATTATTTAATAAATAGTTTAAACCGGTGGCATCTTCAAAGGCCAGGGTAACTATTAAGCATGCTAAAACCACACTACAACCCCGGAACGGTTATGAATCATATTACGGTTGAAAAATCGACAGTACTTAGAACTTTTCATTTTCGCTCATTGAGTTTCTGCTAAATATAACAGACTGTGGCCTCAAAACGAGTGGTCGGCCAATAAGCTCCGTTATTGTATTTTCTAAGACAACTATCCGAAATGATTGCGGCGCCAGCCACGGCACACTCCCAGCTGGCTTGTGCGCTCACAATATAGTGTAGCACAAATAGCTTTAACTAACCTACGTTGCCAACCGGTTATGCAAGCGAACAAGGAGATCACTGAACTGCACAAGTGCACTTAGCATATCGTGTAAACTTTATTGCCAATTAATTCCAATGTTTACATTCAGGTTCTTTGCATGTGGAGGCGATGCCATTATGATAGCTGAGCCACCCTAAGTGACTACGATAGCTAGAAAAGATATGGTAGAAAAGAATGATAGAAAAGATAATAATCTTCAACTTGTCTAAAACAAAAGTTGTGGCTATCTCTAGGAACCCAAGAAACGACTATGCCCCAATTACATTTAATGGAAATTAATAACCTAAGGTTCATCCAAACTTAAGTAAATAATTTTTTCCTTTCTGACGCTTAGATAATGTTATAAGTGTAACTCATCACATAATTTATATTATACTAGAAATTAATTGATAATTAAAGTGACTGTAGCTTACACGTTTTTTTGTCGGTGGTCGACAAAAGGGGTTTGACAGACGAGTTGATGGATTAGTAATAAACACTCTTGTGTTGGAAACAGGTCGAGGCATAGAGCAAAGAGTGAATTTACTATTTAAGACAATTTGGTTTTGTATTCGGCAGGACAGGATGGGGCATCGTAAAAACCCTTTTCGGTAACAGAGAGTGTTGATTATAATAACACCTTTATACCTGGTCCTCAAGTTGAAACACTTACGAGCGGGGTGTGAAAAAGACCCTGATCAACACGACATTTACCCTTTGAAAAGAATTACTTAGGACAAAATCAAATCAATATTAATCAATTTTATTTTATTTTAACTTTACGGTAATCATGCAAGCTAAAATTATAAAAATTGGTTTATTGTCTTTCCATAAGTGATAATTTAAAAAAAGTTTAAAATTTTTTTAAAAAAGTGCTTTCAACAGTTCTTAGCTGTCATCTTCAGTTATCTCTACACTAAAATAAAAAGTCGAATGATAAAAACTTTTACCCGCGCATATGGAGACAAATTAAATTCTATTATTATCTATGCAACATTGGCCACAGTCAAATTGTCTTTCTATTTCAAACTAATTACAGTTCAGAACTGTTAGTTTATTGTAGAGATAACTAAAGATGACAGCTTAGAGCTCTCGTAAGCGTTTTTTTCAATAAAGTATAATAATAAATTATTAGTCGTGGAGAGACAATAAAGCTGTTTTTATAATTTTACTGTATTATTCCACAATCCTGAATTTATATTTTAATTTGTACGCTCAGAGGTTGGTACAATAATCAGATAAAGCAGATTAAATACCTAAATGACATCCCAAATCAATTGAATTTAATAAAATAAATAATTTTTTTTTTTTAGTTAAAATTCCTTTATTATGCTATAATTAAATCTGCCTTTTATAAGGCAATAAGTAATTAAGATAAATGCTCTCATTCATACCATATTTACAATCATCATTCACTCGCTCATTCATACAATATTTGCAGACAGCCCAGAGACCCCCCAAATCCACTGCGAAGAGAAAGCGGAGTCTTGGGAAGTCCCCCACGCTCCTCCGTCAGCCGCGTCACCGGATACTAGCCAGTGGAGGCTTACCAAGAGCGCGAGAGCCACAGACGCTCTGGACATGGTTGCAGAAACTGGCCATTGCCAGGACTCCCACTGTCACGCGTTTATAGCAGGTCACGAGGCCACTGCCGTTTTAGTCTCCTAGGAGGATTATAGGGATGAGTGGCGCAGTGCAATGACTGTGCTACAGGATTAGGGTGGTTGGAAAGGCTACTGTGAAATTTCATAAACTTGGAAGGGATGAGTTCTAGAATGTAGGGTATGTTAAGGTCGTTATGAAGGGTTTTGTTGCTGACATAATAAGGGGCATTTACTATTGTTCTCAGGACTTTTGATTGAAAGGATTGGATACGCTTGATGTTCGACTTTTTTGCTGTCCCCCATAGCTCTATTCCGTACGTCCAGATTGGTTCAAGTATAACTTTGTAGATTAGTAGTTTATTTTCTATTGAGAGATGGGATGTCCTTTGAAGTAGTCTGTACAGTTGTCCAAAGCGTCTGTTTAGTTCTTGTCTTTTTAGTCTCGTATGTGGGTTCCAGGTCAGTCGTTTGTCAAGACGGAAGCCTAAGTACCGTACTGTCTCGGATACAGGGAGAGGAATAGAATTAAAATAAACTAGTGGACAAGACTTGCGACAAAGGGTGAAGGTAATGTGGGAGCATTTTGCTTCATTAACTTTGATCCGCCATTGATTGCACCAATACTCGATCTCGTCAAGGTGTTTTTGAAGGTTATGGGATGCTATGTCGGGGTCTGGGTGGGATGACAAGACTGCAGTGTCATCTGCAAATGTGGCCAAGAAGGTATTGGGAGTAGAGGGGACATCAGCGGTGTATAGGTTATAGAGGATGGGGCCCAGGACACTGCCCTGTGGAACTCCTGCACTTATGGGATAATAGTTAGAGTATTCTAAACCACAGCGGACTTGGAAGAAGCGGTTTGAAAGGTAGGACTGTAGGATTAGGAAAAGGGTCTGTGGTAAATATCTTTTGAGCTTGTAGAGCAAACCTGCGTGCCAAACCCTGTCAAAAGCTTGAGCTATATCGAGAAAGGCAGCAGTGCAATACTGTTTGGTTTCAAGGGCTGAGGAGATGTGATCAACAACGCGAAGGCCTTGTTGAGCTGTTGAGTGTCGTTGGCGGAAACCAAACTGGTGTGTGGGAAAAAGGTTTTTGGATTCAACAATTGGAAGTAGACGTTTTAGTAGGAGTTTCTCAAATATTTTTGAGAGGATAGGGAGTAGGCTAATTGGACGGTAAGATGAGGCTTCATTGGGTGGTTTACCGGGTTTGGCGAATAGGACAATAATGGAATGTTTTCAGAGGAGAGGAAAGTGCGTGGTTCGGATAATGCAATTATATATATAGGTTAAAAAGATTATGGCTTTAGGAAGAAGCTGTTTGAGAATTTGAGGAGTAAGGAGATCATATCCAGGGGATTTTCGGTAAGGTAAGTTTTTCAGATGATATTTGACCTCAGAGGGATTAACGGCTTTTGGTGGAAGAGAGAGAGGAATAGGTGAAGTGAGGAAATCTTCCACAGTTGTGCTGTGAGTATGGCTTTGATGAGAAAGGTGAGGTGTGAAAGTATGGGTAAGATGCAGAGCAAATTCCTCCGACCTATCCCCATCCGAAGCCGCCCAGGACCAATCATCACGACGGAGTGGATGTGAAACAGGTTGATACTTTAGGATTTTTTTGGTTACATTCCACAAGGAGTTATCCCTGGTAGACAGAGAGGAGAGGTAGGAATTGAAATAATCGGAACGGAAGGATGCCAATCGCCGCTTTACCAATCGGCAGTACTGATTGTACGAGCGGCGATCAGCAGGATGCCGGGATCTTTGCCACACTGTTCTGGAGCGGCGTTTGGATTGGATTAGGTCTTTGAGATGCTGAGGTAAACGATTATGATTATGGATTTTTGGGTGACGATGCCTCCCAAGCCGACCTCTGGACCAGAGTAGTGAAAGAATGCACTGCATTGTCTAGGTCTTGGGATGTTTTCAGGGACAATTTGAGGTTTACGGACTCTGTAAGAAGCTGGCGGAAGTGGTCCCAGTCAACTGGGCCCCTAATAAATGAAGGAGGAGGCAGTTTGTGAATTGGTCTTAGGGAAATGGTTAATAATAAAGGACTATGATCAGAGGAGAGGTCATCGAGGCGCGTGAGTGGATAGTTAAGTGTTCCTAAACTATTGTAAAAAAAGAAGTCAAGGAGATCAGGATTTCGGTTGAGATCAGATGGCCAATAGGTGGCTGTGTCAGGAGTGATAGTGGAGCAATGTTTCCGTGTGAGTGCAGACAGCAAAGCACGTCCTCGTGTATTAGTGGATCTTGACCCCCAGTGTTGGTGCTTCGCATTAAAGCCCCCACCCACAAGGAAATGATGTCCGATGGAGTCTAGAAAGGAGATGAATTGGGAGTCGGAAATGGATTTATTGGGAGGGCAGTACACTGATGCTAGTGTAAGGGGAAAAGTGAAGGTGGCGATTGACACTGCAGTGGATTGAAGGAAATCATGTGCTACCAGAGGAACTATGTGGTGGGATATGGAGTTATGGACAATGACAGTGGTACCTGCATGAGCTGTTCCATCTGGGTGATCAGTTCGATAAGTCTTGTACTGTCAGTTAGTGCTGTCAGTTCGTTAGTGTGGGTGCGAACACCATTCGCATTCCAAAGGAGAATGGATAAGGAGTCGGGAGGATCCACTTATGGATTTTGTTTAACGGGGATAAGGTAGGAGACAAGATTTGTAAGAAGGAAAATGAGAGGGGTAATTAGGGTTCTGAACTTCGTAAGGAATGAGGTTAATAGGCTAGTGAGATCCGAAGAACTTGAAGGTGGAGGAATATGCGAGATGTGTGGTTGAGGATGGGATTGAGCTTGAGGGTTAACAGGATGAATGGAATGCTGGGAAAGGTGATCTTGTGGACAGGGAGTGGGTGGTGCCTGTGACTGCTCTCTGCTGCAAACGGCATCGGCAAAAGAGACAAAAGGTCTCAAATTTCTGGCTGGGCCGCTTCTTGCTGCAAGTTTTTCTCTCTTCTGGCTGACGACGTTGTTCTGTCCTGGACTTCAGCGTTCTGTATGCCTCGCAGCCCTTGTAGTTGGCCGGAGGTCCTTGCTGGCAAAGCACGCATACCGCCGGCGATTTAAGGGGCTTTTTGCACAATTCGGTTTTGTGCTGCCCACTGCACTTAACACACCTGGGAGGGTGGTGGCAGTAAGATTTCGTGTGCCCATATGCCTGACAATTATGGCACTGGACGATATCGCGATTGGGATACGGTTTTTCAACCTGTACCCTAGTGTAGTACAGGTATGTTAGGTCGTATATCTTCTCGACTCCAGGTGTCCTCTCGAGATCAACAGAGAACAGTGGTAATGCCGTTTTTATTGTTTCATCCTGTAGCCTATCCTCGCGCAACACATTTGTTATTTGGCGAACTTTGTATCCGAGAGCTGAGATTTCTTCTTCTATTTCGTCAGCTGGTGTGGTCGGGTGCAAATTTCTGATCACCAAATAATTTTAATTATTCGACTTGGGCGTAGAAGCGTGGTTCTCCGGATAAGGTAGTTGGAAATATGTATGTATCGACGGATAGACATTATATGTATTTTTTTTATATGTATATACAAATATATTTGCCACCGAGACCGAATGTAGCAGAAAATTCGTTTTATTTAAGTTTCATAAACAGCAGTGAGTGGCTTGCAATAAGACGGCCCACCGTTCGCCTCTATATGGGAGTAGAGAAAGTCTATTATAATTAACTTATGTTATATTATCCTATTAGTAACTTATCTTCCCTTCCCAGACCTCTATTCTAAATAATTGGCTCACATGACCTTTTCCATCTGCGCCCTTATCTCTAGTGTTACCGCCATCCTACTACCCCTACTACAGCTTTTTCTACGCACATAAATGCCCCTTAGGCATAAGACTGATTGTTAGTTTCTCATGAGCCTCAGTAGCCATTGAGCTCTCAGCCTGTAACCATATATAATTGTACATTTGTGTTTTATACCAAATAAAGTTTCTTTTTAAGAGTTTTTGAGCAAGAGAAATATAATTGTTGATAGAATAAAACAATATAGAAATATGCAATGTGATGTCAATCTTCATATATTATTCGAACTTGACTACTCTCATTCTCCGCACGAGGCATTGCTTCTGATAAACTATAAAATAAATAGATGTAACTGTTCAAAACTAAATTAATGATTCAACACTATGTCCATTTTTCCTTTCACAAAGGTGTTTTGTGTTGACCAACGGTAGCTTAGCTGGATATATAAAATAAATAGTAATCATAATCTGGTAATGTGATATAATGATGTATTTATTTGTGTTAAAGGGGACTTAATGCTAGATGCGTACACGTAGCTGACATTATAAAAAAAAAACACTTGTTGTTATTTTACCAAAGAATAATTTGTTTGGTGGAAAGTAATCTTTGGTTTTCTGAAGTCCAAGCTGCAGTCCAGCCTTAAGCCAATCAATGCCTACGCCAGCGTCATGTGCAGACCTCGTCCAGAAAAAGAGCAGAGATAGCTGAGTCTTATTCTTAGAAATACTATCACATATATTCCGGAGCCCCCAACTTTTATTTTAATTGACGAAACAGGAAACCCAAAAGTACACATTTTTAGCTGCCCATCACGCACATACGCAAAAGGCTCTCTTCAATGACGGTACACAATTGGTAGGGTTGCTCTTTTGAACGTTACCGTTAATTAGTTGTGAATTTACTTCATTCGACCACTTTTTAAAAACCAAGAGGAGAATTATTTACTTTACAAGTAAATAAAATAAAACATTTTAGCCCTGCTGGCATAACAAAGTAAACGGTTTCGCATAATGCAATTTAAATACTGTTGAAGACAGTACTTTTCTCCTTAGAAAAATGTTGCTTCAACGAACCCATTAAATGTTAAGTGCTTTGTTTGTGTTTGATAATTGCTACATTTTTTTCTGCTTCTATCTAGTTTTAATTTCGTATCTGTACTTTATTTCGTTTGAATTTATAATAGATACATTTTCAAAACCTCACTGCTATTTGAATGTATACACTGTGACACTTAAGAAACAGAAATTTCTCTCGGCGATAATTAAACAGAAAATTCGATCCCTAAGGCTCCGAAAAATTTACCTCAGGCGTAAACCCCATTTATCTATTTTATTTCAGGAGTGACAAAGCACACGAATAGAAGTGCTCAAATTTTTCATGGCGATTCTCCTGAAAGTCAGTGATACCCAGAGGCCGAGTGACAAATGTACTCCACAAATATCTTTTATGAAAAAAATCTTCAGACAAAAACATGGAACTCGTTCATTTTATAATAGCAATTTTATGTAACGTTTTTAAAGGTTCTTCGTTTTAGCTTGTTATGCTACAATACCGAGCGCAAAAATAAAAATTATTTAATCAATAATTAATGTATATAAAATATATGTATATGTGTAAATAAAGCAACTAAATTCACATATTAATTATACTTATACATAATTACAAACATAACATTAATTATACATAATTAATTATTTTTGTTTGACACTTATAAAGTTTTAATGTATCAAACCTGACTTTTTTTTTCTTTTTGAGTTTCTCCCACTTTCCAAGTCAGTTGTTCTTTGAGGTGCTGAGTGAAAATAATCCTGTATTTGAGTTTGGCCAATTTTTAATTTTGGTGCCCCGTACAGTTTAAAATAGAGATCTGTATACTGCCTACTCCATTCCTTCATTTCCTATTCCCCCATTTTCTTCCAAACCCCCTTTCACCACCTTCTTTACAAGATACGTCAAGGTAAGTCTAATCATTTGCTCTCCATATCTGAGTCTAACAGAAAACTCATTCCTTATTTTGTTTTTCCCTTTTTTGTTTTTTTTAATTTTTAAACAATTATCTTTCGCTGCGTATAAGCTATGTTAAATAGAACAAATGCGAGTCCGGGTTTTGTAAATATATAGTATTGGTGTCGCTTTCAATTATTATTTCAATTAGCATTGGTATTTTAAACCAGATCAATGACGAATGAGTTAATAGCAACGCTGACTTGAGACGAGACAGCTAAGCAGAAGATAAGCAGGTCTCTTTAGTCATTGGGGACAGTTAGCTCACGAATGCTGTGCAGACATATCTGTCTACGCCGTACAGTGATAAAACAGAAGTTATGACGACATGCTAACATTAATAATGCATTTATGACAGAACGGGCATTGTGGAGTAGCCTCGTTTATCTGCCAGGCTTATCCCTGTCTTCAAACCCTTCCAAGGATCTTAGTGCGCTCCACCAGTCCCCCATATTGCTTCCTCAATCTTTTCATATTCAATGTTCACATTAGATATATAATTGTCGGTGGGTCACCGAGCTAAGCCAACATATTAAAATTAAAGGGCGACGGGTGGCAGAGCCCACTGATGGAATCATGGGAAGGGACTGAATTCAATTCGGTTATTCGTAAGTCATACTGTGCAGTTAGTATATGATTAAACAGTATAATTTCCAAAATATGTATTTCCCGATTCACTAATTATATGTCAAGGAATAATAAACACTGAAACAGGGTTTGCAAATAAATAATATAAATAAGATACCAATATTATATATTAACAAAACCCAGACTCGCATTTGTTCTATTTAACATAGCTTGTACACAGTGAAAGATAATTGTTTAAAAATTAAAAAAAACAAAAAAGGGAAAAATAAAATAACGAATGAGTTTCCTGGTAGACTTAGATATGAAGAACAGATAATTAGACTTACCTTGATGTAATCTCTCAATAGAAAATAAACTACTTATTTACAAAGTTATACTTAAGCCAATCTGGATATACGGAATAGAGCTGTGGGGGACAGCAAAAAAGTCGAACATCAAGCGTATCCAATCCTTCCAATCGAAAGTCCTGAGAACAATAGTAAATGCCCCTTATTACGTCAGCAACAAAACCCTTCATAATGATCTTAATATTATACCCTACATTCTTGAACTCATCCCTTCCAAATTCATGAAATTCCATAGTAACCTATCCAACCACCCTAATCCCGTAGCACGGCCAATGCAATGCTACACTCATCCCTATAATCCTCCTCGGAGACTGAAACGGCAGTGGCCTCGTGACCTGCTATAAATGCGTGACAGTGGGAGTCCTGGCAATGTCTAGTTTCTCCAATCATGTCCTGAGCGTCTGTGGCTCTCGCGCTCTTCGTCGGTCTCCATAGGCTCGCATTCGGTGACCTGACTGGCGGAGGAGGGGGACTTCCCAAGACTCCGCTTCCTCTTTTAGATGCGAGGGAGGCAACAACCATGTGGACCTGGGGGGCCCCTGGGCTGTTTGTAAATATTGTATGAATGTTCATTCACTCATGTGCAAGTGAATGATGAATTGTAAATATGGTATGAATGAGAACATTTATCTCAATTATTTATTGCCTATTAAGTATTAAGGCAGATTGTAATTTCAATATAATAAATTTGTTTTATATGTACTGAACCTTGATGTATGTAGTAAAGAAGAGGGTGAAGTGGTGGGCTGAAATGAAGCTTTTGGAAGAAAATGGGGGAATTGGAAATGAAGGAATGGAGTAGGCAGTATACAGATCTCTATTTTAAACTGTACGGGGCACCAAAATTAAAAATTGGCCAAACTCAAAAACAGGATTATTTTTACTCAGCACCTCAAAGAACAACTGACTTTTCTTCGGAAAATTGGAGAAACTCAAAAAGAAAATCGAAAACTATTAGACTGCGCACATTACATTTTACAGACTCCTTGCCTGCTGGCTTGAAACATTCAAACTTCTAAATGTTAAACAAAAATAATTAATTATGTAGAATTAATGTTATCTCTGTAATTATGTATAATTATAATTAATAAGTCAATTTTTAACAGAGTTTTCATAGTTTAAATAGTCTTTCAGCTTTAAGCCCTCCAGTGGCCGATTTATATAAGTTATGTATTATGCGGCCAGGGTAGGGGGGGGGGGGGGTGAGAGTTGCCCATCTTCCAGCTTTCATCAGAGAACAACAAAGTTTTGTTTAACCAACTTCATGTAAACGTTGCGCTGGAAAATTTACAAAGTAATCGGTCGGTTTTTGGTCCATATCTACATTATTGGCTCTGATGGATTGATAATAAATAAATTGCTTTTGATTTATGATAAACATTACGGAAATATTTAGCTCATCTAAAAATAAAGTAGACCGACCATTTTTCGACATGGATCTGACGTTCGTTGTTCGTTGTGCTTGGGAAATAATTTGTTTGTTGTTGTTTGTTGACCCGAATTCTGTATTTAATCTGTGAGACGGTTAGGTCTAATTGTTGAAACAAATAATCGAAAACACATTATGAGAATAATTAAGTGGGATCGCAATCTCCTTCCCTCCTAGACAGCCCCAATCCGCCTCCCTATTGATTCAGGGGAAGACCTGGAAAGAATCGAAGCCTCTCTCCATAATCTTCGATTGAATGCGGAGAAATCCAAGGGAATCGTCATTGGTTCACATCTCCCCCTCAAACCCCTAATTGAAATTACCATTGTCACCATCGATAGTCCACCTGTCCAATTCTCTACTTAAGTTAAAAATTTAGGATATGTATTTGAAAAAATTCTATCTCGGAAAGATCACATTTCCCAAATCACCCACCGATTCATTCCCTTGGATCGATCCACTCTCCCACTCTTCGACTAGTCAATCGATCCAGACATCTCCCATTACATAAGTGCCAACTCCTAGTTTTCTCTCTTATTCTTGTTCCCAATTTGACTATGGTTGTGTGGTTACTGTGGACTCTCTGGAGATCTCTAGGCTCGGTTAAAGTGGCTCATGAATTGTTTTCATATATTTATACTCGGAATCCCCACAGACTTTCACATTTCACGGCACTACTCCGAGTTGGGATGGTTGCACACTTCCGCCCGTCGCCAATACTTCCTTGGACCCCTCGTCTTCAATACTATCATGACTAAAAATCTCCCTTACGTTCACAACCTCCTCCAATTCAAATAAGCAATACAATCTCGCAATACTAGATCGCAATCTTTTGATTTGTATTTCCCTCCTCACAAATATGCTTCCTTCGACCGTTCTTTTCTTATCCGTGCCACAAACCTTTGGAACTTTATTCCAATAGATAGTCATCGTTCGCCAACTCTCCCAATCTTTAAAACTAGACTACACCGAGTTTTTGCGCATGCGCTACCTTCTAGAACACCTCTCAACTTCGCTCGCCATTCAAATACTATATACTACCGTCTATAGGCTATAGTTCAGTTACAAAATTGTTCCAGCAGGCAACTTGAGGGAGCTGGCCACGAGGGAGCCCTCAAGAGTGAGTAAAGTGCTTATTATATTTAGAGTGAAGTGTAATAAGTGATATCGGACTGAGTAGTCGGCCATATTGGAACGCCTTGCCAGACGTTCACCGATCGTTTACTAACGATAGTTCTCTGAGCCATTCGGTCTGGTGGCTCAGAGCCAAGACCCGTGACTCGCCACTGGGAGTTGTGAGCTTGAATCCCACCGGCGCTACGTACTTCTTTTCTACTAATAAAAAAACCGTTGTTATAATAAAATGAGATTTTATCAACAACTAATGTCTCAAAATAAGAAAAAAATATCTAGGTCACTAGGTCCAACACCAACACCGTCACCTGTAAAGCGAAAATCAAGAAGGTCGAATAGGAACGTAAAAATGACCTCCTCTGCAGCTAGTTCCATGGAGGAGATACCTCCACAGGCCAGCACATCCAAAAAAGAAACCACCTTAGAGCCGCCTTTTTTCACGCCAAACACCTTTGAGGCTTTGAAAAATATCCCAACAGAAGAAATGGAAGTCAACAAAACTCCAACACAGCTCAATCCGCCTGCTCTTTTTGTACGCAACATTAGCAACTTCAAATTACTATGCTCACAAATGAGCAAAATTGTAAACCACCCAATGAAGCCTCATCTTACCGTCCAATTAGCCTACTCCCTATCCTCTCAAAAATATTTGAGAAACTCCTACTAAAACGTCTACTTCCAATTGTTGAATCCAAAAACCTTTTTCCCACACACCAGTTTGGTTTCCGCCAACAACATTCCACTGCTCAACAAGGCCTTCGCGTTGTTGATCACATCTCCTCAGCCCTTGAAACCAAACAGTATTGCACTGCTGCCTTTCTCGATAAAGCTCAAGCTTTTGACAGGGTTTGGCACGCAGGTTTGCTCTACAAGCTCAAAAGATATTTACTACAGACCCTTTTCCTAATCCTACAGTCCTACCTTTCAAACCGCTTCTTCCAAGTCCGCTGTGGTTTAGAATACTCTAACTACTATCCCATAAGTGCAGGAGATCCACAGGGCAATGTCCTGGGCCCTATCCTCTATAACCTATACACCGCTGATGTCCCCTCTACTCCCAATACCTTCTTGGCCACACTTGCAGATGACACTGCAGTCTTGTCATCCCACCCAGACCCCGACATAGCATCCCATAACCTTCATAAACACCTTGACGAGATCGAGTATTGGTGCAATCAATGGCGGATCAAAGTTAATGAAGCAAAATGCTCCCACATTACCTTCACCCTTTGTCGCAAGTCTTGTCCACTAGTTTATTTTAATTCTATTCCTCTCCCTGTATCCGAGACAGTACGGTACTTAGGCTTCCATCTTGACAAACGACTGACCTGGAACCCACATACGAGACTAAAAAGACAAGAACTAAACAGACGCTTTGGACAACTGTACAGACTACTTCAAAGGACATCCCATCTCTCAATAGAAAATAAACTACTAATCTACAAAGTTATACTTAAACCAATCTGGACGTACGGAATATAATACTAGTCATTGATATTTGATTGTCTTTTTTTTCAAAATTTTATACGGTTCATTTTTCCTGGGAGAGATGCTTAAAATGTATATTTTTTTTGGAAAAGTGACAATTTAATTTTTTTAAATGTTCGCTAAACAGCTGTTATTAACTGGATACTTTTGTATATACCTCTAAAAAAAAAAGTAGACATATGAATACTTTTGTGTCTGGCACAGAAGAATCATATTCTCAACTGCATGAAAACCTGAGATCATCAAGAGAGCTTTTATTTTTTGGTTTATTTAACGTAAACTGACCCCGTTAGAATTTATCCCCTTCCATTTTGCAAGGGTCCTGCAATATCTGCCGTTATTTATAACACATACCAGCTAGCTGCGATATGTGAGTTGTTGTCATTCCATGAAGTGATCAATCCATAAGTATTTTTAGTACGTCAGAAATACCCGCGATCGGGTTAAATTTAACTTCGGCAGTACATTCCATTAAATGATATTTGAATAAGCGTTTCAAATAATTCATTCTAAACTACTGTTTGTTTTATTTTATCCTTATACAGGTTGTTGATTGGGGAATCTGCCATACTTTTCAGGTATATTCCCCCTTTCAAAATAATAAAAAAAGTTTATATAAACATAGGTCTGGAATAAATTCGTTAGAGAGTAACAGCTTGCAAAATATTTTACCTTATATTAAATATTTAGCTCCTCAGAAGAAATGATTTCGTATTGAAATAATTAATAAGTGAGAGAAACCCCTATTTAAAAAAAGTTTTTTGGCCTAAAAATAAGTTCCAAAACCAAGTTTTGTTTTGAGAAGTCTGGGGGGAAAAGGCAAAAAAAACAGTTTTTGGTTGTTAATTTAACAAGTCTAGATATCGTTTCTTCACTTTCTATTCCCAGTACATTAAAATAATACAATTTAAAATTGCTCTAAAAGGTTTTAGTTAGTTGCCGTTACATCACTAAAACTCCATTTACGGTCATCCACCCAGGATTGCCGACCTTCCGTCATTTCGCTAACCCAGACAGAACCTCCACGCCTGATCTGCTCCTGACACAACAGCCACACCGGGTCACCGGATGCTCGGCCTTAGATTTCACCACCTCCGACCATCGGCCTGTTCTCTATGAACTAGAAGGCGACATGCCAGAGCCGCCTGCTTCTAGGTACAGGTACGATGAGGCCAAATGGGACCTCTACAAGCATCTCATCAAGACCGAGTTGCCCACGATCACGCCCCTGAGACACACTTGGGACATAGATTACGCTATCTATCAGCTACAGGACGTCATCGATCGAGCTGCCGATGCATCGATCCCGAAATTTTCTCCGAAGCCCCCTTCTCTGAGAAAACCTCCGGATCACATCCTACAGCTGATTAGACACCGTAATAACATCAAGAACAGGTGGTTTAGGACCAAAAACAGGGACTTAAAACCGGTTTTAAATGCTCTCACAAACCAAGTTAAGTCCCTGATGGCCCAGTGGAAAAATTCGATTTGGGAAGATCGCCTCACCAGTCTCCACGGTGACCACAAGCAATTGTGGAAGCTTGTGAAGACCTGCAGGTCCAAAAAGAACGGTGTAAGGCTGGCCGTGAACGGGCAGTTCATTCCCACCACCGAACAAGCGGACATCTTGGCGGCCCATTATGAGGAAGTCAGTCGTGGCCAGGGACAGCCAATAGGAGCCCTCGACCCCCCCCACCCTCCCCACCACTACCGAAATCTACACCTCACACCGGCAATGCGCTGCATTCATTCATAGAACGACCGGCAAGAAGGCCCCAGGTCAGGATTCCATCCAGAACATCCTACTCAAGCAGCTGCCGAGGAAAGGAATCTCATTCATAACGAACGTGTTGAACTCCTGCTTCAGGCTGCACTATTTCCCCCAGAACTGGAAGCACGCTGTAGTGGTCCCCTTCTGAAACCAGCGAAAAGCGGTTATGAGCCATCTCATTACCGCCCCATCAGTCTGCTGACTCAACTCTCGAAGCTGTTCGAGAGAATCATCCAGGTACATCTCTCCGGGCACTGCGAGTCACAAGAAGTCATCCCACCAGAGCAGACTGGTTTCAGCACAGGCTTAAGCGCGAACAACAACCTGGTGAGATTGCAACACCACGTCGCATCGAACGTCCGGAGCAACAGAGCTACCGCTATGATTTCTCTGGACTGTTCGAAAGCTTTCGACTCTGTGGACCACTACATCCTACTCCAACGTCTGAGGGAATACGAATTCTCGGTTCAGCTGCAGAACCTGATAAGATCCTACCTTACAGGCAGAACTTTTTCGGTTCGTATAGGCACTACGTCTACGACCCGAAGAAACTACACTGCCGGTGTCCCCCAAGGATCGGTGCTAGGCCCCCTGCTGTTCAACATTTACACCGCCCACATCGTAGGAGCCTCGTACCCCAACTGCGAGGTATCCACGTATGCAGACGAAATAGGTGTTTACAGCACTAGCATCAATCCCTCCAGAGCCCTGAAATTCGCTGAGAGCGATAGTCAACGGATCTCCGAGAAACTCGATGCCGTCCACATTCAAGTCAACCCGGCCAAGACGCAAGGAATTATATTCAGCTACAAATCCGGAAAAAAGAAGCTCCCGAAATCCTTCGTCTTAGACGGCAAAGAGTGCCCTGTAAGCAACAAGCTGTGCTACCTCGGGATTACCCTCGGTAGGCACTTGTCGTTCACAACGCATCTTGGCAAGAAATTAAAGAGTGTTAGGAAGAAATTCTTCAGCCTCGGACACCTACTTCACAGCCCGGCTTTATCGGTACGCCTCAAGCTGCTGATATACCAGAGCGTCCTAAGACCTGCTTTGATGTATGGGACCCCTCTCTTCAAGTATCTGACTCCTAACACTCTCCAAACGCTCCAGCAATTTCAGAACAGAGTTCTCCGCACCTCCCTCAAACATACCCCGTTCGACCGAATGAAGGCGGACGAGATGCATACAAAATTTGAAGTGCTCACCATTCAAGATTTTATCAAGAGAAGGCACATCAAATTTTTTGACTCACTCAGACATAGCCACAACCCACTATTCTCCGACCTTCAATCACCACCAATGCCCGTCAGATGGAAGCACTGCCGGACCACCGAAGCCTGGAGGATGATCGACGTCATTGAACCCGATGACTGAACGAACTACACCCAGCCGAGATATCGAGGCCGATCTCCCGGCCGACTACAATCCATTGCCTAGGTGACCCTAGGCTCAACCCTTGGTAGACTCTCACTACCTTCCTGATTCCATCCGCCTTTTTAGGCATTCCACACCCTATATCCTTCTCATACATCCTTCAAATGGGGGACTCCCCTTAGTGAAAGGCACTCATTAGCCCAAAATTATTTTTCTTTATTTTTCCCACATCCTATTTTTACAAGTTTGAGAGCTAAGAGGGGGAAAAAAAAAAAAATAATAAAAAAAACAAAAAAAAAAAAATTAGTTAGTCAACAACAACGCACATAAAGTTTTTTTGATTCGTTGCAGCACCTGAAAAACCCAGTGTTTAACACTATGACCTCACCACCCCTCCCGCATCGATGGCAACAGACTGTCAGGGGAAAATTAGGTTAAGAATTGTTGTGTCTATCGAACTATTAGGTAAAGTTGTTGTTATCTAAGGATAACCTTTGTCATGTTCATGTTCAATTTTGTTTCAATCACGTAATAAAGCGGTGTGCTCAATAAGTCTTTTTCTATTTAAAAATCAACCAGAACATAATAGAATTAGTATGTAAGTTAGTTTTATGTTTGATCAAAAAGGTGAGCTCGTATAATGTGCATCATTATAAAGTACTTGTTTATTCATTATATAATTTTTATAAAATAACAAAACCTGTATATAATGTAGCAAAGCTACAGGAAAGACAAAAATAATTTGTAAATAGATTCACCTGAGGATCTATAATTGTATATAATTATCCGTAAATGTAAAGAGGTTATGAAGGTGGAAAAAAAGAAAAGAAATTAGTTAGTTAAAATGTAAATAAGAGGAATACTAGTACTCTTACTTCACAAAAACTCAATTTTGACCAATATGAAATGATACATTTTTGTTTGATTAATTAAGTAACAGAGGGAATGAAATTCAAATAAGAAAAACAATCAAATGCTTTTTAATTTCAAGCTAACGAGTGAAGTATGCATAAATCAATACCTTTTGGCTGCAAAAGTTTGACACCAGTTTGCGAGGCAAGTTAATTAGTTCTAGCGTCCCCCCGGTAAGATGGGACCGTGAGTGTATACGTATACCAATATGACGCGCACTTCAAATAGGCGTCGAAAATATCAAATGTGGCATATTAATAAAATGAATCTCTATTGTTTATTGTAAACTTGAACAGTCTCTTTGGAAGTTTATTCGTTTTAGTATAATATAATGAACGCCCTCTTTTGTAATTAGTGCATTGAATTATCTGTCAACTAGTTTGAGTTACCTAAAGAGGATTATTACAATTGGACGTAGGCAAGTTGTACTTCATTGTTTATCTATTGAAGGTACAACAACTTTATTAAGATAAAACTACAATCTGCCTGATTGGGCTATATGTAATTGTGACAAATGATCTCATTCATACCAATTTACAATTTTTATTCACTCGCTCATTCATACCATATATACAAACAGCACAGAGGCCCCCAAGTTCACATGGTTGTCACCTCCCTCGCGTGCGAAGGAGGAAGCGGAGTCTCGGGAAGTCCCCCACGCTCCTACGTCAGCCGCGTCACTGGATAAGAGCCAGCGGAGGCTGACCAAGAGCGCGAGAGCCACAGACGCTCAGGACATGCTTAGAGAAACTGGCCATTGCCAGGACTCCCACTGTCACTTAGTTATAGCAGGTCACGAAGCCACTGCCGTTTTAGTCTCCGAGGAGGATTATAGGGATGAGTGGTGCAGTGTAATGACTGTGCTAGGGAATTAGGGTGGTTGGATAGGTCACTATGGAATTTAATGAACTTGGAAGGGATGAGTTCGAGAGTGTAGGATATATTAAGACCGTTATGAAGGGTTTTGTTGCTGACGTAATAGGGGGCATTGTTCTCAGGACTTTTGATTGAAAGGATCGGATGCGCTGTTTATCTATTAGACAACTGTTTCATCTATGACAATAAGATGGTATTACATACCAAGGCAGCTCAGAAAAGATCGCTAGGGGCCCCTCTAAAACAAATCGTTCTCTAATTGCACAAAGATTTATCAGAAATTGGTAATTTATTCTGAATTAATAAATCTAATTATTAAAATAAAATGAAAAAGTCTGTGAATGTTTGGAGCGCCGTTGCGTCCTCGAAGTATACAGTGCAACAACAGCGTTAGATATTGCTGAGTTAGCATAAACTTCTGCGCCTTTCAGATTCTGAAGAGTATAAGGTATCATTATTTAAAAAGAACAATATACTTTACCACGGGAAACAAGCTACACTATAGTATTTTGTATATTTTGAATAAAACATTAGGGCGAGCTTTTGTGTTTTTAAATAGTTTATTTAAATTTATTTATAAAAACAACACAAACTCTTCTTCAGGCTTGCTTGGAAACCCAGACTGAACAGATTGAAATTAACCGAAAAATATTATATATCCGCACAAATATATATGAAATATATCTTGAGAAAGAAACGTTAGAGTAAATATAATAAACACTGTAAATAGATTCAATGATCAACCCCTAAAGTCCCTCTCCAGGTTAGTTTCCTCATCAACAATACATCCACACAGGTGTCATTTCATTCGCGTCAAGCCAGAAACTGATACAGCCGTGTAATTGGGGGTAAATTAGTCCCTTTGTCCAGCCATATACCAGCCTTAATTAAATACGTATATATAAGGGAATGTCAACTACGGTAAAACCCTATCCTTATAAAACGCTAGCCATTAAAATACCCTGGAAAAAATAAAACGACTAAAAATAGAAGTTCATAGTACTTAAATATATATACAAATGAAGAATTAAACAAAAATATATTAATAGGACATATAGAATAAAATTATGTAAATTGTACATACAAATTAAATAATACAAATTAATTAAATACTTAATATTACTTGTTAGATGGCCCGGCTTTAAATATTTATCTATTCTTTTTTGTTTAGCACAAACTAAGCTTTTTTTTTTAAAATAGCCTTTCTAATTGGTTGATTTTTTTGGAAGTTTCGTTTTCTACTTCCGTATTGCACACACATCATGTACGGATCATCTTTTATGCATCCAAAACATATATCATTTTTGGCTTTGTTATTATGGATGTTACTGTTTCATCCTTTTCTTTATTTTTCCTTTCATTAATATTTCTTTGCTTGATTTCTCCCAAGTTTTGGCATCAGTTTGAATAGCAAACCAAATTCATCTGCGTTATAAATTTCTGAGGGTTCGCAGCCAGAGGTAAGGGTCGAAATATTATCCTTCCAGTCGGATGTTAAATCAGGATTCGCTGAATTTGACTAGCCACCAATTTGTTTATAAATGATCGAGTGTTCTTAAACCTATCAAGCCGCCTAGTTGAAGGAGTAAAGTCTGTGATCCCAAGAAGCTTGCCACTTGCCGGGCCCGGTTCTAGCAAAATCGGGATGTTGGAACTCCTGGCCTGGATGGACCAAGTTTTTATAATGGTTTCCAGCCTTTCATGTTTCCCGGATCGTATTTTTTTTACGACTGGTTCCCTTACGGGCCAAAACAAATTAACTTCTCTTTTTTTTAATATCGGACGTGAAGTTGACGCACTCATCTTGAAGGATGCAGCAAAAGATTCAATATTGATCGGTTAAACACTTTTATTAATTAATTTTGTAGAAGGTAAAATACTAAAAGGAAAATGCATTTCCTTTTGTAAACGCACAAGTTAATTGAATTCGTGGAAACATTTAGTCAGGTTGAGAGAAAATTCATAGAAATTATTTTCCTAGAATCCATTAGACGTTTCGTGACCTTTCATTTCTGGTTTTAATTTTATTTTATTTTCACAAATTAAATTTACTTTTGACATAATATCATCTAATGGCTACTTTAAAAAATGAAAATGTCCTTATAAATTCCCCACTGGGGCTGAGGTACAAAAAAAAGGACGTTATATCGAAGTTTAGTGGTATATGAATGAAATTTGGTGTTAATATTTCCAGATTTTTTTTTTTTTTTTTTTTCTAAGCTCTCTACTTAGAATTTTAGGATGAAGGAGAAATATAAAATATTTAGGGTGATCGGATCCTTGTACTAGGAGGACCTGCTTGAAGGTGGTGTGAGAGGAGTAAGGAGTAATATTTCCAGATTTTTTTTTTTTTTTTTTTTTTTTTTCCGAAGCTCTCTAGGTCGAATTTAGGATGTGGGAAAAATATAAAATATTTGGAGTGATAGGAACCTTGTACTAGGAGTACCTGCTTGAAGGTGGTGTGAGAGGAGTTAGGAATGTGGGAATCCTCGGTGGAGGTTGGTTAAGTCAGTACAGTAGTGAGAGTCTACCGGTGGCTGGGCCTAGAGTCTCTCTAGGCATGTAGTGTGGTCGTTGTTAGTCTCATGTCAGAGTGAGGGTGCCCCTTAGAGGCTTGTTGTCAGTGGGTCAGTGTAGTGATGTCTACCATTTCCTCTGCTCTACCCGATCTTGCGAGTTGACATCGTGCCGGTAGCGGTGGTGGTGTCATGTCTCGGAAGAGCTTTCCAGATTTTAAATATAGATTTCTCTTAAATTGTTAAATTAAAGATATTCATACGCGAAGGGAGAAACTATTTCCGGTAATTATTAACGAAAAAATATTCATTAATTCTTCATAAGTTATGGGGACATATGTTTCACTATATCGCAAAATAGATTGGCAACATTGATTTTAATTTTATAGTCAACCATACCTCAGCTAATGCTTAGGTTATAACTCACGTCTCAGAAAATTAATTAAGATTTATAGTTCAGATTTTTTTCTTATATTAAGAACACATTTAAGTATATTAATCAGGCATTGCGTAAATAAGTTCAAATATGTTTGCCAAGTAAGATAGCTGGTTTTGTGCAGGCAGTTAAGGAGCATGTATAATAATAATTTGTAATTCTATAAGGTATACAATTTATTATAAACGCGTGACAGTGGGAGTCCTGGCAATGGCCAGTTTCTCCAATCATGTCCTGAGCGTCTGTGGCTCTCGCGCTCTTGGTCAGCCTCCACTGGCTAGTATCCGGTGACGCGGCTGACGGAGGAGCGTGGGGGACTTCCCAGGACTCCGCTTTCTCTTCGCGGTGGATTTGGGGGGTCTCTGGGCTGTCTGTAAATATTGTATGAATGAGCGAGTGAATGATGAACTGTAAATATGGTATGAATGAGAGCATTTATGTTAATTACTTATTGCCTTATAAAAGGCAGATTGTAATTTTAGCACAATAAAGGAATTTAACTACTATTTAACAATTTATTAGTTTCTGATTGGCTGGCTGCCTGATTCCCGCGCGTGTACATACTCGTACACCCGATGTCCGGAGCCGGGAATAGGCCAGTCATTTTTTAATTGTTCTTCTTTAAAGTTTTGAGTGGAAAAATCTCTTCTGTTTTCGAGCTATGCCAATTTTGACTTTTGGTGCCCCCCCCTTTGTCAATTTACAATAGTGGTTTGTACGCAGCATACACATTTACCTTCTTCAATATTCCTCATTTCCTTCCAAAGGCCCTTTCAACATCTTCTTAACCAAATACATTTTCTCAAATACAAGCCCTATCCATTTTCTCTCCTTATCCTGAGCTTATCAGAAAATACTTTATTTTATTTCCCCTTTTTTTCTGAATCCTAATTTATTATCTTTCTAATGAATGGCAATATTTCTCTGTTGTGGCCACCTCTTAATTATGAATAATTATAAGTTCCCCTCTTCTCGTATCTATACCATCAAATGAATATCAAAAGATATGTATCTATGTGTTTAATAAAGGTTATGTCGTCAGTGAGAGGGGGGGGGTGGAATTGGTATTATATTTTATGCACTCCTTAATATGCATCTGCGAATGCAGCACGAGGAGACAACTGTAATTCCAAATTTATTTATTTATTTTTGTCATTGCATATATATTATCAATAAAGAGGTTTTGAAAGAAAAAAAAAAAAAAAAAAGAAAAAAAAACAGAGGGCAGACAGAAACAAACCGGCACCTTGAACACTTCTCTCTCTGCTCTACTTAAACCATGGTCTTCTCATTCAAATACCTCTGCATCTCTCTCCTAACCTCGCTATGTTTTAGTCCGGCGTTGTCAGACCCCACACCTTTCTAGTGGGAATCTTTGCCTTCGTCTCGCTACAACTAGCACCTCCTTGGGAGAGACCTCTCCCACGCGGACGACGGTTGCCGTGGCCCTGCAAATTTACCTAGCTGTGGGATCCGGACGGTTTTCGACTACCCTTAGACACCGAGTGTGAATTCGTGGTCATTCAAGGACCACATAAGCTACCTATAAACCTACCCTGTACCTCTTCTCCAGAACATCGCGCTTTGTCGGGGCACACACCTTCTAAAGATCTTACGGAGTCAGGTCAAAGTGAATTATGCTGCCCGCCGACTAGGCCGGCAGCCAGGGTGAAATACCACAGGTCCACCCGCCTTATCTCTTTCTGGGCGCTCGCCGGACGGCGGCTAAGAGGTTGTAGCGACACTAGGCCGCGGCGGGCGTCTCCGCCCCACTTTGGGGATACTTAGTCATAACTGAGCCCGACATTCTCAATATTGAAATAGATAAGAGTTGAGAAGAGAAACTACTGTTTAATTTTTCTTTACACTGTATTTTAGCTATTTAGATTTGTTGCCCGGCTTAAAGTATTCATCTATTCTTTTTCGTTTAGCGCAAACTAAGTATTTTAAAAAAAAACAGCTTTTTTTAATTGATTGATATTTTTGGAAGTTTCGTCTTTTACTTCCGTATTGCACACACAGCATGTACGAATAATCGTTTATGCATCCAAAACATCTATTATTTTCGGATTTGTTACTATGGATGTTTCTGTTGTCATCCTTTTCTTCATTTTTCCTTTCGTTAATCTTTCTTTGCTTGATTTCTCCCGTGGCATTTTTGGCATCAGTTTGAATAAGAACCCTTATTCTGCGTTAGAAATTTCTGATGCCTCTGGCTACGAGGTAAGGGTCGAAATTTTATTCTTCCAGTCTGTTGTTAAATCTGGATTCGCTGAATTTGACTCGCCAACAATTTGTTTATAGATGTTCAAGCATCTGTTTTTAAATCTATCAAGCGACCCGGTTGAAGTCTGTTGGTTTTTATTTTTGTTGAAAAGGAAATTTTCAGTGCCCTAAGCTCAATGCGAATAGTTATATTTTAATAATTATTTTATGAATAATAAAGTAACTCATGTGTAATCCCATCGTCATGCACTCAGCCCATCGCCTTGGTAATCATTTTTCATTTATTTCGTTTTTATGCATGATGGAAGTTAAATTGAGTTACAACGAGACTAAATTGAAGTAAATAAAAACAAAATAAAATATATGACTCCAACGAACTTTGTATTTATTGTTTATATCACTGATAGTTGTTAAGTATGACCTAGATGATCATTGTGTAGGTACTGTATATAAATGTGTTATTTATACTATTATGTGGGTTAATTAATAATTGGGATATGTTACATGCATTTTTAAGATATTTTACCAAGTGGGCCATTTCTCAATAACATCTCGACATGAGGAGGCAAATAACCATTAGTCCAACTTTCTACACCTGTCGACTACATATCAGCAGCTTTGTTCACCTCATACTCCATTCTATTTTCATATCTCATCATGAATTATAGCAATTTCCGAGAATAGGAGGCGAAAAATAAAGACCACACGATATTCAGAAACACCAGTTGATAAATTTACATAAAAATCAAACGACCCACTGCATTGCAGGTAGTTACTCTCACGCTTAACCAGCGCTTCGCAGGTAACTAAAACATAGAACAGGCATATAATGGGGCGAGTCATAAAACATGACCAGTTTCGTTTTATTGGAAGTCGTAATCCCTAGACTATACTAAATGAAATTATTAACAAAATTATATCGTATTGCCTTCAGTTTGTTCTTAGCATTCATGACGTGAAGAACATGAAACTACAATTTGAAATATTGGCAATATTACGCCATTATTGCAAACGTAAGTTTTTCCCCGCAGAAACTATCGTTTGGTGTGGCAATTCTCGGAGAAGAGACTTTCAGAAAGGTCTTTGGACGACGTTCAAAATAGTTGCAGAATTCTTCCGTTCAAAACCCAAAGAGCGGATTGTGAAGGAATCCGACAGCTAGCCTCGAGATGGCAGAACCCACGACAGACCACAGAACACAACGGTATATACTTTGTATATTTTAAAAAATGTGTTCAAATTAGCAAGAAAAGCGGTCATTTTTTATCACCCATCCAATTATTTCAATGCTTGAAAATAATACGTTATGTCAAAGAACTATTTTTTTCTCGGCAGAGCCTTTACCTAAATCTAAAATATTAGTAATGGATTTTTCACAAGATAACAACTAATGCTAATTTTAACAAACGTTGGCACGAGACAAAGCTATTGTCCACCCGAAGGCTACCCTAGCAAATAACTAGACCTAGTGGGAATGCATCTAACGGAAGGACCCAACACTGACCAACCATTCAAAGTATAAAACCATTACAAAGGGGCAGATGTCCACCAGAACAAGTACACTATCATATACAGGAGGAAGGGAATCAGGATGCTTTGCTACACCATACTTCAACAACAACTTTATTATGATAAAATTATAATCTGCCTGATTGGGCTATAAGTAATTGTGATAAATGATCTAATTCATACCAATTTACAATTTTCATTCACTCCCTCATTCATACTACATATACAAACAGCCCAGAGGCCCCCCAAGTCCACATGGTTGTCACCTCCCTCGCGTGCGAAGGAGGAAGCGGAGTCTTTGGAAGTCCCCCGCGCACCTACGTCAGCCGCGTCACTGGATAAGAGCCAGCGGAGGATGACCAAGAGCGCGAGAGCCACAGACGCTCAGGACATGATTAACTACACCATACTAACGAGAAAAAATTAATCAACATTTTGGAAAGTATAGAAATATTATTAGATTTCCAAACACCAGACAATACCAATAAAAAAGAAGAAATAGTTAATACAAAAATGCTAAGAAACCCATCCCCTCCATAAAGAAACCCATCTTTTAAATAAAACCAGCGGTAGAGTGAAACCATTATAGATTAACATCGATCGTTGATGTATCGATTTTTTTTATTTCATAATACATAAAATACATATATAATTTTAAAGTTTGTATATAGGTTTTATTTATTGTTGATTTTAATGATTGATTTTGCTGGTATGCACTGTAAATGTTTTTATCATCTGAGTTTCTGATTCATTTTAGCAACTGAATCTGACAACTTATTGCTTCCGAACACATGTTTGTTTAATGAACTCTAATGTTGAGAGACGGAATATTCGTTATTTAAGTACGCTGATTGATCAAAAAATACCATTTCTGGGGGGATTTTAAAGCTGGAACTAGGCTGGTGGCATAGTTGAGTGTTTATTAAGATAAAGAGCTGTAATCTATCTATTTACTTTAATCTACACTTTATTTTTTTTCTTTCATAGCCCCTTTAAATTTACAGATAATTATATACAATTATAGATTCTCGGGGAATCTATTTACAAATTATTTTTGTATTTCCTGTAGCGTCGCTACGTAACTTTATATATATTTTTTTTTCTTTTTTTTTTTTTTTTCTTAGCTCTCAAACTTATAAATATAAAATAGGATGTGGGAAAATTATTTTGGGCTAATGAGTGCCTTTCACTAAGGGGAGTCCCCCATTTGAAGGATGTATGAGAAGGATATAGGGTGTGGAATGCCTAAAGGAGGTGGGTGGAATCAGGAAGGTAGTGAGAGTCTACCGAGGGTGGTAACTTTATATAAGATTATATAATGGGATAAACAAGTATATTGATACACATTATACGTGACTGGACTGAACTAACTAATAAAGGTGATGGGGCTCACCTTTTTGATCAAACTCAAAACTAACTTACACACAAATTCTTAACCTAATTTTTCCCCGACAGTCAGTTGCCATCGATGCGGCAGGGGTGGTGGGGTCATAGTGTTAAAACCTGGGCTTGTTAGGTGCTGCAACGAATCAAAAAACTTGATGTGTCTCCGGTGGATGAATTCACTCACCGACGGCACACCAAGCAACAGGTGTAGATCAGCGTTGTTGTTAACTAACTAAAGCCTTTTAGAGCAATTTTAAATTTAATTGTATTATTTTAATGTACTGGGATAGAAAGTTAGAAAGTGAAGAAACGATATCTAGACTTGTTAAATTAACAACCAAAAACTGTTTTTTTTTTGTTTTTTTTTGCCTTTTCCCCCCAGACTTCTAAAAACAAAACTTGGTTTTGGAACTTATTTTCAGGCCAAAAAACTTTTTTTTTTTTAAATAGCGGTTTCTCTCACTTATTAATTATTTCAATACGAAATCATTTCTTCTGAGGAGCTAAATATTTAATATAAGGTAAAATATTTTGCAAGCTGTTACTCTCTAACGAATTGATTCCAGACCTTTGTTTATATAAACTTTTTTCATTATTTTGAAAGTGGGGCACCGTACAGCAGAGCTGGCCGGAGGACACATTTATATATCATCAATTTGAGACGAAGCGACAGGTTGGGTGAAGTTAGCAAGTGCGATAGCCGGAATCTTACTTCTTTTTTTTTTTTTCCTTAGCTCTCAAACTTATAAAAATAGGATGTGGGAAAAATAAAGGAAAATTATTTTGGACTAATGAGTGCCTAAGGGGAGTCCCCCATTTGAAGGATGTATGAGAAGGATATAGGGTGTGGAATGCCTAAAGGAGGTGGGTGGAATCAGGAAGGTAGTGAGAGTCTACCGAGGGTGGAGCCTAGGGGTACCTAGGCAATGGTTTGTAGTCGGCCAGGTCAAGCCTGGCTTGCCCCGGCAGGGGGCTGAAATAAGTCGGCCTCTCGGCCTGAAGGTCGACCCTGCTTAAACAGGTAGATGGGGTCTTGTAACTTCGGTTGAGTCGGCCGGGATAGATTTTGCTATCTTACTTCACTTCATTTTGCTATTACTTAAGATGAATGTGTAGAGCAGCTTCACCGAGAGAGAAGCAGCAAATAAAGAAATGGCTGGCCAGCAAGGAAAATTGATACATAAGCCCATTTAGCTTATTCACTTCTGACCAATGATATTTATTACATGAAGGAACGAGGAAGAAATGGCATACAACAGTAGACAACATGCAGTGCAAGAACGGTCAAATTAGTTGTTTACATTATCATTTGTTTTTGCTCCTCTAAATTCACTGATCAAATTATTTACCTAATTTTATACCCTTCTCGGTCATTACCTTACATGTGCATTTTCAGTTTACTATTATTAAATGTATGTTTAACTAATTTAGCTTGCTCGTTGAATGCCCTATCTATCAATACAAATCATACAGTCCACTTTTTATTAGCATAGTTCGTGTACTCGTAGTATTGCCTGTCTCTCTCTCACACTCTCTCTCGCTCTCTCGCTCTCTCTCTCTCTCTCTCTCTCTCTCTCTCTCTCTCTCTCTCTCACACTCTCTCTCGCTCTCTCTCTCTCTCTCTCTCTCTCTCTATCTCTCTCTCTCTCTCTCTCTCTCGCTCTCTCTCTCTCTCTCTCTCTCTCTCTCTCTCTCTCTCTCTCTCTCTCTCTCTCTCTCTCTCTCTCTCTCTCTCTCTCTCTCTCTCTCTCTCTCTCTCTCTCTCTCTCTCTCTCTAAATATATTTTAGGAAGGATTTTCTTTTCAATGACAGTATGTAGAATTTGTCCACCACAAGAATAAATTTGAAATCATTGCAGGTAAATAGTATTTTTGAGCTTATAGAATCAATCGTTAAAACCATAACTGCAATATATTATTGTATAGAGTCCATTACATTTCTATTTCTATTCTCACATATTATGTACAGTTATACATAAGTGCATTTAATTTTAGTCAGAGATATGACACAATAAAACAAACAATATTGAGTTACTCTGTAAGAAAAAGAAACGAAATTAAAGTTTATTTTCCAATTAATTTCCAATTAGTTTTAAGGTTTCAACCTAAGTTCTAAAGTTTATTCAATGAATAAAAAATTCAATAAAATAATCTCTGTACTCTTTTCAGATTATTGCACTCTCGTGTTTTTCCATAGACTTCCTAATCAAACCAACCTGATCATACGGACGCGTTCCTAAATGCGTGGCTAATTCAAATTAAAGAAATACATTTTTCTTGGCTGACCAAGAGCGCGAGAGCCACAGACGCTCAGAACATGACTGGAGAAACTAGCCACAGTCACGTATTTATAGCAGGTCACGAGGCCACTGCCGTTTCAGTCTCCGAGGAGGATTATAGGGTTGAGTGTTGCAGTGCAATGACTGTGCTAGGGGATTAGGGTGGTTGGATAGGTTAAGATGAAATTTTATGACCTTGGAAGTGATGAGTTCAAGAATGTAAGGTATATGAAGATCGTTTAGAAGGGTTTTGTTCTGACTTAATATACTACTGTTTACTATTGTTTTCAGGACTTTTGATTGAAATCTCCTCCGTATCCAGGGCTTGGATACGCTTGATATTCGACTTTTTTGCTGTCCCCCATAGCTTTATTCCGTAAGTCCAGATTGGCTTAAATATAACTTTTTAGATTAGTAATTTGTTTTCTATTGAGAGATGGGATGTCCTTTGAAGTAGTCTGTACAGTAGTCCAAAGCGTCTGCTTAGTTCTTGTCTTTTTAGCCTCGTATCTGGGTTCGAGGTCAGTCGTTTGTCGAGATGGAAGCCTATGTGCCGTACTATCTCGGTTACAGGGAGAGGAATGGAATTAGATAATAACTATAGTAATTAAAATTTAGCATGAAAATAAATTATAAGCTAAATATTCACAAGCTGATTCGTGAATTTCCTTACCTTGATAGTGCTAACAAGTGTCTATAGCATGAGTTTAAATATTAGCCAACTATAACATGGTTGTTGATTTAAAAAACTCAAACATGGATTGTTTCTAGAGGAGTAGATCTCCAAACCAGCATTGCAACGTTCATTTCAAATGTAATTACGAACAAATTCACTTTGGCTGTCGAGAACATGGGTAGCGTTCCTTGATTTCTTTTTCCTGCGCAGATTTTTTTAAGTCTTTGTAGCTTTGAAGTTAGGCTGGTTTACGCTTTTGAATGTGTAATGAGGCTACTCAATCTGTGCACAGAATATGGAAATCGTGCGTGGGGATAATTTGCATAATGCCACTTCAAAGCCAGTCATCTGCGTCAGCTACGCGCATATTTTTTTTTTTCCTAAATCGTGTAGATCCTGTAATGGCTAAGCCCGAAGCGATACTTTGAAATAGGTACGTTGCAATCTCTCAATTCGTTCTTTCTGCCTGTTTATCACCAAATAACACAGTTTAATTCATAATTGTTGTAAACAATTTTTAGTCGGCAAATAACAAAAAAAAGTACTCAAAAGCTTAGGACCCTTGAATCAACTAGTGATAATATCATTTCGACAAGATGGTACCTGCATAGTTGACGATTTTTTGACAACCAGGGGTTTGTAACTATTTAGCCAAACCAAGGTAAATAGCCTTTTTTAAATATACACTTTGAAAAAAGCTGCTACGGTTATATATAATAAGAATATAGCGAAGAATAAAATACGTATTTGTGTGTGGCTGTACCAAGAGTGGAGGAACGTTCCCTATCGAAGCTCCTACAGTTGCAGAAATAACAGAATGACTTCATTAGTCGACTTTCTAAACAATAATGAAGATAAAAAAAGTTTTCTCTTATCAATTTCGCTTCAAAAGTTTTCATGTTTTGTTATTTATCTTTCGGTTTGCAAAAACATGGCTGGGAGGGGGAAATGCTTGTTATCAAAAAAGAACTACATGGGGCGATTAAGCAGTTTACTTTTTCTATTTTGTTACTAAAATGAGTAGAGAAATGGAGATGCCTATCCATTTTTATACCCAAATAGTGCATTGAGAAAGCTGGTGAGTTCTCTTGCCCTCCTATAGTATATGATTTTCGTAAGGGTTTTTTCCCCTTTTGGAGGGAGATGATTACGCAGTCGGTCTTCCCGGCGTTTACACTGATGTTTAAAATGCCCAGTCTGTCACTGATAACGTTGCAAACTGACTCGTCCTGTGTAAGAGCTCTTTGTGCACTCATGCTACCTGCTGCTGTAAACAGCAATGTCGTCGACGAAAGCGGAAACCGTAGCTTACTTATAGTTTGCCCCAACAATTTCAGACGTGTACATGCTGAAAAACACCGGAGACAAAACCGCTCCTTGAGGAACTCCACAAGTCAGAGGGAATGGGTTAGAGAGGCTATCACCCACCCGTTCTGTCTTTCAGGAAGGAAACTAACATGGCATATAAGTGCTCTGGGCATTCCCCGTCGCAAAGCTGTCGGCACAGCATCCAGTCGGAAACTGAGTCGAAAGCCTGCGTGCAGTCTAACGAGATCATAGCTGTAGCTGGATTTCTGTTGATACCGAAGGTGGCTTCCGTCTGTACTTTCACAAGCGGAAGTTCTGTACTCTTGCTCGTACGGGATGACAGGTAGTTAAAGATATTTATTTCATTCCCTTGTTATTATAAATTATGGAATCAGCATAGATTCTACATAAATGAATCTATTTATAGTAGGCCATATTTAAAAAAAAAACTACCTGAAGGAGTTCTGCTCAGAAAATGAATCATTACTTTTGTAATCTGCACAACATCCCGTGAGACACTGAGCCGAAAGCCTGCGTGATTAAATACAATGAAAACAACTAAAAAATCGTTAAATATTAATTAATCTAAACAATTCTCATTATTGAGTATCAACATTACTTCTAAGGTATTACCATATACTTTAAGGTATTGAGCAAGAATAGCAAAGCTATATGGTACTAGAGGACTGACCTATGGTTGTAAATATAGTGCCGCAGTAGAAGACGGAAGACCAGAAGTCCCAGATTGGCTTATCCCCCTTGGACATAATGTGAGTGTCCTGCTTGAAGTGTTCTAGCAGCACAGCCTCGTATGTCCTCAGCGCTTGGGTCGACCTGCCCAGCCACCGTTCCTCGTCTTCCAGTTCTCCTGGAGCCTCAAGCTCCCTCAGGTACTGTTCAACAGATAAATGTATTTATTTAGTACATCTGGAACAGAATCATCAAATCAGGGAATCCCAATACAGGGGAGTCATGGGGGAACTCCTATCCTCTTACAAACATAAGCAGTACTAATGGGGCTTTAAAACTTTGTTATTGAATAATCTCTCTCTCTCTCTCTCTCTCTCTCTCTCTCTCTCTCTCTCTCTCTCTCTCTCTCTCTCTCTCTCTCTCTCTATCTCTCTCTCTCTCTCTCTCTCTCTCTCTCTCTCTCTCTCTCTCTCTCTCTCTCTATCTCTCTCTCTCTCTCTGGCATTTAACCTTTACCCTATTACTTAATCGTCCTGAATAAACCAAAAGCATCCCAGAACTATTTCAATCAAGCTTTCGCTTGTGATTCGATAATTACGACCTGATTGTTTAACGATAAGACAATAATTTAGAAGTAGAACAGGCAGATATAATCGAAGCACAAAATAATGAGGCTCTTAGTCAGGATGATATGAATTTTCTACCGATTGTAAGGCACAGCACAAAATATACCGCTTGATGATAAACTGAATTAGTTTGAATAATAACAATAGTAAACGCCCCATATTACGTCATCAACAAAACCCTTCATAACGATCTTAATATATCTTACATTCTCGAACTCATCCCTTCCAAGTTCGTGAAATTCCATAGTAACCTATCCAACCACCCTATACCCCTAGCACAGTCATTGCACTACACCACTCATCCCTATAATTCTCCTCGGAGACTAAAACGCCAGTGGCCCCGTGACCTGCTATACGTAACAGTGGGAGTCCTGGCAATGGCAAGTTCCTCCAATCATGTCCTGAGCGTATGTGGCTCTCGCGCTCTTGGTCTGCTGGCTCGTATCCGGTGACGTGGCTGACGGAGGAGTGTGGGAGACTTCCTAAGACTCGCTTCCTCTTTCGCATGCGAGAGAGGTGACAACCCTGAGGATTTGGGATGTTTCTGGGATATTTGTAAATACTGTATGAATGAGCGAGTGGATGAAAAATTGTAAATATGGTATGATTGAGATCATTTATCACAATTACTTATTGCCCAATAAGGCAGATTGTAATCTAATCATAATATAGTTGTTTTATCATTATGAATAATAAAAGTAGTATTAAATAAGGGTTTTTGAACAGTTTTATTACTTTATTACAAAATTGTAATTAATAAAAGTATACGTTTTCTGATGGGAAAGAATATGGAGAGAGAAAAAGGATAAAATCAATAAGGCTTACCTCGATGTATCTGGTATTGAAGATGGCGAAAAGAAAAAAATGTAGCTTTTGGATGGTAATGAGGGATAAGGAAGAAGGGGAAGGGGTGAACTGAGTAGAAACCGGATATTATAAACTGATGGGGGGGGGGGGGGCTAAGGTAAATATTGGCAAAACTCAAAATCACAGTCAGCAAGTCAAAGAAGAAGTGAGTTTTCCTCGGTTGGTACAACCTGGAAATCAGCAGAAAAAACGCGATATACAGGCAAACAATCAAAATCTGTGCCTCATATGATTGTACAGGCTTCTTGTCTGCCCGGTTCGAAACATTCAAGTTTTTAAATAAGCGCAGTTCAGTTATATGACAATAACATTTAAATACATATTACATAACCAAATAGTGGTAACGAACGAACCATTCTATTTTTGTGAAGTAACATAGGCGAAGCTGAACTAATGTTAGTAAAGTCTCCAGTCAATTCTTTGAAGACATTAAGAAGTATTTTGTCTTTTCTGCGGATGTAACGTTGTTATTTCTCTAACCCACGGTCGTGTCGGTGCTGGACCACATAGCTTAGAAAATCGTTTCAACAAACAAACAACCGATGCTTTTGGAGCACCTTTAATTCATATATGTTATTTAAAAGCTGATAAAATTAAGTTGAAATCATTTAAAGAAAAAACGTATGGTTGAAAGTAGTTGCGTTTTATAGATGTAAATATTGTAGATCAAATTCCCACAAACTGAAAACCACAAGTAATTGAATTTTAAAAATTGACGATCTCAAAAAAGTCCAAATTTGTGCGGCGCATTTATTAAAATACTTACGATTTGAAGTAGTCTCGAAATTTAGGGCAAGCTACCCTAAAACAGAATTCGAAATAACTGACGATCTATTTTATATAATTAATTTCTATTTAAATCTGTGATTTTATCCGCAATATAACCGTACATCATCCAGTCCTCGTTCGTAATGTGAGCTATAAAATTCTTCGGTACTACTCGTAAGCTATCGATAATTTTCATATCATAGTTGTACTTTTTGGCCTGGATACTCTTCCTGAAGCGCGTAGAAACTTTGGAGTTCATTATTTACTTCTCCGTCCATTATCTCCAGATACAATCGAACGCATGCAAGATGCTTTGCGAAGATGAGATGATGGATAAGTTTAATTTCGAAATATAATTTAACTAATATAATCAGTAAAATGCATGTAGTAAGTAGGAAATGAATATTTGTCGGTTATTTGTTTGTTATTTATCTTTATATTCAGTGGTATCGGGTCGTTTAAGTTCTCATAAGTATCAATAATATTGTATCGATTGTACAATACATAACTGAGTACTAGTATCGATTCTTCCCCGGTACACTGTAGCTTCTTGCCTCGCAGTGGACATTCTTGGAGTGACCGATTTGTTCCGCTGTCCATCAAGAACACCATTCAACCCGCTAAGTTTGTCACCGTGCCAAGAAAGGTGCCAGGGCGTAGGAGCGTGCACATTTAGCCCCGTCCAATAATGTATTCGATATAAATGGTAGTGTGCTATTTCTGAAAGTCATAACTTATGCTTCCTTGGTGAGATCGCAAAACTTCCCTAGGGATATCTCATGGGGAGTGCTTGATCTACGTCAGCCGCGGGGAAATCGCCTCTTGACCGCGTCTGTGCGCAGTCCGCATTATAATACAATCAGTCTGGGTACAATCTGCAGTATACATTAAGTCCGGTAAAGAAGGAGTATATTCCAAAACACTTATAATCCGTTTTTCAAGGTTCTGCTATAACTCACACCTATTAGCAGAAAAAGAAAACCTAGAGAAACTAATACAAAAAATATATATCGAATTCGGAAGAAGTATCTGTAAAAATAAATTTTGATTTTGTGTTTAAATCAAACAAAAATCAAGTTATACCTTATACTAACTATACTTTATGCAAATTTTCAATACTAAAAATATAATCACCTTAATTAGTATAGGTCGAAAGGTGAACGAACCTAGCTGGCAGGTAACTGTGGCGCTGGTATATATTTGATCAAGGATCCCAAAACAACTATAGCTCGTACCAACATATATAACAATCACTAGTGATTAAAATGTTCCAAAACAAATAAGCTGTTCCACAACTTTTCTCAGTCCAGCCACTCACTGGAGTGGAGTGCCGAGTAGTAATTAATTAGTTACGGAGGGAGTACGCCACTCTATTATTGATAGAATCATTAATTCAAAACAGGTCCACTTGCGTAGGCGTTAGTGAGAAGTATATTCCAACAACTAGAGCTCTGATTTGTACAGAAAACCGATTCACAGACGAAAAAATTCGTTAATGAACGAGGGATATTAACAAGGTACGGACATGATAGGAATGGTTTACGTCACTCGACATGACAAACAAATATTCAAATTTTTATTTTATAATGTTTTTCAGTATTATATCAAACTAAGCTTAGAAAATAGTACCTACATACCATCATGGGATGTTGCACCACTGACTTCATTTAATATGTTGGTCAGCAGATGACACTGTAGACATGTCATCCCAACACCTTGATAAGATCGAGTATTGGTGCAACCAATGGCGGATCAAAGTTAATGAAGCAAAATGTGCACACATTACTTTTACACTTTGCCGCAAGTCCTGTCAACTATTTTTTTAATTTAATTCCTCTTCTTGTAGCAGGGACAGTACGGAAATTATCCGAAACAACCTAATACCTTACCACAGTCAGTACACAGCACAACACATCCCTATAACCCACACACATCCTCCCTCCTCGTAGACTAAAGCGGCAGCGACCTCGTGACCTGCTCTAAATACCTGACAGTGGGAGTCATGGCAATGACCAGTTTCTCCAATCATGCCCTGAGCGTCTGCGGCTCTCACACCCTTGACCAGCCTCCACGGGTTCGTATCCGGTGACGTGGTTGGTGGAGGAGCATGGGTGTCTTCCCAAGGACTCTTTTGCATGCAAGGGAGGTGACAACCATTTGGATTAAAGAGGTCTCTGGGCTGTTTGTAAATACTGTATAAATGAGAGAGGGAATGAAGAATTGTAAATATGGTATGAATGAGAATTACTGAAGATTGTAGTTTTATCACAATAATGGTATTGTTAATAATATGTAGGGATCGGCTTATCCTTCGATCAACAAGTCATTTTTAATTCAGAATCCTTTATTTTGTAATTAATTATTTGTATTCTCGTCGCCTGTGCACTGTATTTTTTTTTAAGAGCGGTAAATAGAAGAAGCTAATTTAAGCCAGGAATCAAACGTTTACAAAATATTGGACAATCATATCAATTTAAGTAGAATATTTATTTATATTTAAATAAAATAATGCCTTATTTTAACGATATAAAATGAGCATTGAGAAGCCTTCCTTTCCCTTTGAATTACTTAATATGATGTAGTTGTCAATAGAGAGCCGGTACTGGTTGTTAATACTTTAATTGAGAATTTTCACATACTTTAAAGAACCATTTACATCCTATGTATGTGATGTGGATATTGGATCATTCAAATCTATTGTTGAATATATCATTAAACTTTCAGATAGATTCGATTAATTTTACATCATTTATATTTTTTTATAGTTTATAATCTGTCCACTATTATGGGAGACACATACCCACAGAGACGAAAGACGCCCTCTCTTTACCAGTTTGCTAATATATTCTCTACCTTCTTGATTGAACAATTTGTTGAGCATTCGGCAAAGAATGCCGTTGACCAGAGCTGGGACAATTACGTGTAGCATACTTAAAGCCTACCTAACTAAATACCTAAATACCTATAACGTAGGTAATATCACAGATTATTGAGGTTGGCAAGAAAGTAATTCCGGTTTGTTAATGTGAAATAAATCTCAATTTTTTATATACAAAAAATGAACTTAAATCAGTCAAATGTCTTCCATTCAGTTCGATAACCTTTTGCCATTTTTCTGCTAACTTCATGATCCCGCGCTATCAGAACTTCTTGTCGTTATCAGCAAAAAAGTCGACCAAGTGCGATTTGAGGTCATCGTTATTACTGACATTTTTACCTTTAAAGAAGTTTTGTAAATTTAGAAATAAATGATAATCCGATGGTGCAAGGAGGGGCTGTATGGGGGATGGGACATCACCTCCCAACCAAGCTCCGATAGTTTCGTATGTGTTGCTAAAGATGTGTGGCCTCGCATTGTCGTTGTGTAACCCAAATATCGAGCTTCTTAACAAGTCCAAGACGTCTTTTTCATTTTTTCATCATGATTTTCAATTGTTGTCTGTGATACATTTCACTGTTTTGCAATCTCTCGCACAGTTATGTGACGATTCGATTCAATTATGGCTTTCATTTCGTCATAATCAACTTCAGAAGGTCGACCAGAACGTTGGACATCTTTCAGTGAAAAATCTCCAGAACGAAATTTTTTAAACCAATTCTGACACGTGCGTTCCGTTAAACAATCAACACAATAAACTTCGCATATCTCTTTGTGAGCCTCAGCCGCTTTCTTGCCTTTATGAAAATAAAAAGTGTCGAAAATGCTTATTTTTGCACTCCATGTTAAAACTGACCGTAAACTGACAGTTGTAAACATAATTACACGGAATTTCTTTCTATAGTGACCTAAAGGTTTTGACTACCAAATTTCAAAATAAAAAAATTCTAACATTGACAAAAGAATAACGAAACAAACATAACGCTATCTACTGGTGCAAACCGAAATCACTTTCTTGCCATCCCAATATTTACAGGTGGCCCCACCACAGAGCTCCTACAAGTAATAGTGGCCTGCTAGATTTGTGATCCTTACACAGAAGTTGATGTGGCAAGTGGTCAGAAAGTTTACCTACCCTTGCTTGTCAAATGCAACAGTCAAACTAGACCTACGATTGTTGGCGTATTAATAAAGCTGTCTGGTCCTCACGAGGGGGGTACCTAGTTACCCTAGCCCTGGTGACGAAGTGAGGGTTGATTAGGCTATGACCTGGACAATCGCTTCATGACGGTCTTTCTATCTGACTCCATATTTGATAGGCATGTGCCCCGACAATGCACTATGTTCAGGAGAAGAGTTATAGGGTAGGTAGTGTAGGTAGTTTGTGTGGTCTTGGAATGACCACGAATTCACACTCAGTATCTGAGGGTAGGCGAAATCCGTCCGGATCCCAAAGGCGAGTGTGAACCGGAGAGATGCAGACTGGATTGCCGTGGGAGACACAACTCGGTAAATTTGTAGGGCCACGACAACCGTTGTCCGCTAGGGAGAGGTCTCTCCCAAGGAGCTGCTAGTTTTAGCGGAGCGAAGGCAGGGAATCCTACAAGGAAAGTATTGGGTCTGACAAGGCCGGACTAAAACATAGCGAGGTCCAGAGGTTTTCATAAATGAGAAGGGCCAGTCTTGAACATCAGCGCAGCCGCAAGTCATCAGTTAGAGAGTCGTCGGGAGAACGGTTTATAGGCCGAGATCTAGCCCTACTTATAGTCAGTGATGGATCTATAGACCCAATCATCTGCCTCGTTATTGTACCCAATGAGATCCCAGTATGCGGTGGGGCTTTGTTCTCGGCAGCCCCATGCCTCGTCTGGTCTGGGTCGCTTTACTACCTGCTGTGGGTAGCGGGTTCCCAGCTCCTATAAGTGATTGACTTGCAGCTGCGTCTTTATTGTTTACAACATTTACAATAATTTATGGTTTGGTAATGTTATTAATTAATTTTAATATATATACAAATAATTAATTGTATATATAATAATTTATATTATATAATAAAATTAATTTACAATATACATACAATATAGTATAGGGTGATTTATCTTATGCAGTTAGCGGTCACTACAACAGCAAACGTAATCATATTGCTTGTATGTACTATAGAAGTAATTGTTTATCTTTTATATTACCAAGTATGATTAATTTAATGAAAATAATCAAAACCATAAAATCAAAAAGTTTTATTCGTGTATGACAGCTTAGGGTTAAATTGAAAAAAAAATAGCATTAAGGCAATCGGGCAGTGCACTTATATACATTATTTGAATCCTTGCCAAAACCTAGACCTGACAGTTTGTGGCAACACTTCTCAGAAAGGTAAGTTAAACCTCCAGTCGGAAAACAGGAAAAGAAAATGGACTACATATTGAACTTATGAATTTTATAAGATATTATGTTCCTGTTCAATTTAATAGGAAACGCTCCATGAAGTCATCAACATTTTTGAATCAAATCAAAAGATGTTGCAGCTATATTTTATTCATTCGTTCAGAAAACAGCTTCAACCACTATTCTTTGTTCATCTCTCTCCCAAAGACTATTGAAAAAAAAAAGAGTTATGGTATGCGGCAGACACTCGCGTAAAAACAGTGAATAAATTCTTGTACAAATCCCTAAGTGTAAAAACATAAAAAACTCATTTCGCAATAAGGATGCTTTATGGGGACATTCAATTTCAGCCAAATCTCACTTATAACACTTGTGCAATTGAACATGTTGAAAAACTGGGAGTTATAAGAAGCACACCTGGGCCATTCTTAACGACTTTTATACGACATTGTAAGTAATATATCCTAACCCATTATTGCTGCCTGCCATAGGCTATCCTATCCTGCCTATCCTGCCCACCTTATTCATGCTCATCCTCTATCCCTCCTGGCGGATGAAATGTGCTGTCGTTTTGGGCAGAGGTCCTCAATCATTCTCTTCTGATATGACCACTTAGTTTGTTTTGGGGGTATCAATTTTATGTTATGTATGTAAAAATTCTGCACATGTTACAATCTAGAGAGACTATAGTTCCACCTCAGTTTGTTGGCTGTATAAGGTATAATTGTTGGTTACCCAAGTTTCTGTTGCATAAAAACTCCCATTCTCCGAAAACCATGTACCAAAGGAACTAAAGTCATTAGATATCACACTTTGGAAAGTGAAAGATTCTTGCTGAAGACTATCCTAAATATTTTGTTTTCATTTTCAAAGCCCTTTTAGGAATATGGCTGAAATAGTTTTAGAAAGAAATAAATCAGGCATTTTCTTCATCAGTCAATTCTGCCCAATGTGGCAGGTTGTAATTTTATCATAATAAAGTTGTTGAAATACAAAGATTAGCAAATGTTTAACATACATGTTGAATAATAGCGGAGGGAGATAAAGTGAGAGCAAATTTGCTTGTAATAAACGGCTATTCAACCTATTTTATGTCTTTTATACGTTTAGTGCAGATGCCCCCCTAATACAAGCTCTCCTATATTTTACTGAGAGATAGTGGTTCGTACATCTACAATTCCTGGGTATACATCCCATACTACATAGTTTCACGTTCGCATTTTCTCCGTGTAAAAGCGTGAATTCACAATATCCATCTACGATGTTCGGAAACCTGTCGGTTCTTCTGGTATTTTCTGTCTGCATTGATCCAGTAACCTACCATTTAATATTCTGCCATTTACTCTGCTCAAACTGCTTGTGAGCGAAATACTTCTTTAGATAATTTTACTAACTTAAAAAAAAGGGGGGGGGCATTATATGGCCTTTTCCCAGGTATTGGTTTACTAACCGACCCAATATCATAGTAAATAAATCTTACCTGCCTGATCTGGAGTAGGACGTGCTTCCTCTGCTTGAGGATGTCGATGACGTTCTTCTGCTCCGCGGTTCCCTCGATGTAGTGGAACAGGAGACCTCCTGCGAGGCTGAACCCGGCCACCACCAAGAACAGGAAGATATGGGTGAACCACTTCCTCGACAGGGCCCAGATCCTGCTGTAGAACCAAATAGAAGCCTTCTCCCCGACGCTCATTCCGGACTTGGCTGTGTTCATGGTGAAGTCACGAAAACCTGAAGCAAGGAAATAAGAAAAGGAATATGAAGTGAATTAAATAAGTTAACTTTATTCTGGGCCAATACTACCCTAAATTAATACAAGTAGGATGTCTAGCGTTATCCTTATCAGACTTGTCAGAATTACGATCACTATGAAAATTCTAGCTATTTACAATTAATTAATCGTATTTGTTTAAGGGAAATTTGTAATGATAGAAATTCGTAGTTTAACAAATAGAATGACAATTTTTTTGTATCGAAATACCAAGTAGATTTTCGCTTAATGAATTAACTATTGAAAAAAATCAAACCGATAGAAAATTTAACGTACCCCTAATATATCTCAATGTTGTTCCTTCGTTATCTCTTTAACTTCGTTTATAAATATATAATTATCAGTTTATTAAGTTAAATAATTAAAAAAGTACAATTTTGTTTATAATAAAGTTACTGAATATTAGGAAAGGAAAAAAAAAATGTTTTCGTCTTTCTTCACGTGTTCTGTGAAAGTGGCCTGAATTGATCTCTCAGATCTACATGTTTGAATAGAATAGAAACAAAAATCTTCGAATAACAATATGGTACATACAGGTAAATAACTCCTATATATTAAATCACATAAGGAAAAAGCTGAGTAAAATTAAAATGTTTGAATATCTCAGTTAGTTAAAGTAACAACAACAAAAAACCTACCACGGGGTTGATTTTGAATCAATTAAATTGCAGTAAAGGGAAGTATTAAAATAATAATTAATCCCATTTCGCTAATATTTAAAACCACATTTCAGAAGCTTAGCGGAACACTTTAAATTCATGTATAAAGTTTGAAAACGATAACGAAAAGATAACGTAAATTAAACAATCAGATTTTGTTCAAGCTAACAATCTCTCCATTCTCTTGTCATAACGTTAAGGTCTTTATTTTTGTCGAAATTTTGTCACCAAAATGGTTTAAAAGTAACATCTAGTATTAAATGTATGTTACAGTAAATAAATAAATTTAATTCAAATCACATTATTTTATATGTTTATAATGTACACTATAGCAAGACTTATTATTGCAATTAATATCACAGATAATTTATTAGAAAATAATGTTAGAAAGAGAATAAATTAATAAACGATTCTATCACCAAATACATAATAGATAAATACTTGTTACTTTGGGTGTGCTTGGACACCTGACACGGTGAGCTAGTAGGTAGCACAGTGTGACTATCAAAGGCTTACAGCAATATCGTCGTGCTTGCTTGTCAGCCACAGAGGCTTCATTCTCTGAAATTCAATAATGCTCCCTAGAATTAATATTATCTATTGTGTATCTTCTAAGTTCATTGCACCCTAATTATTATTAAATGCTTCTTCTTATACACCTATTTAATAATTATTGCTGGATGAATAATTGAAGCTGCGAGTTAGGTTTGCAGGAAAACTAAAATAAATTTTAGCGCAGAATATCCCCTGTATGATGTGAGAGGGGATGAACTCTCCAAATTACTTGGATTACTCATTTACCACAAATGATCTATGATAGGAGAAAGACTTAATTATATTAAAATATTTTCTATCGATGAATTTTTGTCTGTCGTAGCATTTCTTTGTGAGTATTGAATCGCGAAACATCGTGTATATAATTTACTTTGTAACATTCTTTGATGAGCCCTTGTTTTGTGTGATATTTGGGTAAAACCCTTTGCAATAATCACGCCTTGTTTTAAAGGGTCGAATACGTCCAATACTTTTATTTTTAGGTGACTTTCGATATATTTTATACCTATCAGAACAAAACACACAACAAATTTATTTATTTTACGTTAATTATATTGATTTGAAACTTTGAGCGTGAGAGCCACATACGCTCAGGACATGATTGGAGAAACTGGCCATTGCCAGGACTCTCACTGTCGCGTATTTATAGCAGGTCACGAGGCCACTTCCGTTTCAGTCTCCGAGGAGGATTTTAGGGATTTACGTTAATTAACAAAAGGTAGGTAATGGAATATATCTCTAGTAAGAGAAACATATTTTAAGTACAATGGACGTGTCAAAAGTTATGATACGTTAAAGGGGACTGGAGATGTTTATAAAGAATATTAAATCTGATTTGCCACTGGCAACTGATACTTATTAGAGATTATTCCCTTCCTTTGCGTAAGAATATCTATATTTATAATTAAACATTTTACGAGAAATCTGTCCGTAAAATTTAAAAATATGAACACCGAATTTCCTTCATATAGTTTATAGACTGGTACATGGCGAATAAATATGGACTGTTTCCTCCACTTTCATGGCTTCATCCAAAACTGAAAAAAAAAACGTGGCGCTTGCTTGACGCAGATGAGATGACACCTCTTGGGAACATGTTAATGATGCTGTGCTATCGATGATGGAACCTTGCCTAGGAGAGAAATGTTGGCGTTGGTCTTTGAAAATTGCAGTTAGTTATTGGTTAGTAATGTATCGTAGCCCGTTGCCAATTTACGTGAATACCATACTTAGATCCAATTAATTATTATAAGACAAAGCTTATTTTGTAGTGCAAGATCAATTTTCATTCCTATTTGATTAACCTTCGAGTACTTGATATTGAGAAGTTGTTAGAAATATTTGCTAGAATCTTTTCATGAACTCCCTAATACTAGGAATATCCTGGAATTCTTAGTGTCAATTACCAAGGCGGATGCACTATTTTGATGTCTACAAAAAACTGTGGTTGATCACTAAGCGATAGCGTAGCCTAGGGTATATTTGAATATATCATTCTAATTTCATATAGATGGCCCCGAATTTCTCTTATACCTAGCCTCTTCCTTCGGTCTCGGCAATAATACAGTCAACTATAATTGGAGCTACCACTTGGCTATTCTCATCCCTGCGTTACGACTCCATGTCACTTACTCTGACATTACAGAAGTCTGAGAGAGAGATGAAGGAAGCGTGAAGGAAATGCCCGTTAAGTGCTGTCTAAATATACGGGTGTCAGTTTCCTCAACTGCCCTAGTCAGTCCTCTCAAACCTTTTCCTAACAACTGTGATAGTCGACGAGACAAGAGGACTTACTGTTGAACTGCTTGGACACGAACTCCCCGGCCTTGTTGGGATAGGCGTGCATGATGTTGACACTCTGGTAGATTGGCTCTCCCTGGGGAGTGAGGGGCCCTGTGTAGTAGGAGCGGACACCCGGGCTGGTGGGGCCACCGCCGTTGGGGGTGCCTGTCGGGATCTGCAGGGTGATCTGCGGCCGGGGCTTCTTCGGGGGCAGCTGTCGCACGTCCTCCTCCATCTGAAACATTAACATTAATCAATATCTATCTAATAATAACGAATTAATCAATAATAATAACAACAACGTTAACTATCCCAATATTTCTATGATAAAATAATTATTAGAAAAATAGTGCCTCATTCACCAATGAATCCAATGATTAACGGGAGTGGTGGCCAACCCACGCCCCGCGAAACCTTTTCAGTTGGCCCGTGGACAACCAGCCTAAGATTTTTGTTTACAGTTTATTTAATTAACACATAGTTAATTAAATTAACGCATAATAATTAACGCAACGTGTGATTTGATTAAGTTATAGGAAAGTTGGCAAGGGCTAAAAGGTTAGATAACAAAGGGAATCCTCTAAAGTTAACAAAACACTGATACACTGCAATTATCAAATTAAATGACAAAACATGAAAGATGTATAGAAAAAGTGTGAATCCGTGAAGATTGCATCATTCCTTTAACGATAATTTATTTTATTTTTTTCCACAAAAATATCTTTTAACTTTTAATAATACTTGGTAATGACTGTCAGCCAAGCCGTAAACGCACTTCTTGATCTCTCGGTACATATGATGCAGGTGGCAAAAGACAAAAGGATTGCATCCTGTGATGTCTCCTGAAAATCACCAGATGCCTGCATTCCCTACTTTTTACCGAGAATTCCAGCTTCCCCTTTTTTTATCAATTTCTTTAAGTCTTCTCAGTTTATTTCTAAGGAGTTTTTTTACTCTGTTACAGAAGGTACTTGTGCACGAGTAATATAGTTTTTGAGTAGAATTATAGTGCCTAAAATGAGTGTGAATTACAGTGCCTAAAATGAGTAGAATTATAGTGCCTGAAATGAGTAGAATTACAGTGCCTAAAAGAGTAGTATTATAGTGCATAAAAGAGTAGTATTATAGTGCCTAAAATGAGTAGAATTACAGTGCCTAAAATGAGTGTGAATTATAGTGCCTAAAATGAGTAGAATTACAGTGCCTAAAAGAGTAGTATTATAATGCCTAAAATGAGTAGAATTATAATGTCTAAAATGAGTAGAATTGTAGTGCCTCAAAAGTGTAGAATTATAGTGCCTGAAATGAGTAGAATTACAGTGCCTAAAAGAGTAGTATTATAGTGCCTAAAAGAGTAGTATTATAGTGCCTAAAATGAGTAGAATTACAGTGCCTAAAATGAGTGTGAATTACAGTGCCTAAAATGAGTAGAATTACAGTGCCTAAAATGAGTGTGAATTACAGTGCCTAAAATGAGTGTGAATTGTAGTGCCTCAAAAGTGTAGAATTATAGTGTTGCCGTTTGTTGCCATTTTATTGGTCTGTGAAATGACCAAGCGAGAATGCAAACAAGAGATTAAAGCAACATTGTTCTAACGCGATCGGGAAGAACAGTTTATGTTTGCAGATGCAAACGTATCAAAACCAGAGTGTTATGTTATCTGTACTGAATATGTTTTAATGCCTGAAAAATACATTTTGGAGAGACAACTCACGAAGAATAATTCTAATTTCGATTCCAAATATCCGGTCGGTTCAGTCTTGAGATCGGATTTCATTGAAAAAAAGGAACAATCGTTATGCGGGCAGCAATTAATGTTTTAAAAAACAAAGTAATGAGCTTTATTCAATGGTAGCAGTTTTCTATGAAATATCTTTGCGGTGACTGGCTCAACAAATGAAAATCTGTGCAAAACAGATAAACGATCTAACAAGTTCTAAACTAGTAAAGGAAATAGCTCTATCTCAAAATACGGTAATGGAGCAGATTGACGAGATGGCAGAAGATGTGAGCTCGCTGGTTATTTCCAAGTATTTGAGTTGCGATCTTGGAACATTTGAAGGATTCCTTACCCTTCGTCAACGACTGGGAACGACCCTTCGCTGTTGAAGGAAAAAGCATGGACCGGTAAAAAATTGTTCTAAAAAGGCTCCTGCCATGCTCGATAAAAACAAGGTTTGTATTGGACTATTTGAAAATACATCTTCTGAAATAACACCAGGAAGCTCTTTGTGCCAACAAAATCCAGTTCTCTTCTGTCCTTGGAAAAAAACAAAACAGTGGTGGACTATATCAACAACGTACTGGCCTATCAATTGCAGAAAATTCCGGGAAATCATCGAAAACGACATTGAGGATAGTGGAGAACTAGACCTCCCTTGCGATGTCCGTAGGCTCTCAAGAGGAAAGTCTTCTTAAGGAAAGGTTCTGGAAAATAAGCAGTCATGTCTCAACTTATTTAAAAGAACATGAAGAACTTCCTTACATCTCTCCCCTTCTAGAAGACAATGAGAGCTTGCTTTACTCTGTGACACGACTACAACACTCCATTGCAAGGTAAATATAATCATTTACTCGCGTCTCATCAAGCAAAGCAGAAACGTTTTTTTTGGAAACTGACTCTCTCATTTCCTTAGCATGTAAGAACATGCTGGTCAAACTGGAGCGAATCCTCACTACGAAAAATATAAAATCAAAGTTTCGCCTTTGATAAAAACGTTGTTCTTAGATCAAAGCATAAATTATAGATTATATCTAATAGATTATAATAGATTATAATATATATCTAATAGATTATAGATTATATCTAAAAACAGATCACTGGATTATCTGGAGTTTTGGAACGAACAGTTCTCTTTTTTTACGCCATTTACCTTTCCAATATGCTTGTCATCTTCCATTGAGCATGTGCTAGAAATAGAAAACAATTACAAGCTCTTCATTGATCTGCAGCTGGGTATGATTTTATTTAAAACAAAATTTGGTTCGTTCACATTTTTGCAGGAAAATATTTCATTTCTATTATTTCTCCAGCTTGCCTAAGTCCAGCTTAAATTCGTTTCTTTTCCAGTTCAGACCATTTGTGTACCCTAACCTTAGCCTTTATAACTTCAAAGAGTATATTAATACTGTCAATAATAAACTTATTATAACTGTCTATAATATCGCGTTTGCCGTTTCCGAGCAAACATTGACTCAGATGCTGGAAAAACTTTGTTAATATTGGCTAACTCGTATTTATTCTATGACTAAGTTAATAAGACTATCTTCTCTCTGCTAATACATCCTAATTGATAAAGGTGAACATTCAGTCGAAAGTGGAATATATTGAATCATACCGCCATACGATTTCAGACTATATACACAAGCGATGAAAATTGTCAAAACTTTATGAAAATAACATTGTCTGAAATCTTTCGTCAGTTAGTGATAATTTACACAATTGTAGAAACAGTGTTCTTTAAAATTGTTTATTACATAAATTTACTGTCTAAAAATATTACGAAAAATATTTTAACATTTTTGCCATGTAGGTACAACTTCTGTTGCCAAGGTTATATAAGTCTACGACTAAATTAATAATACATATTTTACTCTACTAAGAAGTTCTGAAGGTGATGAAGGTGGACAAAATTGGGTCGAAAGTGTGGACTTCAGCATTGACCTATTGTGTTTTTTGAGTTACTTATCCCTATTGCATAGAAAATATAAGTTGTTCAATGTTGTGTGGAATGCCTTTTTGGGGTGGCTGGGGGCCCGAGTTTGAGGGCACCTCGATTGTGACCCGTGGCTCAAAAAGGTTGGCCACCCTTGGCTTTACGGTCTAGTACTTCTATTCAGCTTATAAATACAACCTTTCTCAATTCAGCCTTATAATACTCAATCGCTCCCTTCGCCTTCCGTTACAAATCGTCCGAGTTGGAATGGCTGTACCCATCTTGTCCTACCGCCAAGTATTAAATTTAGACTTTATCAATCAGTTCCTTATCCCTGCAATCTTATAATTTATAAGTGATTATTATTATTATTTTATATACTTCCTATTTCAATAATTCCCAGCAACCTTTCACGCCATTTTCCCTATTTTATGATGCCTGTATTCTCCTTATGTTCCAAGTCACAATGTCATTCACACCTACCTAGTTCCAAGTAGCGGATGTCATTCACCTCAACTGATATATGGTTTTTGTTATATGGTGCTGTTGGTTCATTGAAGTCACCGCATATGTACATATCCCCATTATTATTTATACTCTAACCCCATTAGAGTTTTTGTACACTAGACATATGTAAAGGGTGTCCCAGAATTAACGCAAGATTTAAATTGGTCCCCATTTGTGTAGTAAAGTACTGGCAACCCTAAAAAAAAAAACAATTTGACAGCTGACCGTTTAGAGTTAGTAAAAATGGAGCGTTCAATATACACGATAGAATAACGTGTCTTTATTGTTGAACATTATCTCAAAAATAATGAAAGTTTGGCGGCCGCAGTTCGAAAATTTTATACAAAATATGGTCGGAATAGTGTTTTGACTTCATCAACTGTGAAGAGATTAATTGAAAAATTTAGGGAGACTGGATCAGTTGGAGACACTAAACACTGATCGTCCAAAAACAAGCCGTTCAAGTGTCAATATCGAAGCAGTGCGTGAGAGAATCCAGGAACATCAATTCAGCGTCGTAGACAAGAATTGCAAATTTCAAGAAGCTCTCTACAGCGTATACTCACTAAAGATCTGGGCCTCCATGCTTACAAAATTCAGTTAACACAACAATTGAAGCCTAATGACCATAAACAGCGAAGAGAGTTCGTTGAATGGATTATTGAACATCAACAAGTGGATGCTGATTTTTCGAGCAAAATTATTCTAAGCGATGAAGCACATTTTCATCTTGATGGCTTTATTGATCGACAAAATTGTCGCATTTGGGGTTCGGAGAACCCACGCGTGATTGTCGAAAAACAAATGCATCCACAACGTGTCACTGTTTGGTGTGGATTTTGGGTTGGAGGCATCATTGGACCATACTTTTTGAAAATGAGGCTGGCCAAGCAGTGACTGTTACTGGTGCTCGATATCGCGACATGATAACACAGTTCTTAGTGCCGAAATTGGATGATATTGATGTGGCCAATAAGTGGTTGCCCATGAAACAATTCAAATACTGCATGAGACATTTCCAGGTAGTGTACTCTCTCGTTTCGGTGATCAGAATTGGCCCCCTAGATCGTGAGATTTAACACCTTTAGATTTCTTATAGGATTATTTGAAGTCAACGAATTCCCACCACATTTATGCCAAATGGTCATGGAAAATTTCGACAAAAGAGTGCGTATGTGCCAGCAAAGTCGTGGAGGCCATTTTCCCGATGTGTTATTCCATAAATAACCCTATCCTATTTTCTTTACAATTAAATAAAAAAATAACATCAAAAATACTAAAAACTGTGTTTTCAATTTAAATCAAATCTTGCGTTAATTCTGGGACACCCTTTATATATATATGCAGATGTTTATTATTCTTAGGAGTCAATAATAATAAAGTGGTTTTTGTTTCATTTGATTTGTAATCGTTCAGGAGACCTAGAACCAACCAAATAAAACCGATAGAAAAATCTAAAATAACAGTTATAAAAAGAACCATCAGAAGAAGCATTTCCTATATTGTATATTTTTGTGTGATTTTAGGTTTTTAAGGAGTTATTAGTTTATTGAAGATTTTTTTGTAATATTGGGTAGTAATTTATAAAATAAAACTCTCAAATTTTTATGTTGATTTGTTCTATCTACCTGAAACATATACAATAAAACAAAACATAGGATAAGGAGCAAAAAAGTACTTCACTTTCCATTCAATGCAAATTCTTCAAAATGATTCTATATCTATTTTTGTTTGAAGCTATTATCGAAATTTGCACCGTTCACTTAGTACAGCATAAAATATACATAAGTAGACCATAACCAGAACATGTATATGAACCAAGAAACAAAAAACATTTAGGATATTCCAAATAAATAAACATTTACTACTAATTTTAAAATCACTCACATCCTTTAATATAGATTTTTTTTATACCGAACATTTTGAGTTCTGTCTTTTGTACATGTGAAGACTCAAGATTCTTTAGACAGTGAGCCAAAGAAGTTAAAAGTAACACTTTGGCGGGGTAGGGTGGGATGAGCAGCGCCTATTTGACGGGCTGACAACTATTTGACACCGCTCAAAGAAAACAGGATAACTAATCGACTTGTCGCCTTTACATATGTTTGTCTATGGAAAAATATCATTTGAGAATCACAAAGGTTCACCAGTTTAAGGTTTATGTTTATGTAAAAGAAAAAAAACCACTTAAAATAAGTGGGGTTGGATGAAATTCTGGATAACACAACCCTAAAGTGTTTTATATACGATAATTACAGATTTTTCATTTCTCACTGTTGGGAATGCCCTCAAGGGGTGAGGACGCTCACCGCAGGCTAGGGTCTCTACGACCCCGCCGCTGTCCGGCGAGCGTCAAGAAAGAGATAAAATGGGTAAACCTGTGGTCTTTGGCCTTTGCTGGAGGCCTAGTCGGCGGGCAGCTTTATTCGTATTGATCTGACTCCATAATATCTTAGAAGGTGTGCCCCGACAGTGCACTATGTTCAGGAGAAGAGGAACAGGGTAGGTATTATAGGTAGTTTATGTGGTCTTGGGATGACCACGAATTCACACTCGGTATCTAAGGGTAGGCGAAAACCATCCGGATCTCAAAGGTAAGTAAACGCTACTAGGTAAAGTTTGTAGGGCTCCAGGGACCGTCGTCCGCAAGAAAGAGGTCTCTTCCAAGGAGTTGCTAGTTTTAGTGAGACGAAGGCAGAGAATCCGACTAGGAAAGTGTGGGGCCTGACAACGCTGGAATAAAGTATAGCGAGGTTAGGAAAGAGAGATGCAGTGGTTGTTGAATAAGAAAGCCATGGTTCGAGTAAAGCAGCAAGCGCCAGCGGAGAGAGAGTGAGAGAGAGAGAGAGAGAGAGAGAGAGAGAGAGAGAGAGAGAGAGAGAGAGAGAGAGAGAGAGAGAGAGAGAGAGATTATTCTCACCCTGATTATTGTTTATCAGAGCATTTTAATTCTCATTACGAATCAATCACGAACGCTGTTTCTCGAAAACGGTCGGCACAAAGCAAAGAATTAAACATTTATGAAATAGGGGACAATGAGCTCCCTACCGGCAAGACTGTACCACTTGAGTGACATATTTTTGATACCTGTAGGGATGAAAGTAAAGCCGACTATGAGAAAATTCTTAAGACCTGCTGGGTATCTAACGAAAGAAGCTTTGACACTCTTTGCGGTCCTGCTGCCGACCGAGTAACTTCTAAGGAACTTACAAGTCACCTTGAACACTTCTTAATATGACAGTTAACCAAAATCTTTATATAAGCTGTGCAGAATAGTTATATTTGGTTTGTTCTCCTCTATGGTCTTCCTGCTGTGTTAATAGTCTTGACTTTTTGAGAACCAAGAATCAGTCGATTATTGCTCTTAGAATTGTTAATGAAGTGACATTGTAACGTTACCCCCTCTCAAACGACTCATACAAATTGACTAGAATTTCTTTTCAATTCAAACAATTAGAAAATTAAGATAGCTTATAATAATTTGTTCTTAAGGAATAAACTAAACAACTCATTAAGGCTTCTTAGATCAAAAGGTAGTAAATATTGAGAATGCCTACAAAATGATTGTTTGAGCCAGCCTGCGTGTAGAAGTTTGTAAAATAAAGCCAGTGAAGAAGTTGTTCGTGGAGACTGTTTAATTGATCAAACTGCGAATAGGCAAAGGGCCGCTAATCACGAAGGACTAGTTCGGGACAAGCAAACTATGCACCATAGCTAAATCTTTTCCCGCTCGCGAGGAATATAAATGATCGGAGTAGCCAATTAATCGAAAAAAACAAAACAATAACACTTCTTTAAATATTTCATTTATTATTATTAATTTCTTCTGTTTGCCTAAGCCCAACTGAAATTCATTTATTTTCCAGTTCAGACCATTTGTGTACCCTACCGAACCTTAGTCTTTATAACCTCAAAGAGTCATTAATACTGACAATAATAAACTTATTATATTATAAAAAATAACAGTCTAAAATATTGCGTTTGAAGTTTTCGTGCAGACATTGACTCACTTGCTGGAAAAACTTCGTTGATTTTTTTTGTTTAACTCGTATTTATTCTACAACTAAGTTAATAATACTATCTTCACTCAACTAATAACTGTTAATATATGTGTATCAATCCACTGGTATTGAATTACATGACTTTTATTCGAAATTACACCTTCTATATAATGTAGCGACGCTACAAGAAATATAAAACTGATATATGAATAGATTCGAGTGAGAATCTATAATTGAAATCGTTGTAAGGGATAGGAAAAAAAACACGTTATTCTGCTAGGTAAATTTTACCTAGTTTTACAGATTAAGTAGGTAGGATTTGGGTTGTCTACCTGTGGAACTGTCTTATTTATGCGTATATCAAAGCGACTCAGTTCATTATAAAATAAATTTTAATTTCCTGTCAAAATAATTACTGTAACTGGGGTGAGAATTGTCTGAATAGTTTCTTGACAAGGAGGCATTCTAAGTGCTCGACCAAGTTTCTGTTTTGTTTGTGAAGGATAAAAATGGACTCATTCATATCCCCCGATTTACCTGTGATAGCTGTTGTTGAAAAAAAAAAAATACGTTGTGAGAGACGCTCAAAGAAAATGAGTTTGGGGACTACATAATTTCCTAATTGTAAAACTTGGCTATATTGTGACGTCTAGTCAATTTTTCTAGAACAATTTGAAGTGCGCGAGATTGCTTCTCTTTTTTTTTTGTATCGCTTGACGGTATCAATAAATTTCAAGGATACAATTTTACTATGCGCAGTAAAAATAGATTCGTCAAATACATAAATTCACCGGGCATGGAAGTATTTTATATTGGTTCTGTATCAATGACCGTATCGCCAGAGACATAAACCATACGCTGCGCAGACAGGCGTGTATTCGATCCACCATGCAATGAGCTCATCCATATATTCAAGAGGTGCATTCTCCGCCTGACCTGGCGAGTTACAACCCTTAGGCATGAACCCTTTGCTTGGGCCCAAAGGATAAGCGATAAAACCGATCTAGCCAATTAAGTGGGTGGTTAGCATCACAGCATCATAGTCTTGGCAAAATTAATTTTAGCATCATGTTGCGCATTTGCCTAACAATATATGCCAAAAAAAAAAAGTGATAGAACAAATTTCTTATGAAGAAAATTCTTTTAAAACTTCAATTTCACTTAATATTCCTTTCTGGTGAAACTCGACAGTTATTCTCAAGATGGGTTGATTAAAGATAGGTAACACCTTTGACCACTATTTATCTATATTATACTATTTATATCATATAATATATTATTTATGACCACTTAAGGCTAGTGTTCATTGGTACTAAACCAATGTTTTGTTCTTTAAATTTGATTACTTAGAGTATGAATGATAAGAGATTGATCAAAATTATCAATGTCGTGGAGATGACGAGAAGATTTCAATATTCGTATTAAATCGTTTCCTTCATGGGCAGAAAATACAAATATATTTTTTTTAATTTTTTATTTAGTACACTTCAAAATTTTTCCTATTAATTCTTCGTTTTCTTGATTAATCCGTGTTGAGATATTCCTGAAACTCCATCCTCAATTTTGCTTTACAGAAATCGTTAACTTCGAAAGGAGATTCAAGAGTCGTCGATTCCGTTGTATTTTTTTCTTTAAATTATCTTTTTTTGGTAATTGATAAACTTGAAGTAAGTTTCTGAACAAAAAATATTACCAAAAGTTTATTTTCGTTTTACTTTTGTTCTTTTCATTGGATCGGTTCTCGCCTCAAACAAAATCGTTGTGAGTTCTGTTTTCCGATTTAATTTCAAATGAGATCTTTGAAAATCTGAAGTCAATATTAGCAAGTAGGGAACATTTATTAATTCTCTTCCAAAAAAAAAAACGAAAAATTTGCTCCTAGTTTTTACCCTTTTAAGATAGGTTTCATGGCAATAAAAAGTTTCCTCTCGATAGAAAATTTAAACCCGTTTTTAACAGAATATTGACTTGATAAACAATCAATTATAATTATTAATTATAATTCAATTAATCGTTCATTTAATGGTTTCATTACGGTTGCGAAAAATATTTCATCGACAGTTTTAATGCATTTTTGTAATAATAGTCCTCTTATATTAATAGCAACAATATATATTATAAATTAGAACGTTGTAATATTTAATTCCTTACTCTAATCCATATGATAAAAATGTTTGTACTAATTAATTTTTAAAGGGTCGTTAATTATTTTTCACGGAGCTGGTTTTATTTTTAGCATAGTGGAGGTATCAAATAAGATCTTTACATAATATGCTAAAAAAGAAAAAAAACACTGGCTTAGATAAAACTGGGAAATCAATTTTAACGACTTGGTGTAGTTTTAGTTTGACAAAACAAAACAAAACTAGGTAGACGACGAGCTCTTTATTTTGATACCACTCTTAAAATTATATCAAAATATATTTTTAAAGACAGGCTCACAGGAGAAAATATCAACAATACCATAATAAAAAAAAGGATGTAAAAGTTTTGTGATATTTCTTCATTTACATCCAATATTGATTAGTAGTCTAATCAGACATAATCAATTTAGAATGTAGATTACCTTCCATTTTCATTAAAATAAAACCTTTGAATATCATAAAGTTCTCAAGGATATTGAAAAGTTACTTTTTCTAAGTAACTCAGTTAGAGTAAGTGACTAACTTAATGAAACAGTTTTAAATTTTTGTTTCTTTCGATTAAGAAACAATTAGGCGATGCCTGATGTAGCCTGAGTAGGGATTTTCACTTTAATCATTTTCAAGTTTCTTTTGGTGTTTTATGAATAATTTTTTTTAAAGTTATGACACCTTGATATTGTTCATACATATGAGCATTCAATGCCAAAATAAAATGTCTTCATCTCTGCCTGATATTTTCAGAACGAAGGAACTATAGAAAATGTCAAGTGATCCTATGCAAAAAGACAAATGTCTTGAAATAGCTTTAACTAGAAAGAAAAAGTACGCTCGTAAACATATAAGCGAGAGGTTCAACGTCGAGACTGCCACTGTGAAAAAGAGATCAAATCTTTTAACTTTATGAAAGCTTTTGATGAAATTATGAGTTTTGGATTGGCACCAGATTTCAACGGAGTTTGTGTTGAAAACATAACCGCAATAATATAAACACTATTAACTGCTCTATTTTATCTCACCCGAGTACTATTAAAATTGCCTCATAAGAACGTCTATTTTTTAAACAAAATATAACTATAAAGGGCCATTCAACTTGAAATGGATATCCAGCATCTATTTATATTTGTATCTATTGCATTCCTAATCCGAAATAGAGATCGGACTCCAGGCTGCCAGTCAAAACACAAGGGTCCCCTAGCTGGAATAAATTTAGGTTGGTGACTATCGACATTCCGATCTTCTGGGATCAACTCTTCTTCTTGAAATAACCAAGAAAAAATAATCGGCTTATTTTTCCAAGCTCAACGAGAGGGGCTCAGCTCTCCATCAAGCTATTTCGTCCGTCTGCCTGTTTCTTTGTGGTAGCAGCCTGCTAAAAAAGATTCAATGAACCAGAATTCTATATTGTAAAACCTGAAAATTGACTAGTTTTGGATTAAAATTACGGCAAGTATGTAAAAAATAACATTTCTAAGGTCCCATCTCAGAAGCTTTCAACTTCTGACTTCCCTCCATTCATTAGAATCGCCGACGTAAAAGTTATTTAGCCAAAAGTATCAACCGACCAGCCAATTATAATCGGTGTTTTTTCGTATATTTATGTTTCAGTTATGTACAGCTCTTTTTATATATTGAAAAACCGTTAGTTGACGTCAGCAACAAAACCCGTCATAATCATCTTAATATATCCTACGTTCTTGAACTCATCCCTTCCAAGTCGATAGTTACCTATCCAACCACCCTTATCCCTATAATCCTCCTCGGAGACTAAAGCGGCAGCGGCCTCGTGACCTGCTATAAATGCATAACAGTGGGAGTTCCAGCAATGGCCAGTTTCTCCAATCATGTCCTGAGCGTATGAGACTCTCGCGCTCTTCGTCAGCCTCTACTGGCTTATCCGGTGACGCGGCTGACGGAGGAGCGTGGGGGACTTCCCAAGACTACGCTTCCTCTTTCACATGCGAGGGAGGTGACAACCATGTTAGGAGACTTAGGAGGTCTCTACTGTATAAATGAGCGATTGAATGAAAATTGTAAATATAGTATGAATGAGATCATTTATCACAATTACTTATCGCCCAATAAGGCAGATTGTAATTTTATCATAATTAAGTTGTTTTTAAATCGTAGAAAATCATTAGAACCACGAGCTTTTCACCATACTTCCGTAACTTTTAAATCTCCACCTCATGACACTTCATCAAAATATAATTTTAATTTTTAACTTTCTACTACAAATGTGAGGCACTGTACCATAACGAAAATTGTTAATTCATATATACGATATTTCAAGTAGTGACATAAAGGAGAACACAAACTTTATCTAGGAATCACACTGCTTCCCAGCGGAGGGGGGCTTACCGGAAACGAACTGTTTTACGTAACCAAATAAACCTATATAGATTTTTCTTATTTATTTTTTTGAGTATTCAAGCACCATAATGCAATAGTTTATAGTTAGATAATAATTTTAAAAAATCCTACATAAAAATAGTCACTTTTTTTTTAATACATTAGTTATTTTATTAGATTGCTTTTATCACTGTACATATAATGCAAAAAAATAGTTTAGAAAAAATATTTAAATGCTGGAGGAAAGAAAGGTGAGAGGAAAGAAAAATGTAAAATGTAACGTTGAAAATATACGGCTGTATATTCCTATATTATTCTGTATATTATTGTGTGACTTTCCGTTTCCCCAAATAATGGGTTATTTATATGCTCCCACCCTTTCCAATTAACAGCGAAAATTCCACCAGCATGCCCTTATTCTAAACAGTTTTCCCTTGTTAATTATTTGCCATCGATATCATATATGTGTGTATGTATACAAAGGGAAGTGTGAAGTACATCCGTCGCTTTCGTTTGAAGTAAATATTTTACACTGATCAGTCGACTTATCAAGACTGTTTCAATGAAATGGGGAGGAGGAGAGGGTACAGGCTCAATTAATACAACGTTACCTTCAGTTGTGAGTCAAAACAGGAAAATATGTTGGCTTTATAGCGTGGTACATCTTTAAAATTTATTTAACAGAATTAAAATTAAAATTTTTATAACAGAGTTCCTTTGTGTGTATATTCACGTATGTCAGTTAGCAAGCCTTCAAATTTGGCACAGTGATAAATATACACATATAAAAATAAGCTAACGTAGTGAAAATTATTTTAAAAATTGAAATTATTCTTTGTGATTGGCGAAAACAAAATGGGGGAATTTTTTAATCTTATTACTTCTTTTTCCTGGTTATATCCTGAGAACAATAGTAAACGCCCCTTATTACGTCAGCAAAAAAACCCTTCATAACGATCTTAATACACCTTACATACTTGAACTCATCCCTTTCAAGTTCATAAAATTCCATGATAACCTATCCAACCACCCTAATCCCCTAGCACAGTCACTACCACTGTGCCACTCATCCCTATAATCCTTCTCGGAGACTAAAACGGCCGTGGCCTCGTGATCTGCTGTAAATAGTTGACAGTGGGAGTCCTGGCTATGACCAGTTTCTCCAATTATGTCCTGAGCGTATGTGGCTTTCGCGCTCTTGGTCAGCCACTACTGGCTCTTATCCGGTGACGTGGCTGACGGAGGAGCGTTGGGGACTTCTCAAGACTCCGCTTCCTCTTTCGCATGCTAGGGAGGTGACAACCATGTGGATTTGGGAGGTCTCTGGGCTGTTTGTAAGTACTGTATGAATGACTGAGTGAATGAAAATTGTAAATATGGTGCGAATGAGGTGATTTATCACAATTACTTATTCCCCAATAAGGCAGATTGTAAGTTTATCATAATAAAGCTGTTTTTATATCTATCTAATTATTAATAATAGTGGGATCCATTGATCTCATCCAGTCCAAAATGCTTTGTTTTTTGGTTGGACCAACCACAATTTGGAGTACTGATTTTTTGAACCAGTAATTCTGACTACGTTCACATTGCAACCGTCCAGGTCTAAACGTCGAACAATTATTGCAAGAACGGTCTGAAAGTAACTTTCAGACTGAGGTTTTTAACTTTGTGACAATCCAGCAAAGTATGTGTTTGTCAAACAGTAACTATTTTTGCACTATATATAACGATCTAATGCAGTAAAATTCAACGATACCCTTTTCTTCACGTGTGGAAATCGCCCAACCAAACCATGATTTGAGGCGAGGTCGAAGTTTCCACTCATTCCAAAAAGCCACATGTAGTCAATGTCATCCAACCCAGGACTCAAAAAAAGATTTTATGTTTGGTAACGTATTAGAAATAGGTACGAACTCGTGAGGATTGTTTTTTCCCCCTCAAAATCAGCAATTTGACTCCACGTATCATTCTTCTATTTATCATATAAAACCTAATTTCTTTATTTAGCTCACAGCCACAAGTATGTACAGCGTTTTTTTTTTAATTTCTGCTCACCCTGATAAATAGTAAAACTTAAACCACGATGTGAATGTAAAATATTCGCAGAGCGCTTTGTGGTGCCTCGTTGTAGTCAGGAAGGCCACGGCCATTATCCTAATTTTATTTATTTATTTTCTTCTAAATTGCTACCTCAGAGAAAACTTGTTTATTTGAAATGTCACACAATTCGGAGAGTCACCAGAGGTGGTAGCTTGAGGCTTCCTTTCAATAGATTACAATGGCGGTAATCCCATCCTACTGTAATTGCTCGGAATGAACTCGGCATTTGCCACATCAAGGCTACTAGGCTTTATACCATCGAAGCTATACTTTCAAACGGAGTCAATTATCTGTGTTGTGCGATTCAGTCACAATTGTTGCAAATCAAATCTGTCAAATAGAAAGAATCATTGATTGGGAATATGTCATGATGAAGCTAACTTAAGAACTGGTAGCCAGTCTGAAGGAAGATCTGATTTTAAACAGGTTGGAGGGCATAGTCTTTGTTCGGTCTGTTTGTATGTTCTTGTGCTAAAAGTAAAATCCACCTTATTAAGCAATAAGTAGTTGTGAGAAATATTCTCATTCATACCATACTTACAATTTTCATTCACTTGCTCGTTCATACAGTATTTACAAACAGCCCAGTGGCCTCCTAAATTCACATGGTTGTCATCTCCCTCGCATGCGAAAGGAAGCGGAGTCTTGGGAAGTCCCCGACGCTCCTCTGCCAGCCACATCACCGGATACGAGCCAGTGGAGGCTGACGAAGAGCGCGAGAGCCACATACGCTTAGGACATGATTGGAGAAACTGGCCATTGTTAGGACTGTCACGTATTTATATCAGGTCACGAGGCCACTTCCGTTTCAGTCTCTGAGGAGGATTATAGGGATGAGTGGTGCAGTGCAATGACTGTGCTAGGGGATGGTGGTTGGATAGTTTACTATGGAATTTCACTTGGAAAGGTACTACGATAGATAATTTAATCCATCTCAAATTTTCATATATTTCACAGAACTTGTAGTTTGTGTTGGTTAGAACACAATAACGAAAATATACAAAAAAAAAAACTAAATAAAATCTCTTAAGCGTTTTTAAGTAGAGAAGCTATTTGAGATTTTATGTTCTCCTTTTCCCTTTGCTTTTCAAGACTCGCGAATGAATTAATAATTGTCCCTTAAAATTTCAAGAGCAAATATTAGAATTTTTCTTATTTCTCGAAAAGGAGTTTTAAATGATCTAAATGGTTTGACAGATTAAATTAAGTATGCTTCCTCAAAATTACTAAGTAGTTTTTTGACTTTTTTAAAATTATTATTATGAAAGAAATTTGCACGGATTTTCTCTTCGTAGTAACCCTTCAATGTATACACTTCATTTATTTCATAAGTGTAGAGATTAATATAAAACCTGAGGCCTCTTTGTGAGAGTCTCAAGCTGATGGTATAGAAGAGTATACTTAGACTGATTATACTCTGCATCGTGCGTTGCAGAAACAAAATTTATGAAATAGGTCTTACCGGCTTCGGCACTTGCTAACTTAACCCAACTTGTCGCTTCGCCTCAAACTGATGATCTATAAATGTGTCCTCCGGCCAGCTCTGCTGTACGGTACCCCGCTATTTACCCAATTGACTGACAATACAGCCAAATGTCTTCAACATTTCCACAATGAGATCATGCGAAAAGTTAAAAGACATACTTCTCTCGAGAGGTTAAAGAACGCCGACCTGGACCCGTTGCTTGGTGTGCCGTTTCGATGGATGAGTTTTTTCGCCGGAGACACATCAAGTTTGACTCGTTGCAGCACTTCACAAATCCAGTGTTTAGCACTATGACCCCACCACCATTCCCGCATTGATGGCAACAGACTGTCGGGGAAAAATTAGGATAAGAATTATTATGTAAGTTAGTTTTATGTTATTGATCAAAAAGGTGATCCCCATCACCTAATATTAGAGCCTTCTCAATCATTGCAATAAATAATGTTTATACAAGAACAACGAAACCTGTATATAATGTAGGGACGCTACAGGAAATATATAAAAACCATACGTAAATAGATTTGACTGAGAATCTATAAATGAAATAATCACCATTACAAGCCACGTACACATACCCGGTACCAAATTCCTTGTTTTTTATTTAGATGTTAGCTATAATAGTTAGTGATTAAATTCAAGTATTTTTATCAAGACACAAGCATCCACCATCAGTATACGACGCGTTGTGCCAATGCTTATACAGTTCCATATTTCATAGTTGAATTAATCGTACAAGTGAGTATTATTCTGGTTAAAAACACGAATGCTCAACACATTTATTAACTCTCCTCTAATGTATTTCTAAAACAAATAACGGGATCAATAACTAAAATATGTGTTTAAAAAAAATACAATTTAGTCCATATTTACTATTACAAAATTTTAATCAGTAAATACAAGTTAACTACATACTCGGACCTGACATAACTGGTTCTTTAATTAAGCAGTATTAAGGTAGGATTGAATATGGTTGACTTGAGTTCAAATTGAAAGCAACTACTCGTCTAGACCCCAAGGTCGTAAAGCTCAGATACTCTTTCAGATACAGAGAGAGAGAGAGAGCGAGGGGTCCAGTGATGGCCGACAAAATGTCTTCTTAAAGGTATCCAGTTACCACCATCGCTGAGCCACCGCTGGTAGGGCTAAAGTACAAGTTAATTATAAGAATAATACGCTAATATTAATCACGTAATTAAATAATTTTATATGTACTTAAAAATATGCTCTTAAGCAGCTCAATTCCTAGCGCCTCCAAACATTCATGCATAAAATAGGAATCATAGATATCGCAACCAAAACCTCCATTTTACAAAACAGAAAAAAAACAACAACATTAAAACGGGTTGTCAGTTTTTGGTTAGTTTGAACAGGCAGTTGATAACACCATATATTGAAAATTGTCAATATATTAAATTATCATGCTGTTTTCAACATTTAATAAGATATTTTTGTATATCATAACCGAAGTGAAAATGGTATGTATGTATTTTATTACATGTGTTACATTTATGTAACAAACACTGTTTCTACTGATAACTTATTCTTAATCTGTGTTTTTACAATTCTTTAAAGCCTGAACAGACGTTTATAATAGTTAAATCACTAGAAATAAAAAAAAACTGATGAAAAGTTGATTTTCAGCGTTTTGTACAACGAATAAGATTTGAATTAGTCATAAAGTTGAATGAGTTGTGAATACACCTTGTAGCGACCACTAATTACTAATTATTAGATAAATCACCCTATACTCTATTGTATATATATTGTAAATTAATTTAAACAAATGTAAATAACATTACCAAACCATAAGTCATATTGTAAATGTTGTAAACAATAAAAGACACAGCTGCAAAAAAAAACTAGTTAGAGGCTGGAAACCTTTAACCTCTACCCAGAGCAGGTAACAAGCGACCCAGACCGAGTCACTACGAGAACAAAGCGCCACCGCAAACTGGGATATTATTGGCCACAATAAGGCCTTACATGGTTGGATACTAACGAGGGGCGCCGAGTATAAATAGACCCGGGTTTTTGCCTGTCAATCATTCACAGGACGGCTCTCTAACTGGTGGACCTGCAGCTGCACTGATGTTTCAAGACTTGGCCTTCTCATTTATGAAAACCTCTGGACCTCTCTTCCTAACCTCGCTTTGTTTTAGTCCGGCCTTGTCAGACCCCACACTCTCCTTGTGGGATTCTCTGCCTTCACCTCGCTAAAACTAGCACCTCCTTGGGAGAGACCTCTCCCTCGGTTGCCGTGGCCTTACAAACGTTACTTAGTAGTGTCTCCCACGGCAATCCAGTCTGTCTCTCTCCGGTTCACACTCGCCTTTTGGATCCGGACGGTTTTCGCCTACCCTCAGATACCGAGTGTGAATTCGTGGTCATTCCAAGACCACACAAACTAACTACACTACCTACCCTATACCTCTTCTCCTGAACATAGTGCATTGTCGGGGTACATACCTATCAAATATGGAGTCAGATAGTAAGACCCGTCATGAAGCAATTGTCCAGGTCATAGCCTAATCAACCCTCACTTCGTCACCAGGGCTAGGGTAACTAGGCACCCCCCTCGTGACGACCCGACACACCTGATATATGTACAATAGGCATGATAGCGTAGGGACAGGAAGTGAGATTGAAGCAAAGATATCAGGAGCCCAAGATATATTTCTTGGCATTTATTACTCCGGAGCCGAGCATCTCCCTTTGCGATTTAAATTTAAGTTCATCATCAAAATCATGCGTCATATATTGGCTGAACTCAAAGAAAATTATAGATATGATGTGAGGAACATATCAGGCAAAAGTCATAATTTTAAGAAAAATAGACCAACAAAAAAATTATGTAGCATTGGAACAAAGCACTACTCCATCTCTTATGATAATTTAAATGAGGAAGAACAAATCATAAATAATGACATTTTGGTTCTCTAATCATTTTGACATATTCAAATTTTGGACACAGTATCTGTTCATTTTTTTAAAATTGTTTTTAAAGTTTCTGTTATTTTTAATTAGATAATTTTCAATGAATTAATAAAAAACAAAACAATAGTATTATCTGCAATTTCCCTTATGAATATTTTGCACTGAAGTTGACGTTTGAGTCAAAGCAGAAATAAGTTAGCCCATTATTGCGTATTGGTTGAATTTAGAGTCATGATTGGAAGCTTCGGAGAAGATTGATCAACGTCAGTATCGCAGTCGTCGTCCATTCCAGGAAGATTATATCATACTCTAGAAACGGGACAGGATTGTGGCGAGTTATTCTGAAACCATTGCCAAAAAAGAAAAAAAAGGATTTCAGATACAAAATGTCCCTTCTAATGTTACTATTAAGGGGATATTTCTGGGAAACGGTGAGCTCTAGAGAACGCAATGACATTCGATTTGACACAACTTTGATTTGATTTTTGTTTTATTTTAATTATTAATAGTCGGAAACAATTATTGAATTTCCTACAATTTTTTCTGTGAATTTAGTCCTGGAGCTTATGCGAATAGGCCTAGTAATTCGTAAATAACAGCATTTTCTTAATGGAATATTAACAAACTTATCAGTTTTCGACTCAACAAAATTAAAGAAAGCCATCTGTATATAAAAGGCATTGACAAATGAATAATCGTTTCCATGACGAGGAATGATGTTTATATTTTAAAATTATTGCCAAGCTCGAAGGGAGAGATCTCTATGCACGTATGTTCTACGATAGGACTCGTAAATAAAATACTCAATCTATCTGAAATTTTTAAATGTATATTCTAAAATACCTCGAAACGTGCTGATTAGTTTCTGTTAAACATTACCGAAAATTTGGTAATAATTCGGAACTGTTTAGCTAACTTTCAAGATTTTTGTAAGTTCCTTATAAAAAGGTTCCCAAAAATAAAACTTTTACAGCGATAGCCAGAATGTATTTAATGCCTACCAAGCAGGTATTTTTTTACGCCAATATTCTAGCTTTAGTTGTATTTATTTGTACAAAAGGCGGTTTTCATTAAGTTTTTAAGAAACTATCGGCATTGTACATTCAATATATTCTCCCTTCATTATCGTATATTTACATATATACAAAAATATAGTTTTTTTGATTTATGAAAAAAAATTTATCGCCACCAAAAAAAAAAAAACTTTTAACGAAAGGCAACTGATCTTCGTTGAATCAAATACTATTTTTTTGTAAAGTGGCCGAGCGTGGTGGAGCCTAGGTCAATAAGGGATGAATCCACCATTCACACTTAAAGGTAGTGAGGGATACAACCAACACTTGTGCTCTAAGTCTTGCAAATACAAAAAACTATTTCGGTAAAAAAAATATTTTGAATTTCCATTGCCATTTCCCTTAATTATATTTAAAAAAAAAATAAGCAATGTTAGGCTTTTAAACCAGCTCAAAAAACAACCACTCACTGCAATTGGTACGATCCTTATAAGATTGTGATCTACTTCGTATGTAACTTGCGAACTCTAAATTGGCACTCAAGATGAGAGGAAAGAGCTAGCGAGACGCGGCACGGCCGTAGACTGGGGGGTCAGACCCCCACCACTGCCCCCCTCTGTAAATATATATCTGGGGGTGGAGCCAGGACGGCTCCAGCCAGGCTCCGGCCGATGGTGGAGCCTCCGGGAGCGAACACCCATGTCCGCGTCCTGGCTGCGATCCAGCCTCACATCATTGGCTGGACAAATATTTTTGAGGTTTTTTTTTACGTTTTTGGAACTTCATGTTCATTGGAATGTTTTTGAACGTTCAAGCAGTCATAAAGAGAACAATAAATATTTAGGTCGATTCATAAGTAACTTCCGTTTTTTTTGCAGATATTTAGTTTGCTCTCATTAAATAACGAAATTATATTAATTTTGACGAGTGCAGACGCTTTTCTTGGAGTTTCTCTTGCACTCTTTGCAACTGCTGAACATATCTATCCGCAGTAATCGTTAAATTTGACTTCAACAACTCGTGGTGAATTATTCCTTGACAATCCCACCACACACAAAATAAAATCTTTTTGCCATGGATGTTTGCTTTCAGATCTGGTAGGGGTGGTTGATCTTGATCAAACCACTGTCTTTTGCGGACTATATTGTCACAGGTAACCCATTTTTCATCGCCTGTTGCAATCCTGTTTAAAAAAGGCTCAATTTTTACCCGTGAGAGCAGACTTGTGGCGATTGACATGCGATCTTCTTTATTCTGTTTACTGAGATTGTGAGGTACCCACACTCCTAACTTGCTGACTTTCCCTAAATTCTCCAGGTGGCGGTTAACAGTTGATTGAGATGTATTCAACCTCTCTGCTATACCTCTTGTTGATTGACGTGGATTTTGCTCCAATATTGCCTTTAAAAGGTTGTCGTAAAAGTCGGAAGGACGTCCCGCCCTCGGTTCGTCTTTTAAGGCCGTATCTCCAGAACGGAATTTTATAAACCAATTTCTAACTGCCCGATCAGTTATTAGTCCTTCACCATATACACTGCATATTTTTTCAGTTGTCGCCCTTGCACTATTGCCTTGTTTGAATTCCCAAAGCATTACATGACGAATATGTACTTTTTGACTCTCCGTTTGAGAGGTTAAAAAAAAACAGTTTAACGTAACGTGTATCACACAAAACAGTTGACAAAAGACTAACTGAAGCCTCGTCTATACAGTGAAAACAAAAACTTGTTGTCATGGTAACTTATAGCGGGTAGATACGAACGATAGATTCTACTTAGCTGCATCGGAAGTTACTTATGACACGACCTGATAGATACAAATTTTCAAAAGATTTGGATGAATTTTCTATGGGGCAAAATATACGATTGAATTTAGCAATAGAGCGTTCCATATTACATCGATTCAGTGGACTAACTTAAAAATAAGATCTGCGTTTGAATATGTTAGTAATTAATTGAAGCATTATCATAAATTGAATTTTTGAAATGTAGGACAAAGTAACAACACCTGTAGGCACAGATGATAAAATTAGATCTACTGTTTCAATTGAAAATATTCTAAATATCGGGGTCTCCAGACCACGGCTTGTTAGAACACCATCAAATCAGGCCGGCCATAGTTTCTTTTGATTACATCGTAAAATTTATAATAGTCTGTCGTCTCACTTTTTTCGTTTAATGATATCGAAGTATAATTATGCATAAAACAAATTATAAATGCCATGTCAAGTAACAGATAAAAACGAGATGAGCTCCATTTTCCCATTCCTCGGGTTAAGGTAACTATGGGTGATTTCCGGCGTTTCTAAATGATAACTAAATAATTTTTAGATATATCTACTAGACATCTTTGACAAAATTGCTTTATTTTATTTGCTTAAGTTTTTGTCTCACCTTTCAGAAAAAAATTCCAAGAGGTAAAATATTGTTCAAAAAAATCAAATGAAAATCATTTTGGGCTAGCAGTTTCTATAAGCTTCTCCCTACAGATAGAGGCTGTTCTTGTTACCGACGGTTTACGAAAATGAAAAATGAAGTACCAATTATTAAAAAAAATTACGAATAAATGTTCGTCGTCTTAAATCTGCAGCCTCACAAACAATGTATACTACAGCTTAATATCAACCGGATGTATCATGAAATCAAGAAATTTTTAGATAAATTAAAGAATACTTTTAAAGTGAACTTAATAAAAAGCAAGTATACGAACGAGCGCTGTATATGCCCATGGACACTGCCACCAGTATTAACTTGAGAAACTAGAACTTTTTATTGAATTAAATTATTTTTATCGTTAACCATTTACTGAAACTAAATAAATATTACTATTCAACATTAACATTGATAAAAAAAATCGTTCCAATTTTGGTACAGTACATATATATACTGTGTGTAGTACAGTAACTATATATATATTTAATTCTAATAGATATAATAAAAGTAAATAATTATTTCTGTCACATAAATCAATAATGACTTCACGTTCCATACAAATGATTAGGCCAGGTGAACAGCTGTTTACCTTCCTCAAGACAGTTGCAGTTCACGGCCCATGGAGATAGGTTGGGGGTTGGTTCTTCTGTAGTTTTCCTCTTGTAGTAATTGTGTAACTACAGTGTTTTTACTTATTGCGTTGATATTCCAATGCTCATTGGTCAAGATAGAATATAACGAAAATGAGTTTACTTGCTTTTCGACTTGGAAGCTAGGCATTATATTCTGTGAGGCAGGAAATCTGGTGATGGCCAGGAAATGCTCAGGGTCAAGTGGGGTGTGTCTTGTCTTAGAGGTACTGCGGCTGGTATGGGACGTGTCATCCTCAGGCCACATCGAAACTAGGAGGTGGTGATATCACACAGATCGAGGAGCTGGCAGAGAAAGCTTAGCATGGGCAAAGGCCAAAGAAAGAAAGCTTTGAGGCAAGACAAGAAAAACTTGAGGGGAAAAATCTAAGAACAGTTCTATCGCAGGAGAATGGAGTGACCCAGACAAAAGTGTAGTTGTCGCAGGGTAGAGTGTTATGGTTTAAGCTTTATAAGGTAAGGCGCCATCTTATATAGCTTTGACCACGATACTCTATCATGTGAGGCACCTTTGTCTTAGTTGCTCCAGTCTTTTGTATAGAGCCGGTCTTAGATTCTTTGCCCTCAAGTTTCTCTTGACTTACCTCACTGCTTTCTTCCTTTGGCGTTTGTTTTTAATAGGCACTTTCTGTCAGTTTTACGATCCGTGTGATATTGGAATCTAGTTTTGAAGCGATTTAACACGTTGCCGCACACTTTTAATTTGACGATCGTGCTCAGAAACACATATTTTGTTTTTCAATTGTTTATGACTGCCAGATGAAATCGAGTGTAAGTTGTATGTTTGGAAGTGAAAATTATCACATTTGGCCACAGTTTTTCCCAAAAAACTGTCGACTGCTATAACAATCATGTCATTTTTTCTCTTCCCGGAGCAAATGACAGCTATGACCGTCGTCTTTTGACAGCTCGATACTGTTGTAAAAAATTTCCATAAAGAGATGATGCCCTTTACTCAAATATGGCTGCATTAACCGTCAAACAAGACTACTTGTTTTTGATGTTTCCTGTATGTTGTCTGATTTTCCTTGATAAATTTCAACATTTTGAACATATCCGTCCGGCGTATTAAGTTCAAATAGTTTTATTTAGTTTCTTGCTTTTTTCCCTTTCATATACTGTCGGAAACTTAGCCGACCTCGAAACAACAAAAGGGATTCATCCAATGAAAGTGCTTTTGACGGTGAATATGCTGCTTGAAAATTAAAGAGAATTGGCTGGAGTATGGGGTAAATCTTGTTTAATTTTTGGGTACTGCTGTCAACATGTCCATTGATGCATCGTATTAGCTGTTCAAACCGGCGACCCGTCATAGTGTACGCAAATATTGGTGAATAGTAAAGAGGATTATCAGTAAACAAGTGTCGATTTTTTTTATTGATTAAAATGTGCCTACATATCGCCAAAGATCGGACGGCTATAGCCGTCATTTGCGGCAACGTGTTGAGGCTCATTTTGCGGCATGGGCTCATCTCAGCGACATTATTTTCAGCACATGACACTCATGAGTATTTTTCAGCTCTGAACTTTATTTTATCCTCATAGCAATAATTCGGGTATTTTGGGGAATAGGTTTGTTTTTAATCATTTCTCTAGATATTATCTGTAAATTAAAGGTTCGGGGAAAGTGTTTAGTAAAAGATGTTTTAGTGTTTGAACATATTTATTCTGGTGGCCAAAAATTTACAATGTCATTTATTAATTGATTGAACAAATTATTACCGCTTTTTCTGTTGCGCCATAAAAAATCACACAAATATGAGTCTATCAAACTTCTTCTTGTACCATGTTCTGATTTGTTTCTTGCCTTGGCTTGTGCCCATAACGATTCAATTCGTTGTGTATGACTACCTGTGGTGGGATCTACGAAATTTTGTGAATGATTCACAGTACAATGCGGGAGTAGGATGCCCAGATGTCAGATATAATGGTTGTACCGGGGTGAATTCTGATATTGTTTTCGGTAGTGTTTCCGATGTACGGTCTGGCACGCAATACATGAAGCATTGCTTATCTTCCCGGAAAACACCTCCGAAGACCCATTGATTAGGATAATTTCTACCAACGTGATTTTTGCGCCGAGAAAAACTCGATTCGTCTATCTCAACTGTTTTCCCTGGCCCTCCGATCTTTCTGAATTTTTTCAATGCACGATCTGTGCAAACTTCTCGAAAGATATTTTTCCAATCTGTAATAGTATCGGTTGCTAATCCTAGTCCCTCTTGACAAAATTTAGCAGATGTATATTCTTTTTTCCAGCAGTATAGCAAAATAACAAATTACTTTTTTTCCAAAAATGTTACTTTTCTCAATCCAAAGGTTTCTTTGCAGCCTCTCACGTTGCATCTCCATCTATCCGTTTCGCCATTAGAACACATTTTTTCACTATGCAATACCCCGTTAGATTGAAGAAACAATACCGCTTTTTCCTTCGTATCTACTTCAGCAGCTAAATCAAAGAACGGCATGATGTTTTCATTCAGGATCACAAAACTAAACTGAAATATATCAGGTACCAAGGTTTACTAAGACGGGTAAAAGTAAACAAATATAGATAAAAACATTACAGGAAAGGTCAAAGGTGGCAAAATAACCAAAAAAATGATAGACATCAGTGAGTTTCTTATTCCGAAAAAGACCCAACTTACTTGTCTGTGTTAATGGTTTCGGGCCAGCAATTTGTTTTGTATTATGCATTAATTTTATACTTGTCGGTTTGGAGATTTATGCAGTTCACTTAACAGGAACTGTAACCTCAAACTAGAAAACAAACGTCATATATACAAACAGTTACTAAAACCGATTTGTACTTACGGACTAAAAGTATGGGGGAGAGCTATACCTTCGAATATCAAATGAATCCAAAAATTCCAATCATAAGTCAGAACACCGTTTATAATTATAATACTTATACTAATAATAATAAACGTAAGGCCCATGGGTAATGATGGGCTTGAAATATATGCTGCACTTAACTGAGTCGTGTGACAGAAGGCATTACAATTTATAGGTGTATAGGTCCATTAACAAATGGAAATGGTAAATTATTATATAGTTTTATTACAAATTGTAGAATCGTAATGTATTATATTATGACTAATATTTATTAAAAATTGTCCTTGTCATTATATTGGAAGCAATGGTCTACTAATGTTAGTTTGTTGATGACTTAAAGCAATTTGTAGAGTAATTCAAATTATTTCTGGGCAGAAACAGCTTAGAAATAAACTATTACAGGTTCTTTTTTTTTTAAACCTATTTTGATATATTGGATAGAAGTTTGGAATTAGAATCAGGATTATATCTAAATAAACTAAAATTACACTTTGTGATTCTCATATTTAATGTCCCTACATTACATATTCATATACAGGGTATACAATGCTTTTTACCTAATCTTGATATATTTACTTAATAAAAGGTTTTTTTAATTTTGAAGGTGACAATGACCCACAAACTAATTTCAAACATCGGTGAATTGTACTGATGTATCTTAGTTAGGTGAATACATGGTTTTATACACATCCTCCGATTATACCTTATGTCCTATCAAACACTATCCATAACCACCGCCTGACATGTGGGACTAGTGTGCCTCCTGAGCCCCGGTCGGTTCCAGGGGTGGGTGAGGGCTGCTCTCGTTCTTGTACTATATCAGTGTTCTCACCATACGAGTTTACATATACAAACAACAGGTTGATGACCAGAGGGTTTTACACCAAAATAAACAAACTAGCACAAATCAACAGGATGAAATCGTTATAAAAAAATAGACGGCTGGCTGAAAAAGGAATACTGAAACATATTTAGAGTAAATCACTTAGAATTTATTTATTTGAAAAAAAAATACCATCATATACCATACCAACACCTTTTTCATCAAGATGAATGTAATTTAAGAAAGGGTTTTTGAATTGAAGTAAAACTTGATTCATCATTTGATTAGAACAGTGTTGACATTCATCTAAAATGACCGCCATCCTAGACCACACTCTCAATCCTGGAAGAGTGGGTATTTCAACTAGGATGCGTTTCACCACAGAGATGCTCCCTTGCGGATTTCAACATTTCCATTGGTATCGTACCTTCAGAACACAGGCATGAGTCAGCTAGCCATCATTCAAAAAATATATCATAATGCAGGTTCACTAACCACGGCACCATATGAGACCCCAGCATTATTTTTCAAAACCGGAAACCCTACTGTTTTCACCCCTTTGTTATTCTGTCTGTTCTAGTTATTGTTTTATTCTTCTTCGACTTAGTCACACATTATTCCATGGTGGTTCCAATTGATGACTTAAAAAATAATATCAACCCTATAAAAAGAAAAAACTTAGGAGCTATTAATAATATACTTGGTAATTTAAAATATTTACATTTTGCAACACACCTATGTCAAGTTAATTATAGAATCCATTTAGTCAAATAGTCCTTTGAACGAGCTCTTTAATTATAATAATAATATAATTTTAATTAAGTCCCTGTTCTGGAAGTTGTCTTGATGTTGCATACTACATTTATTTAACTATTATAATGAAACATAAACACCTTTTCATGTAAATTAATGTGACTCTATAGCTACTATAATTTAACTTAATACTATTGAATGTTTATTGCGTTTTACCTGACATATTGCCTGGAGGGGAAACCTAGTTGTGAAATAATAACAATAACTCATTGATTTGTTTTAATATGGAATGATTTATTAGTTCAAAGGAAATGAATCTTTTATTTGGAATGAAATTGAAATATGATTAATAACTAATGCATTGTCATTATATAGAACTGTACCGTAGTTCAATTTTTAATTTAACAAGCTTAAAGATCTTATTTACATAATGTAGAAGTGGTGATATCAGTGTACTGGATGTTGATTTGCTGGTTACACCACCAGAGATTTAGTTGGCTAGGCTAGGCTTAGGGCCGCCAGATACTAGTGTGGATCCATCAGGAAAACGAACAAGTACTAAGATAGCTTCTATCAATTGGACCCAGATAGATAGGTAGACAGCCCATGGGAGGCGAGCATTCTCGAGCAGCCCGTCATCCCCATTCCTGTTCTTGGAGACCGTTGAATTTTTTTACTTTTTTCCTAGTTGTATAGGGGACTACCATGATTGCAGGTGTGGTACAGTGTCCGATAGTTTCAATAGCTCCGCCTTCTATTACATTATCTTATCAGGTGGTGAATTAGGGAAAATCAAAAATCCAGAACATCTTAATAAGTCTTATACTTTTGAGTAGGGTTGCGAATTAAATCGCTGTCACACCTACAGAGCAATGCGAATAGTTAAATATTAACAATACACTACCTTGAAAACCACTGGGATTGTAGATAACATATAGAAAAAAGTAAGTAGTAAAAAAAAAAATCGAAACTGTAACTGGTTGCAAAGAAAAATGTCTTTTCACTATGAAATATAGTTCAGTAATTTTATGAACATGAAAACACACTTCACGAAGTGGAATAACAATTTTGTTTCACTTTAAAGAGGAAAGAAATGCAAATCTGACTTATTGACGAGTAAAACTTTTAATAGTTTAATCCAGGGGGAGGACAATACACTACAGTATATAGGAGCGAATGGGCATTGCAAATCTCTACGATAAGACATACGATGTGTGGGTGGGTATTCAGATGGAGCAGAGAAATCAAGGATTCAGATAAAGGACGAAAGGCCCCTGCAGATGAGGAAGGAATTTAGAGTTTAGGTCAGGTTTCAGAAAAAGCAATAATGTCGTAGAAATTTTTAGTAAAATACATCATTTAAGTCAATTTTGAGCAAAAATTCCTCATAATGGGCAGGTAAGGATTGGGATTTTATGCGACAGTTGGCTACCCAACTGTCCTACGACACTAGTCATATGCTGAAGATGAGTGATGGAAAATATGGACAGTATTTGATGGCAATGATGATGCAGTGAAGAAAAGAAATATATAGAGTGAGTGTAAAAAGAATAAAAGAAACAAGAGGTAAAGAACAAAAAAATATGCAGCTACTTCTGTTTTGGTGTTTGTTCAGGGGATATTATGGGTTAACTGGTTATAATGATATAAGGGATTCAAAAATATGCTTACCCGTTCCGACTAATTGGCGTTCAAAATATACCACCTTCCGCTAACTCTAGCTATAGCCAAGTGTTTATTGTCCATTGTTTACTTATTTTGTTGTTTCCCTTATGCCAATCCGATTTTCGACCTTCATTGAAATATATACCTTTGGCTTATGCTACCTTATCGATACTTTTGTTAAAATGCAAGAGTATCTCTAATCAAGGGGTAAGCTATTATCAAACCAGAATAATTTTCATGTGATAACTCCTATAATTTTTCTCTGTGTGAAAAAAAACAAAAAAAAACTATTAAGGGAAGCCAGTTGTGGGGAAGGTGAGGCAGTTTTCAAGGCAATAGGTGAGGAGACTGCATTAAACATATGAAACTTGTAAGAAAGAGGAACATCATTTTCTTAACAGAATATACATTGATTGAATTATAACTACTTTGGCTAGGTCTAAGGTTAATAATAGATAGTTGTATGTAATAGACAAAACCATATTTTCATACCATAACTGGTTTCTAAGACATAAGTGGTTTAAATATTTAAGCTAGGCAGTGCCCAGGCTGTCATCAATCGCTATATGTTTAGGCATATATTAGACTAGTATATAACTAGCATTATGAAATTTTGAGGGATCCACATAACATATAGAAAAATATTGCATTGGTGTACTATTTGATCTTTCAAAGATAAAACAGATATGAAAATTCGGGCTCCAGGTTGCCAGAGCTATGTGCTGAGACAAGTATTCAGTAATAGAATGGTTCTTAAAAACCGCAAACTGAACCGACAAAAAAGCTTTTCAAAAATGGGGAGCAAAATCCTGTAATACAAGTGAAAATGAATAAATTGTGTCTTGGGATTCAAATGAAGAACATTCACATCAGAATAACAATGTCAACTTTTATTAAATATATTAATGCAAAAAATAAAAGTACTCCTTTTTATTATTTTATAGCATAAAATAATTTACTGAATAAATGATTTAAATAAAATAAAACTTTCCTGGCATATTAGACTATGAAAGTATTAACTAAGTAAATATATATTCTTATAGGGTTTAATATAATCTGGACACAACACAGTTGTTCACTGACTTCAACGGAATCATTTGTTATGCTTTAAAATCAGGTTTACTGCTTCATGAAGATTATCAACGATTCCATCAGGAACCACTGTTTCATGTGGCTCATCTCTTTCTTTCCTATATTTTCCTGGAAGAAAAAATGATCAAGTAAATAAATTGATGGAAACACTATAATAATTTATGGCAATAAACAACATATAATGTTATTAATTTAATAATAAAATAATAATAAACAATAACAATAATAATAAAAGGTAGACTTCTAACTACATCAAGTTCAAGTGACCAAAGCTTACAATTCGCATCCATGCCAAACAATCAAAATTCCAACCCCACCAAATCTTCTTACTAAGGTCAAAGTCACCCAAAATTTAAATCCCAAAAATTACTGGCAAACAATTTTCGTATTTGAAGACTGTTTCAAATTTGATTATAGAAATTTGGAAAAATGACAGTTATTGCAAAGAATAATGGCCACAAAACAAAATATTGTAAACAAACATAATTGCAAATTTTTTTAAAATATATGAACAAAAATTATACATTTGGCTCCCTATTCTGATCACCTATAGAACAAAAATATAAAAGCATTTCATGGTGTTAGTACAGTTATGTGGTTACGTATGAAAACAGTGGAAAATGTACATAAGTATATATCTTCACTCATGAAGTTAAAAATTCTAACTAAATATTACTAACTTAGATAGCTTTTATATATTTACCACATTGCCGTAATTGTGTTAAACCACCAGAAAAATACCATTGGATAGAAACACACGTGGACCAAATGGCTCAATCTTCCGACCTGCTTCCAGTGTTTAAATTTAACAAAAATATTAACACTGATCATTACGGAAACAACCTGCCGACAGGAAAAAAAATGTTATGTTACTAAAAGTGGGATGAGCGTGGAACGGGGTAGGCTGTTAAGTAGCAATCAGGGACATGATATATGAAGTGTACTTGGTTAGCAATATCACTTCTTCTCGCCTAATGCAATGAGGGGGGGGGGGAACTTTGATAGAAAAATGAACAAAGCTTAACGGGAGGTGCTGACACCTGTCAGACAAAAGCTCAGCCTCTTTATGCATTCTACCGGACAATGGCCCTCTCTAAACGTATAACTGAAACTACTCAGTCCAATTCTAGTCTCTGTGGAACATCGTTTATGACGGGCTGACCCTTACATAATATCCACATGGGAATCTAAAATTATTTAATTACAAACACTAATTTCAATTAGCATATGTATAACCACAATGACATGGACTCAGTGGGGTGATCCAATTATGGCTATATTTGTCATTGAAACTTTTTTTTAAACTTGTGGGTAAGACACCAAAGGTCACTGTGTAGTGACCTAATCCCAAACCATTCCTCTTATTTTCACTTCAAATCAAAACTCACTATTATAAAAAAAGTGTGTTCTTCCATGTTCAATATTAGTTAATTATAAGCATTTAAAAATTGTATACTTTCTTCCAAACATTGAACAAGTAATATTATACTTATTGTAATGGCTCGGCTAAGATCCTTTAAATTTCAACACCTAGTGGTCTTTATTATAGCATGTTCCTAGATATTTATTTTAAGCAATGGTGTTCAATAACAAAAGTAAGAGCATTCAATTTTTTTGAACTTTTATTTTATTTATTACAATTCTTCTCTATCACTTTCTCCTATGAATTAATTGATTGATAAATGAATGAAATCTTGAAGTTTACAAGTGTACTTAAATTCAAATTGATTGAAATTGTGAATTTCACTAACAAAGAAGTAATCTGTGTGTAAAAGAGTCTGGAGATGAACATTCTATGTGCCCACAGTAATGAGAAATTAAGAGATATACAAGAAGGGAAATCTTAAGTTGTGAGAGGATTCAAGAGACTAAATGTTTTGGAGAAATCCAGACATGACATACATCAGCTTCCAAGAGATTGATAAGAGCTATCTAAAGAACTTACACTTACACAATAAAGTTATTAATAATTCTTAAAAAAATGATCTCTAAACTTTTTTTTTTTTTTAAATACTATTCCATAAATTATTTATGGGTATGCATTCTAATTAGAAGTGTCCATTTAGATGTGGAAATATTTTTGGAAAGTAGTGTATACCCTCCTTGCCAAAAAAAATTAATTGTTTCAGCATCTGTTTGCAATTCACATTGAAATGAAATTAAATGGAAAATAAACTTTATTCTGGGACTGATCCCTCAAAGAATAACAGAATTTCATATTAATAGGACCACAGTCTTGCTATCGATAAACATAGAATTTTTGTATGCTGTAAGCGAGTAATATGATAAATACCTAAATGAAAAATATGCAAGGTTTTGTAGTAAGAGGTATCTGTAAATAAAATCTGCATATTTTGAGAGTATACTATATAATACGCACACAAAAAAAAAACCTGATTTGTAACACTCAACCAATTAAATATCCTAGCCAAAACCAAGTTGATATAGGGATAACTAGTTTGACAACAGTGGCAGATTGAGAGGGAAGAAGAAATTGAATAAGACAGGATTTGAAAACCGAGAGAAAAGTATAATGACGTATGGATGGAGGTACTGATATCAACATGGACTCCACAGTGGTGACTCATTAGGGTGGTTCCTGCAGGCTGTGAGTAGGTCACAAAATACATTTGTGGTGGATAATATAAACTGAATGACTATTTTAAATTTTGTCAATGCTCAAATAGTTTTACATGTTTTGCAGAGTACTGATTTTAGATTTTATCCTCAATTTAGCTGATGCATGCTGACGAGAGACAAGTCGTCAGGGACCAAGAACTTGATACTTCTAGACGTTAGGATAGGATTCAACTTATTCAATGACAACACACATATGTTTTTGACTCGCCTATATAATACATAAAAGAGTACTGTTTACCTGTCCTTACTAGAACACCTCTGATACCACAGCTCTGTGCGCCTCCAACATCCGAAGCTACATCATCTCCAATCATTACAACCTGCAGAGAAAATGTATATCAGACAATATTGGTATACTTTTTCTTATATCAGACATGACTGGGTTGAATTTTGTTTTTCTAAGATGAAAGGCAATAAGATTCTATCTATCATCCTTTCAAATGTACAGTGAGCTTCTTCTGATGAAACTATAAATTAGAGAAAAGAAGAACACAATAGAAACACATGTATAGCATTATCAATCGACTCATAATGAAATGGGTAATTATTACGTAATATTGAAGAAAAATACTTAAGTAAAAAAATATGCTGCTTATCACTATTATAAACTGTTTATTCTATAAATGTTACATTAATTTGATGTAATGTAGAAATGCACTAGATACAATCATTGTTTTTGACTGCCCACAGTATGTTATGTGTATAACATATAGTATTACTAGTATAGTAGACAGTATTACTTGCCTGCCGGCTGTTCTTTTGACTCACAGTGGCCACAACCCCATCTGCGTACAGGCCCCTTAATATCTGTTGACAATCTTGTGACCAGAGGCTTTCCTGCTACTCCCGGCACATTCCGAACTGAGAGGAGGATATGGGGGCTCGCTTCGTTGTGGCGATTGAATTGAACAGGAGTTGAGCGTTCAAACTCTTTTTGCTATTGTAGTAACTTGTTCACCATCCATTTCTTCCATCTAGCTCTCTTTGCTCTATCCAGCAGCTTTCCGATACTCATTTCAAACTTCTTCTTCTGATACATCAAACTTTCCTTCTCCAAATAAATTTTCCTCACTTCCGGATTATTTCTTCTTTCCTCTCCTTTTGCCTTTGATCAGTTTCATTTTTTCTTTTCCAAAGTTGTTCAGCTAAGAATCTTTTTGGGGGGAGCCATACTTTGTTGTAACCTGAACAAAAGATGGAAGGATCATTTCAGTCTTGGAGCTTTTAGCTAGGTTTATCCCAATAATACAAGTTTTCCCCCTTTAAAAAATATACACATTAATAAATATTCTTCTTATTATTAATGTTATATTATTATCAATTTTTTTAAATCTTGCTAGATCCAATCAAAATTTTATGTAATTTGTAATGTGTTGATGTGGCAAATCAATTATCTTTCTGCTATTATAAAAAAAAATGTATCCGCAATTAATAGGTGAACCATTAGAGGCCAAAATACATGTGTGACCGATAGACTTTTATAGCCAATGTAAATTAGCGATTGTTTACGCCTGTAATTCGTTTATTTTATTTATTGAAGGGAAAAAAATTATCATTCATTGTTTAAGCCCGAATAAGGGGTCTTGCGCTGACAAGTAATTATCTAACAAAGTACCCTCGTAAAATTTATTATAAATTTTAAAGTGTAAATTAGAGATAAATATTTTTTTTTTGTTTAGTTTATATAACGAATTAATAATTATTGATAATATTATAAATGTTCTAAGAATATCTTTGTGTTTCGAATGTGAGTGTATTGATTTTGTTTAAGTGAAATATGTTGGAAGGTAAACGAAACGAATACCGATCCGAGGCCCCGTAATCGGATTAAGAACACTATATCCTTTATAGAGGATTAAAAGGATGGAGCACCGGTTGATAAGTCGCTCGCAGAGTCAGAGTGGATCCAGATCTGAGTGGGCTAACACACACGCGAGTGCCCTCCATCATCTCACCGCCTTATCGGCCTATGGTTTACTTATCACCACTTTATCGGCCGATCGTTTATGTGGAGCACCTCTGGGGGAGAGTTCGACTGGGAATTCGTAGCAGTGAGGACCTCGCTCAACTCTCCACTAATCGATGCCATCGATAATTAGCAACGATGACAGATTGGGTACCCAATGAAGCCGTCAAAAGTACTGTACTTTATTTACTATTAGCAATTTAAGTATTTTTTTTTAATCAGACAATTTAAGTATTTTCTGTATCAGATAGTTTAAGTATTTTTTTTTTATCAAATAGTTTAAGGAGTTTTTCTCTATCAGATAGTTTAAGTATTTTTTTTTTCAAATAGTTTAAGGAGTTTTTCTCTATCAGATAGTTTAAGTATTTTTTTTATCAAATAGTTTAAGGAGTTTTTATCAAATAGCTTAAGTATTTTTTTTTGGGTTTTTAATCAAATGCTATTTGTTTATTATCATTTAATAAATGTCGGTAAACTAAATCTGTCTTCCCCTAGATATGTCAATTCCCTGTAATATTTCAGGTTCCCCTGTCCTTGGGTAATGCCCTCTCCTGGCATTAATATTTTCCCCAAATTCCTGTAAACATTTAGGGGGAGGAGGAAGAGAGAGAAAGTCGGGGGCTTACACATGATTGGATAGTTTCTCAAACAATGTTAATTTAATGAGATCACAACTGTTCATGTTACCTAAGCACAGCGTTATCATTATCTAAACATCAACGCATTACTTAGGCAACTCCATATGTACTCTTATTAAAAAAGTTTCCCATAGTAAAATGGATTTGCTGTAAAAAAACAAAACATGATTGTTGCACCGAGAAATGTTTTTTTATTGAATGTAATGTTGTAATGACACAAGCGTATCAGAGTATCATGGCCTAAATCTGAAAGTCGATAACAACACAAAACAGGGATTGGAGGCTGTCGGGCTGCCACTAGGGGAGTGCCTAATCACCCTACTAGCTCTGGTGAGTGCCTAATCACCTTCTTGATGAGTCATCGGATGTCTTGCTTCGTGAAGTGGTTGCGATTAGGCTTACTCGGATTTTTGAAAATGCTGGTCGGTCATCATAAGAAAAGGTTTCTTCTATCTTCTCGATCACGTCGAGGTCACCAGTTGTCGGGTTGCCACTAGGGGAGTGCCTAATCACCCTAGCCCTGGTGACAAGTGTGGATTGTTGTAGTTTATAACATGGACCATTGTTCCATGTCGGCGTTAATATCTGACTCCATTTCTGATAGGTATTCGCCCCGACAATGCACTATGTTCAAGAGAAGAGGTACAGAGGTTTCATAAAGAATAAGTCAAGTTTTCAGAGTTCGAGCGGAAGCCCAGCAGCGTCACAGGTACAAATCGTCAGAGGGTCTGCAAGGAGACTAAAAGATGGGTGAGAGACTCAGAGGCGGATGAGGAGAGACTAGGAGACTGACGAGGAGTCTAAGAGACTGACTTCCAGGGCCAGGGGCCGTGGCGTAAAGCGTCACCGAGTAAAAGCGGATGAGGAGACTAGACTGGTTTACAGGGCCAAACGCCCTGGTTTAAATATCGTTTCCCCTTCCTGCCGGAAGGCGGCGAAGATCTAAAAGGGGTCTGTTTATGGCAGCCAGGTGGCTAACCCTTTCAGGTTTATGGCTGTCAGGTGGCTAACCCTTTCAGGTTTATGGCTGACGGCTGGCGACCCTCTTACGTTTGTGACTTGTTTATGACTGCCAGCTCCCGCATTTATTGCTAAAAACTTTTACAATGATTTACATACATTTAGTTCCTGTTATTTTACTTTTGCTTACAATATATGTGCACCAGAGTATAGGGTGATTTAACTCATGAAGTTAGCGGTCGCTACAGGGGCCAACAGCAAAAATTAAAAAAATATCACTATTTTTTAAAAACTCCTATCATAAAATACATCATTTTTTCATTACCCCGTATGTATCATCATTACCTCAGAACAATGATATGTTGTTGGTGATGAAAGGGATTGATGCGCCAAGATGAGAATTTGAAGTTTGCAAGCTTGTCAACCCTAGTGAGTTGGGCGGATATTATAAACCAAAGCACACTCCAAAAGCCTTTACTGGGAGGCGAAACCGTGAAATTAAAATAAAATAATAATATTTCAAAAGTACGATTACAGTGCGGCAATGAAAAAAATAAATATACGCACCTGAATCCCTCCTTCTCAACAACACTTTTCTTTATAGATTATATAGAAAGGAATATGAAAAACACAAGAGAAAAAAAGGTTCAACAATAAAATTCATCCATTTGGAGAAATGCTTGAGCTTTTTTTGAGAATCACCCTGTTGTGCCAACCTTTTCATGGACAAAATTAAGTTTTCCTATACTCTGATGTATTAAAGCAAACATTATAATGTAATATAATAACATAACCTATACTCTGCCTTATAACAATTTCTAATATTATAATACACTATCTTATATCTTACTGATTTAAATAACGTAAATATTGTACTATAGTAAAACCAACCTTTGCAAATAAAGAACAAACTGTGGCTAGTTCCCAGGCCGCCGCTAGGATTGCCAGGTCAGGCTGCTGTGGCAAGTGAAGCCAGTTTTTATTGGCCGAAACAAGAGGCGTTGTGATTGGATGCCTGGCTATATATAGCCCTCATTCTGTCTCCGACCTCTGGACTAGTACTTGTGGTTGCATTGATGTTCAAATATTGTGACTTATCCTTCTTTAGTAGCTTTGGTGCGGTGATGTCAGACTCCAAACCTTCCCAGTGGAATTCTCTTTCTCTGTCTGGCTAAAACTAGCACTTCCTTCCATGCGAGCTCCAGTCTGGCAATATTAGGCTCCACATCTTCCCAGTGGAATTCCTTGTCTTCGACTCGCTAAAACTAGCATGAACTTGGAAAACGGCTTCTTGGGACCACACCTTCCAAGTTGCACTCACCCAGCAGAGCAGTTCAGTCCTTTTCTTTCTGGTTCACGTTCACCATTGGGAAAAGCTAAGATTCGGAGTGTGAGCTCATGGTACTTCAATCAAGACCATGTGAAATCCCCAGATCCTAACCTATATATAGTTCTCCTGGATGCAGTGGAGTGTCGGGGCATGTGCACCTATGTGTGTGTCACTAAGCCGTTGTCAAGGTCATAGGCCATCTAACTCTTTCTCCTAACTTTTCTTTGAGACATGTCAACAACAGTGACGGCCCGACACAACCATTAGATCATTTACCCCCTATAGAACTCAATTTCTTCCAAAATCCTACACAAACATAACCTTAACATATTAAAATTAAAGCTTTTTTAATCATTTTCTAATGTCCCGTACCCAATAGTGTACAGATTTATTTTTTGTTCATTCATTTAGATATTTATTTTTAATACTTTTTTTCTGAATCCTATACAATTAGCAGATATTTTAAAAGCCTTACTATAAAACTAATTTTAAGCCTACTTTATTACAATGTTTGTACTGCAATAATATACCTCATTAGGTTGTAGATTAAGATCAGAAACAGCACCCAAGAAAAATTCAGGGCATGGTTTTCCAACATTCGTAGCTTTTATTCCTGTCGCAAACTCAATTGCTTTACAAAAAGGGCCGACATCCAAAGCAAGACCGTCATTGTCTCGAAAATATTTTCTAAAAACAAAAACTCTTTTGTCATAAGAAAATTACACATTAAATTATATTTAAACAGAAAGAATGTACAAACGGATATTTACTGATGCTATTTCCTTACCCCTGTCCCAATGAAAATAACATAGGATTTTTCATTTCCATAAGTTTCCTAAAGGCTTCATTTAGAACATCATATCGAAAATACTCTACAGCATCTCCCATGACAACACAATTTGGATTCGAAGTGTCAACATCACTGAAATCAATAGTTACCTGAAGAAATTCAGGGGGGGAAAAACAGTGTTAAATAAATACATATATATTTAATTGAATACATAATGAAATAATTACAAATAAAAGACAATATTAAAATATGACGAATTTGATAGAGCTTGGTTTAGACTTGGTATATAGTCTGGCCTATTCCGATATGCGCTCACCATAATAGTTTATAATGAAAAGCAGTTTATTGGCGTATAGTCTTTGACTTGCTTATCTGTTTATATAACATGCTCATTGCTGTATCTTTAGAATGCAGTTCAAAGGTGACACAAATACAAAACCAAACAGTATGATCTTGCAGAATATAGGTCAGGCTCGCAAGCAGCCATTGAACATCTAATGCTAGTCTTATGAGGTTTTAATAATCTTTGTGAAATTATCAAACACTGGCATTTTAAACAGAAATTTGAGCCATTCAGGCTAGAGTTTCTGCTAACGCAATAAATAATCTTAGTGGATTTTGATGTTATCAACTTGTTTAGTTTACATAAGAGAAACTCATGTATGCGCACAAATCATTTTTATATCTAATGCCGTCTTCCTCTAGATAAGAAATTACAGGATATATCCTTAAAATTGAACTCATTGGGCCAACTCAAATGTCTGGAAGATGTTATTTGGATGTTACATTGGTTGTAAGCTGATGAAAATAGATAGAAGTTATCAAAACATCTTTAAAAAAAAAAAAAATTTATGATTTCGGAGCTAAATTGAGTTGAATGACTTTCTGGCATTCTATGTATACACCACATACCGCTCAAAATCTGTATCTACAATAATCATTTGGATGCTTGCCATTGGATAACATAAAATTGTCATAAGCTGATTTGAATAATTAACACAGTAATGGGTAAAACCCCAATAAGGGTTATCAATTTCAGGGACCTACCAAGACTGCTCACGCCAAGTCCAGTCTTTAATATAAAAAGACTGTTTACCTACAACCTAATCTAGCACTTATTTGTTCACTATTAGAGACCCAGCTGACCTACATGAGATTGAGTAAGTCAACTATTTGATGGTTTAGAGGAGAATAGTACTAGTTTGTAAGAAATATATAAAAAATAAGATGACCACTTCTTTTTCATTATCAGTGCAAGTTAGTGTTACTCATTTGCCCCTAATAAGTATTCACATACAACAAGCGCACTGGACACAACTTAATTTCAGGTAATTACGTACTGATGAGAAGATGCGAAAGTGCTCCCTCTAAAATAAATTTTGTTACACATATACTTAAAAAAAAAATGAAGATTACCTCTGGATGTACTAACAAATGAGGCCTGAGGTTATTTTTCTTCAAAATTTCGACGACAGCAGGTACCGGGCTAATTACATGGCTATTTCCAACATCATATCCCAACATATTTAACTTACTTAATATTTTGTTTGTAGGGCGAGAAGTTTCATTTGTGACAAGCTTAAAGGGCAAATTTGCAGACTGCAAACTGGAAAAATATAGAAAAGAGAAATTCTGTCAATATATTTATATATATATAATATATATATATATATATATATTATAACTAAAACCATAGAAATATATAAATTAAGTATTTTATGTATGACAGACAAAATGAAAAACAATATACATTTTGACAGCTTCGACGGAACCTTGTATAGCAACATTGCCGTCTTTCAAGACTCCAGTAATGTCCAGAAGAAGCCCCTTTATGGGAGTTTGAAGCCATTTATCGCTGCTCATAACACTTTTAAAAACTAAGGTTATGAAACCTTGGGACAGCGAGTATTTGTGTCGACTGGGAGGGTAAACAAGCAGACAGCGAGACATTCGCTAGCTGCATGCAAATTAGAACTAGGGAGCCCGACTTATTAATTTAATAATATATGTTATCTTTTAAACCCAAGTACATTTTGTATTTTATGTTATAATTATTAAAACAACGCTAATCTGAAGGTAAACATGAACACAGGTTTATCTTCTTTTAAAACTATCTAAAAAGAAAGAACGTTTCTTATCAAAGAGCAAATACGTGTGACAATGATAAGAATTGAAAATGTGAATCACATTCTACTTATGAAGAGTGACATTCAAGGACAGCCCGAGTACAGTAAAATAAGATTCTCTATCCTTCAAAAAGGATACAGAAATGCCAACTTTAGAATGTTAAACATTAAAAAATAGACCTGGGGAATATTGTAATTTGATACTTCATTATAAACTGAAATATCATTGTTTAAAAGAAATTAATATGGCCAGCAAGACAGTACGATCCAAAACCGTTCTAAATTGATAGCCAACATATTTTTTTCTTGAATTTAGTAACAATCCCGTTTTTATATTCAAATATTTTTTTTTTCATTAGAAGTTGAATGATGATTAAGTATATAGAATATTTCTGTATTTTAGGACAGGAAGATTTCGACATCTGTAACATTACAACTCAAGAAGTACGCTTAATTGGCCTTTCACGTAAACATTATGGTAGACATCACTAAATGTGTTTGATGGACAATGGCGTCACAAAGAATTTTATCCCACCTAGAAGGGGGGGGGGTGGAGTGTACAATATTAACATCAATCCTTCATTATATATTTCCAATAAACCAATTATACCTGTAATATAATACAACTATTATTATAGTTGAACCTTATTATATGACTATATTTTAGCAGAGACCACTATATCCCAGGGTTTTGGCCAATACTATGATAATTTATACCAATTTTCTCACAGGTCAACTTTTACTGAATGAGGGAAACTACTAAATAAACTCTATTTTATTAAATACATCTTTGTTAAGTTGCAATTTATGAAGGATGCGCTACCCTAAACTTGGAGAGCCTTTGAATACCACATTAAAACATTTGCAAATGGGAAAAAATATTTAATCCTTTAGATGTGATAACACTCTCTTAGCAATATATAGACCCAGGTCAGGACATCTAAATTAAATTAGTGAAGAAAATACAATTTTAATAAGAGACTAACTTTAAAGTAAATATTTGGAGACTATAAAACAATTACATCGATCTAGAATTTATTTTGTTAGGCATTCAAATCCTCTTCATCGAAGAAATTCTATTATGGTTATTGTAGAATATTCTCTTTGCTCCAAAAATTCTCATAAAAAAAAAAAAACAAATGTACTTACTTCACAAACACTTGCAGTTAGGTTCTTTTTTATATAATTGAAAGTTATGATGAAAATCACAAAAATTGAAATATTTTCAAGGAAATTAGGCAACAAAAAAAAAAGAAATTATTTTTTTTCAGGTTGCTCACTTAGCTTGAATTTGATAATACAAACTAAATATTATTTTGTGGTTCTCTTGGGTTAGAATGGATGAAATCTAAAATTTATTTATTTTGATGAAATGATTTAAGCAAGAATACATTTCTTGTTTACTGATACAAAAGGTGTTATATTAATCTGTACACATTTCTCTTTCATTTTAAATAAGGATAAAAAAAAAACCCTCGTTGGGCGCTAGGAGAAATGTGTTGAAGCTAGCAGAAGGTATTATGAATAAAAATAATATTCTTTCATTAGCCTCATACCCTAAGAACTGACATTTCATATCTTTCCACTCAATAAATATTATTATAGTATGAAGAAGAAAAATGGATTACTCTACTTACCTGGCCCTACCAAAAATGTATAAAAAAGATTGCAATTTAATATATTGGGTGGTAAATATTTCATACTTATTAATGTAGCTCTACAACCTGTTGGAAAGTCATTGCTTCCTCAAAACCAATCCCTATACTGTGCCGCTGCCAGATTCTTAAGTGATTTGCCACACACTTTGATCATCTATCTTAATCTTTTCAATCCCCATATAAAGGATCAAGCAAATTTTCTATTGACATCGATTCTGCATCCGCCAAGCCCATCTTTTCCAATTTTATCTTCATACCAATGTCTGGCTTGCGGTTTTCTTCTTTCAACTTTAGCGATTAAAGGGTTTTATTTAAAGTTCTACAAGACATCATTTTTTTTAGAAATTTAGGGTAAATCTTTAAAGAAGGGTACAACTGTAAGAGGTGAATGTTAAGACTACCTACTTGAAGAGGACTATACATATCACTAAACCTGTTGACAACCTAAAATTGCTGATTAGGTGATAGAGAAATTTTTGTATGGGCTAGTTAAAATATTATTTCTACAAGAGCCAAATTGTATTTCTTCTGATAATATTGGAATATGGCATACGCCCATTTTTGTTGTAGAGGAACACCTCAAAGCCATGACTAACTACTTCATTCCTAAGCCCAGAACTTTTTCTCTGCCTCACATTTATATAATTTGTTTATGCTGCTGCAACCGACAATTAACAATGCCGTGCACTCTCAGACAGACTAGAGATAATTTACGTCTGAAAGATACAGCCTCATCTAAGTCCACCCAGTGCCATGGGTAATAGAAAGGGGTAACTTGTAGATAACAAGAATCCCCTGCTACTATAAAGTACCAAACATAGATATTGGCAGGTTTAAGAGGGTGGAAACCTAAATAAACATACACTATGTAAATAAATATACAACAGGTAAGCAAATTTTAATACAATGTTACCATTATTATATTACATATAAAAATAACAAATATAAAAACATTCAGAATTTAGCAATAATCACACTTTTTTTTTTCCCCTCCCTTACGGAGCCACTATAGCTTATAGGGGGGTTTACACAAATATACCCAATCGTGAAAATGTATGTAATAAGAAGTTATGAATTCTTCTCTGGAACAGCTATATAAGTAGTCTTCACTTCAGTATAAGGTTGAAGGCCATATTCTCCAAGCTCTCGGCCATTTCCAGACATTTTGAAACCTCCAAAAGGCGCCTGAGCGTTTATTGCATTATATGTGTTGACCCTGAAGCAAAGGAATTATGAATCAAAATATAAATTCATACTCTTAAATAATACATACATTTGTGCTAGAAATAAAAATATCACAATTCAGTAAAACCTCACTGATTCTGCTTATTCATGATTAGGAATTTGTGACCTGCTATACAAATCATGGTTAGAAGCCCCTCCTAGTGGATAATAGCCATTATCATGGACCAGTAGTCACTTCTCAGTACAATTCAGAATCGGGATTTTCGCTCGAGTTTATAAAAAATATTCATTGCTAAAATAGGTTATTATTTTTTCAGAAGTCTTTTTTTGCTCCCAAAAATGTGCCATAACAAGTATGTTTAAAAAAATAGAGAAATTAGAAGATTACAAAAAATTGGATGTACGATTTGATAGATATAAAACAAAACAATGTTTCATCACCCCTAAATTTTAAAAGTAAAATGCTTAAGATATTTTAATGTAATATTCCAATCTTTGTTGCATTATTTAAAACTTTTTCTCCCTACCTTTTCTCAATGAGGAACAGCAAGGAGGTCTTAATATTGTACATACTAAGTTGTAAATAAAATATAACACAAGTTTTCAAATCTAAAGTACAGGCATTCTGTGTTATCGCAAACTAATCAATGTAGATATTTAAGCAGCTTTAAAAAAATTATTATTTGGCAAATTATTTTTTAAACAAAGTGCTTTTCTCTCTCTCTCTGTTTTTTGTTTGATTTTTAATCAATTAATCGATTGTATGAAGTACCCCCTAATACATTCCTTTCATCCGAGGCTTGATCAAGAATAAAAAATGCAATACTTACCAGACAGTTCCTGCCCGAATTCCTTGAATGATCGTATTTATACTATTAATGTTATTTGAAAATACTGCTGCAGCTAAGCCATACTCAGAATCATTTGCTCTGTGTATCACCTCATCGATTGTTTTAAATTTTATAATTTGTTGTACTGGCCCAAAAATCTGAAATTATTATAATGTATTTGTTAAAGTGGGTCTGGTGGGGAGTGTTTTAAGTCTTGATGGTAATGAACTAGCTGTCGAATACCTATGGGAATAAGTCAATAAATGCATGGTGTCAGATTGTCGTGATAAAAAAACTCAGTGTGAAACTACATTAAAAATAAAGTCAATGCTGCCAAATGCACTTTTTCTACCTCAATACTTCACTAAGATTGATTCTTAAAGATTCTTCTTTTGTCGAGACAACCACATTTTTGATTTTAAGTGGATGGGAAGTTTACATAGTCTTATCGTTTCTACCACTGTAACAGTGAAAATGGACTGAATCAATTGAATTTTTGCTAATTCATTAATGCTTAAGGTCATATGTGTCATACGCTTATACGTCATTGTAGCTTAATCAGATATCAAGATATTTCATAATAAATAAAATATATACAGCAATTATATGAGTATTATGAGTGTAATTTTATATTTTGAAACTATGGTTCAAATGGTTAATAAATAGTAGGTAAAACAAAAATGAGGTAAATTTTCTTATGTGTGAACAGTTGGGGTGTTATAAGCTCTCATGCATCACAATAGCTCAACTAGTCTTGGGATATGTCAGTTAAATGAACTGATTTTGCTAATTATTTTGATTTGGAACAATAGTTGATATTTATTTCTATGATCTGACCTCTTCTCTTGCGATTTTCATGTTGTCCGTGACTTCAGAAAAGATAGTGGGTTCTACAAAATAACCAGAGCTGCCTACTCTTGAACCACCTGTTACTAATTTAGCGCCTTCCTGTTTTCCACTTTCGATGTAACCCAATATCTTCTTCATTTGTTCTTCATCGATCTGAACAAATAGAGTTTTGAGGGACGTAAATCTTACTACTGTATCTAAGTGATATTTTAGTTTTAGGTTATCAAATAATCATGTTTATTAAATATTTAATAATTAATTAAAAATAGTTCATGAATGACAGGATATAGAAACCATTTTGAAGTAATCAAAGTAAAGAATGTATGAGTTTTTTAACTCTAATGTTAAGAAAAAAATCTTAGGATAGAAAGGGAAAATTAGGAACAATGCAAAAATAAGATTTCTATTTAATATAATTACCTGAGGACCTTGCTCTGTGTTCTCTTTGAACGGATTCCCAACCACCCGTTTTTGAGTACGTTGCTTACTCTTTTCGATAAACCTAATAAATCAGTAGTGACTATTAAAAAGACAATATATTAAAATAACATTTAAAGTACTAAAAAAAAAAACCTACTTATCGTAGATATCTTCTTGAACATAGACTCTTGTTCCTGCACAGCAGCATTGTCCCATGTTAAAGAAAGTGCCGAAATGTGCTCCTTCAACAGCAAGATCGAGGTCACAGTCGTTAAGAATAATGTTGGGCGATTTCCCACCAAGTTCTAAAGTAATACGTTTCAAATTTGACAGTCCTCCTCCTTGTTTTACTAATTTGCCAACCTAAATTAATGTAAATACACTATTTATTACTACAGATAAATCAATAACTTTATCTATTCTCAAAGTTTTTATTGGGACATAAGCGCTTTTGATTGTGCTGTAACAAACAAATAAATCATGATATGATACAAAATGAGATAGACAATTGATACTTCTAAATCTATTTCTTGTATTACAGAACAACCTCGATTATCTGGTTGGGGAGAGCATTTACGGATATTTGATAAACACGTTTATATAGGCTAACATTGATGTGTAGCACAATCGAGCGCACTTTTATGGAAAAACAAAATTATTAATCCACAAACAGCACCTAACATATAATCACTTATACTGAAGTATGGTGAGATGAACTTGATAGAAGAAAGATACCAGGAAAAATAGGTGTAGAGCCACTTCAAATAAGTGTAGAAAGAAGGAATGGCAGTGCCCTTTGGAATCCAGAAAATAAATCCTAAAATACAACTCATCAATTGTTTTATCAATATTTAAAATCACTAGAGGCACCACCATTTGCAGTGCAACAGTAATCATAGTGGAGAATATTAAAGGAATTGAAGAAAGTGTGAGAGGAAATCTTTATACTACATTTTTTTTACAGGTAGAACGTTTATTTCTTCAAGTTAGTTTAAAAACTGAGATTGTATGTTTAAGGGTTTTGAAAAGGTTTGAAATAAAAGAATAAGAGAAATCACTTGGTAAAGAGATTTGATATATTGTTGAGAGGACTAAACCAGTTTTCTATAGAAATGTTATATGGTATAAATAGGGCATAATGGGTAATACACAATCATTGGTACTGGATTTCAGAACTGTGGACAATAGTGGAAACAAAATGAGCATTGGGATGATCAGAAGAGACTGGGTAGGATATGTAGTGGATGTGATGTGATCTGGCAGATCGGACGGGGGATTGAATTATATTTCAATTCAAAACATGAAAATATTTAAAGCATAAACAACCGTGTGTGAAGGAACCTACATCATTACTTTGATTTTCTAGAGTGGATTCACTACTTACGACACAAGAATTAAAAAAAACTAACCAGACACATTATTCTCAGAATTAATCTTTAGAGGAACTAGGAATCAAACCCAGAACTCATTAGCAGAAAAGCAAAAAATGGAGGCGGATCAAAAAAATTTATTGTATCTATTTGCAGTGTCACTTTTACTTGAAGTAGTGGCTTAATAAGTTTTTCCCATATTATATCCATAACAGTAAAGTATACACTACCCTTAATACACTACCGTAATATTGTGACAATAACTCTGCTAATAGTTTCTTAAAACGTAAATATAACTATGAATAGATTAAAAGTCATTAACAAATATTCACCTCAGTCGAGCCAGTAAATGCAACTTTGTCTACATTAGGGTGTTCCACTAGCGCTGCCCCTGCATCACCGAACCCAGGAACAACATTGACTACTCCTGGTGGGATACAAGCTTCCTTTATCAACTGTGCCACATACAGTGCTGTTAATGGTGTCTGTTCAGCGGGTTTAACGATGACAGTATTACCTGCAAGTATTAATACAATCTTTGATATTTCAATTTACAGTAAATAACTTGTTTGTTAGCCCATATAAATAATTTTCACAAAACAAAATATCAGGGTGGAGATGACTTGAGAGAAATCTGTGTTATAATAAAAAAGGGGGTCGATCACAACTAACATTCTATAAATAAACATTAACTTCTGATGACTCATTAATAATAATATTAATGTCAGGTTTTTGGCGTAGGTCATTTACCAGCAGTTTTAATCTAGTTTAACCATTTCTGATAGCTTTGATTACTGTTGCCTGCGAATTACATTCCCCAATTCAAGGTCACCCATATATAATTAGGTCATCTTTCCTCATATCTTTTGTTATAGGAATACTGAGGTACCAAAACAAAGCCAATATAATCGACGAATTGCAGAAGAGAACAGTATATTGTGAATTCAGATTTAGTGAGGTTTAAGCGTACAAACATCAAAATCAATTTGAACATTTTGACAACTCCTATCGGAGATATACATACTGTAGTGATATATGGGGGGTTCTTAAAAAAAATAAGTAATATTTCATTACAGTAGTTGGTAATGATTTCTGGAATGTTGGAAAGACTTACGAGGCCTTGACAATTTATGGGGGTTTAGACTATTCTGGCTAGAGCTTACTGACTCTGGCATGTGAGAGCATTAATTGTTGTTTGGACATAGAGGTGGTCAGTTACTCGGTACTAAGACAAACATAAGTCCAGTTTTTAGTACATAAAGCATCCGTGTTGATATTGTGAAGTCAGTTATTAAGTGGCCGTCGATACAGTCAGTTAAGATTGATACAGCATAGCAGATATAATAAGTGAAGCAAGCTGCCGCACTAGAAGACACTAAATGAAAACAATTCAGTAATTATTTAATTACATAATGTGTCAACAATTCACTCTATTTCAATGTGTAGGTCGCAACTCACCTGAGATTTTAAGCTTCAAATTATTAAATAAAGTTATTTTTGTTAGAAATATATTATTTTTTATTTATTTTATCGCAAAGTCTCATTTCAACCCAAATAACAACTAAAAAGCAGAACAATATAGATGTTTAAATGTAAATTGTCTATTTTGAGACTTGGCAATAAAAATAAATAGAAGCATTGAGAACATTATACCAGTAGCAAGAGCAGGCGCTATCTTCCAAGTAAACATAGCCAAAGGGAAGTTCCAGGGAATGATCTGCCCGCACACACCAACAGGCTCATGGCGTGTGTAACAAAGGAAGTTTCCATCAACCGGAATTGTTTTTCCGTGGTTCTTATCCGCCCATCCGGCATAGTATCTGATGACTGCAATACTCATTGGAACATCGACAGAATAAGACATTGAAAACGGTTTTCCATTGTCTAAAGTTTCTAAACTCTGTAAAAGATTTAAAACAAATATAATAATATATATTATTTATTCATCATTGAATGTTATAGAAGTAGCTATTAAGCCATATTAAGTACTGCCTATTAAATGAGAAAATAAGTCTGTGAGAATACATCAAACAAACACATTTTGAAATCATCAAATACTTATTTTGATAATAAATCTCCAAATAGTAGTCTGAGGTTTGGTTCAAACATATTTTGATATAATATTATAACGATTCATTTCTCTACTTACAGCCAGGTATAATTTATCCCTTTCCATAAGGTCGGCAAGTCGGAGAAGAAGATTACCTCGCTTAGATGCGTCCATTGTCCTCCATTCTGACCCAAGTTTAAAAGCTTCATTTGCCGCATTCACAGCACAATCTATGTCATTCTGGATAATTTAAATAAGTTATTTATAATCTACATGTTAGAAAATTATTATTTATTTTTTTGGAAGTAATTATCATAGACATTTTTGTAAATTAAATAAATAAATTTCAAATTCAGTCTAGGAACCTGTGATGAAGACTGTGGCGTTATTGCCTCTATTGACACATCAGTGGTCCTGGCGGAGATTAACCATTTCCCAACATTGAAAGTAGCTCCTCCTCTCTCTAAACTGAACGCCTGATTTAGTTTAGTAGACAAACATCACGGACATCCTAGAAGAGTGTGGTACTAATGCCCAGCTTCACGCTGTGGCAATGGTAAGGGACTACCTTGGCGTGGCCAGCTTAAATCCCAAGTCTTAATCCAATAGAGCACCTTAGGTTGTCATTCAGTCGCCAACCGAACCCTCCCGGCGACTTCCAAGACCTGAGAACTGGGATTGGATTCCTCAAGAATGAATAGACAACCTTACTTCCAGTATATCTATAAGGTTGCAGACCTTTACTGGCGCAAGAGGAGGTAACACTCGCTACTGGATACTAGAAAACGTGCGAGTTTTGCAATTTTAAGAACAAAAATCAAAGAAATTTTATTTTAACGATTTTTGATTGTTTTTACATTTCATTTTTTTTTTTTTAAATTAAGTTAAAATTTGATTTTTATTCAACATAACCAGAAGGTATATACAACATAAAGGTAAAAAAAAAAAATATATGCAAAAGATTTTTTTTTCAGGTGCGGAAGAGTATTTTTTAAGGATAGTACATAATTTTCTCCTTAGCAAAGTTTAATATAAATCCTCAAATCTTAATACTTAAAAATTACTGTTATTTTTTCTTCTGTTGAGATTCGGCTATGTGATGACATATCATTTATTTTTTCATTTTTTAATAATAGTAAAAATAGTGACATTCATGGATAAAAAATTGTTATCTTCTTGCTAAGGAAATGAAATATTTTTATCAGAAATCATAAAGCAAGCAGGTAAAATGCTTCTGATATTTTCACTCATCTCCCAATAATTGAATACTGATAAAATGATTCTTTAAGTATCTTTATTCTGTACTGATAACTAATCTACTGATAAGAACTATATATAATATTTAACTGCCCAATATAAATGGTTCACGTGATGTAATAAAATGATCTATTTTATACAGCCTATTTGTTATATTTGTAAAGAGAGCATTTGAATCATAGTAAATACAGCTTCCATAATTAATGAAGTATATTTTGAACATGGCATTGACATCTCACATTATGAGGGAAATGTGGGAATGACCTTCAGCAAAAAATAGGAGGGTCTGGGTTACTATCCAGATTAGGAACCATTATCCTGCTTGATAATGTCATTTTACAATTTTAAAATAACAATAACAAAGTTGTTAGACATAACTTATAATACCATTTACATTTTTCAATATTGAATAAATAAAATACAATACCTTGTCCCCCTGGCTAATTTCTGCAATATCACAGCCAGTGGTAGGGTCAATAGTTTTAAATTTCTTCCCTGAAATTGAGTTTTTCCACTCATTGTTGATAAATATCTAAATGAAAAAAATATAATAATATTAATAAACGTAATAGACAATTGACCCAACTGGGTAGGCATGGAACAATTTAAAATTAATAAATTGATTCTTTACTCTAATACCACCGACTTCTATCTCAATTTTTGTTTTCATTACATAAGGGTATTAATCCATTCGTGAAAATAAAACATTGTATGCATCAGACCATCCATGGTCGACTGAGCTAAAGGTATAAATTATTTGTTACATAATATCATCAAATAAGGGATTATTTTTTTCCTTCTATCTCTATAGAGGGAATTACTTCCACAAATATTTATGATGTTTTGGTAAAAACTAATAAGTAATTTATTACACACTATTTCAATATAATCCTTTTGATGATTTTTCATATTGTCAAATTAATAGAGCTGTAACAAATGAATAAATAAAAAGAAAATAAGACAGACCAGCAAAATACCCAATTTTATTCATTTATAAAATTTTTCCTGTCTTGTTATTTTAGTTGAGTAGTTAATAATAAGCCTCAGATGGAACACATGACAATACCTGTTGCAGAAATGGCAACACTATTTGTTACATTTCCATATATTCCAACAAATCAGTATCCAATAAAGGTATTACTAATTCTATTATGTGTTCTATTTCTATTAGTGTATTAGTGACAGCTACATTATATGAAAGAGATGGGGGTTTACTCTTAGAAAGGCAGTTATTTATTTTTTCACAACCAGTTGTGTAAATTAGGTGTTGTCAGACAGCAAGAACGAATTAACATTCTTATTAAGAAGTAAAAGTGAAAAACTCAAAATTAAAATAATAAGTCTTTTTAAAAACTAAAATATGTGACTGCACTTAATTAATCAACACTGCATAAATTAATTATTGTAAATCTCAGGCGAATCTAACTTCTTCTGTAGGTTTCTAGGTTAAATTAACATTTTAAGAAATAATGGTTCTTGACACAAACTTCTCTCAATAAGAAATAAATGACAATATGGCAACTGTTATAAATCTTGAAGCTGATTTAATTATGTGCGTGTCTCTTACAGAATAAACATTCCATAAAATACACAAAACAAACGGGTACAATTTGCATAAATTGATGAATTACCCCAGTATGTTTGATAGAAGGGTTGGTTTCAGGCTTTGGCAAAGCTGACATGAACCTGAGACCTGTCAGAGTCTTGGTCGAAAGTAGAGAATTTCTTGTTAAATTCAACATCTCTAAAATACAAGTATGCCGGACTGAAATATATAAGACACTGAACGCGGAACTACAGATTTAAATGAGCCAGGTTTTTAAAATGAGAAGAGGGGATGGTGATGGGGGAGGAACAGTAGCTGTTGACATGTTAAAAAAAAAAAGAATCAGTGCCTCGTATCAAATTTATTTAAGAAGTAAATTAATTTAAATATGTACAAAATATTACAAAATGTGACAATAATGAGCACTTACAATTTTGTCACGAATCCCATAACAACACAATTATAATTATTTCATTGATCTATACAGAAATGAGATTGGAAATGGCGGGAATGGAGGTTACTCGGACCAGGTTAGTTGTTTCAAATTTGACGACCGTATCGATGTTTAACTGTTCTTGGTTGGAGTTTTCATGAAAACAGATTTGACTTCTGTAAATGCTTCTATCCCGTAGGGACCTCCTTCTCGGCCCAGACCAGACATCTTATATCCACCGAAAGGCGACTGGGGTGTGATTATGAAGTAGCAGTTTACCCTGTAAGTAAATTATAATCATATTTAATTTCTTCACAAATTGGCAATAAGTATATATTTTCTAAACTCTCAAGTGTTATAGGTCTAAAATAGATAATTTATGAAGAGTTCAACTCTACTCAACTATCCTTAAACGTCAATTTGGTTATTTTTATGTGGTTCCATTTATTCATCAATGTTATATCTAAATGTACTGTCCCTTCAATCAACTGAAAACAAGTTGAATAACGGCCTGGACTGTAGCCGATAATAGTCACTACTGGGCAAAAACTATTGTAGCTTTGTGATTCAGCGACTCGCTCTAAATAACAGATTATACAATATTTGTTTCTTAGTTTATCTCACTCTGCACCATTGGCTGTATTGAGGCTTCATATGGTCCTTTCAGTATAACATTTTTATTGAATATATTAGTTTTTTATGTCAATTCAGACCTTGTATAATAACAAGTAATAATTAAAAAAAAAAAAATTAAGAAGATAAGTACAGATGATCTTAGAACCTCTTCTTAAGCTCTTCTATTCATTGTGATATTTTGAGCGTTCTTAATTCTAAATTAATTTTGACAAACCACGGTGCTCTACTACTAACTGAAGTATTTTGTTCTGGAGTTGCCTTACTTTTGAAAATTAATGGAGATCAAGATCGCTCATTGCACACAGTGGGTAGAAGTTACAGGATCCTAATGAGCCGGGATCTCCATTAGTTATAATTTTTTAGAGGGAGGGAGAATATCCCAAAACTTCTCCAATTTATCAAAAATAATTGTTTTAATCGATAATAACCTCATATTGTTAACCATGACCTTGAGAAAATAAAATTATAGATTCATAGTGTCTCGTATCATCTACATAACTGTTTGGCAGAAGTCTTTTTGTACGAGGTGAGTGAGAACTGGACATTTTCTGAATGGCTGACACATCGAATGTGGCAAAAGTGCAAACCTGTGACAGATGTTATCCTAATGATATGCATTTTCAGGAGTCACTACAGAATATTGGCTGACTTAAGAAAACGTGCGGATTTCTCTGACATAATGCTTAGCTTTCTTTCTTTATTGAAGAAGCGATAGTTGTAATAAGTGATTAGCCACACATTCAGTTCAATAGGGCAGGCAATAAATGAAATTGCTGCCTTTGGGATTTAGGAAACCCTCTTAAGTACTCTGATGACTACTGAACAACTGTGATGAACAGCATGTTTAGGTGGCCTGCTGCTCTTGTAATTTGGCTTTACTAACCCGAAAATAATCATCTTTTTTCTTAATTAGCTCATTAGTAATTTGAATGCCTAGTCTCGGTACTTATATTTATTGATAAATCGTTATGAATTATGAAAGCATCAAGCCATTATTGATACCTTCAAGAGGGGAAAGATGAAAAATACTCACCAAACCGAACCTGCCCTGAGTCCCTGCATGATTGTATTAATTTGGTCTAAATTTTGTCCAAATATTGAGGATGCCAGACCGTATTCTGTGTTGTTTGCCCTTTCTATAACTTCATCTATGGTCTTGTACGATAAGATCTGTTGCACTGGTCCGAAAATCTAGTGATACAGTAAAAATTGATCAAATGACTTGTAATTTACTTATAAAAGTGTAATTAAATTTCTATTACCTCTTCCTTTGCGATGGTCATGTCATCTTTTACATTTGTAAACAATGTGGGTTCTACGAAGAATCCAGGTCTGTCAAGCCTATTTCCTCCTACTTCTAACGTTGCACCTTCTCTTTTTCCAGATTCTATCATTTTCATGACAGTGTCCAATTGATCTTTAGTTGCCTGAAACAAGTGAAATTAATTTTTACTACAATACAGATCTGAACAATTTTTTTTAAACAATATTTATAAGTGACACGATTTGTTTACTTTTTATAAACATTATGGAAGCTTAGCTAATTGGCTTCTTCAGTTAGGCCTACATGGACGGCTTAAGCAATAGAACAATGAAGGATCTGGATTGTCAATTCATTGTCAGATAGCATAGGGAGTTGTATATTAGTCAAGTAATTTTGTCGGGAAGGTAAAAGCCCACTGATCTGACTGCTATTAGAAATAAATAATTGTTGCCAACAAGTTAATTGTAAGTTTTGCTACAAGATTTGCAGTTGTTCTTTAGATAGATTCCTTCTCTGTGTGGGTTAAGATAACCCCACAATAATCAAGAAGATTCGCTCATATTCTGCACTTTGAAAAATTTACAGAAACATGAGTGAAGCTTTCAGCAATATCTTGTTCTTTTTTTTTAGCAGTAAGCTCCAGTATTTATACAGTTATCTTTAAATTAATATTTTTAAAATAGGAAATACTAAAATAATATTAATTGATGAAGTTTTGTGCTTATAATTACCTGAGGGCCATGATCAACATTCAAGTCAAATGGATCTCCAATACATTTTGCCTTGATTCTTGCTTTGGTCTTTTCCAAGAATTTTTCATATATAGATTCATGGACAAATGTCCTTGAACCAGCACAGCAACATTGACCCTTAAAAAATAAAAAATGTATGGTTATTGAAAAGATTATTTCTTTACTAAAAAAACTGCAACATATTTTTATAAATCTACCATATTGTGGAAAGCTGCGTAGTGAGCGTGTTCCACTGCTTTTTCTATGTCTGCGTCTGGTAAAATAATATTTGGAGACTTCCCTCCCAGCTCTAGTGTTAACCTCTTCATATTATCTGCACCATTTTTGAATATTTGTTTCCCAACCTGAAATGGGAAAGAAAAACTTAATCACTGAGAAAAAATTGAAGATGATCTCTGATTGGATTGTTCGGCACTTTTAAATTATAAAAATATTTTTAAATAAAAAAAAAGTAATTCAATGTTACAATTAAGGGTTTCATTTGTGATGCTATATAGTTTATTTAATCACAAAAAATGCATCCTAACCAATATAACATTTCAATGACCTTTCATTTGAGTAGACACGATAGGGTTTCAATCATTTCAAACAAAATGATTAATCAATGACCTTTATTAATGCATTTTTATGGGTTCGCCATTGTTTTCCATTTCTTTGATGCAAAACTCACACTAACAATATGAGGGATTTTTAAATTACCTCAGTTGAACCTGTGAATGAAATTTTGTCAACATCTGGGTGGTTTACCATGGCGCTGCCAACATCTCCAAAACCCGGCACAAAATTGATAACGCCTGGAGGAAATCCAGCTTCTTTTACCAGTTCAGCAACGTGTAGCGCCGCCAGACTTGTGTGTTGCGACGGTTTGAGCACCATTGTACAACCTGAACATGAGAGATTCTTTATTTTTCTATTATTGATAATTGTTCTATTTCCTATCAAATGAATTGAAAAAGAAATATATCATATTATCTGTTTAATGATTTATAATGTCTTTCATATGTATAATATATTTTTTTGTTGTATGATTCACATTCTCTGTGTGGAATATCAAAACTGATTAGAAATGGTGAATTAAATATAAATATTTAAATGCAGCATATGTTGCTAAGCAGACAAAATGGAAAGGGGGGGATTTCATCAACATATTTTGAATCTTTACAAGATAACATGATTTTTTTTAATGTTCTACACAATGTCTTAGTATTGTTATTTAGAAAGAAAAAAAATAAACATTAAATTTAATCCAGATCTGCATTTTCTTCTTGATCTTCTACAACTTTTGCTTACAGACAAATTCTTACCTGCTGCTAATGCTGGAGAAAGCTTCCAGGATACCATAAGAATTGAAAAATTCCAGGCAGTTATTAGTCCACAGACCCCAACAGGCTCGTGCCTGGTGTAGGTGATGAAGTTTCCATCTATTGATGCAGTTATCCCGTTGTTCTTGTCTGCGTAACCGCCAAAGTAACGGAGATTTCTTATCGCCCATGGTAAATCTCCTTTGAGCGTAGCACTGTATACTTTGCCACACTCGAGCGATTCCAGGCTCTAAAATGTAAAAAAAATAAACTTATTTAATAAGGATTTTGTACGGTTGATGAATATAGAGCGTGTTAAATTAGCATTGCCTTTTCTGTGTGTGAAAAACATAGTGATGCATATTGATTTTGCGATTAATTAATATAGTTTCTCATGGAAAACTTTTTACAGAAAATCCATTCAAAACTAGTAGTCTTTATTTAAAATACTCTTGAAAAAAAATAATGATACTAATGTTCTTATCACCTGAGGCTTAAGGCTATTAATTTAACTTAGGGTTAATAGGTTTGAGAAAATTTTTAATTAATTGGTATTAATTATTTCTCTACTACAATAGGGAATTCATAAGCTACTAGGCCAGGATCGGTACTTAAAATAGTTTCAAAATACAACTTTTTAGAGGTTTTACAAGACCAGATAAAGAGATTAGATATTGACTAGGCTAGTTGGAGAGAGCGCCCGACCTCAGATTCAAATCAAGAGGTTCCTGGATCGTATCCTGGCTCTCTGTTTGCTTTCTCTTGCCAGTAATTACTAAACCAGTCGCATTATAGACAGTTAGTAATTATTAATATAGAGCTGAAGTGAATGTTTAATAATTGATAAATATGAATTTATCTTTGAAAGATTGGTGTTGTGGCATCCGATTTTTCAGAGGTTAATAAATAAGGGTTATAACTAATTGGGTAATAACTATTAAACCTGCGGTATTACCAATCATTACTAGTAACTATTAATTAAATTTATAAATAATATTTTCTTGATGGCTATTATTCATCCGTAGGGCCTTACAACAGTTTTAGTATAGTGCATTTCATTCCACTAATGAATGAATTTTAACTATTAATTGATTTGTTTCTAGTTTGAGTTATTTATAAAGTATGGTCAAATAACAGATCTTCATACCGATAAATATACAGCATCCCTTTCCATGAGGTCAGCTAGTTTGTTAATTAACATGCCTCGCTTTGCTGCGTCCATTTTCCTCCATGGCGAGCCGAGCTTGAATGCCTCTTTAGCTGCTTGTACCGCTCGGTCTACATCTGCCTAAGTGAAATGAATGTACATTAATATGCCATTACTAGCATACAATATATTGTTAATTTATATTAAGTTTTAAATTTAATAATTACTTACTTTTCCTCCTTTTTGTACTTCTGCTATCACTTGACCTGTCGTTGGGTTTACTGTTTTAAAAGTTTCTCCTGAAAGCGAATCCACCCACTCATTATTGATGAATATCTGTAAACAAAAAATAATTAGAGTAAAATAAATTTAGTAATTGAAAAATAATTGGAGATACTGTCGTAAGATTGTAGGATTGTTTATGATATTTATAAAAATATTGCTTGTACATATTCAGTTCTGTTTCGCTAAATTTTAAGTTTTTTTTTCCTTTCCTATTGTTATTTTCCTATTGTTAATTAGAGATGTTAACAATAAAATAATTTTAAAGATGTTCCAAAAAATATTGGTTTTGAGAGCTAAAATATGAATCATCTATTTAATGTTGTTTGAGTCAATTTCAATAGGTAACTATTCATATTTTTTCATAATTTTTTTTGGCTGTTCACTTTTTTATTATTTTTTTTAATGAGATTTGCAGATATTTGAATTGGTTCAGGAAATAAAATAAAGTGTTTTTGTCACAATACTACTGATTTCACATTCATTTAATAAAAATATTGTTATTTTCATTGCTCAACTAGTAGTAATATAAATACATATTTATTTCTACATTAAACCAAATTAACCAATAATTTTGGGATGTGTCAGGTTGGACTTCCTTTTTTCGGAATTTATTTTGTACTCGAAATTCAGGCACCTTTTTATTTTTTTTTAATTTGCCAAATGCATTTATGGATCATGGTTACAGCATGGCTTATAGCATCTATTTCTTATTTGAAAAATTTCAAAATTCTCTTTTTTTTCAGTAAATGTTGTTTAGGCTTGTATGACTTTAAATATTAAAACGATCAAGGGGGCCAAGTTAAGAATTTACAATGGCCTCGAACTATACAAATGCACCATATATGTATAGATGGGAAAAATTGAAAATTAAGAAAGAAAATTACACCAAATGATTTAATTTAAAAATATACATATAGTTTTAACATGTGTACTCATCTCATTGTCTCATTCTGGAAGAACCCAAAATAGTCTAAAAAAAATAACATAGTGTTCATAATCCCTAATATATTTGTAATGAGATTTAAAAGTTTATTGCTATTTCATTAAAAAGGATAGCAACCAGAAAAAAACTATGCATTTATTCTAGCCTTTTAATATGGAGGCTATTGAAAAGTTTTAGATTTAAAAATAAAAAAGATAAATCCCGACAATACTAAAAATTAAATTAACAATTGTTCTTAGGAGTGAGGCATTAAGTGGCCTGACTTTTGAAGAAGATTCTGAACCTTTTAGAGGAGTATGTGACCAAAATATTCTACAGGCCTAGGATTAGTTTGTTCTATCCTCTACTGCATCCTGACTATGCTTCGTGGAGAGGTTCAGTGATGAGGTAGTTATGTCTTCTTCTACAGCTTCCTCTTAAGCTCCTGCCGTACCACCTACCTATTCGGATGTAATCGGGCAACTGACACACGAGTCAGATCAGTGCTGATTCTAGAAGTGCCACAAAAACTAAATTCGGTTTGTTCTTAACTTGACACTTATTGTTATTTATTAAATGCACTAAACCCCCAAAGGTTTCCAAAAAAAAAAAATAGATTAACTAATCCTAAATTCTCTCCAGAATGAACAACAAGTAATAAATCATTTGAAAGGCCGAATCCCAAATACCAAAGGAGTATTAATATATAAATAATAAAGGAGTATTAATATCCTTCGAGATTTTTTTTTTTTTTTTTATTTAATTAGAATATAGATTCTAACAATTCAGATCTATTTGCACAATGCGCTTCGTACTCATTTTATGTACTGTAGGTAGTGTGCCTATATTTTATTTACTCATTGAGTTTGATTAACATGGCAACAATATTTGTATTGCTATATAGATGATACCTTATGGAATATGATTTACCATATATCCATGGCCATAACTATGTTTGGCCTCATCAACTGTCATGATGAGAGCAAGGTGAGGGTCTTTGACGATAAGAGTATCTTTATACCTTTGGAAAAGAAAAAAAAAGAAAGAAGACCCCATAAAATAAAATACTTGCAAGCTGGTTTACGATAATGCAGCCAATAGATACGCCCGATAACTACGTACGTTATGTTAGCCTACTTCTGCGAAGGGACACTTCTGTTGAGGCTACGCCGCCAATGTTACGACATCGCGCTGCGGTCTGTGTTGCTCGCAGATAACAATCAAGTTCTTTTCATGAATTTTTTATTCTATGTTGCTTTGCTGTACTTTTTTGTTCTGTATGTGTCGTATGCAGGAGGTATATCAAGTTGCTCGGGACTAGAACCCCTGCAAACTCCAATTGCAACTAATATTTACACATCATAAAAATAAACCGTGTACTAATTCATCCATGGGAAAATAATAAAAACAAAACAAACAACAGTTTAAAACATTTTTATTGAACCTTTAATATAAGTACAGCTCCGAAGCCGCATTGTAGGTGCATTAGGTCCTTAATGGCGCTAAAAGAACACAGAATGTTCTAACAATTCGAAAACGAAAAAAAACAACGTGTTGAACTGAAAGTGTATGTTTTTAGACATACCCACTTATTCATACCCACAGTTTTACTTATATTTATATGCATTTTGGGTGGGTAGCTCTACCCCAGAGAGCCATTGGCATATGCGAAAATATGCTTAGATTCTGTTTGAAGAATTTGATTAATTTAAAAAAAACTTAAGGTAAATTTTCATGGTCTCCCTTTCATAGAGGTGTTGAGGCAAACTGTTCTGTATGAATAGTGTGCACCATTGATCTATAATCGTTGTGATCATCTCATCGACAACAAACATTTTGTTGTGGATGAGTCGTCATATTTTCTAGCAGAGCGTACGTCAGGATCTGCCTTCTCGTTCCCCTTGAGAAGGAAGGGACCGAGATAAAATTAACACATTTTTCTCTATCGTGCGCAGTTAACCATGACATGGTTACTTGGCAGTTGCTCAGCCATTCTTGTCATGTCCTCTGTACTTTGTGGTCATGAAATGTGTCCGCTTCCTCGAGGAACTCTGGTACAATTCTGTAATAAACTGAATTTTCACTCCCCGATACCAACATTCACGTAACTAGATTCACTGTATCTTTTATTTCCTGCGGTTATAGACATCTGACTGACTAATCCTTCCAAGAGGTGGTTTTGGGTTGTGATTGTTTGGGGGTTTCGTGTTGACATGAACGAATACCCAAGCCATTCCAGTTAAGAAATGAACACTTATCGCCCTTCCCCCCTTGGATTTTTATATAATAGCTGCGCCAATTTAAATCTCTCATTTCGTTTGGCTGTTAGGTTTCGCAGGTCTTTAAAACCAGACACCCCCGTTTTCACCGCTGCACTGCTCATAGATATTAACCCCCCCACCTCAATCAAACTGGAATCTTACATGAGGATTTCATTAGATGGCCTATCCATAACACCATAAAACACGCCAAAGGCATTAAACACTGTATAAAAATAAAATTGTTTTTCTATTTCATTGAATAGGTCATAAAAGTATAGATCTTGACTGTACATATTAATGAAGCTATTCCGTGTACCGCAATTAAATTCGTATTAGCTACTGTTTCCTAATGTATTGAGAGGACTTTAAATTAAATGTTGGGACGTCTTGTTTGGGCTTAATAATGATACATGCAGCGTTTATGCTCCCGTTTTTTTTTTTTTACAGATCTGACAAAGCAGTACGTTTAACGCGGTGTTAGATATTTGGCCAAACTTAAATGAAGAAACCGAAGGGATAATATAGTTGTCTTCCCTTTAAAATAACGGGAATATTCTTAGAATTTAAGGGACGATAAGGAGAATCTGTTAAATTTTGAGCTGTCGAAGCAAGGTTTGACGTTTGACGAAAAACTCCTCATTTCATGTACATATATATTTGTTTATTGTGTAATTATTTATACCTTAAGTGCAAATTTAGGACTGATTTGTGGACGTGAAATTCACTTTCCGTCTTTGAAACCAAAACCTTCATATTATGAAGCACTTGTACTACAGACATATAGCCATATTTATTTGGTAATTTTAAAATATTATTTATTAGATATTGTAACTAAATGTTGATGTTTACATTCATTTATAATTGAATTTAATGTTTAACCGCTCTAAAAATCGCTTGTATGTCATTGGCCTGATACTGTGCTTCGGTATTTTAGTGGACTTTAATTCCATCATTAGGTCGTTAACATTATATTGGCAGCTCCTCCTCATTGACATAGAGGTAGAGAGTATTTTGCAAGGCAGTACCTCTTCATGTCCCTCGACTCGTTAAATAATCAGTTACTTTTTATTCATTGTCTGCGGTCTCGTATTGAATGCAACGCCGCCCCTGATCAAAAATGGATCGAAATCGCAAACAGTCTCTAAGCCCGCTTATAAAATCTTATTTGTGACCTTTTCGCAACCCCTCTTTGACCTAGAGGCCTACTATTTTGATTTTAAGACGTGAAATTTTACACAAAAAAGTGGTACGTTGACGCGATGTGATACAACATAATACTACCTGTTCTATTATACATGTTTCGCCTGAAACGGCAAAACTTCACGATCTATTGTCAATAAATATGTATGTCATGTGGTCCTAGCGTCCCCACTCATGTGCTGAGCGTCTGTGGCTCTCTTGGCCTGTTACTGGTCTCTGTCATATAGTGAGATCGGAGGGAGCCTCGTTGCCCCCGATTTCTCCACAGGTTTCACATGAGGGCTCTTGGGAAGATTTTGTAGGTACATATTGTATGATTGTAAACAGTACTTATTGAGTGAATGAATTGAGGATAAGGTATGAATGAGTTCGAAAATGACAATTATTAACAATTTATGGTAATGCACATTTAACATGTGTTGTGATCGCATAATTGACGTTCATGTCTTCATGGCCTATGTGCTATTTGTTGTTAGTAATCAATCAAGTGGGATTGATATAACTTAGTAAGATAATCGAAACGGCATTTCGTCCTGTTGCCTAGGGGTAAGAGACTCAGAAGTAGTTCCTTACAGTACTCCACACATTGCGGGTTGATAGACACACTTGCACAATCAACGCTTTCAAACCTAATAATGCAACTTCAATTGTTTCAGTTTGTCAAAAAGAAGAACTGATTATAAGAATAGGAGCCCGGAATTAACAAGAAACATGCACTAAAAGAAATGAAGTTTTTGTATAATGGGCATAGTTATATATTGGTTCAAGTCCCGATCTTGTGAATGGTTTTTTCCTCAGGGTTTTAATTATTAATGATAGTGGGACCATTACCGCAATGAATGAATTTCTTGATTAAAAACAATATACCTTTTGGCATTGGCAAACTAGCTCTCGGACAATTATCTTGACTCTGTGTCTGCATCTGTGCCCATCGGGTGCGGTGCGTCTTTGTAAACCAGCTTTTGTAAACCGAAGGTGAGCCCCGTCACCTAGTCCAGTATATTTGATTTTTGTAATTTTAACCATAAAAAGAAAATCTGTTTTTGTAATACTACCCTACTTACAATGCATTTATGCAGTAATGCAGGCAGAAGATGGAGCTAATTATCACCAATGTATAATTCTTATTGTTCATAATTTGTTAAAAATCTTTAAATAAAGGGGTTGAGATGGGGGGGGGGGGGTTCTGCGATGTTTATGAATTATTGAGTTGGTCGTCACTTGCGTGCGGCTGGTTTGCTCAGTTGGTAGAGCACTCGACCCGAGCTCTCCCGGGTTCGAAACCCTCCCAAGTTTGATAGTTATTTTTTCATTGCCTGTTTATCATAAATAATATATTTGAAGAAACTATAGATATAAAACTCCATTTTGCAATAAAGATCTTGAGTGTTTAACGAAATGAGGGATATTGTTGTATTAAATGAAATACGAACCACACCGCCCATCGGACTTACTTTTGTGCTGGGTATCTTGGGCGTCCTCTGAGGTTCCGGCAGCTTGCTCGAGAAGAACCTCTTGGGCAACTCCGCGACGGACCTCTTGATCATATGCATGGCCTGCCGGAAGGAAAACTGCTAGGGCCCTTCGCTGTCGGCCTGTTTGCTTTATAGCTCAGATAAGACAACCCCCCCCCCCCCACCCGTTTTGACGCAGGTGAAAATATCTGTTGAAAAAAAAAGAAAAAGGCCACTTAGTCCGAACGACCGTATGTACTCTTCGAACCAGTAACAACGGGGTGTGATGTTTCGTAACATTTTAGTGGAGAAATTATTATCTATAAGCAAAGTGACAGGCAAGTTTCCCTCCTTTTTACAGTAAGGGTTACTAACTAATAAAAATCGGGCACCATGTGTTGAGATTTTTCGAAGTGTGCAAGATATTTTATTTCTCATTTAAAATAAAATACGCTCCGGCAATCCTTGAACGAGCCCGTGAAGGCTCAATACCTGTAAAAATCGCAAAATGAAATTTGGCTCAGGCGAATGATGTTGGTTGGGTGTATTCCATTAGCCTTTTACGTATTGTAAAAAAAAAACACACGGAAAAAGTTTAAATAAAAGTGAACTTTTTTACTCGATTGTTAATCAAAAATATAAGACTGGGGCATGATTACTTTACTCTTTTATTATTTACTTTTAAAATTGTTTTCCTTAAATTCTGTATCGGCCTTATGAGAACGATGTAGGAGGATCTCTACTTTTAAGGGAATAAGAATCACTTTAGACAATAAAAAAAAGTAATCTTAAGTTGTTTGTATTTTATTTGAAATTATATAGATATATTCAACAACTTAAAAAAAAAAAAAATACATTTGTTATAATCTAGATAAATAAAAATTGGACTTCGTGATTTTTATTGTGACTATACCACATTTCAAATGGTCTATGAGGGCTTACAAAACTGTTGTTAATAATTCTAATGTTTATTAATGTGTATTTATTTACTTCTTGCTATCAACGGAGCAACAGTGAGCTTCACGAGGTCCTTGATCTGCCTACGGTGGATGAATTCATTCAACGTAGACGTATCAAATTTTTCGGCTCATTACAGTACTTGACAAACCCGGTGTTTAACTATCGATGGCAAGACGCAGTCGAGGCAGGAACGCTTTAGTATTAGGTTCTAGTTTTTAGGTTTTAGTATGTAAGTTTTCCCTTTTGTTGTAATCCGAAGGTGAGCCCCATCACCTAGTCCAGTCTATTGATATTGTCATTTTAACTTTAAAAGGAAATGTTGATTTTGTAATTCTGCCCCTCCTTTAAATGCATCTGCGTATGCAGCACGATGAGTTATTATATTGTAAATCTTGTTCATCATATTTTTCATATGTTGTAAAAATGTTAAATAAAAAGGGGTTTTTGGGAAAAAACCCCAGAAAAAACAAACAAAAAAAAACTAATGTATTTATAAAATACAAGGTTGTATGAAATTTTAAGGTGGTGTGGGTCACATTGGAAGAACTAAATTCCACACCACCCAATAACATGATTTTTAAGTTTTTTATGGTTAAGATATAATAACAGCTAGTATTCGAAATGATCAAGCTTTTTCGAGCCATAGCTTAGATAGGTATTTAAAATTAAAACTTTTTACATTGTCCCATAGTTGTATTAATATCTGTAAGGAAAAAAAAAATTTAAATATAAACTTGGGAGCCAACAATATTCGCTTATTTTAAATCGCCCGAGCTAATTTTTATACATAGATTTCTTTCGTTCAATATTGTAGATGTTATATTTTTTTAAATGACTAGAGTATTTTTTGTCAAAAAAATTTCTGTTTTCATTATAATTTAGTAACTTACAGTATTTAAGAAGCTCAGTTCACCTTCTCTAACCACGTCCTGTGCAACTGTTACTTTTAATTATGAATTCTTATGTATCAAGCAGACTCATCGATTTCTCGACTAAATGGTATATCGGAGAGACTCGAATTACTATTTAATATAAAAAAATACATATTTAAAATGTGTCACTCTCTCTGTTTAAGTACTAATACTTCGAAAAATAATATGATTAAAATTTATATGTTATTGTGCCAGAGTATTTGGAGCTGATTTCATATGAATTGTATACCATGAATTCAAAGTTTTTACATACGAGCTCAAATTTCTAAAATGTAACATTTAAACATTGAAAAACTAAACACGGAGTGTTATTATTATGTATGTAAAGATAGAAAAAAAAGTTATCGATGAAACCAACTAGTCACTGCATACTTTGAAAGCTTCTTTTCCGTGACATTCTTGAATGCATTTTGGAACAGTCTCTCCAGCAGTTAGCTGCCTTCATGTGCGTATCCCGTCTTCCTTGGTAGCGGGACTCTGTAGTTTTATTTTCCTGGTGAAATCTTTCACCTTGTTCCTCACTGCTGTTTCCTGAATTTTCAGGAAAACGAAGTGGATGTGTAAATAGTGAACCCTTAATGCTCATGTTACACCCAAGGGATTTGAAACTGTTAAGCATCTTGTTTGCCAGCTCAACATAGTTAGCATCTTGGCGTCTGCCAAGAAAAATTGACAACTGCAACGAATTTACGAAGGCAGCAGGATACTTGATGAGTTGTCTTATTTGTGGGTCCTCAAATATTCCTATTTTAATTTTTCCCGTACTCAACCGAGGCATTTTTCCCCTGTGTATGCAAATCATGATTCGTTCTTATCAAAAGCCTTTACAAACTTCCTCATAAGGCCCAGCTTCAGATGCAGTGGAGGAAAGATGATTTTCTCTCGTTCAACTAAGGAGTCATTAATGCCATTCTTTTCCTAAACGTCCATGTTTTGTCTCCTAGGCCACTTTTTTTTAACACAGTGGTGTGTTTTGTCTCTGCTATCCAAGAGGGACAAGAAGCAAGGATAGTTGACCACTTTGCTGTCCACGGAGAAAGTTTACCATTTTTAAGTCCACACAAATCGCCCATTGATGCTCATGATGCTATAGCCTACATTCTTGAACTCATCCCTTCGAAGTTCATGAAATTCCATCGAAATTTCATAGTAACCTATCTGACCACCCTAATCCCGTAGCACAGTCATTGCACTGCACCACTCATCCCTATAATCCTTCTTGGAGACTGAAACGGCAGTGGCCTCGTGACCTGCTGTAAATGCGTGACAGTGGGAGTCCTGGCAATGGCCAGTTTCTCCAATCATGTCATGGGCGTCTGTGGCTCTCGCGCTCGCGGTCAGCCTCCACTGTGTTTTTCAGTGACGCGGCCGACGGAGGAGCGTGAGGGACTTCCCAAGACCTTCCTCTCTTTGTGAGGGAGGTGACAACCTGTGGATTTGGGAGGTCTCTGGGCTGTTTGTAAATACTGTATGAATGAGCGAGTGAACGAAAATTGTAAATATGGTATAAATGAGAACATTTATCATAATTGCTTATTGCCTAATAAGGCTGATTGTAAATTTAGCACAATAAAGAAGTTTCAATCTATACAAAGATAGAGGAAAAAGTCATCGATGAAACCAACTAGTCACTGGGCACTTCGGAAGCTTATTTTCCGTGACATTGTTGAGTGCATTTTGGAACAGTCCTTTTTTAAACTCCAGCAGTAATCTCCTATCATGTGTGTGTCCTATCTTTCCTGGTAGTTTTAATATCCGGTTTTTTTTATATTTATATGTATGTAATGAAAGTGTCCTCTCTTTAATTTGAATTTGCCGTGCTGCTTCCACTGGCTGACACCAGATGGAGCAGCAGTTATCAGATAGAGCCTTAGAAAGAACAAAAAAGTCTCCTGAATATAACAAGAAAATATTTGATAAATCAAGAAAACATTGGGGATTTACCACAGGAGATACAGTATATATAGAAAATGGCAACAAATTAAACAGGCATAAACTAGATGAATTTTAAATTGGTCCCTTTGAAATAACAGAAAAGATATCAAATTCAATGTATAAAATAAAAACCGGAAGAGGAAAGCAAGAAACTGGATTCTTTCACATAACAAAATTACTTCCGATATTACCAGACTGAAAATTTTCAAAGAATTTTCACCTCAGAGAGGGGAGATGTAATGAAAGTGTCCTCTCTTTAATTTGAATTTGCCGTGCTGCTTCCACTGGCTGACACCAGATGGAGCAGCAGTTATCAGATAGAGAAGGTTATGTGAGGTAACAGAACATGTAAATAGTGTGAATAGAGAATGGATAGTTATAAACTGTAATTGTCGTTTCTTTGTTTACAGGTAAGATTGTGTAAATCAATATTAATAATTGTTATAATATAATATATAGTGAATAAAATTGCTAACTTTGTTTACAGAGAAACTGATTTCAGTTTATTCACCACACCTTCAATAATTGTCTTACATGTATATATTTTTTTCCCCTCCCCATAGCCCCTTTAAATTTTCAGATAATTACATGTATAATTATAGATCATCAGGCGAATCTATTTACAAATTATTTCTGTATTTCCTGTAGCATCGCTACATTATATACAGGTTTTGTTATTTTATTAAAATTATATAATGAATAAACAAGTATAGTGATATACATTATACGTAACTGGACTATACTGACTAATAAAGGTGATGGAACTCACCTTTTTGATCAACCTTAAAACTAACTTACATACTAATTCTTAACCTAATTCATTTATGCGTAGTTTTTTTTTTCCCCATAGCTCTCAAACTTATAAAAAAACAGAATGTGGGAAAAATAAAAGGAAAAATTTTTTTTTTCTTAGCTCTCGACTGGAAATATAGGATGTAGGAAAATAAAGGGAAGGGTTTTTTTTTCTTGTTTTTTTTTCACTTAGCTCTTTAACTTATAAAAATAGGAAATAGGAGGCCTAAAGGAGGCGTGTGGAATCAGGAAGGTAGTGAGAGTCTACCGAGGGTGGAGCCTAGGAGTACCTGGGCAATGGTTTGTAGTCGGCCAGGTCAAGCCTGGCCCGCCCCGGCAGGGGCCTGAAATAAGTCGGCCTCTCGGCCGGAAGGTCGACCCTGCTTAAACAGGTAGATGGGGTCTTGTAGCTTCGGTTGAGTTGGCCGGGAGATCGGCCTCGATCTCTCGGCTGGGTGTAAATCTTCAGTCTCCGTCAGGGGTCTAGGGTTCGATCACGTCCATCTGTCTCCAGGCTTCGGCGGTCCAGCAGTGCTTCCATCTGACGGGCATTGGTGGCGGTTGAAGGTCGGAGAATAGTGGGTTGTGGCTGTGTCGGAGTGAGTCGAAAAATTTGATGTGCGCTCTCTTGATGAAATCTTGAATGATGAGCACTTCAAATTTTTTATGCATCTCGTCTGCCTTCATTCGGTCGAACGGGGTATGTTTGAGGGAGGTGTTGGAGAACTCTGTTCTGAAATTGCTGGAGAGTTTTGAGAGTGTTAGGGAGTCAGATACTTGAAGAGAGGGGTCCCGTACATCAAAGCAGGCCTTAGGACGCTCTGGTATATCAGCAGCTTGAGGCGTACCGATAAAGCCGGGCTGTGAAGTAGGTGTCCGAGGCTGAAGAATTTCTTCCTAACACTCTTTAACTTCTTGCCGAGATGTGTTGTGAACGACAAGTGTCTACCGAGGGTAATCCCAAGGTAGCATAGCTTGTTGCTTACATGGCACTCTTTGCCGTCTAAGACGAAGGATTTTGGGAGCTTCTTTCTTCCGGATTTATAGCTGAATATAATTCCTTGTGTCTTGGCCGGGTTGACTTTAATGTGGACGGCATCGAGTTTCTCGGCGATCTGTTGACTGGCGCTCTCAGCGAATTTCAGGGCTCTGGTGGGATTGATGCTAGTGCTGTAAACACCTATGTCGTCTGCATACGCCGATACCTCGCAGTTGGGGTACGATGCTCCTACGATGTGGGCGGTGTAAATGTTGAACAGCAGGGGGCCTAGCACCGATCCTCGGGGGACACCGGCAGTGCAATTTCTTCGGGTCGTAGACGTAGTGCCTATACGAACCGAAAAAGTTCTGCCTGTAAGATAGGATCTCATCAGGTTCTGCAGCTGATCCGAGAATTCATATTCCCTCAGACGTTGGAGTAGGATGTAGTGGTCGACAGAGTCGAAAGCTTTCGAACAGTCCAGTGAAATCATAGCGGTAGCTCTGTTGCTCCGGACGTTCGATGCGACGTGGTGTTGCAATCTCACCAGGTTGTTGTTCGCACTTAAGCCTGTGCTGAAACCAGTCTGCTCTGGTGGGATGACTTCTTGTGACTCGCAGTGCCCGGAGAGATGTACCTGGATGATTCTCTCGAACAGCTTCGAGAGTTGAGTCAGCAGACTGATGGGGCGGTAATGAGATGGCTCATAACCGCTTTTCGCTGGTTTCAGAAGGGGGGCCACTACAGCGTGCTTCCAGTTCTGGGGGAAATAGTGCAGCCTGAAGCAGGAGTTCAACACGTTCGTTATGAATGAGATTCCTTTCCTCGGCAGCTGCTTGAGTAGGATGTTCTGTATAGAATCCTGACCTGGGGCCTTCTTGCCGGTCGTTCTTCGAATGAATGCAACGCATTGCCGGTGTGAGGTGTAGATTTCGGTAGTGGTGGGGAGGGGGGGTCGAGGGCTCCTATTGGCTGTCCCTGGCCACGACTGACTTCCTCATAATGGGCCGCCAAGATGTCCGCTTGTTTGGTGGTGGGAATGAACTGCCCGTTCACGGCCAGCCTTACACCGTTCTTTTTGGACCTGCAGGTCTTTACAAGCTTCCACAATTGCTTGTGGTCACCGTGGAGACTGGTGAGGCGATCTTCCCAAATCGAATTTTTCCACTGGGCCATCAGGGACTTAACTTGGTTTGTGATAGCATTTAAAACCGGTTTTAAGTCCCTGTTTTTGGCCCTAAACCACCTGTTCTTGATGTTATTACGCTGTCTAATCAGTAGGATGTGATCCGGAGGTTTTCTCAGAGAAGGGGGCTTCGGAGAAAATTTCGGGATCGATGCATCGGCAGCTCGATCGATGATAGCTGATAGATAGCGTAATCTATGTCCCAAGTGTGTCTCAGGGGCGTGATTGTGGGCAACTCGGTCTTGATGAGATGCTTGTAAAGGTCCCACTTGGCATCTCATACCTGTACCTAGAAGCAGGCGGCTCTGGCATGTCGCCTTCTAGTTCATAAAGAACAGGCCGATGGTCGGAGGTGGTGAAATCTAAGGCGGAGCATCCGGTGACCCGGTGTGGCTGGTGTGTCAGGAGCAGGTCAGGCGTGGATGTTCTGTATGGGTTAGCGAAATGACGGAAGGTCGGCAATCCTGGGTGGATGACCGTAAATGGAGTTTTAGTGATGTAACGGCCTAGGGCGTTTGCCGTAGTACTGCTCCACCAGCTGTGGTTCGCATTTAGGTCACCCACGATGACGTGCCTTCGGTCATGAGCTACCATAGTGAGCAGGAGCTTATACGGGTCGAAGACGGCTCTCGGTCTTCTGTAGACTCCTGACACGATGATGTTGTTCGTGAGCCATAGCTGGAGCGTAACTATGTATTGGTCGGGGCCTAGGCTGACGGGTGGGGGCAGTCTCCTACAGAGTATTCCGTTTTTACTAACACTGCTACTCCTCCAGAGATAGTTTCGGTGTCTTGGCGGTAGGCCAAGTAGTATAACCCGGGAAGCGGCAGAAGTGTATTTTCTTCAACCGGGTATCGGTGAGAACGACAACGTCTGGCGAATGGCACCGTAGAATTACTTCTACGTCGGCTTGTTTGGGCCGAAGGCAACAGACGTTGTAATTTAAAATTACGTGCCCCATCATTTAGATGTTTGATTTTTTGAATTCTGACATCATCTGCGTTACCGCCTCGGTGAGTTTATTTATGGCAGCGGTCATGCCGCTCAATATGTTCATCATACTGCCCAAGATACCCATCAAGGCATCATTATTACTGTTAGTAGGTTGAGGTAGGGGCTCTGGGAGAACTTCCGGAGCCCTGGTGTTTCCGGATGCCATCTGAGCATAGGAGGCAGTCTGTCGTGGTGGAGGGGGGGGGGGGCAGGCATGTATGTGGCCCTTCTCGGCCCGGCTGTAATAATCTGTGCCTGTTTTTTTATCTCTGCAGTCTCTAGAAGTTTTACCCTGTACGGGCACTGTCGGTACGACGCGACATGATTTCCCCCGCAATTGGCACATTTGAGGGGAATTGAAGCGTCTCTTGGGCAGTCTTTTATGTCGTGAGGCTCGCTGCACATCACGCACTTGGCCTGCTTGAAACAGTACCGTCTGGTATGGCCGTATTCCTGGCAGTTCAGGCACATCGGGATCCTTCTTTTTTCGTGAAAAGTGCTCACTCGAAAGAGCACATTATTTATATGACGGAGCTGCTTCAAGGTCTCCGCCTTCAATGTGTGATCCCCTATCACTAGTATCGGTTCGATCTCTGTCTTAGCGCCATTTTGGTCGGAGCGCCGTAATCGATATACATCGATTACGTTGCTACCCACGCTTTTAATGTGGGCTTTTATCTCCTCGATCGGATGAGAGAGATCGAATCCATGAAGTAAGTACTTCTTATTGGGCTTGGTACCACGGGGTGCAAACGTGTGAAATGGGATCTTTAAATCCCTGATTGCAGCAATGGTTTGCTGTTGGTCTAGTAAGCTGTTGCAGAACACCTTAGTGTCCTGCTGCGTCTGCACTATTTTGTAGTTTTTTATATGGTAATCGGCTAATAACCTCGTGAGGTCATAGCTGTTAATGCGCCCTAATATAAGGGGGGGGTGGCGATTTAGGGGCAGAAGGGGTGGCGGATGTACTGGCCGCCTCGGACTGGGCTGCCGAGTTTAGGGGGGTGAAGGAGTTAGAGGTTTTAACCTCTGGGGCCTGGGGGAGAGTACGCTTGCGGCATACTCTTTTTGGATGTTGAAATTCATCAACTGGGGGGTCCCTGCGGCTTGCCATACACTACAAAGATCCGTGCGACGCACGTCCAGTTAAGGTGGAGAGCCTCACTTATAACAATTAAAAGCACTCTCCTGTCTTCACGGGAACAAAGCGCCACTGACTAAGATATCAAAAATTTGAGTTCTTGCCACAATGGAAGATGGATAGCGTCTCTTGTTGTTCAGAAACTATGCATTCAGTTTTGACAGAACGAGAGCTAGGTTAATTTCAAGATAAGATAACCTTTTTTGATTAGTAATAAAAAAAAGGTTGTAAAAAAAAAAAAAAAAAAAGGAAATGCTCAATGAAGACTTAGTAATTATGAGCGATGCTGTTGTGAGTGGGAGGGCAAGTTTGAAAAATTCGATAGGGTATTTTCTTATTTACCGTTTTGTTGCAGATCCACGATGAACACTCCGCAAGGCAAGTACCAACTACCCCGAACCAACAGTGCAAGCAAATATCTGACGCCATGCAGGACTTTTGGGCTCAAGAGGAAGTCCTCATCGCCTCGTACGCCTGGTAAGTTTAGTAGTATTTTGGTTTGGTGGTACACCTCAGGTGCCGGGTTCACACGGAGCGTAAATCACGAAAGTGAGGCACGCCACTTAGTTTGCGTTCGTAGCCGCTCACGAAAAGTAAGAGTCGTGGACCGTTCATACGCAAGTCTATCAATAATACTCACTTTATCTATTCATGCTCCGTAGGAACCCCCGGCATAAGTAAAAAAGCAACAACAGTAACATTGCACTGTTTGTCATCGCGGTAAAAATTGCCGTCTTGTTAAACTTGAATCCCTGGGATGGATTCTTCTGATATTATTTCGGGGTAGTGGGAAGTAAAGGCCTCATTGCCGCTCGTTCTACGTCACCTATCCTTGAACACTCTAAATTTTTAGAATTCCACACAAAATTGCCTACACATACTAATCCCAATGCAAGATCTCTAGTTATCTAGCTCCCTACAACCCTACAATACTGCTGGAAGATTGAAGCGGCAATGACCCCGAGATCTATAATTAATTAACAGGTTATTTGGAGTCCAAACACTGGCAGTATTCTTGCCACATGAACGAATCAATGTTAGAAGGTGCGCCATTATAACTACCAAAATACGCGTACGATGAGAAATACAATATTTATATCTTGGATAGGAAACATGAATTGCTTTTAAAATGATCAAACATTTAAAAAAAAAAACTTTGTTGCCCTTGCTATTTTACGATTTCGTTTTATCTTTATTGCTGACTACGATTTAACTACTGCTTAAGGCAGGTTTGGTTGAATTACAATTAGTACAGGCTATTGTATCTCTACTAGTGATCCAGTCGGTTCTAAGATGGCTTCCAATTAATGTGTGAAAGAGTTGGTATAATTTGTAACCAAATAATAATTATTAGGATTTGTCAATAACTCAACTAGAAAAAGGGGGGAAGGGATTAAAAGAGGTTGTTTGGTGGGTCAATAATTAAAAAATATTAGATTTAAATTTAATTAGCTTGAATTGATTTGGGATGCCATTTAATTGTTCAAACTATTAGATTTGAATAGTCTTTCAAACTTTGACCATGCTGCAGTGGTGTAAAGTTATAATCAAATAAAATTGCTTAATATTGATTTGTTTTTATTGAGTCCCCATTAATTCTAAGCCAAAAGTAAATTTCGTGTAATTCAATGATTTATATCTATTTTCTATTTTCTAAACAACAAATTGGAAAAATGTATTAAATTTTAATAAATAAATTGTTTCATCATCTTTAATTCAATAAAAAAATATAACATATCATTATATTAATTTCAATTTATGGATACATACGAGCTCTACACCTAACATTAAAAACACTATAGCATAACAACTATATTCATATAACAAATAACAACAATAAAACTATATTGTTATTAATATAACAAAATATCTATATTCAATACAGCACATATATTTTTTAAATGATCCTTCTATTTAAAAAATAAGAAGAAGAAAACATACAAACGAAAACAAGTCAAACTATTTTAAAGATTTTTTTTCGCTTTTATATCCAAATTTTTGTCAACAATAGACTTAATTTATCATAATTTACTTAGTACTTAAGGAACATGATGATCAAAAAGTAAAAGCAGTTAAAAACGAGAACATAAAACAACCTGTATTTACACATTAGAATTACTGTATAAATCACATTATATTTACATAGGTTCATCTGGAGATAGATTTATTACTTATTGACATAAACAAGCTTACTTTAAGATGTTTAATTTACTTTTCATTTCTCTGATTTATCTGTGATTATATGATCATACAAATACACGAAGTTTACTCGAGAGATAGAAATGCTAATTAATTAAAAGTTACTTTATCATTATTTTAACATCATGAATTTTATTAACCTATGTCGAGAAAAACTTATGGAAAAAACTAGCTTATTAATGTACAGTCATTTTTGATACAAAAAGGACGATTTTCTAACTACCCCGTCGACATTCCTGTGAATCAAATTGACTCCTCGCAGCCAAGCATCACTAGGGGTTTTATAATGGAGCTACTGTGGACACCATCCAAGTCATCTTAATTCTATTTCCTTTCTCACTTTCCTAATGTATTTAAAAAAAAATATATGCATATTTCAATTAATACACTATTAATAGAATTTCGTCACGATAATTTATATGAACTAACTTTTAGCCAATAATGATGTTAAGTGGAATGTTCATACGAAAAATCAGGAAAATTTATAAACTAATAAAAAGAACTTTATCTGAAATAAGAAATAAAAATGTTCCAATAAAAGGAACTACTTTCAATTATAATAATTTTGTAAAAAAAAAAAAAAAAATAGATAGAATACATTAGTTTTTTAATAGTCTTGTTCGAGTGAAGAATGGTAGGTAGGTTTATTTAAGGAAGGTATTTCCGCATGAGCGTTTTGGGGCAAATGCTGAAGTAATTAGAGATTATAACCAGATGATTCAACTTTAGTTACAGTTTGTATTCAAGTTATTTCATTAGTTATTAAATAATTATAATATTTTTTTAATAATGCATTGCTTGCAATATATGTTGTTGTTCTGATTGTTTGTTTATAGGTCCAAACTTGAAAGTAATGTCCATGACTGAACAGTGTGATTCCCCTTTATCTTCTGGTGAGAAGAGTTTAAAAAGACCGCTCCAGAACATTGAAAATAAAAATGCAGAACTCATTATTCCTAAAAACATTTTAGAAGAATGCACCGTAAAAAAACAAAATATTTCTAATGATAAACATGATACTCCAATTATTAGAGAAAATGTAGATACTTTGAAATCCAGAGAACCAAATGGAGAAGAAAAAAATGAACCGGGTGATATTATGTCCGAGGATAAGTTACTGGAAATTATTCGATCCATCAATTCAAAAGTGGAAAAAATAACTATTTTAAAAAGAAACGAGGTTTACACAAGAAAGGTATGTTATGTATTTATTATTAATGGTTATAGTGTTATTTTCACCATACGTGTTTACACTTTTAGTTGTTATTTGGAATATGACAATCTTTCTATCAATTAAATTTCGATCACAACATTCTTATTCGTATTAGTTGAAGAATTTAACTTATTGGTTTTAGCTAGATACACTAACTATCTAATTATAATAACTTATATCCATTAGCCTTTGGAGGATTACACTTTCACATTTTTAGTGGCAACCTCTTTAATTAACTTACCTGGTGCGGCACAATTTTTGAATTACTCTGTAAGTGAAACATTTTTTTTTTTTTGCCTTATAGATGTTTAAATGTACTCGTATTGCGACAACCTGTTTGAAATTTGGTTTAATTGTAAAATATGTTTATGAGGTCAGTGCAAAATTATCTAATAAGTGCTGTTTAAAATATTAAATCAATTATGTACTAAAAATTAACTTTCTATATAGCACCGCAGAACCATTTTATAGAGAAAGAGATTTCCGATAACAAGGTATGCATTCATTGCACTGCGTCTTTGATCTGAAGCAATGATTATGGTGTCATGCAGTAGAAGAAATCAATGACAAAGATATGCAAAAGAAGTTGATCTGATATGAGAAACCCCATCGTTAGGTTATAAGAGGGCGTGACTATAGGGTCAGTTTTTAAGTAGTGTCTTTGAGACTAGTGACTGGTCCAGCCTTAGGGATGTGGTTTCACTGAACCCTAGATCAGCCCAAATAATTGGAAAATTATTAACTATACAATATGTCTGTCTGTGAACTTTCCCGTTATCTTACAAGTAGCTGTTTAAGGTATTAATTTAATAGCTCTGTGTGTAGATATAATACTTTTCCTGCCTCCACGAAATAGTTTTGATCAACAGCAATCTAGCACCTTTGATAATTCTAGCTTGTCATTTTCAGGTTACAAAATTGTATCTTACCTACAATCTACTATAAAATATTCTTAAAATTGTTTCAATAAATAGTTATAAATATTAATAACTTGCCCACAAAGGGATTAGGGTAGGGAAGAGCTGAGCCTGCGGTCATGTATTGTCTGTTTGTATCTCGATATTGTCAGGGTTCATAGCTTGGTCTAAATTGATCTCCAGTGATGCTATAATCGAAGTAATATATGTTTCCCCCTTCAATTTAACAGTTTTGTTGAAAATGTTGATTACATGACTTTAGAATAACTAGAGATCAAATTAGGAATGATATATATGAAATAGGCTGGATGAACCAGCTGTATCAACAAATACAAACAATTTATATAGCATTTTTTTTATCGTAGTTTTTAGTTGTATAATGGTATTTTTATTATGAGTGGTATTTCATTATATTTGTAACCATTTATTGAAACATTTTGAAGAAGTAAAGGAATATTTTAGTTTAGACTTAATTTGTGTTAATGTTGTTATATTGTGGTATTTTTGTAGCCTGAAGATGACAAAATGAGTTATCGTAATCGCTCATTGTTAGTAAAGAATCTTTTGTGGAAACTAAAAAAGTATTATTTCTATACAGATCTAGAAGTCTCTCCTCTTCCAATCAGCGCCAAATAACTTATTATCTTACTTTTTTTTTTTTTTTTTTCTAGCATGACATCAACAAATTAAAGAAATCGACGGAGAATTGGAAAAAAACTTGCCAAGAAGTTGTTGCAGAGATTCATGAAGTCACTAAATCAAGAGGACACGATGTATCTTTGCAGGATATTTTAGATCAGCATAACATACCATACGATATTGTGGACTTTAATGAAGAAATTATGGATTTTGACTGAAAGATAATGTATAATGTATATATGTATGTACTATAATTCTGTGATAAATCCTTAATGTACCTGGTGCCATTGTTATTTTGTCAAAATTAGGTAATAAATAGTTATATTAATGGTATTTTGTCCTTTTTAATAACACCTTTTTTCTTATTATCCAGCATCCACTCTTGGCAACTTGGTTATAACCTGGAATTTTACTGGTATATATAATTTCTTATTTTTTTAAAAAAACTAGAGTAGAAAAAACTAAATACGTATTCTCTCTAAAAGGAACTAGCTGAAATAATAAATATCTATCACATGAAACTTCATTGTGAGTTATTTATAGAATATTATTTGAGTTAATAGGTACGTATAAAAAAAGGTGCACACACTACTTATTTAAAAACCATTAATAAATCAACATTTATTAATTAATAAGAGAACATATAATTTATAATATACAAAGACAGATATATCAGTAAACCTGTAGTAATTATAAAAAATGTTAAAGCATAAAGTGACTATAATAATTATCAGTTTCCATAATGACTAGGAGCATATAGAACTAACATTAGACTTGACTTAAATTAAATCTTATTACTTTTGTGATTTATTTATATTATATCAATTATAAGATTTGCTGTTTTACATAAATACATGAATTATACATACTGAAAAGTCAATGGAAATGTTTGTTTTTATACAGCTTTTAGAACAATACTGAGTACATGATGAAAAGTGTACTGAAAATTAAGTCAATTGAAGTAATTTCTGCCATTTTTTTGGATACAAATTAATAAAATAATTACTATTTACTTTATTATTATTTATTTTTTTAAAACCATTTATTGCACTTCTTTGTCAGAATGGGAATACCCCAATAGGGTGCATGTCCCCTGTGGTACTGGTATTTATACCAAATAACTAGTTTCATATAATAAATTGAAATTAAAAGTGGTTTACAAAGAAGCGGTAAAATACCCTAATAATAATAAATAATGTCATGACCCGACATTAAGTGATCCAAATTATTTTGTTAATCTGACAATAAATATATCATTAGTGCACATCTGGTTTGTTTAGTATGATGTGTATTATGATACAAAAATTCATTGAAATTTGGAAGGAGTTCAGTCCAGTCATTATTCTATATGGTAATAAGGAATAGTCCTTCCCATGGTAAGTCTTCCAATTCCGCTTCAATTAATGGCTGTCACCCTAAGGATTCCCTAGGGGGATGGGTTTGATTGGAGTTCACTCAGACTTATAATGGAAAATGAGTAGTCATTTGAATAAAGAAGTAGTGAATCTGAAGAAAACAGAAATAAATGTCAAGAGATAAAAGCATTTCGCCTCAAAAATCTCTCTTCACAAGATATTGTGCCAGGAATTTAATTTAAATAAATAGTCTTAGTGGTAAATTTAGCGAATATGTTTGGTTTGGAAGTTTTTGCAGTATACATCCATCCGAAAACCTATTAATTTACTAAACTATAAAATCAATAGTAAGCAGATCGCAGTCATAAATTGGTTAGTTTGTGGGATGGAACACCTAGACAAGACAATACAACTATTAAATGTGACAAACTAGGAAACTTACATTTGTGCGCTTTAAAGTAGCGATATCTCCTTTCCACTAAAAATCATTCATGTGGTCAAATGAAAGAGCTAACTTTTAATGAAGATTTTGCTGAATCAATTAGCCCAATGTATCGCAAACATTTTCAACTGTCTTTAATTTGCATACGTAACAATTAAATTCACATTTATGCAATACACCATGTATCTGACACTGACAGCACCTCTCATTTTACAAACTAAATTGTTAGAAGAAAATTAAACTAAACATTTACTTAACAACTTTACAAATATTTCTATACCACAAGAAACATGCAAGCACACAGACATAACGTTACACATATAAATAGATACAAACATTAATTATTATTCAATAATAACGACAAATACTGGAATACTTAATATTATTTGCTTGACAGTCACCACTCTGCCTACACCCCTAGGTTGTATTCCTGGAAAACTCACTCATATCTGAATTCAGTGGAAGATCCACAATTACTAAATGGAAAATTCATCCATTTAAAGAAATATGCTAAAATTATAACTGCTTCAAAAGTTGGATTCATAAATGTAAGCATTCAAGGTCTGAATATTAATAAAATAAACTGGTTATTATAGGAACGTCTCATTTCCTGCCCAAAATATACAAGTATAAAAGTGCATAACACCAATTAATAAATAAATAACTTTGAATTTCCCTAGAAAAAAAAAATTCAAATCTTTTTACAAAATATATAAAATAAATAAATCTACAATATCATCATAAAACAAATCAAGTCTCATGACGTGTTTGTTAAGTTATAAATAAAGTTTGATATCTTTTGTTAATTAAAATTGTTTTTTTTTTACTCATAGTAGAGATCTTAATATCTTTTAAGAGCATCTTCATTATTGTCATAAATAATTACAAATAGTAAGTATAGTCATAGGATTAAATTTCTATGAAAATTAAGGATTAAGAGGAGAGAGTGCGAGTTTCACAGTTTCTGAAAATGACTGCTTTAACCTATATTAGGAAACATACTTCCTGTCGTTTCTAATTTTTCAAAATAAAACATTGTCTATTTAAAATTTAAATATTATAACTAAATAAAAAATATTATTTTAAAATAACACCCAGGACAATTTAGTGGAAAGTATTCAGTCAACGAATAAAGAATGCTGACCAGTAAATAAGAAACATTATATATATCATTGTATTTGTAACTTAGATATAGTTAATGTTTAGAATGAGGGTCTTTTCCATAATAACAGCATACTTCATTCATTTAGTTATCTACGTCATAACAATCAAGCAAATGAAAAGTCGAAGTGGTGTTTTGTTTCTAATCTACTTGATTAATTTAAAATTTAAAGTATCTCTCAAAATGGTATTTTTCTAATCTCTGTTTATTATTTCAACTACCTTTTCATTTTCATTTTTTGCGGTTAATGGTCTGTGTGCTGGTGATAAATAAAATAAGCTCGTTGAAATAGGAGAAAAGAAAATGGATATTGGGAAGGTTTGTCCCGACCCTTTCAGTTTCTATATCTAATAATTTTTAATGTAAATAATAATAGAGGAAAATATTAGAATTTTTAAGTAAAGTGATATAAAGCCAACAAGTAATCAGAGATCAGTCATAATCCTAGAGAACATGAGAAGAACGCCTAACCTAACCTAATGCTTACTTCAACCTGTTTCAGAGAATATATCCTCAGGTTAAGATCAATCTAATAAAAAAAGTAGGAAGAAGCAACATACTTACAGGACAATAACTTAATCGTCACATAAACGTACTTGTTACGTAGATAAAATAAACAAAATTTTAAATTGAAAAAGTAACTATTTCCATGAAGAGGTTGTACTTAAGTAAAGTAATTTTAATGAACACAGATTAACGTAACCAACCTGAATAAAATTAATTGTTTTTTTTTGTATATATATATATATATAATCTTAGACTCTTAGATCTAATACCATGATTTTACTTACAAGATTCATTATCAGTCTTTTTAACTGTTTCTCAATCCAACAGTCGAATGAGTAATGGCTTATTAAGATAAAAACTAACCAAAAAATTAAGATTTCAATTCATTTTACAACCAATAAATAAACTATGAACAATATATTTTTAGAGATGTTAAATCATCAATAAAAAAATATCTCTTTTAAAATTAACTCGATAGCTATGTGATTACTTTTTTTCTGTAATTCTTCAGCTAAGGTAAATAAATAATAATATAGTTATTTGTGCAACCAGTGCGGTGGGAAAAGGGGAATTTCTTCCGGGCTTGTTACAATAAATATTAAAACAAAGGATACCATATTTATTGGTACGTAAAATCCTCTTTTTCCAAAGAAAATATGGTGAAAGTATTTTTGCACTTAAATGCGATATTTAGTTACAAGAAAAAAACTTTTTTCAAAAACTATATGGCAATATGTGCATTTACTAACTAATTCACCCTACAAAATGGCTCTATCCGAAAGCCTTGTTTTAACTTCCTTCTTTTTGTTTATTTTTCACTCAATCGAGAACCATTTTTCTCTATTGGTGGTGAGCTGAATTTTCTTAAAGCCTTGCTGTTGTAAGTTACCTTAGGCTAACTTACTATCAATTATTTAATTGAAAATTTCAAGGATATAGAATCCTCTTCAGACACACTATAAAAGCAAATGAAAATAAGAAATGAGTGGTAAAAGAAAACATAAATTTTTCTAATGAGGATTAAGAGGGTAAATGAGATTAATACCTAAAGCAACAACCCATATTCTGAGAATCTGGAGCTCGCAAAATTTTTTGCGTTAAGGGATTTTTTTTTTTAGGAATACGTGTTCCCACTCTAAATTTATATATATCATTTATAGTAATTTAAAAACCAAATATATTTTAATTAATAAGAAAATTGATGTTTAAGATGCATTTATATATGACACCCCAATTTTCAAGCTCACTTTTTTTTTTTTTTAAAGAAAAAAGGAGCACCTTACGCACTTTTAAATATGGCAATTAGATAGCATATGAGCAAAGTGACATTTTCCCCACTAGTTGCATAAATGACTGTTATACCTTTGTTTCATTACACTGTTATCTCCAAACGAAGAGGCATCACCTATAAACATTTTTCTTCCATTATTGAGTATCCTATAAATTTTAGTACACCTAAAAAATAATGAGTAGTTAGAAAAGTGGCCTTTTCGGCCAAGAGTCCTTTGCAAGAACTCTATTCCTAGTGTCGATAGCTGTTTTGAGCTCATCCTTAATGGGACTTATGTACGTGAAAACCCACTCTTCTATAGTTGAGTTGTCGTAAATGCTGTCCATACATTGGCGGATATCCCTTTCGATGTCATTTAGTTCCGAGTATATATTTATTAGATTGTTTGTAGCATATTCTACCTGAAATATGTTGATATACATATAGTACACATTTTTTTGTGATTTAAACATAATTAGTTTATAACTATCAAAGGAAAACTTAATTATTTTTATTTGATCGACTAATGGTGTCATCAACTTTAACTTTCTGGAAAATAAATTTAAATTATTAGGGTCGATTCATCCTCATAATAACATATTGTAATGTTATTTTTAAGGAGGTTTCAGTTGTCATACTCCGATTTTGGTTCAGTGGTTTTTATTAATTATTACACTGGATTAATAAAGCTAGTTTAAGATTGCTGACTAGACTGGTTTGTTCAACTGTGATCAGGCTTTCACCATGGTGATAAGCAGTAATTTGAAAGAAAAGAAATTAAAAAAATAGTGGGAAAGCGTGATGTGGCAGAGACTGCCTTTTTCATTTTGGTGTGGCCCAGTCGTTAGGAGTGAGTTATGATGTGGACGGAGAGACGCCCTTATAAAATTAGTTATTTGAGAAGAGAGATTGAGGACACATGGTGGAGCACCTTGCTATTTTAAATGATATATTTTGTGGTTGCGAATAGTCAAAGCATATTTGCCGTGAGGGTGTTCCTAACTTACATATAACAAAATTATGACAGTTGTTATGGAAGGAAGAATGCAGACAACTTATCAGCAACTCATCAGGCAGTAATATTTATTAGAAAAGTCAGGAACAAAACAGGGCACGATTTAAACTGGAGCAAATCTCCAATGCACTTCAGAAAGCATGTTAAATAGAAAAATATGTATAATTTGTAAATGTTTCCTTGTCAAGACCTAATCCTAACTGATTAAAAATAATAAATAAATAAATGAAATATCAATTAATTGTAAATTCTTCACTATTTTATTTTTTTATTTTAAAAAACTATTAAGATCATATTAACATTTATATATTCAAAATAAAACAAGAACGTTACAAAATGGCTACAAATTTTTTTAAACGACTAGAACAGAACGTTAGAATATGCACACACAAATAGTCACCTGTATGCTGAAAAATGAAATGTACTATTTCAAAAAATTTACCATATTTTAAAAGACACATTATTTTTTTTGACAAATTGAGGTTTAAATAACTATTATTACGAACAAGGGGAAAAGTATTACAGTTGATGAAGGAAATTAGGCATAATATTAATAAATGCTATAAACGTTGAAGCCACAAACAAGGAAGAGAAATCATAAAATCAGGTTTGAGGATTGAAGAGTTAAAAAGGAGGGCATAGGAGATAAAGGTAAGATCAGAAAAATTATTATTGTAAAGCAGAATGGAATTGGTATGTGGGTGTAAAAAATATGAAAGTATCTCAGGATAAATCGAGTCATAATTATAAAACAAATAAATAGGAAAAAAATAAATAATACTTACATAAGATGGATTTGAAAATGAAAATTTTATGTTATATTTTGACATCCAACCTTTGTACTGGGATTGGTCTTTTTCTCTTTGAATAGCAAAGATAATTTGCGGAATTTGTGTGACGGCGATGTAGAGGCAGGCACCAGGGAACGTGCATGAGCCATGTGGTGCCGTTGACATTACAGGGTTAGCATCACAGCCACATACCCTCTGTGTTTTCACAGAAAGTTCAACCAGAGCTGGAAATAATTTGATTATAAATGAATCTATTTAGTACTCGATAAACAGATTAAATATAATTTTGTTTTTAAACAATAATACATTTAATAAAACGAATATGCTTACTTTTAATATCAGTGGAGAGATAGATTAAATTAAGTGCTAGTGATGGGATCGACACAGGAAGAAGTTCACAAAGAACAGCAAAATGATCATATCTCTGCCAGCCAGTGAGTACACCACCACGAAAGTTTATTTTACCCGAAAATTTATATATTATATTCATCCAGGATTTATGATTTTCGAAGTAATAATCTGTTGAATGAAAGTTTAAATCACTTCATTATAATTCCATTTAACTAAGATAAATATAATGTTAAATTGATGCGATGCTAACTCACTGCTGTAAGTTGTAAATGCATTAGGGTACCTTGCTCCTTTGAAAGCAGAGGCGAACCAAACTGCTTTGAAAACCAAGCTATATCTGAAAAAGAAATTCAAAACGCTGATAAAAACTGCTTGAATAAAATTAACGGTATGAATTCATACATTAAAAAGTTAGTGGGGCATAAGAGATGATACGACAGAGTAGAAAGTAAAAGACTACACCATTCTACATAATTCTCCCTTTAGCTATAGCGATGTGGGATTTCAAAAAGATCATCTGTCTCGTTTCCTCTTTTGTACCATACCTGAGAACCTTTCCTTAAAGTTGTCTTATTACTGTACGTTGCTAACAATCAATCAAAACATTATAGTTTGAAATGACTTCAGTTTGGGAGTTTAAAAATAAAGTGAAAAAAATAACTCAACTCATGCTGATATAAAAAACGACCCATACTGTAAAACAAACACTTACTTTTGCCATAATTCATCAACAAGATAGTTTTCAACATCGGCAGTGTATTTCCAAATTACAGGCTCAACCAAACTCCCTATTTCCCACTGTTGTAATTCAGCTAAGGAGATTGACCTAAGCTCATCATCCCAAATAAGAGGTTTAACATTTCCTCCAGTTTTTTTAATTATGTATCTAAAATACAAAAGAAAAGCTATGATACAATGTATATATGAACATAGAAAAGAAAAGCTATCGTTTCATATGAAGTTTCTTTTTTTAAGCAAAGAGATATGATATTAAATATAGTACATAGTTGTAAAACTTGCAAGGGTTTCTGTTATCACATTTAAATAATATATTGATGAATGTGATTTTCTGATCTTATTATTTTGGATCCACTCTCAATATTTTAGAATCATTAAAAATATTTTTTCCCTGGGATTTTGTGCTTAAATGTTATATATATATATAAATTATTAAGAAACAAATTATGCTTATTTGCTCTAACAGGACAGGAAAGGCTAGAATGTCTGATATCAATGATAAAATTCTACAGATTATCACTGTTTTCTAGGCATGGTAGAGTGATAACCTATTATTTTATCGATCTGCTGTAAAATACTGGCTACCAAAGGCAAGAATCAGACAGATGCTAACCTCGACTCTTCGTCCAGAAACCCTTGTTTAAACTATAATCAATTAAAACTCTTAGTTAGAAGGAGCTGCAGTTAAAACTACCATTATGTGCACTTAGGGAATACTGATATATATAAAAAGATTAATACAAATTATTTATTTAATTCTGTGACATCAATAAACCACAATAGAATTTGATATATTTTATGATCTTAATATTTATGAAAAGAGAAAAATAAATAAGATACTTACTTAGCTAATGTTGAAATATGATTAAGCATAAGATGTTTATTGTTCCATTTATTTTTAAATAGTTTTTCCTTACAATCCCGGCATTCTCCAATTTGATAAACTTCATCGCAGCCGATATGGAGATACTTGATTTTTTTATGAGCATCGAGAATTTCATCTATTATCGAATACAAGAGCTGTAGAGATTCATTCTTTGAAGGGCATATGGCCTAAATACAAAATAAACATATTGTATTATATCTAATTGCTATAACTTCATTAATACATTCAATAGCAAACTTTTCTTCATGTATTTATGAGAAATGGAATGCAAACATAAGTAGTGGGTTTCCAAGGATGAAATTATTTATTTATTATTTTAATTAATTCACACAGTTAATAAAGATCGATCGAAGATGGGTTGCGTACACGACAAGAGTATCGGTTAGACCCTAGTTAAAATACTGGGCACTTAAGAGCAAAAGGAACAACCTTTATAAATTTAAAAAGCTATGAATACAAATTCACATAGCGGTTTTTTGATTTTTTACATTACACAGGGGTTCTGGATTTGGGCTCTTTACGTATCACCTACTCACCGCTTAAGTGCCCATTAGATGAATGGGTCACCTGCATTGTCTTGCTAATAATGCGTTATGCTCTGAGGCTGCTTAGAGCTGGCCGGCATAAAGCGAACTAAAACCCATCTAAGTAATAACCAAACTTGAGCTTACGAAATCCCAGTCTTGCCCGTTTCCACATTTACATTAATTGCACAAAAACAAATATATAAACCAGTTAGTTAAATTGATTTCTAATAATGTTAATGAAACTTTTCAATAATTTGATTTGCTATTTAAATATACAACAATTGTCAAAAGTATTGCAAGACTGATATTTCAGAAAATGATTACTTTAATTTAAGTCCTTGACTATTGTTTCTTTCTATTTTAAAAAATTGTAATCAACAAAAAAAGGAGTAAATCATTTTTTTGTATCGGTAGCTTACATGCCGTAAGTATCCATTAGTATTCTCTTATCAATCTTTTCAGTTACTTAATATTAATTTATTAAATACTTAATATTAATATATTAAATTGTCCACAAAGAAATATTTTTTTATTTTCAAAAGGGTTTTTAATTCAAATTATTGAAATTACAAATATCAGAGACAATGAAGCAGTCTAAGCGATCATTATGCCTAAAGATTAGTTAAACTTCCAAAAGACATCATTCTACAGTATTTAGAATATTACGAAGGCATCAAGAAACTATGAGATGCTAAAAGCAGCCAAATCCAGGACATTCGAGGATGTCTGATAGGAAAAGAATTAAGATTTTGCATTTTCAAGCACCCTGAAAAAGACAGTAGCTTTACCGTTGAAGTATGGAATATTGATAATTCATCATCAATAGTAGAGAGGGATTAGTTCTTACCAGATAATATAACCAGGCAAGTTTAGAGAACATTAGGCTGTGAACATTTGAAAGAATAAAGCGGACTAACATTATTAGTGGAATCTCTCTATTTATCAGTCATGTTTAATGTGAACAGAAACTCTGGTGTCATTTCTGAACAGGACTTACTTCTGGTCTTCCAGTTCAGACTTACAAACCTTAGTTTGGCTATGCATTGTTGGCTTCTTCAAACTATTCATGATGAAATATGGACGCCTTACTTCAACGAACAAACCTAAGCCCCAAGACGCTGAATCTCTTATTCAGATTGCTTGGAGGTGTCTATTATAACTCATATCCTAATCCCTTGTATGTTTTTTTTTTGTATCTCTCAGTTTCTTAACACCTTTCAAATACTCTAAAAAGTGATGCTTTCCGAGCTAACAATAATACATACAAAAACTTAAACATTAGCAACAAAGATAATGGATATCCTCAATCAAAGGGACTTCACTGATTGCATCTTCCTCACTGAGATTTATAATTTCACTAATTTCTATGAAACCTAAAAAAAAACAAATATAAAACCTCGAGCCCAACATATAAAATAAAATGATGCAGGTGTGTAATGCACAATATTTTCTTTAAAACACAACATACCTGGGGATATTTTATATTTTCCCTAAGATGTTTGTATTTATCCAGCTTCAACAAAAACTCAAGATGCCCAAAAGTTTGAATTAATGGAATAACTTCCAGGGAACTTTGATTTGCTAACTTTAAAATAGAAACAATTTCATGTTTGGTATATGCATTGTGTGCCGCCGCATCAACTGACGCATAAGGGAACATGTCTTCATATTCAATGAGTATCCCTGAAGCCCCTAGTTTCTTTATAAATGGAAAAAAATCAGCGTAGTAACTAGATTTTGGAGGAGCTCCCTTCAAATCTAAATGAACTATTTTCAGTCCAGAGAACGCACTCACTGTGAACTGGACAGTTTCCGCTAAAAAAAAATAACAGAAGATAAATATTCAAAGTAGCTTTTCTAAAAGTAGACAGTATTTAAAAACTTGCAGCAACCCTTACCCTCGAAACTCACTTTATCAATACCATCATTTGTTCCTAGTATTTTTACATAAGTCGATGCATCTGTGTTTACTGTTTGGGGTTTATTATTATTTTTCAGCTGAGAATACTTCAAATACTCTTCATTTTTTTCCTTCAAAACATATTTTTTCGTCTGCTTTTCCTTCATGCTGTATATAGCAAGAATTAACATAACTGAAAAGGTTGTGATGAAAATAAGTTGAGCGAATTTCCTAGTTTTCCATAATTTTCTATTGTTTGCCATGTACTTCAAATTTCGTAGTACTCCTATAAACAAAACCTGAAGACAGTATAACAAGAATTAATTATAAGGAACAGGTTACATACTTTGAGCCAAAGAAGTCATTTCATGTTGTCAACTTCAACTTCAAAAATGTGCTCCACATCTAATCATGACGTAGCGGAAAAAATAAGGAATTTGTGTGGGCTTTGATGGTAATACGTTCTTAAAAACAGCCTAACAGTACTGGGGGGCATGTAGAAAAAGCCGTTTGTGTGTAAACATATATCAATATATTATCAAATAATTCTAACACAAAAACCAATAAATAATCTGAGAGTTTGTATATTTTGTATCATAAGGGGAATTGTAAGATATTTCAGCTCACTAATGTGTGTTAAACCTCACTGATAACTTCCATCTTCGAACAATCTAAAGGACTTCCCAATGGATAATATGTCGAAACGTCTAAATACAAATTTTGATAAAAATGTGACATCCTTCTTTCATAAACCTGATCCTTTCTCGCGAAAAATTAAATCAAAAACATTTATTCAATTTGGATACAATGCAGAGAACACAACTTGAAAGTACAAAATGTAATGTAAGCACCAGGCTTTATGCCAGAGTAATTTTTCGAACCGCGTCGAGCGAGACAGCAAAAGTGATGTAGTTCTAAAGCTAACGAACTAACTAACAATCAATATTGATCAACAGCTATCGTGGAGTACGAGGACGAGAAAAGTGAAATTTCTGCAAAATGTATAAACGAAGTTAGCAAAAATCTTGATATATCGCTTATTGTTATTAAGCAAATTTTGTGGCGTTTCTGTGTTGATCGTAGTTTTTTTTTATTTATTATTAATCAGCTATATTATGATAAAATTACAATCTGCCTCATTGGGCAATAAGTAACTGTGGTAAATGTTTTCATTCATACCATATTTACAATTTTCATTCATACAGTATTTACAAACAGCCCAGAGACCTTCTAAATCCACATGGTTGTCACCTCCCTTGCATGTGAAAGAGGAAGTGGAGTCTCGGGAAGTCCCCCACGCTTCTCCCTCAGCCGCGTCACTGGATACGAGCCAGTGGAGGCTGACGAAGAGCGCGTGAGCCACATACGCTCAGGACATGATTAGAGAACTGGCCATTGCCAGGTCTCTCACTGTTACACATTTATTGCAGGTCACGAGGTCACTGCCGTTTCAGTCTCCTAGGAGGATTATAGGGATGCAGTACAATGACTGTGCTAGGGGATTAGGGTGGTTGGAAAGGTTACTATGGAATTTCATGAACTTGGAAGGGATGAGTTCAAGAATGTCAAGGGTTTTGTTGCTGATGTAATAAGGGGCATTTACTATTGTTCTCAGGACTTTTGATTGAAAGGATTGGATACGCTTGATGTTCGACTTTTTTTGCTGTCCCCCATAGCTCTATTCCGTGTATGCAGATTGATTGAATGTAGTAAGGATATTATTAAATATAGTCTTACTAAGTGTCCGACTCCTGGATTTAAAGGAGAAACATTGGAAGAACCTCGCATTTCGATATGCACACTCGTGTGGTGACACGTCACCGTAATTCAATAATAATAATACTAATAACAATAATAATAATAAGATCGCCTATATTGCCAGTCTTCCCTCAGCCATTGATGACGATGGAAGTTTACCACAGAAAACTTGTAATTCTTGCTTACATTTGGTATAAAACGTATATGTGCAAGCGAAATAGACGGGATACATCCACACACAGAATTTCGTATTTCAAAAGGAAGCTTGTATACGTCTTTTGCAGATTTGCGAGAAAACGAAGATAAGGTTATCAACTACGTTTGCGTGAGTGTCAAATCATTTGACGAGCTTGGAGTAAAAGTTGCAGACACAATTAAGCCTCAAGATATTTGGATGAGGACTTCCAAACCACCTCCGTTGCCTGCTCAGTAGATAACAGGGGTCTGAAAGATCGCACCCTATGTGGGGCATCGTTACGTCGTCGTGAAGAATGCTAGAACATTACCTAGTACATCTCATTTTTGATCATTCTCATTGCACTGCATGGTTTACTTGTTGTTCCTTGTAAAAAACATTTCTATTTCAACTTAAGCTTGACCACTACCAAATGTTGTCAGACATAACATTTGGTTGCAATATGACCTTAGGCTGTACATGTTATTTAAAAGGTTGCCATCAGTGAGAACATGGTAAATTTGTGTGAGACCTCTACATGGTGAGACTGCATGTGTTTGTCCTTGTTTTTGTAAGGGAATAAGGGACTCTTGATTGTTAGTAATATGATGTAAGTTAATTGTTCCCCATTTTTTTGAAAGTAGTGAAAACAATTCCTTCTAATGGTAGACATAAACCATGTCTCCTTACCAATTTGTGTGCTAGTCAGCTATCAAAATTTTCATTTCAAAAGATGGATACTGTTAATTCTCCATCCATTCTCTCATGTAACAAATCGTTTTCCTCTTCACTCTTCTTCTCAATAGGTGCATTCCCATTTATAATTGATAAATAAAAAAATATTCTTCTAATTCTCATCTTGAATTCTTGAACATTCTGTCATATATCAGCTGAAAATCAAGGTAAACAGCTCTCAAATGTCCTGACATATCAAAGCTGTTTCGAATATATGCTGGTTACTTTCATTATAGAGCATGCTGTAAGAATTTCTTTGAATAATCCCACTACCTATTTACCCTCCCTACCTCCTGAATGGCCACAATATATATTTGCATCTTCATGAATACAGTGATCTTGAGTAACAGCGTCTGGTCTATATCGAAGATAAGGTTATCAACTACGTTTGCGTGAGTGTCAAATCATTTGACGAGCTTGGAGTAAAAGTTGCAGACAAAATTAAGCCTCATGATATTTGGATGAGGACTTCCTAACCACCATCGTTACGTCGTCGTGAAGAATGCTAGAACATTACCTAGTACACACACACACTCTCTCTCTCTCTCTCTCTCCACTGACACTATCTGCTCTACTCGAACCATGGCTTTCTTATTCAACAACCTCTGCATCTCTCGTTCCTAACCTCGCTATGTTTTAGTCCGTCGATGTCAGACCCCACACCTTCCTAGTGGGATTCTCTGTCTTCGACTCGCTAAAACTAACACCTCCTTGGAAGAAACCTCTTCCTCGCCGACCACGATTGCCGTGGCCCTGCAAACATTTTTTAGTGGCGTCTCCCACGGCGACCCAGTCTGCCTCTCTCTGGTTCACACTCACCATTGGGAACCGGACAGTTCGCCTACCCTTAGATACCGAGCGTGAATTAGTGGTCATTCCAAGACCACATAAACGACCTATAATACCTACCCTGTCCCTCTTCTCCTGAACATAGTGCTTTTTTCGGGGCACACCTTCTCAGATCTTATGGAGTCAGATCAATATGAATAAAGCTGCCCGACGACTAGGCCACCAGCAAAGGTCAAAGACCACAGGTCCACCCATTTTATCTATTTCTTGACGCTCGCCGGACAGCGGCCGGGCTGTAGTAACCCTAGTCCGTGGTGGGCGTCCTCCTCCCCAACTTGGGGACATCCACTATGACGTGACAATCATTAAAGATTTACAGACTAGCTTGCTCGAGCAACAAAAAAACAACATATACTCTTACTTCTCCAACTTAGACATATTATATGAAGCTAGTTTTTCGAAAAGTGGAGTTTCCAGATATACTAAATTAAAATAGCAAGTCTGGATTTGCTAAATTAAAATGAAGAGTATATATAATGAGAAATTGAAGGCTAAAAGCAAAAAATTGAAACACGGTTACATTTTGAAGGGGCTTCGAAGTTTTGCAGATTAATCCATCATTTTAAGCTTAGAGTACAAGATTTAAACAACAGTTCTTCGCTACAACTTCATATCACACCTGCTGTCTTCAAACTGAAGGAAACGTTATCATTAGGTAGCGAACTTGAACTGATTGGAGTCGATAGCTCTAAGTTGATACCTTAAAACGTAAATACCTTAATATCTGCTGGACTAAATTTAAATGAAGGTTAGACATATTTATTACAAGAAATAAATACCGTTTGGTTGCAAATTTATCATCATCGGCAACGAATTTAAGTATCAGAACCAAGTGCTGATTGTTGACAACAACATTGCGGCAAATGGAAATGTTAAATTATTTTTCTGTAATAATAGAGATGTTTGGAAAACGTTATAATAGAGGAGAAACTGCGCAGGTTTGATGAAGATCATTGAATACAACAACACCGTTAATGGCTTCTATAAAATTAAATTAAATGTTCATAGGCTTGCTTATGTAGAACCTTATTATCACGTAGTGTTCGTTATTACTTCGTATCATAAGCGAAGGCTATGAAGAAGGAAAAAAGTGTTTTGAACTAAAGAAGAAAGCTGAACGGGGAAGAAAGGTAAGGGGGGGGGGAGGTTCTCAGAGAACAAATTAGAAGATTGCGGGCGCAGCTTGTAAAGAATTAGTGTTCAAGGGGACAATTGTCTACGAAGATTTCTCTATTGTGGGGTGATTCTGGTTCTCAGCAAATGAGTAAATATTAAGACCAATTTGGGGCAGGCGTCATACACACATTTTTTTAAAGATTTATCATGTATATTTAATACAAAAGCAAAATATTTATGAGAAATTTAGATATGTAATCCTGAAATAAATAACATAAATAAATAACATTTTCATCTATTTTATTTGTACATATTTTTGCAACAACTGCAGGAAAACATAATTTCTGTTTAATATAACTAAATATGTTTTGGAAATGTAGTTCTTTTCTATATTTAATATTTTAATTTTTTTTGTAATCACATTTTGTCAGATAAGATATAGAAAAGAACTACATTTCCAAAACATATTTAGTTATATTAAACAGAAATTATGTTTTCCTGCAGTTGTTGCAAAAATATGTACAAATAAAATAGATGAAAATGTTATTTATTTCAGGATTACATATCTAAATTTCTCATAAAAACTTAATGGTGAGGTACTTAGTTACTATACGTTATTGCATCATGATATGAAAATCTGTGAACTATTGTAGGGTAATTCTAATATTTGTTATCAAATATTCCAAAAAAACACGCGATAGTATTTGCTAATCCAATCCACTATAGGTCAGCGTACAAGGAGAAAATGCCGATACTTACTAGTCATATCATCGACATATTTCCCAGGCTCGGGTAGTTATAGTCAGTCATTCAGTGAGGCCTACTTCTTCCACTAGGGTATTACTATAGTACTATACTAATATACTATTTTATAGTAAGTTTAAACTACAAACATAGTATGACTACAAAAGTACTATGGTTAAACATTATGATTTATGAATAGCTGCTGATTTTTACTACAAAAATTTTCAACCTTTAGTTTATCTGCATAGCGAACGAGGGTTCCCCCCTACATGTTGGATTTAGAAACATGTAATAAACAACATGACATATGTGGTCGAAATTTAGAAGAATATAATAGCAAAAAGTTTTTAAAACTGCTATAAAAATTGTGTTCGTGTTTTAATTGACAGATAGTTGAAAAATAAGTATTTTTTTGTTTAGTTGGCTGACAAATTAAAGATTTCGATGTTCTGATTATGATAATATGTGTTATTGGAACTTTAGAAGGCTATAATTATTGCATTCCCTAATCCTTGATGAGAAAACTCTTTACTCTGGGGCATTGAGGGGGATTGTAATAATAACAGCAAGGAAACTAACAGGAATGTGTCTAGTTGGCAATAAAAAGGAAAAATACATACCATTAAACAGCTTATGAATGATACTATGTACTGTGGATATGTACATATGAGATTACTACAAAGAACCAACAGAAAAAAATTGGACGAATGAAAAATAAATTAAGAGAATAATAACGAAGAATTATGAATTGTTAGATTGGAATAAGATAAGAAACTGGTAAAGTCTCGATTTGAAAAATGGGAGAGTTTGGTGTGTTAAACGTTACAACATTTCATGTTGATTAAGCGCTTCTCCGGCATTTTTTATTTAATCTAAACTTTATGTTTTAGTTGTCAAGGGGCCTAGAACGGTAGATATATAATAACATTCTCTCTTATCAAGAGCGAGTGGCAACGTTCTATTTGGCGTAGGAATGCCACAAACAGGAATGCTTTGCGGTAAGGAAACCCTGTTTCTATTGACTCAGCTGTTTGCCACTCGACCGCCAGTGAGTGCTTAGGTCTCATACCGATATCTCTACTGGAATGACCGTTTAGTTAAGGAATTTAGTATTTTTGTAAAGTTTTCTTGCAGTGAGATTTGAGCCTTCCAAAGGGAGTAATTGAATATTGAGGCATCACAAACACTAGAACACACCGACAGGCAGACACAAGGGCGAAACTTCAGATGGTATTTTTTATTTTGAAAAGAACCCTGACAGGAGAGTTACATAAAAAATATTCATGGATTATGGTTCAGACAAAAAGAAAGAATATTGGAATTTCGCTAACATTTATCAGTTAAAGGACATTTTTATGTCACAAATACAACGATAATGGCCTTCAGATGTCTCTCTAAGATAATATTTACTTAAAATTCCATCAGAAGTTATCCGATCACCCAAATCCTTTAGCATGATCTGTCATTCCTACAACCCTCCTCGGGGGTTGAAGTGGTAGTGGTCACGTGATATTTTGTAAATATTTAGTCACTGAGAGTTACTGGTCAGTGTCCTTTACTCATTTCCTGAGTGTCTGTGCCTCTCGCCCTCTCCATCAGACTCGACTGCTCCCGGGCGGTGATGCGGCTATGTTTGTATGAGGTCTCCCCAATCCTTTAAAATTTGGAAGGTGACAATTCTGTGGGTGAATTGGTGAATATCCGGGCTATGATTAAATATCTGTATGAACGAGACAGAAATGAATGCGATATTTTATCATAATTATCTTTTAGGCCAGATTGTAATGTTCTTCAAATAAAGGTTTATAAAAAAATAAATAGAAGTATACATTGTAAGAATGGGAAACAAAAGTCTAATGTCTCTATCGATTTATAGGGACTTCTCTCCCACCGGTATCGGTAACGCAATAATAGAGCCGATTTTTTATCTCTATCCCTATAAATATCCTCTTTGGATTATCTAGATTATTCCTAAATTATATTCGTAAAAATTGTATTGTAAATTCTATTCTCCACAGCGATTTGAAAGAATCCTTGGAAAGTAAGATGGAAATGAAACAAACAATTTAAACTACAGGAATGGAAGTGATGATAAAGAAAGTCACTTCTTTCCTCAAAGCATATTAGAATAACAGAGAGTTCTGGAACCATGTTTCCTTAGCGCACTTATGAATATGCATCTGCCAAAAATCAATAGGATCCAACACATATACTTACATGGAAGGACACCACAGCCGGCGTAGATACACCTTTATTCTTATACATTACCAATGAGAAAGTGTCGTTTATGTATGGCTAACGAATTCTATATATTGTTAGGTCTTATCAATAAAAATTATATCTAACAGCCAAACACGAATATGCTATCGGCCATGTTAAACATACAATAATAAACTCAGAGGGGTTAAACCTCGGGCTGAAACTTACATCCTACAGGTCCAACAGAAGGCAGGAAGTCGTTAATGATTGGCCTTACCAGACTAACCATAGCTACTTAATGAGTAGTGGCCAAAATGACTCTTTATTTGATAAAATTACAATTTACTTTTTCAGCATTATTAATTGGGATGTAAGAACTCATTCATACTTATGCAAAAATTTCCATTCTTGCCAGAGATACAGCAAAAGAGCCACAGACGCTAAGGACTGAAGGACATGAAGATGACCAGCGCCAGGACCCCGAAAACATCATTTGGTAGGACTTTGCGTAGTTAGGAGGAAATTCCAAATGGGGTTATAATCATGTAAATTGGGGGCATAATCGTATTAAATAGTCGTCTTTCTTGTTAACTGATGAATTGGACCATTAAGTAATTGTGATAAATGTTTTCATTCATACCATATTAACAATTTTCATTCACTCGCTCATTCATACAGCATTTACAAACAGCCCAGAGACCTTCCAAATCCACATGGTTGTCACCTCCCTTGCATGTGATAGAGGAGCGGTGTCTCTGGAAGTCCCCCACGCTTCTCCCTCAGCCGCGTCACTGGATACGAGCCAGTGGAGGCTGACCAAGAGCGAGAGAGCCACATACGCTCAGGACATGATTGGAGAAACTGGCCATTGCCTGGACTCCCACTGTCACGTATTTATAGCAGGTCACGAGGCCACTGCCGTTTTAGTCTACGAGGAGGATTATAGGGATGAGCGGCGTAGTGTAATGACTGCGCTAGGGGATTAGGGTGGATGGATAACTCAATTGACAATTAACGTAGAAGGATACTACTCATGAAATATGCTGGAAATCATTCCAGGATGACGAATAGGATAGAACGGTATGCCATCGAGAATTTGTATGGGCTATTACAGTTATTTCTTTTGGTTTATGGCACATGGGCTCATTACATACAAGTAGATGGTAGAAAAAATAGTTGTCTGATACCATTTAAGTTCGGTATTTCCTATATTTGCTCCTTCAGTGAATAGTTTCCGTTCGGCCATTTTAATATTTTAATTTCCATAGACGGAAAATCGTTTTTGCTTCGATTATGGACTTTGGAGCCTTCGAGTCATTGTGTCAACCTCAATCCTTCATCGCTATGAAAATGTCTCCTTTTCCATATCGTTGGCATACATATACAAATCATCATGGGCAGTTAACAACTGAATCCGGACCATACCACGTAGATGTAGGTAGAGCAGTCATCAACAGAAGGGAAGGTATCTGTACTTTATTAAAAGCACAAGGTGAAGGTGAGCCTCATCACCTAGTGCTGTATAAGAACGATGAACTTTTAACCACAATAAAAATTTTATTATATTTATGCACTCCCCCAAATGCATGTAAATGCAGAAAGAGAAGAAATCTGTAATCCAATTATTTTATTATTTTTCTTTTTTGTATTATTTTGTTTTGAGGTTTTGAAAAAAAAAAACTATTAAAATCATTATGATTCGAAATCATCAAAAAAGGTACTTTTATTATTTTTTCAAAAATATGTTTATTCACAATTACTTAATAATGATAGCTCATTGGAAGAGCACCACGCCGAAGAAAAATAGGTTCGAGCCTCTCGCCAATAACTTTTATTTCTTTGACTAATAATTAGTTTTTCCAAGACATTTGATAAACATTAAAAACAACTTAAGTTGCCTATTTTATTTCTTGTCCCTAAATGACTACAATTCCATGACCCTCCCAACCGTTTCTAGGCCAGTAGGAGCTAAAGATGGCCTGTCAGATATCATAGGTACTCTTTTCTATCTATAATTATTCCTGCTGAAGACTCATCAGGTTGCCCAGGAGAGCACTAATCACCTTCGCAAGATGAGCATTGGATTGGATATATTGCGGATAAGCAACTAATGTTAGTTATCAAGCAACAGCATGGATGAAGTGAATTTTCTCTTTATCTCATATTTATAAGCGAGTTTTTATTCAATTAACTGCTTCATATCATAAAACATTGATATAATACCAGTGTATTGGCTCAGTCAGTCAAACCAATAACAGGGAACATCAAATACCATAATAATAATATTTGTCAAACCAAGGTACACTACAATAATTAAATTGCATGAAGAATCCAAAGCTGATTGATTATGTTCTAGATAATTTTTTTTTTCTTTCATAGCCCATTTAAATTTACAGATAGTTATATACAATTACAGATCCTCAGGCTTTATTATTTTTGTATTCCCTGTAGCGTCGCTACATTATATACTTCCGCCATAATATGTTATGACGAAATATTTTTTTATTTATAACTGGGTTATTTTTTTATTTTGTTGACATGGAACCGAGACACGAGGCTAAAAAGACAAGAACTAAACAGACGCCAATCCTTTCAATCAAAAGTTCTGAGTACAATAGTAAATGTCCCTTATTACGTCAGCAACAAAACCCTTCATAACGATCTTAATATACCCTACATTCTCGAACTCATCCCTTCCAAGTTCATGAAATTCCATAGTAACCTATCCTACCCCCCTAATCCACATTAACAGTCATTACACTGCGCCACTCATCCCTATAATCTTCCTCAAAGACTGAAACGGCAGTGGCCTCGAGACCTGCTATAAATGCGTGACAGTGGGAGTTCTGGCAATGGCCAGTTTCTCCAATCATGTGCTGAGCGTCTGTGGTGACGCAGGAGAGTGGGGGACTTGCCAAGACTCCTCTTTCGCATGCGAGGAAGGTGACAACCATGTGGATTTAGGAGGTCTCTCGGCTGTTTGCAAATACTGACAGATTGAAATTATATTAAAAATAGAGAAGTTTTTTAAAAAAAATTTAGGAAATGATTAAACAACATTTATTTTTCTGAAAAATAAATAAATAAATTAAAGACTATTGAACTATATAGTTAAACTTAGAACTGTCATTAAAATCATTTTCAATGCTGCTAAATAAAGTTAAGGGCTTTTTTTTTTATGCTAGTGATGGTTTCGTTACAGTTGACTTTAATCTTTATACTAGGAATGCACGAGTTAATGTTTTTCCCCCTGGCAGTAAGTACGGTAGGTGGTCCGAGAAGATCCTCCGTGAAAAATGCTGACACCCGTGGAGGCAGACAATGAAGAAACAACTTGGAAAGAAGCTTTAGCCACACACACAGTGTAAGTTAATGGGTCAGCTGTGCTGTATGTGCTACATCTTCCCGTTCACTTCGGTCCACTTTGTTACTCACTTTTACCTCCATCTTCTCCTCTCTTCACCAAGATGAAATCGAGAATGCCCCTAGACTTCTGTATTAGCTTCACAATCATCAGTTTGAAAATTTAATTATTGTTGGAGTATACAACAAAAAAAACTTTTGCTTAGTTTCGATTGATGCACATTAACCATGTCGTGGACAAGGTGCTTGCTGGATTTAGGGAAATAAGGTAAAAAAAATAAGAAAACAACAATTCCATAGTCAAATCCGTAGGGAAAGAGGCTACCGTGAATATATCTGGCAACCCATTTAAAAACTCAGTTTTTATATTTCTTCCATTATACAACCATTTCACACTGTGCCTATGTGCAGACACGTACACATAATATGACGAAATTCCCGCAAATTTAGTAGGCCTCTTGGCTGTTTGCAAATACTGTACGAATGAGTGGGTGAATGGAAATTGTAAATATGGTATGAATTAGAACAGTTATCACAATTACTTACAGCCCAATAAAAGACAGATTGTAATTTTATCACTATAAAGAAGTTTAAAAAAAAATTTAGCAAATGATTATACAACATTTTCGATGAAAAGCTATAAAATATTTCTTTCGTCAAACTAAGCGGATATCATAACATGGAATCCATATTCACAGCCATGGGATGCCAGTTTAAAACGTAGATTTTTTTTTGTATATCGCCTTGTTATTAAAAATTATGGGATTCTATATAAAGTATCTACCTTTTACAATAGGTTAATAATACATGTCCTGTTGCTTGGCTTCATTTTATACAATTGTACATTGTGATTTGCGATTGTTACAAAGGTATATAATGTACATTATACATTCATTGTCTGTACATGTTTGATGTAATGTAAAAGTGATGTGGCTCATCTTAAGACTCATAAAACTTAAAACTAACTTACATCTAACAACAATATCTTAACCTTATTTTCCCTGACAGCCTGTTGCCATCGATGCGGGAATGGTGGTGGGGTAATAGTGTCATAGAGTCGAAAAACTTGATGTGTCTCCGGTGAATGAACTCGTCACAACAAGCAAAGGGTGCAGATAGCGTTATTTAACCTCTAGAGAGAGGTATGTCTGACCACTTTTCGCGTGATCTGTAAATTGCTGGAGACTTTAAAATATAGATTCGCTCAGGGAAACATAGAGAAGAAAGTGCCCATGAGTAAAGCCTCTCAACATTACATCTTATATAAATTTCATCATCCTTGGCAGTGATGAGCATTGCTTTAATACTGCCGTTGTTATCAAAGATCTTGCTCAAATGCCCGACGCTGGCCGAGATCTGGTCCGCTGTGCTGTGTTAGTGACGGTATCTTCTGCACAGAGGCCGTCCCACTCTTCCCCAGTGAAGGACCCCTAGCTCAGCGGAGGGTGAAAACTGTCTGCGACAATCGTCACTAACGCGCGTGTCTTTTCCTTTTCGAAGAGGAGCCATTTCACAATGCCCGACAATTATCTTCTAAGTATGTTAGCCTTAGAGATCCCTAAAGGGAGGAACGAAACTGTCTTTAGCAATAACTCCTTTATCCGAGGAATAGTTATACTTACTGAATTATTTTCGCATCGACTATATGCTAAATATATACCCATATAATTATTAATAGTTATTAGCCAATTACCTGAAGGTTTTGTTAGTTAGATGTAGGTTAGTTTTAAGTTCCATGATTTATAAGGTGAGCCCCATCACTTTTTAAAGATGTATAGACAATGAATGTATAATGTACATTATACTTTTGTAACAATCGCAAATCACAGTGTGGAATTATTAAAAATTGTATAAAATGTAGGCAAGATACAGGGCATATTGTAAATAGTTTCATTTATATAGAACCCATATATCTAATTTCCAGATCATGAGAAAAGTGGTCAGACATATCTCTCCCGAGAGGTTAAAGAACGCTGACCTGCACCCGTTGCTTAGTGTACCTACAGTGAGTGAGTTCATTCACCGGAGCCACATTAAGTTTTTCGACTCTATGACACGATTCCTGCATCGATGGCAACAGACTGTCAGGGAAATAAGGTTAAGATATTGTTTGTTAGATGTAGGTTAGTTCTAAGTTTTATGATTCTTAAGATGAGCCCATCACAGTTTTTAAACATGTATAGACAATGGATGTATAATATAATCGGTTCGCATTGTTGTGGAAGTCCAGCTCGATTAATTTATAATATTACAGCTTATCGTAGAAAGACAGACAATGGAGCGACCACGAGTAGAATTTAGACAAGAATGGACACGTTGAACCACGAAGATGGCCAACGGGAGATGGAAAGTGAACAATGAAACTCTAAACGAAATGGAAAATTGCCTGGAATTTCTCGCTTCTGTGAAAGGTGAGGGTGTAGAACAGAAAAAGAAAGACCGAGAGATGAAGAAATTACAGCTGTAATCTTTGAATCATGTGGAAACCTTAAAATGTTTTCTAACGATCTACTTTCTGATTGGCATACAAATAATTCTAGAGAGTTTCGGAGAGAGGATTTGCGGTGAGACGAAACAGAGAAAAATGTGTCTAAAGAGAAAATAAATTAATGGATTAGTGAAAACGTTAGTCATCACTCAATGTTATTTTTATATGCTCTTGAGCACTTTTAACAAAACATTTCAAAATAACTTAAAACAAAGATTATAACTTTTGTAAAATCCAAAAACAACTGTCTCTCATCTTTCTATTATTTCTATATAAAATAAAATTGTGATCATTCTGAATCTTGTTGGCTAAAATTAAACAAATTACAACTATAAACAATAGATAAATATCTAAAAATAAAACTGACTCAGCTAGCTTGTACGAGTGAGAATATAAGCCTCCACGATAATTGACTATACAAAAATAGATTTGGTAATCTATTAAAATTACTATATAACAAATAAAATATGATTAAAAATAAATAGTTAAAATATAATTAATTTAATGTAAAAAGGTTAATTAAAATGTAGCATTTAAAGTATCTACCAACGAATATTTAAAAATGGTGAAATAAATATGCTTGATTCAAAAACAGTTCGATATAAAACAAATAAGAAATAATTAATGTTTTTATAAGTCCAGATAAATATTGTTTGTAAAGTTTTTTTTTTGAGTCTTTCATGCGTCTAATTTTATTTGGATGTTTTCTAGCGTGTTGATTTCATTTTTAGTGTGCTTCGCTAAATTTCTCTAACTTCAATCTTCACGTATTTGATTGTAAAATTGAGTAGTTCTTCGGGGATATATTTGCATATGGTTCCTAGTTGTCGGGTCGTCAGTTTATACCTCAGTATCCCCAAAGTGGTGAGGAGACGCCCACCGCGGGCTAGGGTCGCTACAACCTCTAGCCACCGTCCGGCGAGCGCCAAGGAAGAGATAGAGCGGGTGGACCTATGGTCTTTCACCCTGGCTGCCGACCTAGTCGACGGGCAGCCTTAATTCGCTTTGATCTGACTCCATAAGATCTTTAGAAGGTGTGTGTGCCCCGAGAAAGCACTATGTTCAGGAGAAGAGGTACAGGGTAGGTTTATAGGTAGTTTATGTGGTCTTGGAATGACCACGAATTCACACTCGGTATCTAAGGGTAGGCGAAAACCGTACGGATCCCAAAGGCGAGTGTGAACCAGAGAGAGGCAGACTGGATTACCGCGGGAGTGGCTACTAGGAAAATTTGCAGGGCCACGGCAACCGTCGTCCACTAGGGATAGGTCTCTCCCAAGGAGATGCTAGTTTTAGCGAGACGAAGGCAGAGATTCCCACTAGGAAGGTGTGGGATCTGACGTCGCCGGACTAAAACATAGCGAGGTTAGGATAGAGAGATGCAGAGGTAGTTGAATGAGAAGTCCGTGGTTTTGAGTAGAGCAGCAGGCGCCAGTGCAGAGAGAGAGAGAGGAGAGAGTAGTGTTCCAAGTGGTGGTCCGATTCGTAATGCTATTTTTTTTTTCTTTCAAAACCTCTTTATTAATAATATATATACAATGACAAAAATAAATTTGGAATTACAGCTGTATCCTCGTGCTGCATTCGTAGATGCATTCGGAGGAGTGCATAAAATATAATACTTTCAGATTGTTGTTAATGCTAATTTTGTCCTGTGCCGCTTCTTTTATAGCCAGTCCGATCAGGAGGGGATGGCCCCCTACCAGGTGGCTAGAGAGGAAGTGGGGATGGGCCCCCACTCTACTGACTCCTCCCCCTACTCTCACTGACGTCTTAATCTTTATTAACATAATGAAAAATAAATAAATATTTTCTGATATTAATTTGATGATATAGATACAAGGTCTGATACGAGAAGAGGGTGACTTATAATTATTTGTGATTAAGAGGTGGCCACAACACTAGTCTTCATAAAAACCTTTACAAACAATATTTATTTTTATCCAAACTTTTATCGAACTAACCTCCTTTTATCGTTATTTTAATTTCTAAATGGTCTATATTTTTTTTTGATAAATTTTAATCAAACTTTTATATAAAATTAATTATGTTTTTTTATTATTTGACTTATAGTTTAACCATTGTTGCAAGCAATTTTAATTACTATTACAATAGCTGAAATTTTATTTTATTTATGATACAGTAATTTCCGATTACACCGGCTGTGTATCTTAAGTATTGTATTTGTTATGTTATGCTCTTTGTTTTAGCCTTTGAAAATAAAAATACATTGTTGAAAGCACTCAGAGCAAAAAAAACAAAAAAAAAAATAGTAACATTGTTAGTAGACAGTTCTTTTTACTAAGCTATTAAATTCAATCCTCCACCAGCAGGAAAATAATGCAGATCACTATTAGTAGAAAACAAAATTTGTATAAAATGTAGCCAAGCTTGAGGAAATATAATGAAGCAATTGTAAATAGATTCGTTTGTAGAATCTATATTTTGTAACATATATTAATATTGTAACAAGGGGATATGAAACAAAAAAAGCAGGAAAATAAATCTCCAGCATTAAATAACGATTGTAAAACTAGAATTTAAATGGGTATAATATTTTACTTACATGTCTAGTTATATTTCGTTTAAAATCTTAAAAGTAATTATTTTTCAATTACAATTATGATTAAAGTCACTATTATTAAAGGATATAAAAAAATCAAATTGGCTGTTATCACTAAGATTTGCATACAAAATATTTCTTATAATGAAGCGACTAACCGAAAATTACAGTGTGTCTTAGAGTGTCTCCATAGGTTGTAGATGTGACAGATCGTCGCTTTCGTCGTACCTGAAAGCGCTTGCCAAATAAACAAAATATTTTGAAGAGAAACGAACTTTGGTATTATTCACAACCTACATTTAAAAAAAATATCCTTACTGGAAATTTTGCATGTGTCTAATTGTGCTTGAGTGCCCCCGAAACCTTAAACTTGTTCTAAACGGTGAGACACAACAGAACTGCTGCAGTCACTGCCTAGAATTAACTCTACTAAATTATGTGTACGTTTTGGCAAAGGGTACTAACTAGCAGTACAGATGAAAGTTTTAAAGAAAAAATAACAACAGCAGAAACATCTGGAGAAAAGGACGGTCCGAAGATGCTGAGGTAATTGGCACAGATAGTGGGCATGTGGGAGAGTGATTTCCCCGCTCTCCCTATAACCCAAGTGTTGCGGCACTTGGCGGACTAGCACAGATCAAAAATGAAATCTAAGCTAAGAAAATTGACCAAAGCGAATTTAAACGACCTTTCGCGGCAGAATTTATTCTCCATGGCAAAATGTACATAGTTTTCTTCGTTTGAAAGCAAAGAATATTACAAGGCACTTCAGATACACTAAGGGATACACCTAGGTTAACACCGAGCTTAATGTAAACTCAACGTCCTGAAAGTAGTAAAAACTTAAAAACACTTTATTAAGAAAAACAACTCACAATAATAATAATAATAATAGAAAAGACTTTATACATTAGGAGAAGTGATTGGATGAGATGGATAGAGAAAGGTATGGACTTTTGGCGAAAGGTTGAGAAATGAGCTCAAGATCAGTGTTCTACAGAGTTTTTAAATCTGGCTTGATTGTACCTGAAATACAGGGGGAGGGTAAAAACTGTTTGTTCCTTCGCAGGTATTGGGAAGATTGCAGGACTTGATACTAGGCGTAGAATCAACACTTCATGTTAGGGATACTTTCGGTACTCACAGCGGTCAACTCAAGTGGTAGAGGAGCAAACAAGTGGGGAACTTGGAGTCAAATATTTACTTATTTGCTTTATGACCATCGGTAACTGCAGAAATGCGCCATGCCATTTAACAATTTAAACTTAAATTTCTCCATGACCTGTATAATTATGAATAGATGTTGGTACACATATGTAAATATATACAAGCGTCAAAGCTCAAATTAAGCCAAAGCGCCTAACCGGTGATAAGGAGTTCCCGGGTTCAAATCCCATGTCAATATATTTTGTCTTTAGCTGCTAATAACTGCAGAACCAGTGGGAGTATAACTCACTACTAATAATTATTAATATGATAAAACAATAGTTTTTGAGTTTGTTCGAGATACAAAAAAAAATTTATTTTGTTCGAAATCCTTAATTCTTACGCTGCTTGTTTATAAATATTTTTCAAACTTTTATAAAAATATCCAGGTAGGATATTTACTGTCTAAATTAATATTATTCACAAAAAATTCTTGGATAAATTGAATTTTAAACAGCAAAGCCAATATTATTTTGATTTTTTTTAAATTTTTAAATTTCTCTAATCTTCTTGGATTTTGACGAAAAAGATATTAAAGTTCTGTATTGATTAATTAATTGATGATTAAGTTTACATTTTATATTGACCAGAAAGGTTTCTGGTCGAATCTTCATTTTTTTTTTTTTTTTTTTCTCTTCTCTAAACCCCTTGAATTTATACAATGTAAAAAATATAAGCAAAATAATTTGACAATCTTTCTCCACTTTCTGCTATGCGCAGATGTATTTGAAGGAGGTTGGGTTACATAAATCATGATTGAAGTTAAAAGGAAAAGACATAAATACATTACAAGGCGATGGGGCTAACCTTCAGTTTAAAAAGTGGGAGAAAAAACTTACAAACTAAAAAACTATACCTAAAACCTAAGACTAAAGCGTTCCAGCTACGACAGCGTCCTGCCATAGTTGGTGGAACGGAGTGGGGGTTATCGTGTTAAACACCGGGTTTGCCAAGTATTACAGTGAGTCGAAAAATTTGATATGTCTACGTTGGATGAATTCATCCACCGTAGGCAGCTCAAAGATATCGTGAAGCTCACTGTTGCTCCGCAGCTCGAATGAAGTACCTCTGACCACTTTCATCAGTATACCGTTTTGGAATTGTTGGAGTTTCTTAGCTGTCGTATACGTCAGATAACGAAAAAGCGGTGCACCATACAGCAGTGTAGGCCTGAGTATGCTCTTGTAAATCAGTAGCTTGAGACGCAGTGATAGATTGGGGGAAGTCAGTAAATGCGTAAGCCGGTAAGACTTCGTGCGTGTTTGCTTCAACTTCTTCGTAAAATGGTTACTAAAATGGAGGTGTCTGTCCATTTTAATTCCCAGATATACTAGGTTGTTGGCTCGGCGGAAGAATTTTCCTCCGTTCCTACTATGTTACTAGTAGGTAGCGGGCTTTTTCCCTTTTGAAAAGAGAAAATTACGCAGTCAGTCTTACCCGCGTTTACAGAGTTATTGAGTCTCCCCAATCTGGTTACAAGCTACTTCAGCCTGTCTTAGAGCTACCTTGGCACTCATGCTGCTACTGTACACCGCTATGTCATCTGCGAAAGCAGTAACTGTGGTATTTTCGAATCTTCAGACCATTTCTAAACTAGTTAGTGAAAAGGCTACAAACACATGTTCCGAATGACACAGTAGTGAATTAAGGCTGGAATGCCCACTGACAAATGTTTAGACACGTAGTTGGCACGTGAGGGCGTGACAATTTTCACGCGTGTGACAGTAGTCATCAACTATAGCCTCCGCCCACCTCATGCTCCATTGGATACTCCAATGTTTTTTTTAGTTCGTTTTCAACTCAATGAAGCGTGATCGTTTTTAATTTCATTTTTGACTAGTTTTCACAAGGGGATTTCGGGATTCTATACTTTTTGAACTGTTTGATTTTTGGCTCATTTCTCGGGAACAATAAGTGCTAGACACCCTGCCTCCCTATATACACTTAGTTTGGAAAGAATATTAAATTTAACAAAATTTCGTTTATTTTAATTAAAAAAAAATGTTCATGGAAAATCGTTTTCCCGTCTAGCGTCGTAACCAGATGAAATTATGAAACTCTGCAATGAACTACAGTTGTATCAATAAAAAAAAAATTAGTTTTATATTCATGTTAAAATATAATTTTTTTTTTCCTCAACCTCTTCTTTTAAACATTTTTAAAAACAAATTATGGACAATATTTTACATTGGTAATTAATGGCTCCTTTTCTGCATAACATATGTATTGTAAGGAGGGTAGGAATACAAAAACAGTTATCTTTTTATAGTTAAAATTTACAAATCAAAAGACTGGACTAGGTGATGGGCTCACCTTCGGTTTACAAATTGGGAAATAAAAACTTACATACTAAAACTTAAAAACTAAAGCGTATCAAACACAAAACGTCTTGGTTGGGAAGTGATGTCGTATCCCCCATACAGTCCCGACCTTGCACCATCGGCTTATCATTTAGTTCGAAGTTTACAAAACCTCTTAAATGGTAAAAATTTCAGTAATAACGATGACATCAAATCGCGATTGGTTGAGTTTTTGCTGATAAGGACCAGAAGTTCTATGAGCGCGGGATCATGAAGTTACCAGAAAGATGGCAAAAGGTCATCGAACAGAATGGAAGATTTTTGACTGATTAAAGCTCATTTTTTTTTATAGAAAAAATTGAGTTTTATTGTACACTAAAAAACCAAAAAAATACTTTCGTGCCAAGCTATTATAATATACAACAAAAACAGTAATGCAAAAAATAAAGTGGGGGGACAATAGTACAAATCACATATTTAATGCTGTTTCAATTGAATTCAAAAGGTTTTTTTTTGTGTTTTTTTAAATTGATGATTTTCAGTATTTTTTATTGAAAATATGATGTAGTTTTTTCATAATAATGTTTTTGATATTAACTATTTAGAATAAAGCAAATGGTAAATTAATAACTAGTTCAAAACATAAACCTGTAAATAATAAACAATTCTTCTTGCCAACCTCAACAATATAAAATTAAAAACCTTGACGTCCTGATCAGTAATATATACAATATGACGAGACCATTGAGGGAAATAATTGCAATAATCCATTAAAATTGTATTCGCAACTTTTAAGTCACGATTAAATAAAAGCGACCCCTTAAACGAAAATAAGTGCCATGAATTATGTAATCAAACCAATTCAACCACTCTTAACTAACTTTTGTTTTCGGGGAAAAAAAATGAATCGATTGAGGTAAACGGATTGACTCCTAGCACGGACGTGGAGAAAGTTGGGGGCAAAACTGTGGCTTTTTGTGGAGAGTCGGATCTAGGACGAGAATGTAATTAGCCATTGCCACGAAAGAACAACACAACATCTGTCAAATTATTCTTTCTCCCCGGAGAGAATCCTCCGTGTCAAATTTGGCAGATCTCTTGAACATCTCCAACGCTCACTTCCTAGTGTTTCTCTCACTTGTGTGGATCTGTCGTCTAATCTAGAAGTCATGGTGTATAACCACTGAAAACTAGGGTTTAGAAAAAATGTCCTAGACTTTCGTTTTCATGCTTTCGAAGCCGTTTGGACTAAACACCATTAACGTTTTAACGCATAGCCATTTTGTCCGGGTTGGAAAACATGGAGCTTAGCTTACTACAGAGGGACCTTAAATGTTTGCATTCTAAGAACGCTTTAGGTTTGTTCCAATACAAGCTCAAACTATCATCAAAGTGGCGGGAGCATGCGCAGTACAGTTGTGCCGTTCCAACTTCACTCGAAACTTTAACTTCAAACTGTCAGAGAGCTGTTCCATAACGCACAAGACCTAGTTTGAAAACGGATTGCTATTGTCAAAACAATCCTTTAAAATTATTAATCGTTGAAAATATTTATTTAGTAGAGGTTAATTTTTGTGTTTTTAATTTATAAATTAACTTTTTTTTTATTGAAAATTATCAGTAGTTAAATAATCTTTGTAGAGAAGAGTCTTTTAAAAGAAAAGCTTTATTATGAAGTACAAGCAAAACACTGGTATATACAAATATTAGGAGTTATGATACTACATACTGGGTGGAAGAAGGTTTAGGGGCGATAGTGGTTTCTGGAGCTAAAGCTGAGACATATATGAATAAGAAAATGGTAGTTCAGGGAATAGGGAGTAGGGGGAGTAAGGAGAAGTGCGGTTGCTTACTTAAAAATAACATTAACCATCAGTGACTTCCATGAAGTCACGAGGCAGGTATAAAGTTCTGCTCAAGCCCCTTCTACTTTTAGCATTATATATAATATTAGCATTATAATATCCTTAGCAATATAAAACTGTTGTTGTAAAGAAGCCTCACCAGATTTCATGGACCCCGCCTGGCTTAGTAGATGAAGACGTTTGGCGAAGTAATGCTCAAACAATTTCCAACATCATGACACAGAAAGGATATGTTTCTTAGGTAGATTCCATTCAACTCATGACCCCTCGGTAGGTATCAAGCTGTGGCCTGTGTTTCTGGAAGTACCATTGGCGGATACTTTAAACACGCTGTATTTGTGTCAAAATGAATGTGACAACTTCGCAAATTACATTCTAGGCTCCATACCAAGAGTACCGGATTCCAACGTTCTAAATATTTATTTAGGAAATATTGACGATGGCAGATAGTATTACGATTATGGGTGAGATTGGAAAGTTCACGACTGTTGAACTTGGATGTGTGATTGGAAAGTTGAGAGGACGAAAGTCGGGGGATGACAGGTGCTTTTTAGGCTGAGGGGCAAAAGTTGAATGTATCATTTGAATTCGAGTGGGTGTTGATGATATAAAAATAAACACTCGGGATTGTAGGTCTTGTGAGAGTGGAACAGTTCTCATAGCTTTCGACTCCATGACAAGTCTTATCAAACCAATTCTCACCTTTACCATACTTGATATGATAGAAAAATATTTATAATATTCCAACGAATTAACACTCTACAATGAGACGCTAAAGTAATTACGGCATGAAAAAACACAAAAATTTCACAGGAAGGCTTTATAGTCTCTCGAAATTTTCGTTTTTTAAATTTGTCTAGGGTTTTACCTTCGATCATTCACATTATTCAAAACTGGTACATTCACAATATTATAACAATTTTCTTTTATAGAACATTGTAAACATTTCCTTCAACTTTGAAATATAGCAATACGTAGTAAGAATACTTCGAAAGATCTGTGATGTCTAATGTCACATCATTCGAAACGAGGACAAAGTTGACTTTATTATTGGCATTTATTTTATTATCCCTTTAAAATAAGATTTCCTCCAAAAATATTTCTAATACACATTTGAGGATAGTTTTAGTCCCAAGACATATTGCGCATTGTGGATCAGGACTTGTTACCTAAGCCAATATGAAAAACGACCAAAAATTTAATACTAATTAATTTTTCATCAATTGAAACTAAAATCCAAAAAAAAAAAAATTGACGTGGGGACGATATTAAGGACAGTTTCAGCGACTTTTGATGACAGTTCGAAAAACTAGATACAAATCCTATGCTGTTAAGCTTGACATTGTCTTCTTAATGTCTTTAATTATATAATCTATTTTTTGATGAATATCAACTAATTAATTAATTTATAACTCTTATAGTTTTATAGATATGGTTTATGTCTTCCCAAATCAAAATTTCTTTTTTCATTTCTCTAGCTTGAATACAGGACTATACAAAGACCAGTATAGAAATATGTTTTGTAATTTTGAAAAAAATGAAACTCTAAAATTTTGCAAAGCCTGACAAGAGGAGCTCATAATTTTTTTAAAATAATATTTTATATTCTGGATAGTAAAAACCAACTGTCCATTTCATCTCCCTAATATAACCGTCTCTGGCCAGGAAGTCAGGCTCTTCCTTACCTATATATGAATGGCGAGTCTTTGACTTCGGAGTAAAAATTTGTTTTCTTTTTTTAAAAAACACTTTGTTTCTGCTGACTTTGAGAAGATCCGTCACATGTGGAACTGTGGCAGGTGAGACATAACAAGATAAGTGGATGTTCCATTTAAACGCTAAAAGACAATTACTGCACTTGACTGGCAGCTGTGAAAGTGACATACAAGTCTTCATGGCGGGGAGGTGCAGAAGGCATTTGTCGGTTCTGCCAGATCTGGTAATTAAAAATACTGTTGTCGGGAAATGTCACTAGGGGAGTGCCCAATCACTCTAGCCCTGGTGACAAGTGCGAATTGTTCAGGTTTGTAACCTGGACAATCGTTCCAGGTCGGCGTTAATATCTGACTCCATTTCTAATAGGTATGTGCCCCGACAATGCACTATGTTCAAGGGGTACAGAGGATTCATAAAGAATAAGTCAAAGTTTCAGAGTTCGAACAGAAGCAAGTATCACGGAGGAACGGTCAAGAAAGACTGACTGTCTGGTTTTTTTTTTTTTTTTTTTTTTTTTTTTTTTTTTTTTTCCCGAAGCTCTCTTAATCGAAGTTTAGTATGTAGGAGAAATAGGAAAAGTATATCATATTTGGGATAAAAGGGACCTTGTATCAGGAGGACCTGCTTGAAGGTGGTGTGAGAGGAGTTAGGGATGTAGGAATCCTCGGTGGAGGTTAGTTGAGTCGGTGCAGTAGTGAGAGTCTACTGGTGGCTGGATGACTGTCTGGGGCTAGCCTCCTCCGTTAAATATGTCCCACGCCTCCTCGGAGGGGCTGAACAAAAAGGTTGCTTAGTGCCTGCGAGATCCTAACATGTGGTGAGGAGCATGCCGATTCTCAGTAATCTGTCAGGCTGCTGACAGGACCACTTAGCTTGTGGTTTACATGTGACAAGGGTCCCGCAGACCTGGGCTGTAAGGGTCTCTCTAATTTATGACTGATAGTCGTCGTCCCGTCTCATGTTACTTGCTTCCGCGTTTTCTTTATTGCTAAAAGATTTATAATAATTTACTTCTGTTTATAATATATCTGCAATAGTATAGGGTGATTTCCTTAAATACTAAGAACCGCCACAACTGTTAACATATTTGATCATTAATTGTTAATGAAACCCTTCTATGTTATATTTTTATGTCATTTGATAATGACAGTCGAAAGGGCTTGTTCGCTAAATAAATGGAATGTGTGGGTCGTTCGTTATAAGTTACTTTTCTTTTCAACTCTTTATTAATAAAGTAATTGATAAAACATAGTTTTTATGGGATTGATTTTATTATAATAATGACAATTTTAATGAATTTCTTCTAGCATATCCTTTTAAAGTTAAAAAAAATATTACACTTATACGCTGAGATCGTATTTTTTATTATTAAATAACTAATTAATTAATAACCGTTTATCAAATTTTGTGGAGTTGAAAATAATAAAAAGTTTAAGCTGAGACTTAATATCTCCAGGACAGGTGCAGGGGCGAAAATAATAAATGGTTTCTGGTGGTTTGAAGTGTTTTGAAAAAATAAAAAAAAAACCTAAAATTAGGTAATTTTACATTTAAAAAATAATTTCAGTTTATTTTTATCCTTATGAATACAATAAATGAACACTTACTTGAACACGTTCTGACTCCACAAGGGCTGTGATAACTATGAATCGATGGCAGGACGCTGTCGTGGCTGGAACGCTTTAGTCTTAGGTTCTAGGTATAGTTTTTAGTTTGTAAGTTTTTTCTCCCATTTTTAAACCGAAGGTGAGCCCCATCACCTAGATTTGTATTCGTAGTATTTTCCTATTAACCACAATCTTCGCCTATTGTTGAGTAACACGAACTCCTTCAAATGCATCTGTGCATAGCAGGATAAGGAGAAATATGCAAAGTTTCTTTTAATATTTTCATTATATAACTTCATGGGGTTTAGAAAAAAAAAAAAAAAAAAAAAAAAAAAAAAAAAAAAAAAAGTAATTGTCCTAACGCTAGAGTATGATGGAAACAAATGTTATAAACAAAATAAGCAAGTTATCTGTACTAATATTTTTTTTTTTTTTTTTTTTTTTTCCCCTCTAAGCTCTCTAGTTAGAAATTCAGGATGAAGGAAAAATATAGAATATTTGAAATATATATATATAGATAAAATATATTAATCTTTTCATTTATAGATATCTATTGATGCACGCATTACTTCCAATGTAAAAATCCTGAAGGAAATTGACGGTCTATGAATAAATCGATTGAAAGATGTGAGGATATATGCGATGTGATAATACTAAATTTTATTAATCAAAATACGTTAACTGGGCTGAAACGTTAGGGGCGAAACATAAATTTGATAGAATTGCCACAGAAAAAACGTTGGTGGTTTAAATTGATAACAACATTTGAGAATAGATATAATTATTATTCATAGAAGTATGTCATCTGTAGTAAAACCAAGGGAGTGTTATTGAAAATAGCTATGGGTGTATACCATTTAGAAATACGTTAGCTAAAGTCTGTAATGGTTAGGTTGTCAACATAACATATTATTCTTTTACAAGAAATATGTTATTGCAACAGTTTTAAGTCCCGACGGTATAAGTTTGAATACAAGATCAAACTCAATATAACCCAGTAATAATAATAAATAATAAGAACGTCATACAGTTAGTTCTTTGTTCGGTAACACAATCTAAATAATATAGTCAGGTTATACTTTTTCTTTTGTTTGTTGTTTGATCTGGTAATGCTCAAAATACTACTCCCAACCCTGCTCGGCTATCCAGTGTTACCAACTATAACACATTACAACTAAAAAAAGAACCAATTTTTCCAATGATAAACATTTATTAATTTTTATTGCTTCATAAATTTCAATAAAAACGATTTTCTTTTTAAAACATATCAAATATCGCAATACTAGATACCACCTATCCGACTTGTATCTCCCCTTCTCACAAATCTGCTTCAACAACTCCGTTTTTGGGGCCATTTTTCGAGGAAATTAAACACCCACGAAGTCTTGCCGGCTTACACACTATATAAGAGCATACTCAGGCCTCCTGTGCTGTATGTACGGTGCACCGCTTTTTAATCAACTGACCGAAGCGACAGCAAAGCAACTCCAACAATTTCAAAACGGGATACTCACGAAAGTGGTCCGACACATCTCTTTCCAGCAGGAGAGGAACAGTGAGCTCCACGGAGATTTTGAACTGCCTACTAATGAGTTCACTCGCCGTAGACATATCAAATTCTTCGATTCCCTGCATTATTTGACCAACCCTATGTTTAACACAATTCCCCCTCTCCGTTTCCCCATCGATGGCAGCAGGCAGTCGAGATACCTTTAAGATTAAGTCAGTTTTAAGTTAGTTTTAGGTCCCTCTCTCTATAATACGATGGTGAGCCCCATTAACTAGTCCCCTTTTACTTTATATAACTTTTAACCATAATTGGAGACGTTTTTTCAATAGAAACTGCTTTAAATGATATAGATACTGTGCAAGGGGCCAATCTCCGCTCTTAATTATATAATTGTATATAATTAATTTTAACAAATTTAAATTAGGGGTTAAATGGGGGGGGGGGGGGGCAGACCCCTTCCTCTGAACGATCTTTCTTATCCGTGCCACAAATTTTTGGAACTCTATTCCCATAAATTTTTGTTTCATGACAACTCTCTCAATCTTTAAATCTAGACTTTACCACCTCTCTCAAATCTAACAATTTGTACTTCAACATAAATATTCTTTTTATTCATTTCCTATTTTTTCCTATATGAATTCACTCCAGAAATCTTGAAATTTTAAGCGAATGTAATTTACCATTACACAGTTATGTATTTTTTTTTCAATCTTTTGATGTTGGCTCATAGTAGTCATGACAAATGTACTTAGGCCCTTATTGTTTTATAAGCTATGTTATCTATATGTTCGTGACAACCATGTGGATTTGGGAGGTCTCTGGGCTGCTTGTAAATACTGCATGAATGAGCGAGCGAATGAAAAATTGTAAATATGGAATTTAAAATACTTATTGCCCAATAAGGCAGGTTGTAATTTTATCATAATAAAGCTGTTTAAAATAAATCTATATGTTCTTTTTGTTACTCTCATGGGGTAATGGCCCGGCATAAAGTGTTCCTCCTCCACCTAGGCTTGCCGATCAAATGGAGGGTCTTTGTCATGCCTAATGGTACATATCATTAATCCACAAGGATGCCTTGCTAAACATTGCCATAGCCGCGATAATATAATGATACCACTGCTTGGCGTCAGGACCAGTAACCTATTTCCACTCTCCATCTTCCCTATTCATTGCCTGCTAGCTAGTCACCCCGTAATACTTTCCTATCCCAGGCGGTGAACATATTTTCCCACTTTTTTTATTTTTATTTTCCCACTCCATGGCCCAAGGCTGGGTTTTCCCTTTCACCGCATTTTCACTTATTGGCGAGGAAAGTAAAGATGAGGTCGAACCGAACGATTGGATAAATAAAAAATGCAGCTGTGACTCTGGTTCCTCGGACAATGGGGAAAATGAAAAGACAATCGTCGGACAACGAAGAGGTTTCTTCGAGGCGCAGCATGAATCACTCGTTTATAATGCGCAAAATGGCTGCTTGCTCAACGCATCAAGGTTTCCCGTAAAAATGTAAATCATGCAGCTGAACTATTTTCGAAAATTATACATATCACACAGCCGATTTCCGGAAAACATCTTTAATAACGGTATGTTATTTTTATCTTTAGAAAGTCAGAAATACGACCTTACACACAGACTTGTCCTGAGCGTCTGTGGCTCTCACGCTCTTGGTCAGCCTCCACTGGCTCGTATCCGGTGACGCGATTGATGGAGGAGCGTGATATACACGTACCTGACTGGTGATCAAAGTGATGAATTCATCCGTAGACATGACAAACCCGGTATTTAGCACGATAACCCCCGCTCCGTTCCCCTGTTGACGACAGAACGCAGTCGAGGCAGGAACGCTATAGTTTTATGTTCTAGTTTTTATGTTTTTAGCTGGTAAGTTTCCTTTTTTTTTTAATCCGAAGTTGAGCCCCATCACCTAGTCCAGTCTATTTGAGTATGTAATTCTAACTTCAAAACGATTGTTTTTTGTACCCTCCTTAGAATGCATGTTATGCTATGCAGAAAAAGGAGCCATTAATCTGTCAGTTTCTTCATGCTATTGTTCATTTGTTTGTAAAAATGTTTAAATAAAGGGGTTGAGGGGGAAAAAAATGGAGGAGCGTGGGGCATTTCCCAGGCACTCCGCTTCATCCTTCGTATGGGGGTGATTGACAATAATGCGGATTTGGGAGGACTGCATGAATGAGCGAGAGAATGAAGAATTGTAAATATGATATGAATGAGAAGTTTATCTCAATCACTTATTGCCCTATGAGGCAGATTGTAATTTTATCACAATAAAGATTTTATTTGTATTCCTTTTTTTTTACACACAGAGTTATAAATTCCAGGCTTACACACCAACATCAATATTCCGTACAGAAAATTCCATCAAAACTTCTTTCTTTACATCTTCACATACTTGGACCAGCTACATAATCCTTCAAATTGGGAGGCATCATGTTCTTGCCTCTTTGTTGCTATTCATCATATCATTGCCTGGTTGTATTATATATTTTCTGAATCTAGTTGTCAGCAAATAAATATGACAAAATATAACTAAACTTACATAAGAAAAAAAACAACATAATTAATCATAAAAGAGCATGCGAGCTAAAAAAAAAGGGGATTAATTCTGACGTGATTAAAGATCACCATTGACATACAAAGTATACATAAAACAGTGGTTGAGTCAAAGTTGTAAACACGATGTTAATGAGAGTTTTAACGACGTTTTAAGTTTGAAAAAAAACAACACAAATTATGTATTGTATTATCAATTAGGAAATCGAGACCACCAGTGTGGTCCCTACTCAAAATTACAGAAAAATACATTAATTTTTAATACCGAATAATTAAATATTCATTTATTATGATATTAGCTATATTTGTTTTGTTTAATGAAGAGCTTAATTGAACAGGATATTCACAAATGGATAGACATATATAAAGACATACTGCCCAACTGAAAATTACGGATAATATTTTTTTGATACTAAATAATTAATTAACTAACGACTATCACGTTTTGAAAAATGTTCTCAATATCAAATTGGACTTTGGTGTGGATTTAATTTTTCTAGTTAGAAGATGGGACTCACGAAGACACAGATGGACAATGAGACAGGCAGGCGGACATATGGGCTCAAAGGACAGGAGGTTTTGGATGAAAAGAAGAACGGTGTCTTTAAAAATAGTATGAAACTATTAAAATATTTTTGTTTTTAATTTGTTTTCCAGCCTGAGAGCAGAAAACTGCCGGTGTCGTTCCATAACCATTATATAATGTGGGCGCTCATCATTTTATTCGGACATGTAAAAAAAACCTGGTGGTTGCGTTGCTACGCTTACATGTTCTAAACATTCAAGGAAAACCCTAACTGTTCATTAACTTCTGAGTAAAGAACCAAGAGATCTCACAAATTATAGAAATCAAATATGTTTCATGTTTATACATAGATTTTCTTCACATTTCTCGTTATTTTACGTTGGCCAATAGCAAATGAATGGAATCAGTGGTGTAGAAAAAGTGTACGACATTTATTCATTTGGTACTATTGAGCGACTCAACCGATTCGGACAAACCTATCTTATCTTATGTCTGGTTACATCTCTTCATCGTTGTTGATGAAATATAATTAAAGTATTTCACATGGAACCATCCATTTTCTCTGAAAATATTATTTATAATAATCTCAAAAGTCTAATACTTCAATAAAACACTATAAAGCTAATGAAAAACAAAAACAGAAGAAACTATAACGTTGGATGAATTAATATTCATTTTAATTTTTCAATATCTGTTTCCATTATGTGTTTGGAATCCATTCCGATAGCTTTATAGAATGTTTAAATTATTTGTGGCCCAATTATATTTATTTTATGTGAGTTTGTATTGTTTCATTGTTATGTATTTTATCAAGAGTTAAATAATCTTTGTAGAAGAGAGTCTTTTAAAAGAAAAAAAAGAAAAGCTTTATTATGAACTAAAAGCAAAACACTGGTATATGCAAATATTAAGAGTTACGTTACTATATACTGTGTGGAATGCGTAGGCACAAGTGGGGTCTGGGGCTAAAGCTGAGACATATATGTATAAGAAAAGGATAAGATTCTGGGAAGTAGGGAGGTCTTGGAGGGATGCGGTTGCTCACTTAAAAGTAACAGGGAACCATCAATGACTTCCATGAAGTCAGCAGGTATACAGTTCTGCTCAATAACCTTCTACTTTTAGCATTATATATAATGTTAGCATTATAATATTCTTAGCATTATAAAACTAATGATTAAAAAGCGGGCGGAATACTAGTTTTTGTTCAAAGAAAATATTAATTTGACTGCACTTTACATTGTAAAACCTCTACATATTTGATATATTTTCACATAATAGATTAAAAATCATAAACAAATAAGTTGTTTTGTATAGTAACATTCTGAAAGAGCTAACACTTACAGATTGGAAAAAAGCGTTCCATCATCTTCTAAATCCATGACGAGGTATCTTCGTCCATGTTCAGTAAATAATCCCAAACCAGTTTGAAACTAGTCTGTGATTCTGTGTTAGCACAAACCTATTGTATAATATTATTTGTGCGGGTTGTAAATAGTTCAAAGCCAATGTGATCTTTGAAACTGAATTTCATTGTTCATTGCTTCGTAATTAGAAGAGTGTGATACTTCATGAGTATGAGTTATGATGATGGTTCATGTCATCAGTGATCACTGAGTGTGTTGGTAAGTACAAAGAAATATATATCCATGTATTGTCTATGTTCCATGGATAACTATTACTGATACATAATCTATTAAACTGTAACAATATTTCAAGGGCTATCTTAAGTTTGAGCGCATAAGCGCTTTAGATAAAAATTTTCATCTTTAAGAGCTATAAAATATAATAAAAGTATGTACTTATATGTGATGGAAGAAACGTGTTTAATTTCCTATGAATGTTTTGTCGATCCTAAAGGGAGTTTTAGTTCTTCGTTCGGAACGGAGTAATTGTCTTTCGCCTGCTTGTCAGTATGCTATAATTTTATTGTTATAATTGTTATAATCAGTTTACAGTAAAGATATTATTGATACAGGAAGAAAACCGGTACCCACTGGCAAGGGAGCGGTGGAGAGGATGACTCAAGTCTTTGGTTCAGCTTAGACTTTCATATTATCGTATCTTGGTTCTTCTTGACCAAGGGCCGTAAAGGGTTTAAGGTTTGATTGTTTGTTCTTTAAAAGGTACTTGGTCGGCTGCACGGCTTAGTCCTAGAATATAGGCAGCTTCTCCGGCTAGATTGATACATTCCTGGTGTTATTTACTCGTCCTTTTATGTATTTATAATATAATTTTATAAGTATTTTAGTTTTATACTAGCACTATTGGTAGTCAGTTAAGTCGATTTTGATTTACACGGCATGTCCTCTAGTATCCTTTATTAGGGAGAAGTTTTTCATGTTTTTTAGCCTTGTTCTATTCGTTATATGCATCAAAAATATTTAGGATATATATTGAAACCTACCGCATTTTCTACCATTTCTTTTTCTAATTTATTTGATCAATTTACCTAATTTGGTAGGTCCGTCATGAGATCTTTAATTCAACTTATTTTTATGTCTTCGACATAGGAAATTATCCCGATTGAATCGCCCGATCTCAAGGCTAATGTTCTAGTTATTAATAAATTGAGAAACTGGGAATTGTGAAATATATACAAGTAAAATGGTTATAACAAATAATTATAATTATAAATAGTGCTGACAAAAATTATATAAAAAAATATTCAATTCCTTTTGAACAAGGATAGTTACTACTAATTAATTATATAAAAAAATGAAAATTGAGCTCAATCTCTTTTTAATGGATCCATAATAATAAAAAAACAATATCAATATCACCCAATCGATCATCTCCGTATAATCCAATCCACCTTACTTTTGATCTCTTCTTCTTCTTCTTCTTCTTCTTCAGTTGGTGACCGCCAAAAACGGGAGCTTGCTAAGAGTCCGCTTTTCTACGCGGCTGGGCTAAGACTGGCTAAGACTGGCCCTTCATCTCATCCCCACTCCTAAGAGCACAAAGGGCTGATGCTGACCAGATGGAAGGGTTGCAGGACATGATATTCTCAAATATCATGAATGTTACAATATAATAGTCAGTTAAAAAAATTCCACCAGATTTGGTGGCCAGCTTATAGGATTTCAAACAACAATCACCACTTGTTTTACTTACCACCGTTTTTCGTTGAACGGTATCAAGACAAATTTAAAATTCGGGCAGTTTTCAAACTTCAAAAACATACATCGTTAGTTAACTCATATTCTGTATGAGGTTCATTGCTTCGTAATCAGAGCCTTATTTCAATTGTACCACATTTCCCAAATAAAGGTCTTTGAGATCTTTATAACTAGAACTGCATTATTTATAAAGGTAACCTCACGACATCTAAAACCGTCACATCTATAAATGCCAACCAGTATCAGCGATTGTATGTTTTGGTGAATGTTTACAACTCATTTTCAATATGTACTGTAGTAGTGGTACAGTCTTGCCGACGGGGCGCCTGTTTTTTAATTGATCATTAGATTGATTTGTACCCTTGTTACGATACTATACTCTGTCTGCATTACATACAAATATTCGAAATATTTAAATATATCGTTTTTCTTTGTCCCCCCCCCATAGCCCCTTTAATTTACAGATAATTATATACAATTATAGACCCTCAGGCGAATCTATTTACAGACAATTTTTGTATTTCCTCGATCGCCGCTACAATATGTACAGGTTTTGTTATTTTATGAAAATTATATAATGGAATAAACAAGTATAATGATACACATTGTACGTTACTGGACTTAACTGACTAATAAAGGTGATGGGGCTCACCTTTTTGATCAAATTTAAAACTAACTTGCATACTAATTCTTAACCTAATTTTTACCCGACAGTCTGTTGCCATCGATGCGGGAGGGGTGGTGGGGCCATAGTATTAAACATTGGGTTGGTTAGGTGCTGCAACGAGCCAAAAAACTTGATGCGTACACCAAGCAACGGGTGCAGGTCAGCGTTCTCTAGCCTCTCAAGAGAGAGGCAGTGTCGGACCACTGTTTGCATGATCCCATTCTGGAAATGTTGGAGACATTTGGCTGTATTGTCAGTCAAGTGGGTAAATAGCGGGGCTCCGTACTGCAGAGCTGCCCGAAGGATGAAAACGCAGAAGAAGTTTGGATGACATAAAAAATTACCAAAACACTACAAGGAAAAATTTCACTCGTGGCAGGGTATGACAGTTGGCAAAACCACCAATTAAATATTGGGGAGATCCCGGGTTCATGTCCCGCTTCTCCCAGTAATTTTTTTATTTTTAACTATTAAAAGTAATAGTGGGACCAATATCACAGTAAAAGTTTATTATGACGAAAAATATTGTCAATATCTCCACCTCTTCTAAATGGCAGGTCAAAACTTCAAAATTGTTCAACCTACTTAAATACTAATGTCATTAATTCTATAAATATAAAATAATATATATATATTGACAATATTACTTGAGTCGTTGTTAAGACTACTGAAAGCCTCATATTTCGCGAACCACTTATCCGGCCCCCGATACCCCAGAACATCCCCTACCCCGAAAGGGCGGCCCAGATCTGCCCCTCCCACCAGGAGCTATAAGAGCCGAGGAAGACCTGCTTCCTCACAGAGATGGTGCTCCCGTTGTGGCTGTTGGCTCTGCTGTCCACGGCTGCTGCCTGTGTTGGCAACTCTTCCTGGGTATGCGTCAGGCAGAAGTTGGGCAAGGCTGTCTGGAGGATCAACGCCATGCCAGGTTAGCGACTCACTCACTATATGATCGTCGTAGCTAGCTGATCTATGAATTAATTTACGAAGTTTTTTTTTACATCGATTGTGAGAATGAATTTTTTTTAATTATTAACTAGATACTGAACGAAAGTATGAATTTATTAAAAAGTGATTAAAATTATTGTGTTAAATCTGCTCGCTAGTGTTTTGCCTAAACCATGTTGGTTCATTGAAATTGCCTTTCCAAGGATAACATGACAATAAATGCGTGATTTATATTGTTGGCTCCTAAAACTGTGGATATTGATTTTGCTTTATCGTCTTTGATATTTCCTTAACCATGCCAGGTCCTAACTTATGTAAGTTTTAATGTATTACATTTTCATTTTTTTAACCAAACATTTGATTGAAAAAACAACAACTGAATGTTATTAGTTATTATTTAATTAATAGAAAAATTGGTAAAATAACAAAAAGTAGTGAAAGAAGCGGATATAAAGAACGATTAAATATTTCGTAAAATAATACCAGGATTATTTGTTTGTAGCTAATAAATAAATAATGACTTGGTATTATTGTCACAACAAAATCGAAGTAAGTGTGAAAATAATATATTTTACAATCTGTGTTGTTTCACAAGTATGGTTGCGAGGGAATAGGGGAATTTGAGCAAATACCAGATGAATGGTTTAAGGAGGCATTTTAGATTGGAAAAATTATCGTTGCTATTACTACACGCAAGATATTCTTTGCTGATCCCTTTCTCTAAACAATTGTTCATAATGGGTACGATTCCTTATTGTTTTATGCAAGGAGGATAAAGACAGAAACAACGATAAAAAAAATGGTGTTTTAAACTTAAAATGTTTCTTTTAATTGTCTCTCTTGGATACATTGGAAACAACTGGCATCATCAAAACGAGCATCACTTACCCCACGACAGTGTAGTTAGTTATGTATAAGTAGTTAACTGATCGTAAATAACTGATCCTTTCCCCCGTTGATGCACATCTCAGAAGTCTTCTAGAGATAAATCCACGATGTCTGCCTCACTATCTACTCTGGGAATGTACAATAAGAAGATCGGTGCAGTTTGATGGAATATTCTGTGCAGACCTTCAGGTTCGCCGAAGATCTAGATATTGTTGTAAGACGATTTCCAGCTACGAAGGTGGCGTTCCTTGATTATTAAAGAGACAGCTGAGAGAGATGGCCTAACCATCAATGAGATCAAGAGGAACACACATATTCAGATGAAAGGGCACTCCAATCGGACTATGTGCCATTAGACGCTGCTTAGTTCTAATTAAGACCGTCCCACACAACAAAGTTCCAAGTCGCTGAGTAGAATTGTCTTGAGGATTGGAATCGAAGAGGACATGAGTAAGTTACGAGTGAAGAACTCTAAGAAGTAGTGTTCTAAGAAGACTCAGCGGAAGATATAAAGGTATGGTGGTTCTACTAGGCTAGGAAGATGGCAATAATATCAGCAGCTGTTCTTGAAAAAAAGTTGGTGGGTGGGCGTATAAAAAGGTGAATTTGTCCGAGATTACGTTGGGAAAACGGTGTGCCAGCATGCGCTTGGGATATCACAACCAATAAAAAAAAACTAGCAAGAGATATGATTGACTTGAGGCATTAGTCCCACGTGTGTTGCAGAGCAAAGGAGGAAGAAAGTGGGAGAATCTTTGAAAAATACATTACAATATTTGAGAACAAGCGTACTCCATGAATTACAGATTTTTAATTAGAAATATTTAAGAAATCAATAATTTTGTCTATCGACAAATTACAATAGTTTTCGATTGTAGTACAGTGCTGCAACAAATGAATGGATTATTCGTTATATGCTAGATGATATATGATTTTAAACAATCATTAACAACATAGTATAATGTTATAAGTATAATACTAATCGCTACTTATACATAACTAACCACACAGCCGTGGGGTCAATGATGATACTAGGTCAAAATATATTTGATGCGTTTGCGAGCGTTGTTTCCAATGTATCTAAGGAAAGAAACATTTTAAGTTCGAAACACCATTTTTAGATCGTTGTTTCTATCTTTATCCTCCGTGCATAAAACAATAAGGAATCGTACCCATTATGAACAATTGTACAAAAGTTTTTACAGTCCATCAATATACTCAGTTAAAGTATTAAATACTTATTATGCTATTGGATAAATTAATTTCCTAAAATGTATATAACCCTGTGAAACTATAAAAAAATAAATGGCTTAATCGAATTTATGGGGCAAACTAAACTAATAATTATATACACATGCAACGACTAAGTGTTAAATTATTTAGATTTATACATAAATATTGAATGATAAATAAAATTTCAAAATAAGTTGTCTTTTCAAGCGATTTTATCCAGAAGGGAGGCCCATCCCCTACACCTTGATAAATGCAAAATTGATAATTTCGTCGTATTATAATTATTATTATATTATTTATGCTGAAAGATTCTTATTTCATTTCAATGCTTTTCAGTTTAATTATTAACCTATTATTTTATGAACAAATTTTACTTTGATTTTTATTATTTATTATTATTATTATTACTTATTTATTTTAACTTTACAAATTTTAATAAACGATGTTATTGATTCATAAAGCATTTTAAGCAATACCGTTACCTTATAAGATCAAAAGGTAGTGGTGCCAACTTAAATTAGACAAACCATTGCTGTGGCACCAGATAAACGAATTTACGGACGAATCGATTCTAAGATTTAAATATTACAAGCGGGACGAATCGATTAAAAAAATCCAAAAAACAAAAACAATTTTCCTTCAAAGTTCAATTGGGTTATCAATCAATATGTTATAAATGGAGTTAAATAGTTAGTGCGATTGCAATTTAATTTTTAATGGATATTTTTAAACCGTACATGATTTCTCAATGGGCTTAACTTCACATTTTAATTTTGGCTGAAGTTACAGAGCGCAGATGAATCACTTAAAATTATGAATTGGATTCGTAGATACTAGCAAACATTATCAGGAAGGTTGTTTTATATCACTGATAAAAGTGAGTGGCTATTTTTTTTTTATACATGCGTGTAAATCTGTGCGTCATTTTTATACGTACATAAATAAAAATAATATTGGCAGCAAAAAAAAAAGAGTTTTTTTAAAATCACGAATGAAGACCATGCTGATTGTACCTTACACGCTAGAAGGTGGGGTCCCTACTACCTTTGGTTTTGTAACAAGGCAACATCTCTGACAGTGTTTTGGGATTGTATTGTAAAACCAAAATTAGCAACTAGTAGGATATTTTCCATACCTGAACTCCTACTGTACCTTAACAAAAGGTAACACGCCCGTTTTTAATTTAGCTAGGGTTTACCTAAAGAGCTTATTGTTGAGGACAATTCTAGGCTATTTGATTGAATGATATTTGAACCTTTACATATTTTAATGATTGATATATTTGACGTTCTTTGTTTTGTTTTTTTTCGAAACCGTAAACTCTTCTGTTTTCGTTCCCTTGCTCAATATATCCTGCCCTATGCCAGAAGTTTCATATTTAGCCTACTTGTATGATAGTTTAATGAATCCTCCTCTTTATTTAAAAAAAAATAATACTAAAATTAGTAATGAATAATTGTGATTCCTTTTAGTCTCTTTCAAACAACGATTTTCATATGACAATCATTCCTTAATTCACATACTATTTATATATATTAATTATATACATACTACATATACATATATATATATATATATATATATATATATATATATACTATTTCAATGAAATATTGGAAGGAAAATTAATCAATTAATGGTTTTATATGTATAGGGTGGGAAATAAAACAATCAATTAATTAATTTTCCTTCCAATATTTCATTGAAATAGTATATAAATAAGTAGACGAGTGTGTTAGGAGTTCGGTTCATGAAAGAGAGATGTTATTAAGAAGGACATCATTTCAACGTACGCATGCATGCCTGCATTAAACCTTGCTTGAGATGGTAGCGGACGGGGGGGGGGAAAAGTTTGTGGAACTCATCAAACCATTACACGTAAGAACATGGTTGCGACATTCAAAGTACATATATAGAAATTAATTTGACTGAAACCCAAGATACTCTTCACAGCTAACAATGAATTATTTTATTGCTATTCAGAGTATATAAATAGTATATAAAATGAAAAAATAGCTATTATCATAAACTCTCTCCTTAATCTTTCTGATAGTTAGTGAGGGGTGATAGTACAATGGGAATAGTTAGTAATAACCCACCTTGTATTTAAGGCGTTTCCGACTTGACTCTCCCCAACGGTGAGCCCCATCACCGAGTACCCTTTTACATTATATAATTTCTTTTAACCACAAACCAGATATTGTTAGTTCTTAAGACATGCACTCCTTAAAATACATACAATGCAGTACAAGGAGAAAGCCACTAGTAAAATATTGTGATCAATAATTAATTTAATAAAAACATAGACTCTTCCGTTAAAGTCCCCATCTAGTTGTTCTTGCAGCCAATGCCAGCTAGATTGTGTATCTATTGAGTTCCTGGTCTTTCTTCTCCTTCCCGCTTCCATTTCCCATACTGTTGTGTACTTCTTTCATCCACCCGTTCCACATAAGGGAGAGAAATTTCCTCGAGCAAGGATTAACTGGGACACGGATATCATCCTATGCTTTTTTTTATTAACTAATTAATTGTAGAAGAAAGTTGCCAATGAACAACGCTTAATATTCAAGATTTATTTTCAAATTCACTCTTTGACCCTCCTGTGGTATAGCTATAATGGCTACCGTGACAGTGTCCGAACGAATATCTATTGATCAATCCGGATTCCAACCTATGGAAATAGTTGGCATGACTTCAGCAGGTGGCTAACTCTCCAGATATTTACCGACCTCTTTTCATGGATTCTACCACCGGTGGTCACCTGAAGAAAAGGAGCCAGCGATAAGAAACTGTGCCATGGCACTAAGTACGACACTCAGTGACAGCGCGAACCGTCGAGAGCACGCGCATCCCAGTTATTGCGAGCAGTCAACCACAGGCTATTTATTAGAGTACACTCCACAGCCGACAACCGTAATAATAGACGTGAAAGCAGCAATGGCAGGCGGGCGTGCCACTGAGGTTGCGCGGTAGAACCAGGCTCAGCTCTCGTCCTATTGACCGACAACAAGGCTTTCTACCAAAAACCGATCGCTAAAGCCTCGTTTATACAAAAAAAAAAAAAAGAAATGATACCTTATCGTATCGAATATTCTTAAAGTCACTCACTGATTCTACCTCGCCCCCTCAGAGAGCAGTTCAGTTTCATTCAATCAACCCTTCTTAACGATCTTAATGTAATTTACATTATTTAATTCATCCCTTCCAAGTTCATGAAATTCCATAGTAACCTATTCAACCTCCTAATCCCGTATCACAGTCATTACGCTGCGCCACACATCCTTATAATCCTCCTCGGTGACTAAAACGGCAGTGGCCTCGTGACCTACTATAAATGCGTGACAGTGGGAGTCCTGGCAATGGCCAGCTTCTCCAATAATGTCCTGAGCGTCAGTGGCTCTCGCGATCTTCGTCAGCCTCCACTGGCTCGCATCCGGTGACGCGGCTGACGGAGGACTTCCCAAGACTCCGCATCCTCTTTCGCATGCGAGGGAGATGACAACCATGTGGATTTGGGAGGCCTCTTGGCTGTTTGTAAATATTGTATGAATGATAAGCGAATTATCCAATCGAGATGGGAGTTCTAACATCTATTCTATCATATTCCAGTTTGCTTTGCTCAAATGAAGACCATACTTCTCACTTAAATGAATCTCAAGTCTTTAAAGACTTAAAGCGTATTAACGCCTTATTTAAGCGTGGATACGCCCAAATTTAAACCAAGCTTTCAGCTTGGCTTCAAGCCAGTGACATGAAATTTTACGTGTAGATCACATTTGATATTGGGAAGACAAGACAAATCTTTATAAAACATCAATTAATATTGATTAATTGTACAAACAATCTGTGTGAGTTAAAAGATTAAAGAGTTTGACATCTAGATTAATGTTTGATACACAAAGTCATTAAAACTGCCACTAACATCGTGTTGATAACTATACAATACATCAAACAGTTTTTTTGTTTGAACAATATTTTATTTCAAAATCCAGAACCCTAGAGGTTTTACCTTGGCGTCTATATGACCGCCTGTTCTTTGCAAGCTCTCTGATCGTCCAAGAGACATGACATTTAACATAAAGCTCCCGTTTGATGCTGCACATTTAAAAATACTGAAATGTCTACCACTAATTACAGAAATACTGAAACGAGCCCAAGATCAGTATTCTACAGACTTTATATAGGACGTCTTGATTGCTAACTTAAATTAGATAAACTATTCAATTAGCACCGAACAAACGAATATCCAGAAAAATCGAAACACGGGCGAATCGATTCTCAGATTTAAATATTACTCGCAGAACGAATCGAATAAAAACATTTTTCCTTATAAGTTCAATTGACTTATCAATCAATATGATAAATGGAGTCAAACAGTGCGATTGTAAATTATTTTTTAATGAATATTTTTAAACCGTATATGATTTCTCAATGGGCTTAAATGCAAATTTTAATTTTGCCTGAAGTTACAGAGCAGATGAATTGGATTCGTAGATATCAGCAAATATTATCAGTACAGGGCAAAGCGACCGGCCCAGGGTAAAAGTTTGTTTGTTCCCTAGTCCTAGGGACTTCCTGTCATCTCTTGGTCAACAGTCAAGATATGTCACCTACGGTTAGCTCAAGATACGCTAATTCCCACAGAACAAGGCAATGAGGTACACAGAATTGACCAAATTGTCCAATGACTACTTCATATTTTGTACGTTATAAGGCAAACCGACCTTTGTTGGCCTACAACAAGCCTTTGTACTATAGCTATCCGACAACATTCGCGTAGACTCAATTTCAAAAACGAGTAGCGTCAGAAGGAGAAAGTAGACACTCCTGTGTGTGGTTTGGCGAAGGTCTAATGGCCGGTGATGTACGGACTATGGAAGAAGCGGAGCGGATAGTTCGGAACTAAATCGAAAATGGAGCCGTGACCGAAGAGTGTCACCTCGATGGCCCACTGGTCGATATTTCTTTTTCCTATCCTATCTTTTTTCAGCTTCGCTTTCTTCAACGTTTATCCGTCCGCTTGTTCACTTCACGCACAACTGCCTATTTTTCATGGTTTACCACATGTCGCTATTTCTAAAAAAATATGAGTGCACAGAAAAAAAAAAAAGTATGCACATTCTGCCTCTGATGAGGTGTAAAGAGTATCCACTTCTAACTAGGCGAGGGGCAAACATCATTGAACTGTCTGCTCGTTTGTCGGCGGCTTCTCGGATTACACAGACCGACAGGTGTTTTTGTGGCAGAGTATTTAGAGCTGATTTCATATGAATTGCATGCCCTGAATTCAAATAAGGCTTTAGTTTTTGCCTAGGAGCTCAAATTTCTAAAGTATAATATTTCAAGTTAAATCTATGGATCAAATTAAAAAAAAAAACGAAACACTGATTTTTTACTATTAAATACAAATAGAGAGGATAAAGTCATCGATACAATCGACTAGTCACTGGGCACTTCACTGAAGCTTATTTTCCCTAACATTCTTGAATACATTTTGAAACAGTCCGTTTTTAAACTACAGCAGTGATCTCCCCATAATGTGCGTATCCCATCTTCCTTAGCAACGGGCCGACATAGTTTTAAAGTCCTGTTTTTGTTTTATTTTGGTTTTATATTTTATTGTTTCATTTAGGAGTGGTTCAATGAAGATTTCGTGTAGAAATCCACGTTAAAAAAAACTCTGATATAAGAAAGTGGAGAAATACTGATTTTATATTTAGATTCATTGCCTCAAACATAGCTACAATCAGTTCTAAATGCCTAAGCACCAAATACATTTTTTTTTTTGTTGGCCTGTGTAATAGCCCATTACACAATGAAGGTAAAATGGCGGTAATTAAATTAAATCAAAGGTAATCCAAAACAAAATATAAAGACTATTCCAACATAAATCGCGTATTTAATATAGTTCAAGCCATTTTAATGGATTTTGTTTTGATATATTTCAGTTATTCACAATTTCAAAATTGATTTGCAGTAATCAATATGATTTAAGAAATAAAATGAAGTATTGTGAACATGTACACGATCTCTGGATCCATTTCCTTCATCTTGATCCTCGTTGTATATTTTGTACATTACGTTCTCATTCGATGTATGAAAACTTCAGTTGGTAAAAAAATCTGTCACTGAACCCAGGAACAATGGGACAGGGTGGAGTGTGGTCAAAAGTGAGTTAGAGAAATTTATTTGTAACTTAGAGATGATCCTGGCTAAAACACAGTAATTTGTACTTCCCGACTTAACACTACCATTAAAGTCCCCATCTAGTTGTTCTTGCAACCTATGTCAGCTAGGTTGTATATCTATTCAGATATTGTTAGTTCGTAAGACATGCACTCCTTAAAATGCATACAATGCTGTACAAGGAGAAAGTCACATGCAAAATATTGTAATCAATAATTAATTTTAAAAAAATTTGACTCTTCCATTAAAGTCCCCATCTTGTTGTTCTTGCAACCAATGCCAGCTAGATTGTGTATCTATTGAGTTCCTGGTCTTTCTTCTCCTTCCCGCTTCCATTTCCCATACTGTTGTGTACTTCTTTCATCCAACCGTTCCACATAGTGAATTCGAGTGACATTTCCTCGAGCCAGCATTAACTGGGACTCGAATGTCATCCTATGCTTTTTTTTATTAACTAATTAATTGTAGACGGAAGTTGCCAATAAACAATGCTTAGTGTTAAAGATTCCCTTTCAAATTTAACCTTTCTCTTGAGGTCCATCTCCACTGAGCAGCATACTTCAGAACAGTAGGCTAGATCATGTATTTGACATCTTTGATTTTGTTGTCACTTTCAGAGAAAGGAGACAGCCTGCTATACTTCAATCGCCTAAATATTTTCTATTGTTAATAAATTGAACGGAGTCTACTTTTCATTAAATGAGTTTAAATTATAGGTCAGCCGCCAATAGGTATTTAGTTAACCAGCACAGGTCGATTAAGTCAAGGTTTTCCCGACGTTAGAAATTGACGACAACACTGAAGGAAATTCTCGCAGCTCCATAATAGACAAAATTATCGCCAGCCTTTCCCATCCGGTCGAACAATAAGCTCGCTAAAATCGGGGCCCTTTTCAAATGAGGGGAAATTAACGCTTTGTTACCGTGAAAAAAATAGGCTTTGTCGTACACAGTTTTCCCTACTAGTCAAAAACCTATTTACCCACATTTCCATCAAAGATGGACTATCTGATGTTTCCGTGTAAGAAACATCACCGTGGCTTTGGAGCCGTGAAATTAGACCCTAATGGCTAGGTTTGTGTTCCTTATCTGATTAACCCGTTGAGCAGCTAAGTGTCACATATGCTTAATAAGTGCTTAATGATGAGCCGTGCAGAACACCTTACAAAGGAGAATGACAGTCCTCCCGGAAGTTATTAACCTTCCACAAAGGAGGAAGCTGTAGTCTCATTCAGTCTCGATCGTCTTTCGTCTTTCTGTCTAGATGTACGTTCTACAGTTAATTACTCAATGGCAGGAAAGGTTTTGAAAAACACTATACTATCAGGTCAAGTCATAAGTAACTTCCGATGCAGCTAAGTAGAATCTATTGTTCCTATCTACCCGCTATGAGTTACCATGACAACAAGTTTTTTTCACTATATAGACGAGGCTTCAGTTAGTCTTATGTCAAATGTTTTGTGTGATACACGTTACGTTAAACTGTTTTTTTTCCCCTCTGAAATGGAGAGTCAAAAAGTACATATTTGTCATGTAATACTTTGGGAATTTAAACAAGGTAATAGTGCTAGGGTGACAGCTGAAAAAATACACAGTGACAACTGATCGGGCAGTTAGAAATTGGTTTATAAAATTCCGTTCTAGAAATACGACCTTAAAAGACGAACCGAGAGCGGGGCGTCCTTCCGACTTAGACGACAACCTTTTAAAGGCAATATTGGAGCAAAATCCACGTCAATCAACAAGGGGTATACCACATTTTACAAGGAAGGAATCGATAAACTGCCAGGAAGATGGGAGAAGGTATAGATAATAGTGGTGAATACATAATAAATTAATATAATTTTGTTAGTTAATGAGAGCAAAATAAATGTCTGATTAAAAAACGGAAATTACTTATGACTCGACCTAAATATAAAAAAAAAATCACAATAGTGACAGGATATAATGGGCAGAGAGGCAGCCATATGGAATGTAGGTGAGTAATTGACGAATAATACGCTCTAGATCAGTGTTCTACAGAGTTTGAAAAGCCTGCTTGATCTTACCGGAAGTAGAGAGGGCAGGTTTGGTTCAATATCGCTTGCTTGTTCCTTACTTCGGTCGGTCGTAGGTTACTACAGCACAGGATGACTTAAGTAAAAAATACCAGAGAAAATGCTGGGGTCTGCATTACCATCTACTTACAAAAAGTAAAAATACTTCAATCAATCTGACCTTTTGAAAAGTATATTCCGCTCGAAATGTGCTGATTACTATTTTGTTTAAATACAAGATGAGAAAGTATGACGGAAAAATTCAAGCCAATTAAGTTATATTTTATGTTTGTTGCATAGTTCAAAGACATTCTATGTACTCAAATTTCGAAACCCAACAATAGGAATAGAGCATTTAATTGTTTTCTAGCCGGTATTATTAGGGTATTTGTTTTTATAAGTTAAAAACATGACAAAAAATAAAGCATTTTTGATGAGTTTTTTTTATCATTCCTGGTAGTTTTTCAGTTTTTTTTTTTAGACTAACGTTAGGAAATGGGAATCTCTTGATTGGTTATTGTTAATTCAGTTTCACAATTTCGTCAAAAACACACTTCAGAAAACGTAATTTAGTTAGCTTATAATTGATGGAAACAAATTGCCATGGCTAAAAACTAAATTGACGACCGATTCTCGGATTAAATATTACAATTTATTCTATTCGCCTCTTTCGAGACTTTCCTTTCATAGTAATTATAATTAAATCGAAATATTGTTATTGATATAGTGAGCATCCTAATATCTGTTCTATTTTGTTTTAAGTAGACCCTTGTATAAAAGGTCTTCAAATACGTTTTGTTCTTACCCTCTTAGCAGTTAATTTCATAACACTGCCGCAACTAGAAATGTGCAGAAGATGAGGAATTGGCGTTAAAAACATCGAGTATTTTTCAAACACTTCTACAGTTACATGACAGTGAGATTGCTGTACGATTGTGACGACGAAGAAAAAGTCGTGATCCCTGTAAACTGTTGTTCGCTTTCGAGGTTTCGAGAACGTTTAGGAGAAAATAAAAAAAAAATCGGACCGTTTCTCAGCTGACTCGCTCGCCATGGGATCAAATGCCCTGTTCTTTATTACTTTCTTTTCTTCTATAAGTAAGGGAAAGTACTCACAAATGTAATTTTCCTTTTAATAAAAACATTACTTCATTCCCTTCGGTAAAAACATGTTTCTAGTATGAGTTTTTCTTATTCCTGTGAGCTCTTTGATTGTAAGAGAAACTAGCCATCAAATACCTTCTAGCTATTATTAAATATATTGTTTTGAGGTCGAAATCTCTCATGGGATAGACACTACAACTATAATACAGTTATATTCCCTGAAATAATTATGGCTGAGTGAATGAGTGTAGGTACATGTTCGCTTGGATCAGAATAGCGATATTTTGATTCTCACCTGCTAGGACAGATTATATTTCAACAAAATGGTGGAAAAAATGTAACTTACCCAAAGCTGTGGTACAAAAGTCATATACATTTGTTAAAGCCTAAATAACCACAGTAAAATCTACGGGTGGCAAAGACGTTTTAAAGATCATCATATTAACACTATGTGACCTAAAGACCCCAATTTTACTTGGAGAATCCCTTTAACATAATTTACATAGAACATATTAAGTGTGCTGGTGAGTTAATTGATTGCTAAAAATAAATGAACTGAGTTTCTCTGCTATATTTAACAGGGATACCCCAAATGTTTTATATGTGTTTGGGTTTTGGTGGGCTCTAATTAAAAAAACAACAAACATTATCACTGTAATTAAAATAGTAGTATCCATCCCTATTTGAGGCATGAAAATCAAAAAACTTCAATGGTACAAAAAAAAAAGAAGCTCCCGAAAAAAAATATTGAAGAGTCAACATGCTTACAATGCAAGTTGTAATCGTCACATGATCAATATGATGATCATTATGTCCTTATTGGTAATATGTACGGCAAGTTTAGAGGACAAAATTCACTAAACCCATTCAAACTTTTATCAAAATAATAGTTGACTAACTTTTTTAATTTATCTAAGGCTGCTGTTTTCTAATAATATAATATAATGATAATGTTATGAGAAGGATTGAATGAATCTGATGTTTTGAAGTGTTTTGCCTTCGTATAAAGTAAAAGTATGGTTTTAGCAGGGCTTCGCATATGAAAATTCCATTTTCTAATGTGAGAAGAGGATACATGCTAACTAGTCTATAGAGTTGTAAATTTAATGTTAAAATAACGTTATGACTGACGTTATTAGTTTATAACAGTTATGTAGGCAACAATCTGCAGAAACAATATGAATTTACAACTATTCATTAAAATGGTCTACTTAACTAGCGGTCTCCGGCTAAAATAGGCATTCTATAAAATTAGGTAGTTGTTAATTATAGGGGGTGGCCACATCAGGTACATTAACACTTATGTTATAAAAATTGAAATGCTTAAGGGTTAAGTCAAAAGGGTTAATGAAAAAAGATGGTGAATGAACTGAGATTTTTTAGCTTCTTATCAGAACAAGATATCACATTTAAACAAATTTTAAAAAAAATATTTAAATTTTGGTTAGGTAATGGTTAGCATAAGTGGCTCATAATATGGAGGGTAGGAGTTCAAATCCCTAGATGAAAAGTGATTTCAATACACGATTTTTGTTAGGAATGTGTTGATAAATATTTAATTGAAATGAAAACATATTTCTGGCAATTCTAGTTGTTTACATGTTATATGCAACTGATATTTTGTAGCGTTACCGGAGATCACAACTAACAAGCTCTTTAATTATTTTACACATATTATTAGCAAATAGATAAAAATGAACAGTCTGAAAAGAGAGTGAACCAACGACTACAACAATTGAATTAAGTCAAATAAAAATTTTAAAACACGAATTTGCCAACTAAATGAGCCGAAATAATCTTTAATCCACTAACCTTTTTTTTTTTTTGTTACAGAGATCCCGGTGAATGACTGGGTATCGCTGGTTAGGCAAAACCGGAGCTGGGACTCGGGCCGGCAGGACAGCCAGATGCCAGATGGTCTTATGGACATTCTCGCCGATGGTGTGGATACCTTCCTCGAGACCAGGAGCCTCAGGTTCTCACTCCCTGACTGGATGAAGGCTGACCAGAACAAAGTAGAAGTCGACATTGCCAAGGCTCTCATTATGGGTGAGAAGTGTGCATAATATTCTACACAATATTATGTTATTAGCTTGAGATTTTTAATAATATGGCCAAAATATATAATGTATGATATTTGGTGGCTTCCACTCCGAAGATGCACGTGGCTTCTTCGCTAAGAATACTATCATTGATTTAATTGCTACTATTCTATGAGGGGCATCTTGTCCTAAATATTAGAAGTTTAATGAAAAAAAAAACAATACTTTAATATATACTGTGATTATAACAATTGTAAATGTTCTGTAGAAAAATCGGCATTTGACGGCAGGAGAAGAGGCGGTGGAAAGAAAGGCAACATGATGGGCATGATGATGATGGCTATGATGGGAAAGATGGCAATGATGTCGATGGGCCTTATCAAGATGAAAGCTATGAAGGCGCTAGTGATCGGCGCTATCGCTCTAGTCATAGCCAAACTGCAGCTGTTCAAGTCGCTCACATCCAAGGGAGCTGACAGTAAGTAGCACAATTTTAAACATTTATACTTAGAATATTAGGAATCCATAGGTAAATTAATTGGAAATAAACACAGTTTCACACTTGGCTCAGTACAGTCAGATTGTAATCTCTCTTATTCTCTTCCATTAACCTTCATATGAATAGTTTTTCCATTGTTGAAGGCTAGTCCATACTTCTGACAGATATGTTTAAATGATTTGTCTTCTCCTGAATGTATGGTTGTCAAAATCAATCTCTTCAAGACGATCCAGCAGACCCTACTGAATTCAATTTCTTTGACCTTTATAATCCTATCAAGGGCTAAAAATAAAAGAAGTGGTGAGTTTTGCCAACCTTGTGTGGAAGAACTCTGACAATTTTCCTTGTGCGATTCACAACACTTGAATCCATTGATTAGTCAGCCTTCTTCAAGCACACTTTTTAGCTGCAGGATATCCAATTCTATCCACTCTACCAAAGACCTTGAGGAAGGCTACAGGCATCAGCTGGAGTGAACTTTCCACTGTTCCTTGGATTGCTCTATTATAGTTAACACTGCATTAATAACATCTGCTCAGGATCTGAATCCAAATCACTCCTTCCACCAAGTCTTTTCCAGTTCTTCTTGGATTAAGGAAATTATTACAGTATTAATCAACACCATTAACAAATGTTAATATTTATCAAAAAAAACTTTTAATTAACATTAACCTTGGGAAGTAGATTTATTCACTATTCAGAATAAAACATTTCCGTTAATATTATAAACTCCTATTAACAAATTATGTTTGTAAACAGTCACTCAACTACAGTTAATGAGTTTTAATTTCCTCTGATGAAAACATTTGAGTGCTATACTATGTTTAATTAAGTAGTGTTTCCATATTTATCAGATACGCTAGAGTACTAATTATACAATCCATATATTCACAGGTAGTGAGAGCCATGTTATAGTGGTGAGTGGTGGAGGAGGCCACAGCGGAGGGGGTGGTCATGGAGGCGGAGGCGGACATGGAGGAGGCGGTGGCCACGGAGGTGGGGGTGGTGGCCACGGGGGTGGCAGCCATGATGGAGGTGGCACTGTCCATGTAGTACATGAATCGTATGGTCCTCCTGCGGGTAGCTGGGGTGGAGCCAGCAGCGACAGTTGGGGAGGTGGTGGTGGAGGGTGGTCCTCAGGAGGGGGTGGAGGAGGTGGACATGGGGGCAACAGCGGCTGGTCCTCTGGAGGTGGCGGTGGAGGAGGAGGAGGAGGTTGGTCATCGACAGGCGGATGGGGGAAGAGAGCATACAGCTCTGATGGCACCAATACTGTCTCACCAGCCAGCAGTCAGAGCGTCGAATAAAACAGTTTACTCTTAAAATTTTTTCCAACTTAGTTTTGTCAGTTGAAAAAATGTTTAAATATTAGCAATGAATGGTAACTAAGCAGCATCAAAAGCAGGTCTGGCATACTGTAATTAATTTATAAAAATCTGGGCGATTGTATTTTATATTTTCATCCCCATGAAATTGTTATAATGAGAATTATAATTATTCTCAGGTGTTAAAATTATGACAAGATATTTTTTATTCTTAGGTAGGATTCAATGATGAAAACTGTACAACAATGACAAAAAAACTAACTTTCAAATTGACACTTACTAACCTAGCACAGCTAGTAAAAACTTTCGAGGACAAATAATGACATCATAGCATGCATCTTTAATTGTTTTAATTCAAAATCAAATAATTAAAATTTTTCTTCAATCATAAAATTATATTGTTTTGCCTACTTTAATATAGTATTTAATCAGAATAAGATATTTCTTTCTGTATAAATTTTATAAAACTGAATTGTCATAATTTCCAGTAAAACTTGCCCCATTCCTTGTAAATAATTAATGAATGAAAAAAGATTAAATGTGCAACTGTCCTCAATTATAAAAAATATTAAATAACAGACTTCCAATATTTGAACAAAGTTATTGATATAAAGACGTTTGTTTAATTTTTGCCGAAGTGTGTGAAATCAAGTCGATACAAAACCTTGACTTGTTCTCATCACATCTCTTAAGTCATATTTATATGTTTGCGATTGAAGTGGGTCTCACCACAAATGTGATATTTATTTTAATGTAAGTTATTTATTTCACATTTTATTGAAGTACAAATAAGACTATTTATTTATTTTTGTATATGTAATGTACTATTTATTTATAAATAAAGAATAATTAATTTATTTATTAAAAAATCCCCATTATTAATTAACCCAAATAATAATAAAGCCCTTCCAAAGAAAATAGTAATCAACCCATCATTACTACCAATCTTAAGTATTTTCCCTCTGGCTAGAGGCTTTAAACCCATACAATTGTATTTTTTGAAATTCTATGTATGTTTTTGTTGTGCTTGAAATTCATTTAATATTCCTGTATTGTACGACCAACAAAGATAAGAGAGTAATAAGCAACTAACAACCATCAAGTAAGGTGAGCATCAATTTCAAAACTTTGAAACCAAATAATCTGTTGGCTGGGAACTGTAACGCATACTGTCAAAAGGAGAGTGTGAGTCACTAAGCAAACTAAGGTTTTACACCTTGTGCTGCGGATAGAAGTGGGCAGAATCCCACTACAAGAACTTAATTCCATCAATTGGAGGTTAATTCTAGACTAAGAGGGTTGGTAGATTCAAGGAGAAACAGTAGCGTGGGATGGATACAATACAGGGGCTGAAAAAAATGGCCACAGGTCTTGTCGGACCAATCATTTTTACGTATTCCATCCTCAACTACCTAATTTATTTTATTAATATTCAATTTTGATATGTAAAATTCATTACAAGTTTGTATTAGGGAACAGGATTATTCAAAATTAATACTAATTATATAAAAACTGAAGTACCCTATGCTATAATATTGGAATTGTAAAAACAAATTGTTCTATGGAATTATTTGGAAAAAACATATGGTATTTCAACATTTGATAAAACTTGTTTTATTTCATTAGAATAGGATTATTCCCTATCTAATAATAAAGTTAGTAGGTAGGGTCTATCATCTAATAAAGAGATGTTACTTTATATTAGTCTTAAAAAAAAAAAACAGAATTTTAAATTAACCCTCTTTTTGTCTTGCTAATTGGTTATTGGAAAAAGTTTAATAATGTAAGTCTGAGATAAAAATAATATGACAGAAGTCGAACCAAACTATCTTGCCACTTAACAAATAAAATGCATTCAATTTAGAAATGTCTTAGAATAAATAATGGACGTATGATTATATTTTAATATCATAATCATCAGAAATGGGTGTTAACACAAGCATCATAATAAAAAAAAAGTGCATTGCTTAGATTTGAATGATAGTAAGTAGAAACGTAGTTATGCTGATTTAATATTTATTTATTAACGTAATATGGAAACTTCACAGATTTATTTACATGAAATTAACTTATTCACATGCGTAAAACTGATAAATAAATTGTAAAACTTTTATAAATTACATACTAATCTAAGTTTACTTATTATCATAAGCAGATAACTGTGTTTTAAAAATATTTAATATTTCTTAAATTTTATTAAGAAGCTAAACGGATTAAAAACAAGAATAGAAGAAGAATAAGAAAACATTATGTACAATTCAACTTGTCACTAATTGTTATTGCTTGTTCCCATGTTATTGTATTGGATTGATAAATTGTATATAACATAATGATATATATTTGTAAATATAAATATACACAAACAATTTTTTTTAAACAGTAGGAAAAATAAAATAAAAACCTACTCAAGAAAAACCAAAAAATAACCAAATTGGACTAAAAAGTATTAATTGGAGTTTCTCTCATACACATGTCTCATTTTAAGTAGGAAAATCTGGAAACATTTCTAATTTAATGAGCTAACTGTTATTGTATTGTAGGATCCATGACTTAAAATATGTAGGATAATTTAATATAACTTCACATACTTTGTTATCCAATGTATATTTTGATAATAGTTACATGTAAAATCAACTTCCAGGTATTATGCTATAAAGCACATAAAAAGTCAATAAATAAAGTTAGTTCCAAATGATACCAATAGATCACACTGCATTCCAATTATTTACTTATAATAATCATTACTATTGTATGGAATTTTTTTTGTTTTTTTCAGGAGAATCATCTGATTCCATTAATACTTTTTATAAATTATCCATTGGTTTGAAATAGCTGTTTCTGTTTATTTAAATAGCGTTAATAAATGTAATGGGATATTTGTTGGTATTCCAGCATAATTATAGAATGCCTGGTGCAATTCATGGCAAACTTGGTATATTTATGATTTGGTACTGCTGTCTAATGTTTTTAAACGCCGACCTGCACCCGTTGCTTGGTGTGCCATTGGTGGGTAAGTTCATTCGCCGGGGACACATCAAGTTTTTTGACTCGTTGCAGCACCTCACAAACCCAGTGTTCAACACTATGACCCCACCACCCCTTCCGCATCGATGGCAACAGACAGTCGGAGAAACATTAGGTTAGGTTAAGATTTAGTATGTAAGTTAGTTTTAAGTTTGATCAAAAAGGTGAGCCCCGTCACCTTTATTAGAGTTAGTTCAGTCCATTCATGTATAATGTGTATCATTATACTTTGTAGATTTCAGAGATCATTATTATTTTGTATATTATAACTTGTATAAAATGTAGCCAAGCTACAGGAAATACAATGAAGCAATTGTAAATAGATTCGCCTGAGAATCTATAATTGTATAATTATCTGTAAAGGGGATATGAAATAAAAAAGTTTTTTAAGATCAGAGCCTTTCTTCTGGTTCTTCGACCAGGAACATCAGGTCTATATACAAGTAATAACAGACCTGAATCAGCTGTAATACTCTCCCATATCCTGGCTAATGTGGGGGGGGGGAAGATCTAGATATCAGTTAAATTAAAAAATATATATATATATTGTTGTGATATTTTAAAATGATGATTTTTAATGGTGTTTGTTTAAATAAACTCGGAATTAGCGAGCATTGAATAACGTAATAACGATCCGTGATTCATTTTTGAAAGTATGAACGTTTTTATTGTCGTCATATTAATTATTAATAATTGAAATAAAAATAATATCATATTTATTATATAAACTTCTAATTTAAGCAAAGTAATAAATATTCAAAACAAATGGCATTAAATAACGAGTTGAAAGTCAAGAAGGCAGCGGAGAGATGCAGATATATATACGAGCCGACCAAGGACCAAAACACTCATTCTTTCGTCAGAACCGGACAGAGCAGGTAGCAGACCAGATCAGGTAGCGAGACGCTAAGGCGCCTCATGGCATCACTTTCACTCAGCAAGAAGACAAAGGACGCTCTAGTAAGATGAACCGAATCACGCAATAGAAGAAGATGACGACCAACGAAGAGATTATCCACAAAGAAGCACTGGCCAGTATTAGTATAGAGTTACGAATAATTTACAAGGTACCATTTTAATGTTAGTTTTAATAGTATTCTTTATTACGTACGTATTTGATTTTTGTATATCAATTTTAGTTATTCAATGTGTTTAAATAAAACCAATATTCCTTTTGCCAGAAGTTTCCTATATAATTATTAACAGAACCCTGATATAACGTATAAGTTATAAATATAAAGTTTTTTAAAATTATATGAAAAAATATATAGTTAAATTATTATTAATAAATAAGCAAATATTAGAATAATATATTTAATGTAAAACATATGTATATATTTTATGAAATATTGATGCAAAACAATTAATTTTTATTTTTTTTAACTCTTGGATTTTCATACTATCATTTGATTAAAGAGTTATCCATAAAGAATTACAGCTTCAATATGTTTCTTGTTTTTTTAATTTTAATAATTCTAAATTATTTGCATGTTAGCTTTGGAATTTGCAGACAGCTTTTTTTACAAACGCCTAAATCCATTTCATTTGCTTAGATAACCATCACTAGACAAACTCACGGAAAGGATTGGCTTTACCTCCAGCACACACAATTGGACATTTTGTCAACAGACATTGAACTGCCCTTCTCCTTCGTCAAACAAATCAATCATCTTAAATCCAGTAACTCATGATCATAGAACCAACATGTAGTTCAGCTAGAATATCATGAAAACAAACTGCTACCGATTCACCAGTCCGGAAATGGGAGAGTAATTTATCTTCTTCATTACTGGTCTTACCATCGGAATCGCCAGAGTTTATTTCAGAGCATGTGGTCTTCACTACTGTTCAATGGCTTTAAGATTCTTAAAAATTGCGAATATCAATTGATAAGAAGGGAATCTGTGCTGCATTGCAATGAGAACACCCTGTTCCAGGATTGTATTCTAATCTGATAAGCCATTGTTTCTAGTGAGTACACTAATTTTGGGGACAGATTTCAGCCAAAAATGTTTCTCCCTTTTACAAGTACAGTAATATTTGTTGATTTGTATGACCGCTTAAACAAATGGGTTACCTACACCAACACTGTGTAAAAGACCTTCCTATAAAGACAAACTGACATTCACACAGAAATGGGAGAGTAAAAATAAAGTAAATAGATTGAAATTTTTATAATATACAATATAATTACAATTAAAAGCATCGGATTCTGTACATGGCAACTAAATTATAGTAAATCTAATCCTTTAATTCTGAAATTTAATGAACAGCTTCCCATTCTTCACGTTCTTTCTTCTCTGCTTTTACTTGTTCAAGATAAGGCTGTAGATATCTTACATCCTGAAAAATAAAATAATTAAACATTTAATTTTCAAAAAAAAAAAAAACTATTGATATAAAAAAAATATGTATCTTTTATTATATATATATATATATATATATATATATATATATATATATATATATATATATATTATATTAAATATTATATTATATATATATATATATTAAACACAAAATATGTGTGGGTTATCGGGAGCCTCAGCAGAAAGAATTCTCAGTTAAAGAAAACTATTTTGTGAGTGGTAGGACATAAGATATTTTCAAATATATTGCTTTTGTTTAATCAAACTTTGAAGTGGAATAGATACTATAAATAATATTGGTTATTATAAATAATTATTAGCCAAGAAAAAAAGCAGGGAGGGTCAAGACTTCCGCAATATCCAATTAAAGGCTCTCTACCAACTGAGCTGGAAGAGTGAACAACTGGGGAGGTCTCGAGTCCCGACCCTGTCAGTATATTTTTTCTTTGGCAAACATTAACACCGGTATCCGTACTACATTTTACTAGATAAAGGTTTTTTCAATGTTACATAAAAATAATTTATTTAATGTGGTAGCAAATTATTTAACAGTATTCACAAGTCTGTATAGCATGTTTTTGAAATTTCAGAGCTGATTCATTTTTCCACCAAAGCAGCCCCTTTTGTGCGGGCTAATCTATTTTTAGAAAATATTGATACTTTTTCTTCAAAAGCTTTAATAAATCACAAGAAAAATACAAACAAGAACATTTTCTATTGTAACATAATATGACATGTAACTAGAAAAAGGTAGAAAACGGCCCGACACCTTCTTACTGCAAACACTCCAATTATTGACAGTTTCAAATGGAATGAATACCCAGATGTCAATGATTAACTTCAAAATCTTAAAGGATTAATACAGTTATCAACAGTGAAACACACAGAGAGAATGACATTATGGAGAGATCCTGTGGTGACTGAAAGGTGTTTTATAGAAAGTCCCTAGGTCTGCCTCAGGGCTAGAAGTAACATCTGACAGGGACCATTGACAATCAACATGTTTAAGTAAGTACGAAAACAAACAAAATATAGCCTGAAGGGGTCTGACGGTTTGTTCCAGTTTAAATTGCTTATCTCAATATACATATACTACAATGTCAAAAGTAACACTATGGACAATTGACTTTTGTTACTATACTTTGTAATAAGTAACAATGACTAGCAAGACCATGAGCAATATTTATTGACCAAGGGTACAACGTACGAATGAGGTCTTAAATCACAATTATTAATGCTGGAAAAGATAATTATAATTTTAGGTCACATTCATAGGACTTTTGGGAGAAATTTGATATAACTTATTGGAATTGCTTAACTTTCTCATTGGTCAGAACAAAATCGTGAATAATATGTTTTTGACTTTTGAGATGTACTACTGACATAAAAAGCAGTGGTGTGCCCATGTTATGACAAATAAAGAGAAGGGTACATGACAATTTATTTATAGTTGAAAGAAATGAACTAGATTAGTTCAACGTCATGGGAGAGAATAAGAAATGGATCGAAGGAATGGGAGGAAAGGAGTCTAGCTGAAAAATCTCTTGGTAGAAAACAGATAGTCATTCCACTAAATACTCACCTCTTCGTACTTGGTCCACTGTTCTTTTGGCAATAAATCATGCTGAATTTCTAGTTGCATAGCTCGAACAATGCGAAAATTCCTTTCATGTACCAAATGTTCAGGTAGCCTTTTCAGAGCTTCTTTGACATCTTCATCTTCATATAAGCAGTCGTCGTGTCTTAAACCTTGAATTAAAAAAAATAAAATGAAATAATAGGAGGATAAGGAATAAAGTACAAAATTCGAATTGTCTAATTGTAGTAAGTAATAAAAAAAAGTTTTACTAGGGGTTAAAAAAGATATTTACGATAGAAAAAAAACCTACCATATTTATTGAATCCTGATAGACTGTATGCCCATTTCTTCAAGCCTAAGAAGTAACAAAATATACATCATTAAACATTAAACTTCAACATACAGATATATCTACAAATGGATTAATATTACCTGAAGCTGAAGACATTGCTCGTTTCACTACTTGACTGAATGCCATCTGAAATAAATACAAAAGTTTTATGGAAACAGTAAAATATAATTTCTGATATGAAAAAAAGTAATATTCTAACCTTCTAAATATAACCCAAATCTCGCCAATCGGTATCAAAGGACAGCTGTTCATGCAAAGATAAAAAACTTAGGCTGGTGCCTATATTGTGCCTTTTTTTATGTCTGATCTTAATATTGAATAAATTAAAATTAAATTAAAAAAAAATTTATTTTGCTTATCAATTATTATCGAAGATTCTATGATCAATTTAATTTAAAATTTTTTAGCAGTCTTCACTTATAACATACTTGAAACCTTAACCTTACCCTTAGCAATAATCTTTTAACTTAAGTAGTAAACATTAACTTCACCAACTTCGAGATGAATCTGAATTTAATAATTGTATTAGGTATGATATGAATTAAATAGCTGTTATGCATTGCTACACTTAAAATTGAATTATTGTGTATCCAGTCCAATGTCCATTCCCCACCATTATGTCATATCTACATTTTGAAACCTATAAAAGACCATTCATTTCACTGATTATCCAGTCTTTAACGGATCGTTCCCCAACCAACAAAGTGGTTTTCTATTTTACTTTGCTAATAATTGCTAGACTTAACTCTGCTAAGTGTTAGATTATTTTTATACATTAGTGAGAGTTGCGTTAACAATCTTATTGTTTCTTATTTTAGACAGTGTTTCCATAACTTTCTTTTCATCCTGGCGGGGCCTCAAGGAATGCCAGTTATCTGTGGTGACTGTGTAGCTCTGAGAATTCGTGTTTGTGGCCTGCATCACACCTGGAAGTGGTTGCATCAAACTATCAGTCTCCACAACCATATGATATCTCTTGCTTCAATTGCTACACAAGTTTAAATACATACTGTATTTTTTTTCGAGAGACAATTATTTGTGGGTAGAAGTGTAATTTCTTTAGTTACACCATTGACAGACGTGAAATATTCTTATAAAACAGAAATAATGGCTCTTGTGTTCTACCATTCTGTCGCAACTAAATGTTGTAGATTAAATGCGCTCCTAAAAAGGCAGAAAAGTCTAGCATTTACTGTTCTGAAACCGCCGACATGCCATAAGTCTACTTTTACAAAGGTCAATAGTAGCACCAATGAAGACAAAATTGTAAAATCTGTATTCATTTCCCAGTCAAAGGACATTTTTACCAATCTAGCATTGGAAGATTGGCTGTACAGAAATTTTGATTTTACAAACCACCATGTTATGCTTTTATGGCGTAACAGACCATGTGTCGTAATTGGACGTCACCAAAATCCATGGATGGAAGCTAATTTTATTGAATCTGAAAATGGCGTCCAATTAGCTCGGAGGAACAGTGGTGGTGGCAGCGTATATCATGATGAAGGAAATCTCAATGTCACATTTTTCACTCCTCGCGAAAGATATAATCGCAAAGAAAACCTTGAGATATTGGCCAAAACGCTGGAAAGAGGATGGGACATACATCCTATAATTAATAAGAAAGAAGACATTGTCCTTGATTCCACTTTTAAAGTATCCTTTGGAAGTAATTTTTAACATTTTAGTAATTAAATATTTTCACTTTATTTGTTTGGTAGAAGTTTTTCAATGACTGTATATTTGTTTTTAAATATGGGGAGAACTTTGCCCACACCAGTATCTACTTGTGCTTACCTGGGCCAGTCTGCATTTCCCAGGGTGAATGCACAAAAGGGTCTTCTAATAAGACTATTTTTTTTCTTATTAAGTATTATACCAACGCTGGTGGTACTAATTTTCTTTAAATAGACAATAGTTTCAAAAGTCATTTATATCTTTAATTTATTTCTATACTCAAAAAAATTTTCATTCACAGTTATTTTATCCCTTTGGACTAGATATTTTGTGCTACCTTATCAGATCGATTGAGCATAGATTGCGCTTTGCTTTTCTTGGACCATAACCTCTTGAATTTTATTTTATAACACCCCTAAAGAATACTTTCTTTAGAATAAAATAAACTTTTATTTCTTGCTCTATATTTGAATATCAAGGCGTCAAACACCTAGACAAACCAACAAACTTTTCATTCAAAAATATTTTTTTGGTTAGATATCCTTTATGACCTAGAAATAGGGTTTTGTCTTCATTTTTTGCCCCTCTATAATAAATTTTTTACTTATCCCATCTTTAAATATAGTTGAACTTTCAATTGATATTTGTGGAATAATAGTCAATCGACATACACAAGAAAATCGTTTAACTTAGAGATAGTTTATAAGTATTGATTTGTTCTTTCCTTAATGTTATTTTAAGATATCGGGAACAGCTTCAAAATTGGGCCGACCAAATTCTTACCACCATTGCACACTTCTAGTGGACGTTAATAAGGACCACCTTGTAAAAACCTTAGACAAGAATAAGGTGAAACATTTTTTTTTTTTTATTATTAAATTTATTTGTAGTATCTAGGCCTATTAAATAAATTCATCACATTCCTTCAAAAACCAAATATTACTGAGTACAACTGGTATTTAAATGATGCTATTTGACCTACTATATTCGATGCTGCAATATTTTCTGTATAATAAATAATTTTGAAATATTATAGTCTTCGACTATAGAAAATAAGATACTGCAACGGGTAATAAAAGTGATCAACTGTATATCTCATTTCTGATAGATAACTCTAAAAATACGTCTATTTATAAAGGTTATCTTCTGTTTGAACCTAACCAAAAGAAAAAAAAAGTTCTTTTCCAGTTTAATAATTTCTTAAAGCATTTAATCCATAGCTGTAAAATTTTACAATTGTGGAATAAACATTAAAAAAAAAATACAATTTCACAATAAAAACAAGATTTTTTAAAAGAACAATTCATTGAAATAATCTCGACCTGATTTATAATTGATAATGCTCAGTTTATGTTTGTTTTATTATATTATTATTACTTATTTGTTTTATTTTATATTATTTTGTCTTAACGAAACTAACTAGTTTTCTTGAAATGTTTATGGTTTTAAATAATCTTATATAATTAATCAAATTATACTTTTGACCTTAGTGATTTCAGTATGGAAAAAAATTATAATCAATGAATTAAATCCTTAATAATTTTAAAACCAATTTAGAAATGGTTTTTCTAAGCTTTTATTAACTATGATTTTAAATCAATTAATATGATGAAGTTAATTGAAATGATATATGTTAATTACGTTTTTATAATCTGAAAACAGAGAAAAGGCTAATGACATTTTGTCAATTTTTGAGGTCAGTGTTTTTATGATTAAGAAAATATGTACTCATAAATGTATTCCCCTTTAAAAATCAATTAAGCATTATGTACACTTTAAGAGATTTAATTTAGTTCATTTTTGTAGATATGAATGCATGTTCGTGTTTTTTTTTATTGAACTCAAAAACATAATTAACTGATTACAATACAATTATTTAATGAGTTAGTTTTAATGAAATTCATATTTTTATTATTGTTTAGTTATTTGTAACATGTTTTAAAAAGATTAAGTGTTGTTAATTTATATAGGACATACAGTTTAAGACGACAGCGACTCAGAGCATCCCGTCACCGACCGTTAATTTGAGCGAAGTCCATGCGGGAATATCCATGGACGGTCTCATCGCCGCTGTAGGCTGGGAGTACCTTAGAACCTCGGCTATCACTCAGAACGATTTGGGATGGGATCTTGTTTCCAAGCAAAGAGGTTTTCAGATGATTAATCCAACTGATGAGTGGTTCCCTGGTACGATTATTATTTTAAATAAATTTTGCCATGATACAAATATTTACAGTATTGTAACAAATAATTTTTACAGTTAGGTTTAATCAATGACATTATTTATGTATGGCAACTAGTTCAAATTTTCATCAATTTATCAACAGTAGGAATTAAATATCATTTTAACAAAATTTAGTAGAGATCAGTGTCATGGTATCAGATTTTTTTAATACAGTAAATCTAATTATTTTAAACTAACTGCTACCAACTGCTTACAAATAATCCTTTTTGGCTAATGTTTAGGTTTATATAGATTTGTATTTTAATTAACCTTGAACTGATAGAATGTCTAAACATACGGGTTGTGCAAGGTAGGATAATAAGACTATTATGATTATTCTGTTAGGATTTCTTGCGTTAATATTGCCTGTTTCAAATATATAAATAGATACCGACGGTTTCAAAATTAACTCGCACTATTAATAGGTTTTTATAAGGATATTTGTGGTGTTTTTTTCTCTGTACTTTGAAGTCAAATATAAATTTGAATAAAAAGTTGTCTTAAATGTGTGACCAATTGTTTGTTAGGGACAGTGTAGCTGAATTACTTAAACCTATTATTTTTTTTCTTTATAATTAATATCTTAATTTTTATTTATACCAATAAAATTTCACTGGTTCTGATATTTTCAAGTCTTCAAAGCAATTTATCTACAAAATATTTGCTTCCCTTAAATTTAATTAATCATTCTTTAAGTTTATATAATAAGATTAAAACATGTTTAAATATTTTATTTAACTCTTTATTTTTTTTTAGATTTTGGTTGTTGCTGTGTCTTTTTATTTTTAATCAATTGCTTTGAAGTAAAGTTAGTTTCTTTTTTATTATTTTTAACTGTGTACAATTTTTTTAACATTTTGAGATTAGGTGCCTATTCTGAATACTCATAAATAAGTTAATTTTATTTAATGATTACTTGGATAAATTTTAAATATTTAATTAGTTTAGGGTTTGTAGAGAGATTTATAATATTGCAGATTTTCGTGTTAATGTGCATAGTATTGCTGGGTGTTATATCGTTAAAATAACTGAACTAGCAAAACTATAACTTGTTTTGAAAAATGTATTAATTAGAGATATGCATTTTTGAGAGACTTTTAATTGAAATATAATTTGATACTATTTTGTGATCTAACAATCTTATTGGAATATTACTCCTAGAATAATTATCATTATTTAGTCATTAATGATTTCTTTATTATTTTAGGCTTGGATAAGATCCGCTCAGAACTTTACAGCTGGGAGTGGCGCTATGGGAAGACTCCAAAGTTTGTCGCAACCAAGCAGTACAATTTGGACAATAACCTCGGGCACCTGTCGGTAAGCGTTGAGGTGGAAAGAGGGACTGTCGGAGGGGTTGTGCTTGGGATCCCACCAGGTGTGGCTTGGGGGCGGTTAATGGGAGATGTAGATCTTGTCACCACTGCCAAAGGACAGAAATTCACTCCGCAGGTCTTCGAGCTCATCCAGACAGCTATAAGGCAGCAGGGTGTTGGCTTCCAGCACAAGGAGACTCTACAGGAGATGGCATTATGATACAAACAAAACGATGGAAAGTTAGATTTATAGTTTTCTGTCTCTACTCGGTACCCCATGTTTTGATAAGACTGCTAATTGATGTGAATACATTTTTGCTGGCAAAGAGATATTTTTTTAAATCAAAATATATTTGATACATTATTATCTGGCTTGATTATGACATATCAGCCTCACACAGACTCACCTGATGATTCTATTTTTAAAATGGTCAACTGGTGGTTACTAGAACAATATGGAATTGTATTGAGATTGTCTAGTTGTAAAAGAAATTTGGTGGCTATTAGAAGTTCACACTTTCCTAGTGGAGTTTGGTTTTAATGAGCTGTTATTTCTGTATTTAAAAAATTTTTTTTTAATGATATTAAATAATACAATGTGTTACAATTTCCTGGGATTTTAATGGCGTGTACGTTTACTTTTAATTACTAGTTATTTTATTGAAAAAAATATAGAGGTTTGATATTTAATTTTTGTCAGTGGAGTAACTTCAAAGAAATTGTTTTAGTTAGTTCTGCTGTTCTGATATAACGAATAAAATATTTTAGCTGTAGTCAATTTAATTTTAATCATGTAGTCAGATGGCTGTTTAGTTTCACAATTAGATATAATAACTGTGATAACAAATTAAAAAATTATTTGTTGTTTATCTACACAAAATACATATTTTTATAATAGTGAAAGATTGAACAGTAATCTGATGATTCATCTCATAATTATAGTATTCTTGTGATAATGTATTATTGTTAAGTTTTATTGAATCGAAAATATATCATTTGTGTGTATATATATTTTATTACAATACATAAATTATTAGACTTAATTTAGAAAATGTTATATCAATATTTTCATTGTTGGAAAATAAATAAAATTTGTTTAATAATACCTTTTCGTTAAATTTTTTACTTCCTATCACTAGCAAAAAAAAAGTATGTATATGTATAGGTTAAATTAAAACTCTATCTGTACTAGTTAATGTTGATGGTAAGTATTTGTTGTCTTACAAGGCTACAACATCTTTTACATTTAATACTTCAGATTAGGTATCTCATTAAAATATCTGCATTAAGTATCTATTAACGAAACTCTGACGGGACTCTCAGCTGGTGTAGTGGTTATACCGTAACTGCTTTATGATATGAAAGATGTGGGACTCAAATTCAAAAATGAAAAGTGAATTCATTTAATTTCCATAAATGGAAGTGATTTTATATATAGATAAGATAGCTTTCCTTTCAGCTCTAAATGAGATTAAAGAACATCATAAATAATTAAACGAACATAATTCCAATGTGCAACGGCTATAGATGTTTTTAAAAAATTTATATTAAAACGAAAATCATGGTCTTTGAACAATTGAGGTCTGCATGGTCTGTTAATTAGCTTCTCATTAGTAAATACATTCTCTAAAGAAAAAAACACCTGGCACAATTTCTAACTTATATCGATTCACTAATTGGTTTCCAACCGAACCTCTTCAGCTCCGTACTGTTACTCAGCCCGACATTTCTTAATATGTCACCAAATAAGTTTATGTACTAAATACTTTTATACATATCAGATATAAGTTTTATTATTTGGACACCCATCGCAGGCACTTATTAGTAGGGTGAGAGTGCTACCATCTGTAACTTCCACGTACACCACTTCCTATTTTCTGTGGTGTACCAAGTTAACACATTGGTTAACATAGCAGTCTTCTGTATTACTAAACTTCCTGCTGTAAGGTGCGGCTAAGTCAGATAGATTAGTGGAATCTTATGCTAGATGAGTTTTTTTGATTTTTTGTCACTTTTCACCCAAGTGAGCGAAATATGATATCCATGTAACATTTCATGCCTGTTGCTTGATCAGGAGAATCATCAATGCATGAAAAGACACAAGTGACATTTTCTTGTTTAGATAAAAAAACTATAAAAATTGAAAGGAAGCTAGCTATAACCTTATCAATAAATTGGTAGTTTTGTCTAAAACTTAAATTACTGTTGAGGTTATTTTTATTGGTACCTAACTAAAACGAAAGCAGGTAGACATTTTCTAATAAGATAACTTACAGGAAATTAATTAATTTTTTTTTTCAAGGTATTGATAATATGGGGGGGGGGAAACAAAAAAAAAAAACTACTAGACGAACGCTTATAATTCAACCTGAATTTCTACCTATCGCTGTGTAATTTAAGCCTAGATCTTTGACCACAGTATCATGATTACACCGCCTACCAATCATACCCTTCTTCCGTTAAGAAAGTTTCTACAAATCTCTAAAATGTATCCGAGAGAGGATGGAGTGATGCAATTTAATAGTGGTGACGCTTATTGCGGTCAGGAGGGGGACCATTTCCACTTCCTGCAAAAACATTATTCCATTCCTGGCCCGCTCTTGTCTCCTCATATCCTGGCCTGTCATTTACATAAGAATGGGGCCGGCTAACTTCAGCTCGTACTATTTATAAAGAAATATTAAGTACAAACAACCACGATCCGATTGAGTAAACTAGAGTTAATTAGTTGTTACGTGATTTTTTTTTAGCTTAGCTTCGCAGGCTTTTCCCACATCGCTTCAGAATCGGAGGGGCTGAAACGGTCGGATGGGAAAAGTAAAAAAATCGGGTTCGGGTAACGTAATCTCCTTCAAACTAATGATCTTCTGCATTAGCGCTCAAGAACTGAAGGAAGCTGCCTGGTAATGGCGTTTTTTAGGGTATGAAGTTGGCTTTGTTAATACCGAAAACCTCATTGTGGCATCGTTTCCACTATCAAGACCCGGGACTTCTATAAATTATAGTCGGAGGCTCTACAAACTAAGTTGAGCTAAGCCAAATTTAATAATAATTTCATTATTTATAATCAGAAACAAATAAATAAATAATGTTTTCACTCCTGAGTCTGATATAGTCATTTGGAGCAAGTGACATGAAATTTCAAATGGAATTTTCATTTGATAGAACGAATACATGACCAGTTAAATAATCTTTGTAGAGGAGAGTCTTTGAAAAGAAAAGAAAGAGGAGCTTTATTATGAAGTACAAGCTAAACATTGGTATATACAAATATTAAGAGTTATGTTACTACATACTGGGTGTAATGTGTGGGAACTAGTGAGGTCTGGGGCTAAAGCTGAGACATATATGTATATAAGAAAAGGATAAGATTCTGGGAAGTAGAGAGGTCTTGGAGGGATGCGGTTGCTTACTTAAAAATAACAGGAACCATCATATTAGTGACTTCCTTAAAGTCACGAGGCAGTTATACAGTTCTGCTCAACCCCCTTCTACTTTTATCATTATATATAATATTAGCATTATAATATTCTTAGCATTATAAAACTAAAGATGATCTAGAAAGTTAATGTTTCTATCAGTAAGCAACAGATACACTCAAGGTTGTCGACGTTCTAATTAATAATTTGTGTGTTTTGTTTTTTAAAACGATAATTACATTAAGTTCTTAAAATCAGTACCGAAACCCTTAACTTTATAATAGTTCGCACTCGTCAAGATTTGTTTGTGTTTCGTTTCATATAATAAAGAAACTTCTATTTTGCTAAACTCCCAAAAAGAATGAAACACCAAAATTTCACCAATTTTCAATTCTGGACGATTGATATTTATTATTAACATTATCTAAACCTTTATTAAATCAATTAAATGAACTTATAGAGGATGAAGAAGCATCGTTTTTTGTTTTTTTTACATTACCATTCTTATTGTGCTAAAATTACAATCTGACTTATTAGGTAATAAATAATTGTGATAAAGGTTCTCATTCATACCATATTTACCATTTTCATTCACGCAATATACAATATTAACAAGCAGCCCAGAGGCCTCCCAAATCCACATGGTTGTCACCTCCCTCGCATGCGAAAGAGGAAGCTGAGTCTTGGGAAGTCTCTCACGCTCCTCCGTCAGCCGCGTCACCGGATACGAGCCAGTGGAGGCTGAGGAAGAGCGCGAGAGCCTCAGACGCTCAGGACATGATTGGAGAAACTGGCGATTGCCAGGAATCCAACACGTATTTATATCAGGACACGAGGCCACTGCCACTTCAGTCTCCAAGGTGGATTATAAGGATGTTTAGTGCAGTACTATGACTGTGCTACGGGATTGGGGTGGTTGGACAGGTTATAATATAATAATGGAATTTCATGAACTTGGAAGGGATGAGTTCGAGAATGTAAGGTGGTATATTAAGATCGTTATGAAGGGTTTTGTTGCTGACGTAATAAGGGGCATTTACTATTGTTCTCTGGACTTTTGATTTAAAGGGTTGGATACACTTGATGTTCAACTTTTTTGCTGTCTGCCATAGCTCTATTCCGTAGGTCCAGATTGGCTTAAGTATAACTTTGTAGATTAGTACGTTATATTCTAAATATGTAAACAAATAACTTTCTTTTTTTTTTTTAACCAACTTCTCCATCTTTTGATTTAGCTGTAATAACATTTGAAGGCCCTGCATTAAACCAACAACACTTCAGTTATATGGCACCTATAATAAATTTATAACTGATACAAATTAAGATAAGACACAATTCTTAGATATTATGGTACGAATGAGATCGTTGGTTGTACTCATTCATAGCCGTTCTAGCGAAGATTGTATTTAAAAAATAAAATCAAAATCAATCCGAGGTTATATCTATTATAATTAATTCCATTAGGTTGGCATTTTTAATTACTCCTTCAATAAACGTGTGTTCTTAGGAAGCCATGATATTTATTTAGAGCAACGATGTAGTTCAACCTCTAAGAAATCCTGTATGTATACGTGAAAGATCCCTTCATATTCCTTTGTTTGTTTATTTACAACCGTTATTGCAGGATTGAAAGATGGTTGCCGTCAACTTCTGTTTATGGAATGTCAGTAAGTCCACTTGAATCAAGCATCTTCAAATCACTCCTAGTATATTTATAAGCTATTTTTTTTTACTAAGCAGATTTCAAAATCTATATTTGCCTGCTTATAAAAAATCTCTTCGGTGGGATAGTTTTCTTATCATTTCTCAATTACATTCCTCACTCGAGATCGCTTGATCGCCTTTCTTGGTCTTACTTGTAAAGGTCCAGAACTAAGTAGGGTATGTGAGAATATATAAAAATTGTAATATACTGTCCTCGTTAAGATGTGCACCAAATTACTTTGAAATTATCATCATCCGTTTACCATTTAGTTTGATCTATCAGTATGTGATTTAAACTAACTACTTAGTTAACCGTACGACAAACAAACACCATACGTAATAATAAAAACAATAAACCACTATCGTCCATAACACGTAACGGCCGGAAAAAGAGCGAACATCATCAAAGATGATTGATGACACCCGATGGCCTGATTGAAGCCAGTGATCATCAGAGGAGGGACTGTGCCTCTAATGATTAGTTATGCAACATCATCATATCCGCGTGTCCACGTCTTTCAAAACAAAAGCCAAGATTGAGGTTCAATCTTCGCCATTCAATCGCAGAGTTCTCTCGGATCTGTTGTATATTTCTGTTGTATTCTTTCGTAACCCAGAGAGTTATAGTTGTTAGACGTTGGTACGTGAGTGCCCCATGTCATCACGGACTTCCACGTTTGCTTATCACTAAAAATTTCATAAAGGCATTCTCAATTATAACTAATAGATTGTCTTTAAGAATGTTGTTAACTAAACGGTATAATTTATGTGCGGAGGGAGATGATGTTTCACGAAGCAACGCCTTTGCGAGAATTCTCCTCTCAGTAGACGCTATAAACACTTAATGGTGTTATAATGCAATGATAAATTGCTTCCTCTCAGATTTTTATCACAATTAATAAGCACTCCTTGCACTCTGAGCGTTCTCAAAACTGCTATAAAAAAAAAAAAGAAGTTGTAACTAATATATGTGTAACCAAGTTATTATTGTCAATATTATATCTGATGTTAATGAATTAAATGACGATGGGTACTTCACTGAGAACTGTACACTTTAACAAATTAATACTCTCAACTCAGGCGGTATAATTTTCCCTAAACGACTAAAATGAAATTGCGCAACAAAATATTTCATATGCAAGAGGAATGCGAGGTCAAACGTCGGAAGAACTCTATACGTCTATTTTAAGTACGTGGGACTAAATGCAGTTGCAGTTTTTTGAGAAAGAATAAGATTTTTAATAAAACAAAAATTACATTTTTCCCACAGTTGTTAAAAAGTTGCAACACATAAAATTCCATAACCGTGAAGAGTTGAACCTGTCTAAACTAGAAGAGACGCAATTAAACCGTCTTGATTTCAGTGAAGAGAAAAACACCTGGCTTGTACTATTGTGAAAGGAAAGAAAGGAACCTCAAACAAGCCATGCAGCGAAGGACCGAAGCCCAGAGATTAGAAATACATCGTCATGGTGGACAACCGATGGAAGATATTAGCACCTCACTAATCTAGAATCACTGAATCTGAGGATGAAAACCTTAAGTTGTCGAAACTACCCTCTGGTAAATAACTATTATTTTTCGGAGGATAGATAAATATTATTACGCCACAGGACTTAGGAAGTTACTCTCTACTAAATACTAAAGATGTCAGCGCCAAATTATTTGATATTATATGATTTTGCATAGCCCCACCAAAGAAAAACAGCAAAGACTTGAACTTATACATGGCTATTTGGACCTTCCACTATAGAAAGGCTTCTTCTACCTATACTAGGTGTCAGGTTGTCACGAGGGGGTGCCTAGTTACCCTAGGCCTAGTGACGAAGTGAGGTTGATTAGGCTATGACCTGGACAATTGCTTCATGATGGGTCTTACTATTGTACTATCTGACTCCATATCTGATAGGTATGTGCCCCGACAGTGCACTATGTTCAGAAAAAGAGGTATAGGGTAGGTATTTTATGTGTTCTAGGAATGACCACGAATTCACACTCGGTATCTAAGGGTAGGCGAAAACCGTGCGTCCGGAGCCCAAAGGCGAATGTGAACCGGAGAGAGGCAGACTGAATTGCCGTGGGAGACACTACTAGGTAAAGTTTGTAGAGCCCCAGGTGACCTTCGTCTGCAAAGAAGAAATCTCTTCCAAGGAGGTGCAAGCGAGAGGAAGGCAGAGAATCCCACTAGGAAGGTGTGGGGTCTGACAAGGCCGGACTAAAACATAGCGAGGTTAGGAAAGAGATATGCAGAGTTTTTCATAAATGAAAAGGCCAAATCTTGAAACATCAGTGCAGCTGCAGGTGACTTATCGGTTCAGTCTTTAAACTTATCGGCTAAAACTAGGGGGTATATATAGCCCCATGTAGCCAATGGGCTGGGATTTTATTCTGGCTAATCGCGTTCAACCAATAGGTTGAGGTTTTATTCTGACCTACCGCATTGCAGGGTTGGATGACGCTTGAATGTTCTAGACCAGGACCCACGCAACCCTAGGAGCCACAAGACTCCCTCTGCAGGGGCCTTTGAACTAGTTTTTTGCAGATGCGTCTTTTATTGTTTACAACATTTACAATGACTTATGGTTTGGTAATGTTATTTACATTTGTTTAAATTAATTTACAACATGTTATAACCAATTTACAATGTATATACAATAGCATTTATGGTGATTTATCTTATGTAGTTAGCGGTCGCTACACTAGGGCTAATAGCAACCTGTCCTATTAGAACTATCGATCTATCTTTGAGGTATTGGATCGACCACTTTATCCCAACAATGGTCGGCCTGGCACAAAGCAATGCAAATCTAGAGTCTCCCTGTCCCCAGATAGCATTCAGTCGACCAAATCAAGAAACATTGAACCATACTCTCTATGCGCAGGTGTGTTCTGACACTAAGCGTACTGACAGCTAGACTCCATTTTACCCAGTCACCTCTCTTGTTTCAGGTATTCATTCACTGAAAACTAGTTATTTTTATTACTAAGGGTGTTTTTAAATATTTCCTGTTGTGAGATAGTTAATAAATCTAACTAATAGGGATTCCAGCAGATGGCAGGTCTCTCTTGTGGTTTGCCAAAGAGGAACAAAACTATATCGTAAGAAGCAAGTGAGCCGAAAACGATAAAGAATCGGAGAGTAGATACCCTAGATAATCGATGCTAGTTGTTGAAAACGAGGCGTGGGACAGACATGTAATTGCCACTTGCATCACCCACCAAAGAGCTGTGTCTTTCTCATAGATGGTTGCCCAAGCTGGCCGGGCAGTCATGGGATACTGGAGAGCTATAGTTAGCAACAATTAGTTTTGTCGAATTCCCTTGGTTATCCACTTAGTTAAGGTTGTTTTAGCCGTAATATCCAGGGATTTAAACCTTATATATATATTAAAATTATCTCAATATTATAGGCACTTATTATAGCGAGCAACCTAACAATTCATTTACTCCATTTATGAAATATATGCCTTAAAATATCCACTTTTGGTTCTGAAGTATATTATCAACCAATTGTGAAAAAATCTCTTAGCAGGAGTAAGACCCTTGCACGTTTTTCTCAAGTATTCTAAGGATGCAAGTTATTAAGCTGTATTTATACGTTGATGATCTCATTCATAGCATATTTACAATTTTCATTCACTCGCTCATTATTTACGCTACAGTATTTACAAACAGCCCAGAGACCTCCCAAGTCCATATGGCTGTCATCTCCCTCGCGTGCGAGAGAGGAAGCGGAGTCTTGGGAAATTCCCACGCTCTTCCGTCAGCCGCGTCACTGGAAAAGAGACTGCGGAGGCTCACCAAGAGCGCGAGAGCCACATAGGCTCAGTACATGATTGGAGAAACTGGCCATTGCCAGGACTCCCGCTGTCACGTATTTGTATCAGGACACGAGGCCACTGCCACTTTAGTCTCCGAGGAGGATTATATGGCTGAGTGGTGCAGTGCAATGACTGTGCTACAGGATTAGGGTGGTTGGATAGGTTACTATGGAATTTTATGAACTTGGAAGGGATGAGTTCGAGAATGTAAGGTGTATTAAGATCGTCATGAAAAGTTTTATAGCTGGCGTAATAACGGGCATTTACTATTGTTCTCAGGACTTTTGATTGAAAAGATTGGATACGCTTGATGTTCGACTTTTTTGCTGTCCCCCTATGGGACAGATTCTATTCCGGGCTCTATTCCGTACGTCCAGATTGGTTTAAGTATAACTTTGTAGATTAGTAATTTATTTTCTACTGAGAGATGGGATGTCCTTCGAAGTAGTCTGTACAGTTGTCCAAAGCGTCTGTTTAGTTCTTGTCTTTTTAGCCTCATGTGTGGGCTCCATGTCAGTCTTTTGTCGAGATGGAAGCCTAAATACCGTACTGTCTCTGATACAGGAAGAGGAGTGGAATTTAAAAAAAATAGTTCTTTTTTTGTAAAGCCTTGCCACGACAGAGATTCCTTGTGAACAAACTGTTAGTTTGTTTGAATTACGAGGACGCCTCCAGTTTAGGCGTCACTCTGGGTTGCAATGGTTGCAAGGGTTGTTGAAATGGAAGTTGAAGTAGCTCGTGGGATTGTCCACGAGGCGAACATAGTTTGAATCGTCTGTTAGTTTCTTGTCGTTTGGACGTGATGTGGGGGCTCGATGTCGTTTCCAGCGTAAGTTCTAGATAGGGATAGTTAGGGATTAAGCAGGAATGGGTTGTTTAAAGAGCAAAAATGAAGTACAGGATGGTGGTGAAAGGACTTATTACCATTCACTTCAAATCTTCATTTGGAGAGACATAGTCTCAAAAGGGCAAGGTGTTCCTGCATTGGTCGGGAAGTGAGGAAGTGGTCAGAATTGGAAGAGAGGATGACTCTGTTGTCAGCAGTTAAATAATCTTTGTAGAGGAGAGTCTTTTAAAAGAAAAGAAAGAAAAGCTTTATTATGAAGTACAAGCAAAACACTGGTATATACAAATATTAAGAGTTACGTTACTACCTACTGGGTGGAATGTCTAGGGACGAGTGTGGTCTGGGGCTAAAGCTGAGACATATATGTATAAGAAAAGGGTAAGATTCTGGGAATAGGGAGTAAGGGAAGTAAGGAGGGTCGCTTACTTAAAAATAACAGGAACCATCAGTGACTTCCATGAAGTCGCCAGGCAGGTATACAGTTCTGCTCAGTCCCCTTCTACTTGTTCTTGCAAGGTTATTAATATTATATATAAAGCAAGCATTATAAAACTAGCGAATGGTCTAATAATTGAAATTACACACAGAGTTCCATTAAACGATCCTATAATGCATATCTACCGATCTGTTTTGAACAATTAATCACACATGGACAGTATCAGTTCGCTGTCTTTAGCTGCACCTTGACAGACGCCCATTACACAATCACTTTCTGAATTCAGACAGTGCTTCGTTAAATAGAAATATTACTCATTAGAACATAGATTGACGTCATATGAAACAACCATTAATGGGTTAACGCCATAGAGCTGGGTGGCCTCTGAAACCAATAGCCACAGAATGCAGGCTACCAAATCAATAACTCACAACCACTGCACACGGTGCCTGATATGCCCATGAACAATGCCACCATCACTCTACTCATTTGAACAATTTAATTCTAATTGTTGTCATTGCGTATCCAATCCTTTCAATCAAAAGTCCTGAGAACAATAGTAAATGCCCCTTATTATGTCAGCACCAAAACCCTTCATAACGACCTTAATATACCCTACATTCTAGAACTCATCCCTTCCAAGTTTATGAAATTCCACAGTAGCACTAATAGTAATAGTAGCAATAGCAGTAATAGTAGCACTAAGCAAATTCCAACCACCCTAATCCCGTAGCACAGTCATTGCATTGCGCCACTCATCCCTATAACCTCCTCGGAGACTGAAACGGCAGTGGCCTCGTGACCTGCTATAAACGCGTGACAGCGGGGGCCCTGGCAATGGCCAGTTACTCCAATCATGTCCTGAGCGTCTGTGGCTCTCGCGCTCTTGGTCAGCCTCCACTGGCTAGTATCCGGTGACGCGGCTGACGGAGAAGCGTGGGGGACTTCCCAAGACTCCGCTTTCTCTTCGCATGTGGATTTGGGAGGTCTCTGGGCTGTCTGTAAATATTGTATGAATGAGCGAGTGAATGATGAATTGTAAATATGGTATGAATGAGAGCGTTTATCTTAATTATTTATTGCCTTATAAAAGGCAGATTGTAATTATAGCCCAATAAAGAGTAAAAAAAAAAAAAAAAAAAAAAAATTGATGTCATTGAAGAGTTCATGGAAGTTGAAGTTCTGCTACTGATCTGACCTTTATTCTTCCTCATAATGTTGGATTTTTTTTCAATGTGATGTACCTCTAAACTGTAGCTAATTAAAAATTGCCATTTTTTTTTTTTATATTAATATATGAATTCTGATTAAGTAACGTAACGGGTTAGTACTGGAAGTTACAAACTAATTGAATATATTAAATAAAATAATAACATAAAATATAAAAGCCTGACCAAAACAAATAAAATGACTCCGTTAGGCTGGAACGAAGGACCCATGCTAAAATTGGTTGACACTCAAGTCCGAACAAACACTATCTTAATTTTCATAGGAATGAAAATTATTAAGTATTGTTGTTAACTGAATGGTTTATTCAATATTACAAATTAATACACTAATTTGAACACTAACGTGAGGAGTGACCACTCTTTATTGATTTTTATAGTCTGATTGAATTCTATTATTAATATATACATTAGAAAGCAGTTTCATTAACATGTCTCATTGATTACTTAGTAGAGTAGATGATAATTCAATGACGAATTCAACAGCGAAAGGGGTTTTATATAAATATATATTTTTTAGATATAAATTTAGATGTAAATATATTTCTTTTTTTTTTGTAATTAGGTAGTAATCGTTTTTTTAAAGTAATTTTAGTCCATAAACCCCCTGCATATTGTACGTAACCTTAATAAACAGGCCAAGGTACTTAACGGGTGAAATGTTTAGAGTCAAGTGGGGTCTGGGGCTAAAGCTGGGACATATATGTATAAGAAAAGGGTAAGATTATGGGAAGTAGGGAGGTCTTGGAGGGATGTGGTCGCTTACTTAAAAAATAACAGGAACCATCAGTGACTTCCATGAAGTCACGAGGCAGGTATACAGTCCTGCTCAAGCCCCTTCTACCTGTTCTTAACATTATCGTAGCATTATAAAACTAATGATAATTCAACGACAAATTCAACAGTGAAAAGAAGTTTTTTATTTTTTTTTTTTAGTAATTAGGTAGTAATAGTTTTTTTTAGCAATTAGTCCATAAACCCCCCTGCATACTTTGCGTATTCTTAATAAACAGGCTAAGGTACTTAATCTGGTACCCTACACAATAAGGTTCTGACAGATGCAAGGTATTCATTTATTCATGAAACATTATTTTTTTTTAGGAGTATTTTTATTTCTATCAGAGCGTCAAATGGAGCTACCGTACATAATTTCAACAGGATTTCAATGGCTTTGTTAATTACATTCAAAAACATAAAAAAAAAATACATATTAATCAGCACCACAAGACTTTGATTCTAATTAATTTTTTTTGTATCAATAAAACGAACTAAATATGCCGACTTCAAGACAAATAGAGATTTTAACAAGTCAATGGCAAAAATCTTGACACCTAACACGATATCAGTTTGCATCTAATAATTAGCGCAATCATGTTGATTTTTATCATGTAATACAGGCCCTAGTTGCGCATAATGAATGACTTTTTCACACGCAAAATCTAGTTGCGCAACACCGCCGAGAGCGGCCTCTTTGCACATGTAAATCACAGGCTCTAATAACAGAGAAAGCTATTGGGAATTTAATCTTTTATTGAAAATTAAAAATCTAATATTTTCCAAAAGCTTTAGTTTTGTTCTTACGAGTCATTCTAAACAGATCTGTTCGTATGTCATTTACACTGTCTTGTACCTAGTTTTAGGAAAGTAGCCAGGAATATTTTTCGGGTGGAATCCAAAATATCATGGAACATTTGATGGGAATATTTGAGTTAAGCATACTCGGTCAATAATACGTACAATACACTGTTAAGTTTTACGCACACAATAATCGTAAGTTTTATAATGCTTGCTTTATATACAATATTAATAATCTTGCTAAGAACAAGTACAAGGGGACTGAGCAGAACTGTATACCTGCCTGGTGACTTCATTGAAGTCACTGATGGTTCCTGTTATTTTTAAGTAAGTGACCCTTCTTACTTCCCTTACTCCCTATTCCCAGAATCTTATCCTTTTCTTATACATATAAGTCTCAGCTTTAGCCCCAGACCCCACTTGTGCCTAGACATTCCACCCAGTATGTAGTAACGTAACTCTTAATATTTGTATACACCAGTGTTTTGTTTGTACTTTATAATAAAGCTTTTCTTTCTTTTCTTTTAAAAGAATCTCCTCTACAAAGATTATTTAACTGTAGATATTATTTGACGTAGTACTTATGTAATCTACATACATATTTATAGGAATATTCAAGTAAAGCGTGATATATTACACAATTAAGTGTTTACTTACAGTTGAGAAACGAACCCTATAGTAAACATTATTATTTTATGTTCCAGTTCGGAAATGTAAGCAAAGTATTTGAACTAGTAGATCAACGCTCGGAACGAATCTCGATCGCTGATGCTAATCTATATGATCAGAAATTATAAATTATAATTGTTTATCAAATCGGTCACGTTCTACGAACTACAGAACGTATAGAATTACATTTTTTATGAATAATATTCTAACGAATCGTCTAGAACAACTATTTGAATATACTATGAGATTTCCCAATAGTGAAAAGCGTTGCAAAATATGAGTAGGCGTTGAGGCCTCTATGAGTATCCGGGACCACTCAGCTTACGACAGACCTCTTGACAAAAGACCTTCCCGGGTGTGAAGTGAGGTTTTCTTCTCTGAAGCATTTTCACAAATGTCGCTTCTGTTTTCATTTAGTCTGGATGGAACAATGTCTTCTTACTTCTTCAGAAATTCTTGAAGTCATTTTGAAATGCGAACTAGAGCTTTGTCGTTACTGATTTAGCCAAAAAAAAACAACTATGATGACTGAAATAGATTCGTTAACCTACTAATAATTATCAGACAAAGACAAAGTTATTGGCAAGAACCCCGGGAACTCCACCTTGTCTAGTTAGGTCTCTGCCAAGCAAGCTACCCTGCTTCGAGTGCGACCATCCCTATATGAATTCTCTTTGTCCTAGCTTAATCAACCCTCACTTCGTCACTAGTGCTACGGTAACTAGGCACCCCCTCGTGACGACCCGACACAGGGCAATGACCAAAGAGGTTTACTTGTGGTTTCCTAGATATTCGGAAGCGTGTAGGACTTGATACCCGTAGTAGAGTTACTGCCTGCAAGGTCTTATACCTGAGCAAATGCTCGGGCGGGTATTGCCAGCCACGGTTAACTCTAGTTCTTCACACTTACTGGTGGGAAGCTAAGTGTGCAATGTCTACTTCTTTCCTTTAGACGAAGCCGGCCATTGTTCCGGTAAAGGTCTGACTTTAAATATATTTAATAAAAAAAAAATAAGAATTTTTTGTAATTGATATAAAAAACAACATGGTGCATTTGCTAATACCATAAGAAACCAGTCCTATTTAATACTATGGATCCGAACTAAACGACTGAGGTGAAAGCTTGTTTGATAAAAGGAATTAGTTTTGAAGAGGTAGCTAAACCACTAATGCTACACGGAGCAGCCGTACGGCTGTAATTTGTTCAAACGACGGTGTTTCTTCAGGAGTCGGCAAACAGTCGAGAGTATCATCGGTGGTTGGTCAATGCTGTCTTCTTGCAGGCTTAGGAAATACATTCCTCACAGTCTTGCCATGGTTTAAAGGAGGGGTGCAAATCGATGGGTGTTCAGATAATGCGTTGGTAGCTTGTGTTACAAGTGCATTAAATCACTCTCTGGCGGCCAAAGACATTTATCTGAATTACTATATACTAATTGAGTTTAGAATGTGGCAAAATTCTGATGTCATTATCACAACTTCGAGATCGTTAATTTGGTACCTTGTACACCATAAACAGAGATTAACAAAATTAACTATTATGTACTGAATTAATAATCGTCATTTATTTTTTATCGCATTGATAGTAATATTTTTTTCGTCAGCTTATCAGATTTTAAGTAGGTTGCTGGATGGCTAGCATAGTGCAATCAGACAAGTTAGATCGATTTTGAACTGATGTGTGATTGAACGTACATATGTGTTCGCCTTTGTCTTAAAAGAAATATATCGTCCAAACAATGTTATGTAATATTCCCTAGGGTAAATTATATACCCTTCGATAGTTTTATAATGCTACGAATATTATAATGCTAAAAGTAGAAGGGGCCTGAGCAGAACTGTATACCTGCCTCGTGACTTCATGGAAGTCACTGATGGTTCCTGTTATTTTTAAGTAAGCGACCCTCCTTACTTCCCTTACTCCCTACTTCCCAGAATCTTATCCTCTTCTTATACATATATGTCTCAGCTTTAGCCCCAGACCCAACTCGCCCCTACACATTCCACCCAGTATGTAGTAACGTAACTCTTAATATTTGTATATACCAGTGTTTTGCTTGTACTTCATAATAAAGCTTTTCTTTCTTTTCTTTTAAAAGACACTCCTCTACAAAGATTATTTAACTGATGACTGTTGAGTACTCGCCAAAACCATTTATTATCTTGAATTTTCTACGGCCTTTTGACACGTAAGGAGGAGAGTGATTCTCCTAATTCGGCACTTGTGACACAGATCTGGTTAAGGATGATTGGAAAGGCGGCACGAAGAGGCGGTGAGTCAGACGGACTGACAGCCACGACTGGAGAACCATTCATCGAGGGTGCGGAGAAAGTGTAAGGCCATCCGAAGCTGATACAGATTGTGGCCTCATTGCGAAATATAATCAAGTCTAATTCAGCGGGGCATTTCCGGTCCTGCCTATCACATGCAACTAACTGCTTCCTCCACCTGCCTCTGTGTTTTGTTTATTTATTTTTATTTTAGCTTAGAAAGTGCTCAATGCGAAGATTCGCATAATCCAGAAACCCGACATTAAATCGGAACATTTCTTCCTCGGGGCCGGGGAGTTCCGGAACGCCGACATGGTATATAATTTTCAAGCGAGTTCACGGTATACTTATATAGAAATACTGCCAGTCTGTTAAAATGTTGATGAAATCACAAAACAACCTGTTTTAAACTGAAAAAGAAAATTGCACGTAAAAAAATAAAACAAAATACGAACCACCGTTTGGACTTAACGTCGCTTTAGGGAAAAGGATCTTTAGCCAAAAAAAAGGTCGGTTTTTGTGCAAAATAACAAGATAAGAAGTAAGCATTGTACAATTGGCGCCCCGCCGGCCTTAAATTACCTGATTGTATTGTGTTGTGGCAATTGATGTACCTTAACATATCTTGAGTGTTCAAAGAGATCGATAAACAACTGTATTATGATAAAATTGCAATCTGCCTTATCGGGCAATAAGTAATTGTGATCAATGTTTTCATTCATACCATATTTAGAATATTTATTCACTCGTTCATTCATACAGTATTTACAAACAGCCCAGAAACCTCCTAAATCCACATGGTTGTAGCCTCCCTCGCATGCGAAAGAGGACGCGGAGTCTTGGGAAGTCCCCCACGCTCCTCCGTCAGCCGCGTCACCGGATTCGAGCCAGCGGGGGCTGACCAAGACCCTGAGAGCCACTAGCGTTCAAAGAGATGACAGAAAACCCGACCCAAGCACAGGCATTTTTATTACCACCCTTCCACCCCCTGTAAAGTAAACAGGAGAAACCTGAGCTTCCTGTGCCCAGGTAAATCACAGAGCACTGAGGGCTCGTTTCACAACTCTACCTGTATCGATTCATTTTCGTAAATTACACCATTATTGCGACTAATTTATAATTATGAAGTGTTTTTAAGTGGCTACTGTCGTGAGATTGTTAGATTACCAGTAAAAGGAATTGAGTACACGATTGTAGACTTCGAACCTTGAGGTACACATGTAAAACAGTTAGAGAGGTCCCGCGCAGTTTCTGATTCGCCTTCGAAAATTGTGATGCGGAACGTTTGAACAATTCTAAAATCGGGACTATTGTGAGTTAGTGCTCAGGTGTACTCCGTATTAAGAAGATATTATTAATGATTACACAGAACATACCTTTAGTCCAAAAAAAAGAACAATCAGCATTGCAAGAATAAATGCCCAAAAGATATAAAACGCTCTCAAATAAACAACTTTTTAAAAAAAAATAATTATAATTTAATTAGGTTAAGAATTAGTATGTAAGTTAGTTTTAAGTTTGATCAAAAAGGTGAGCCCCATCACCTTTACTAGAGTCAGTTCAGTCCAGCCACGTATAATGTGTATCATTATACTTGTTAATTCCATTATATAATTAGTATAAAATAACAAAACCTGTACATAATCTAGCGACGCTACATGAAATACAAAAATAATTTGTAAATAGATTCGCCTGAGGATCTATAATTGTATATAATTATCTGTAAATTTAAAGGGGCTATGAAGAAAAGAAAAAAAGAACTTTTTCATATTTCATATGGTTTGGTTACTGATGTAGGAGTGTCATAAAACACCTTTTATTTTTTAAAAAATGGCCAGTTTCTCCAATCATGTCCTGAGCGTATGTGGCTCTCTCACGCTCTTGGCCAACCTCCACTGGTTCGTATCCGGTGACACGGCTTCCCGAGACTCCGCTTCTTCTTTCGCATGCGAGGGATGTAACAACCATGTGGACTTGGGAGGTCTCTGGGCTGAATGAGCGAGTGAATGAAAATTGTAAATATTTATGAATGAGATCAGTAGTCATAATTACTTATTGCCCAATGAGGCAGATTGTAATATTATGATAATAAAGTTGTTTTTTAATTTATTTTTGTATTTAGTACTTTTATTTGATTGTTTACTATATGTAGTATACAATATTCTTAGCTTAGTCATCTTGTATGTCATTTTTTATGTTTTCTTTTGTATTAATTATCGATAGGTGGATGGTCAAAGATGGGACTTAATTACTAAGAGCAGTTAGATCATTTTTCTTTTATTTCATAGTTATTTATTATGATGCACCTAATAGTCCTTTGTCAGATGTGATTTGGTCATCCGAATATCAATGTTATTCATAAGGGGACTTTGTCCCGGAATTTTCATTTCTATTCAATATAAGAGGGAGTGAGTGATATGACCTAGCTGTTACACAATCAGCTATAGAAATTCAATCAAAATACCAGGGAGCACACTTGGATGGGACCTTTCGCTGGTAATCCCTGGCTCCTATATATGGACCACAGGAAGGAAGGAGACGCTAATTATACCGACTAATCCATCATCCCAGTGGGACCAGGGTGGCTCCTGTATACAGATGGCGGTAGCTTGGAGCCGTCTAATCACTGCCCTATCTATTTAAAGATTTACATTTAAATGCATTCTACAGCTAAAAAGGAATGCAGATCTATCTATGTAAGTGCAAGCGATTCGTTAAACTGGCAATTTGTTATTTATGTCTTTGTCTTTTTCAATACATGAGCTGCTCATGATTCTGAAAGCGGACCAACGACAAAAACGTATTTTTCTTATTTGAGTACACTACCTTTATCAAGTGATAAAAAAAATACAAAACACTTCAAGAACAATGATATTCATACTTTTATACCGATTCAGACCTTGTATAGAGTGTACCAATGGTACAGGACATATAAAATGTGTTATGTAAATAGATTCGCCTAAGAATCTATAGTAAATAATAATTTTGTCATTTTTTAAGCTGATTGGAAAAAAAAGAAGCTAAAAAGTGTCTAAACAATTAAATTATTAAATCGTGTTAGCTGCTCAGCTGATCCGTCTTAAATCGTCGAACTTTACTTGTTTTTGACCATAAGGGTTCATGATTTTTTATTATACAGCGGTATTTTTGAAGCAGAGTCTCAGAAAGATCATATTTAAATTATATTCTGTATAAATGTAATCGTAAATATTACTGCTCCCAACTCATCTAAATACAAGATGGTCGTTCAAAACGATAATTAGGTCATTGGTTTTATGATTTATGCCTGCATTCTAGGTTCAGAAATGTAGAATCGCAGACTGCGATGGTTTCACGAAACCATATTTTTTTCTTTATTTCAAAAACCTTGCCACACATAGTTAAAACATGTCAACGTCTTAACAAACACAATTATATATATAGCACAATTACTGGCTAGGCTGAAATAGTTACAAGATTGGTTCGCATGCCCAGTATTGATAGAACATGGAAGGATAGTGAAACTTAATTATGTGGAAATGTGTGAATTTGGAATACCACTGTTAATACGAATCATGGGTGCACCGTTGTAGCTCACCATCAGCCAACATATTTATATAACAATTGACTCAATAATCGTGATCGACCGCCATGTCTACGCCTAATGAAAGCAAGCTTCATTAAATAACGGCTATTAACGTAAAGCCTATTAGATTTGATCAATAACATTGTCAAAAACATTTATTAACGCGCTTGGAAACAAGAAGAATATGTAAAACAGAAAAAAAACAAACATACTAAATGATTGACGACTATGACATAGTCTAGCAAAGTAATAAAACATTATGGAATAAATCATTTCTTTCTGTGAGCCCTTTAGGTCATTGGCTATGTAACTTGTTTATATTAAATCCATACATCCCTTTCATGATCCAAAACCAACATTCAAACATAACAACCGTAGTTTTATTGCCGGAACAGCAATAGTTCAAAGCAGTCCAAGTTTTGTTCTCTCGCTTCGGATTACACGATCCAGGAAAAGTTCAAAGGTCGTTAGGACGGAACAGAGGATGGAGTTAGGTAACCGATAATGACATAGGAAAAGTGGAAGATTCGAGGAAACCACATGACTCCTCTTCTTGAACCACTTCTGTGTGACACGAACCCAACTCTTGATGAGTTGGCTGCAGATGGTGCAAGCCTCATCCCTGCCAACTCTCATGCACTGTCGTCGTGAGCAGGTTTTCTCATCTGCTAAATAGCCGTTGAACCGAACAGCTTTCTTCCACGAAACGCCATAAGGAAATGGTACTAATGCTCCATTTCATTTGGGATAATGGCTGCCGTCTCTAAATCGTGGGCTCCACTGTATAATTTCTCAACAAACCTCTGGAAAAACACTTTCTTAACGGCAAAAATAAAATCCACATGGGAGGAGAGGTGGTGATATATATTTTAGGTTATTTTCTTTGCTAAGATTATTATTATTACATCTATTTATTTTAGAGTTCGGTAAAAACCTAAATCCCATTGTTATTAGTTTTCCATAAGTTATTTATTTACAGATTGAATGCTTACAGATTTTAACCGATATTTTATATGTCTCCCTCATCCTGAAATTCTAACTAGAGAGCTTAGGGAAAAAAAAACAAAAAAAAAAACAAAACAGATTTTAACCAAACATTGTCAACCTACAATTGATTCATTACTTTTTTATGATATTTATATAATAATTGACTCACTAGTCGTCATCAACAACTATGTCTACGTCTAATGAAAGTAAGTTTCATTAAATACCGATTATTAAAGTAAAGTCTAAAAGAAGAATATGTAAAACAGAAGAAAAACAAAAAAACATACATCTTCTAAATGATTAAAGACCTAGTCTAACAAAGTAATAAAACATTTATTTCTGCGAGCTCTTTTCGCCACTATGCCATTTAGTGCAGATATGCACACGTCACTGTGCTCTAAAAGGGAACAACTGACTTCTATTCTCCAACATGAATTAAAATTCTACGGATTGGAATCCCAAATCTAGTTTTCATGAATACGTTGCCTAAATATGTTCATAGTCCCAATATCAGCATGGGCCGGTTACATGAGACTGATAATTATGTATTACATTTTATGAGAGCTAGAAAAAAATTACTTTGGTTACATGCGCCTGCATGTGAGCCTTCACTAGCACTTCTTATCTTTTGGTGCAAAACCATTTGGTTATTTTGACCCGATATTTTACCCTGAAGTTTATAGTTAAGCAATTTTTGCTGTGATTTTATTCTATCAATTCTATTGGCCCTAAGGAGTTTCCAAATTGAGGAAATTTTATAATTTTTAAAAGTCAAGTAATTACAATCTGCCTTATTGGGCAATAAGTAATTGTGATCAATGTTTTCATTCATACCATATTTACAATTTTCATTCACTCGCTCATTCATACAGTTTTTACAAAAAGCCTAGAGACCTCCCAAATCCACATGGTTGAGACTTATTTCTCATGCGCAAGAGGAAGCGGAGTCTTGGGCTGTGGGAAGTCCCCCACGCTCCTTCATCAGGTGCGTCACCGGATACGAGCCAGTGGAGGCGGCCTAAGAGCGCGAGAGCCACAGACATTCAGGACATGATTGGAGAAACTAGCTATTGCCAGGACTCCCACCGTCACGAATTTATAGCAGGTCATGGGGCCAATACCGCTTTAGTCTCCGGGGAGGATTATAGTGTAATAAGTAATTGTTGAAAAGTTACCTCGCACCAATATTGTTTAACTTTGACTAATGGTTCTATTACTATGGTCCTCCCAGATTCTAAGATAGTGTAGTTTAAAATACTATTACCAAGAAAGGCATTCAATCAAAAATAGCCAAGTGATTCTACATTATCCTTATGAACACCTTCCATGAAACTTTCTGTAATTTTCTGCTTCGATTTAAATATGAGAATTCCTTGGACGGACCTTGGGCCAAAGCTGGCTGCAATAAAGCGAGAGAGACTTCTCTGGGAGAGTTATCGGAGGAGGCCGTGCTTGCGGAGAGAAATACCACAAGGCAAGATGAGGTGTGGAGGTCTCCGAGGTGTGACCCCTAGCTGAAGCAACATAACTAATGTCCCCAGCCAATGCCATGTCGAAATCATCCCACATTATATATTGTTGTACCAAGCTATCCCTGTATATTCCTCTATATCCTTACAAAATTATTATCTTAAATCGTTTTGACTATACTCATAATAGACAAAGGAAAGAAAAATATTTGTTAATATTCTTTTAGTGGAATAATCGTAACATACAAGTGTGACATCATGCAGCGAAAACAATAACATTAAGGATTATCATTTAGTAGATCCTGATTTTGTTGAAAAATCAAGCAAACTATTTCTGGCAAAAATACGATCGTATTGAACCCGGAGGGGCAAAATCGATGTGTTATGGTTTGGAATAGAACTGTACTTTGCACGACTTTAGTATTTGCCAGATGAACTATGTTATTGCTGAACTTAAACAAAGTGGAATTATTAAGCACCAAATAGCTCATGTCAGAAATAAATCAAATAATTATTAACTGATTAATCACCATTATTCATTAAAACCTAGGACGTATCTGCATAATTACTCCCCATCCAGCACGATGGGAAAAATGTTGATTTTTTGATATTGAGTGACCTGCTATAAATGGGCGACAGTGGGATACCAGCTTCTCCAATCATGTACTGAGTATATGTGGCTCTCGCGCTCTTGGCCATCCTTCGCTGGCTCGTATTCGGTGACGCGGTCGACGGAGGAGCGTGGGGAATTCCCAAGACTCCGCTTTCTCTTTCGCATGCGAGGGAAGTGACAACCATGTGGACTTAGGAGGTCTCTAGGCTGTTTGTAAATACTGTATGAATCAGCGATTGAATGAAAATTGTAAATATGGTATGAATGAGATCATTTATCACAATTACTTATTGCCCAATGAGGCAGATTGGTATGTTATCATAATAAAGTTGTTGTTGTTTTAGTTTAGAATCTTAAACAATAAACAATGAAATCTAACATTTACCATTTATACCTTGTTCTAGAAAGAGTGAATGGTATAATAATCACAAAACTAAAAAACCGATGGTTAGGTTATTAGCAGAATTCAATCAATTTTCGGTTGTTGTTTATAATACCTCGCGTCTGTGGGATCACATGTCTCATTTGATATGCGTATGTTATAGTGAAAATATTTTCAGCTTTTAACCTCAATGTATGTGGCCATATTATGAATAATTGGTTATCTTTTGAGACTACTACAAAATACCCTTCAGAGCCCGTGAGGTCATAAATAGTTAAATATAAGCGATTTTATAGAAGAGAATCTTTTTTTATTAAATAGTTTTAGGTTAATCCGTAATTAATATTATAAACCGTTCACCGATTTTTTTTTTGAGTTCGACTATGTTTTATCCAGATAAATCATTTCATTTCTTATTGGAACTTTAGCTTTAACATCTCATCAATCATAAAAATAACAGCAGTTATGATAAAATTATTAGTGCAATGTTGACCAGAGGACTCTACTTAACAAGAAGGAAAAACTAATGCGTTGGGCGAATGCAATATGAACCGTAATGTGAAAAACTCATGGCCTTGTTGATAACCAGCTGCATGTTTATGTGAGTATTCTCTATAATCTTTATTTTCATTATTCATTAAAAAAAAAGTACATTTCTGGCTTAGTCGTTCAGAAATTTATAACCCGTTTTTATTAAGGGTTCGAAATTTCAATATCACCCTAAAAACTTACTTGATTTTGGGTTACAATTTTCTAAGTGATAACATTCTAAAATAATGTTTTAAACAGAGTGCCGTTTGTATCATTAATCGTCTTACCGGTATGAAACGAATTCCACACAAAAAACCTACTTAGTTGAGACTCTAAACCACACAGAAAAATCACTGAAAAATACAACACTTTTAGGTTATAATGAATAATAGTGATTAATTGTACAAATGCTGCCCCCTTCACTGTTTATAAATAATGTTTTTTATTTAATATGTACTCCTAATCAGTTCTAGTTCTTCAAGTTCAGAGCGTAGTTGAAGTCACCCACCCCTATCCCTAAATATATAATACAACAATGAGCTAACTCAAAGATTTAAAATATCCTGCAGGATTTTCTGGAAAGTTGTACTCACCCGCTTTTCAACAAAATTAAACAAAAATTATCAACAAAATTGTTGTAGGTCTAAAGTATAGTATTCAATGAGCTTCTTCTATGAATCCACTACTAGCATGACTACAGATAAGAAGCCTTGAAATTTATATTTTTGTAGATTTGTTTCAAAACGTGCTCTTGCCTTTTTGGCCCCCTGCTCATGCTGGAGATAAGCCATTGCACTGACGTAAAATTTGCCATCGGGAAGACATGACAAATACAACCATCCATATAAAAGATGAGGTAGTGTCTCTAATTAATTAATTACCTATATTAAAATTTTGGGCATGTCAAATAAAAGATCTCGATGCAGATCTCAAAATAAAATTGGCACTCGGCACTGCTACTGTCCATTTTCCTTTGGCTAATATATCAAAGTATCCAAAATATTCCCAAAATTAATGTTTTTAGAGCCAACAATAGAAAGTGCTTCAAAGATTCCAAGCCAGATTTTACAATTATTTTCATTGTATTGTTTTAGTTATTCACAATTTGTTAGTAAAGAGATAGTTTATACAGGGACCAAAATAGTTAAAAAATTTAATGAAGTATTTTTTAACACACAGAGTAGTTTAAAAGTTATTGCGAAACTCAAACCAACCCCACACGTTTCTCTCAAAATTGTGTCTATAAATCTTTAAAAATACAGTTTAGTTCTAAATTGATCACAAAAATAAAATCTTTATGGAAAATACTTTTTAAAATAACTAGTTGCTTATAAGTTTAAACTCATTTTGTTCTCATAAATTTCTAAAATTATTTAATTGTTTGAAATTAGTAAAAAAACGTTAGTATGTAGAAATTTTACATAATAAGGGAGGTTTAATGGTTATGTATCCATGTAACCATAATGGTTTGATTTATTGAGGTGAGGTGAAAGTATGAATAACCGCTGCTAAAAGTCTTGTAAAATATTTATAACCATTTAAGATGGTAATTTTTATATTTTTGTTTTCACAGCATCTTTATCATTTTTTAGGTATTCTGTTTTTGCAACTATTGACACGGCAACAGGTGATCCAACAAGTTTATCAATGGCGCCTTTTGAAACTAATGCCTGTTCGCTAGCTATAACCGATGCCGCGAGAGAAGACACAGTGGACAATCGTGAACCTACTACAGCCCTCAGCAGGCGAATGAAAAATTTTCTGAATTTTCTCGATTTTAGAGCAAAGGGTCGGTGGCTAAAGCATGAACCATCGCCCGAAGTCATTGCAAACCTTGACCAAACCGAACCTGAATTTCTCTCCGAAATACCAAATGAATTGCCAGGAGAAAGAATTGCTGTTGATCTCCCTAAACCATCATTCACAGGCACTAACACCCAAAGCAATGGGCCCCTAGGCAGTGCTTTTCCAACCCTTGTCACCTGCCAGAAGAAGAAATATCAAGGAACTACTGAACATTGCATGAATATACTATTTAAATCAAATATCAAGCCATTTAAAAAAAATGAACTCAAAAAAGATTTCGTAAGAGATACATTAAATATAAAGGAAGGATATTACGATTTCTTAGAACCACCGTCCGTGTTTGTAGCTCCAGTAGCCCAAGAAAACGATGAAACTTCACTGGAAAGGAGACACGATCTGCCTCGCCACCGATTCAAGGCAAGACCTCAGACAAGATTCAGGCACATTCCAAGGAGGTTTCAGTGGAAATATCCACCTGCCTATGAATTTTGGACGAATGGAGGACAGTCTATGTCCAGCCCTCAGATTATGAAGGAAGCTGATTTGTTATCCTTGATTAAAAAGTGGTCGAATGGTTCCATAAAACATAAAAACATCGGGAAGCTGAAATCACTTAAGCGAGTGTCGAAACATCGGTTCATGTCACATTCAAAAATCACAGTGACAAAAACCAAACCAAGAGCTAGTACATTGAGTAAAGCTCAAAAGATGCATTTGGCCGTTTTGTTAGCGAAAATAATGAACAAATATAACGGTTCCACGACCACTTCAAATGTCGCCTTACAAACGGTGAGAAATCCGGACGTTAAAACTGATGAAAAAGTCAAGTCCCAAGCAGAGATCGCTAATTTTTTTTTGCCTGAAAACTCTTGGATGAATGTCGCTCCGACGACCGCCAACTACATCGAGCAAGATGGCACTGATTTAGAGTACGCAGTGACTAAATATTCAACCTTGCACAATAATAATCTGGCGGTTAGTAGCATCTTGAAGGAAATCATGAAGCACGTGTCTATAGCACTGGATATTATGACTACGTCTAAAGAGTTCATAAAATTCTTCGACAATGGTATAGTACACCTATCTAGTACAGAACAACTGAACCATGAAATATCCAATGAGGTTTCTGCTGCTGAAGGTACGACCGCTGTTTCCATTGACAAAACTTTCCGGACTACTTGTATCAGTACAATATACACAGATATTGATGACAGTCCAACACCTTTGTCGCCAATTGGCTCTTCATCGACTACAAACAATGACATCACGCTAACTTCTTGCATCACAAACAACGCCCCAACGACAACAAACAAGAACAATGCTCCATCGACTGTACAAGAAGATGCATTGGCATCGTCGTCTTCAACGGAAGACAACACATTATCAACTACAAACAAAGAAAACACACAATCAGACTTCAAATTGACCACAACCGAAAATTGGGTAGAAAAAATGGAAAAAATTATTCGTACCCTCCCTGATCCACAAACAGATGTGGAATGCACGGGTGTCCCCTGCGAGTTTTCCACGCAAACTTCCAAGGCTACAGTTGAGGCGAGTCAATCAACTTCTACCCATGGTTCAAATCACATAGAGGGCATACAGTGGGAAGACCTAAAAAAACTTATTCTGAAAATTAAACAGTCTCAGCTCAATAATGCGATGGCTTCGCAGACCACAATTACTTCTACTCAATCTACTGCAGACAAAACAGAAAGCAATAAAACAAGCACAAAACTTGTCAAAATTAAGGTAAATGCTTCGGCTAAAGCAAAAGCAACTACAATAGTCAGTGCTGCTGGAATCGAATCCAAAACTAAACGAGGTATGCCAAGAACTAGCACTAGTCGCACATCGACAGAAAACGTATTAGATTATGGAGACTATGAAATATATGATGTGACTTCACCCGGCGGATTGAGATACGATTCACTCGGTTACATTGGTGAAATAGAAGATAATCAATTTATGGAAGCTACAGAGAGAAACATTCAGCCTATAACGATTAAAGACATTACCAAATCCATGAACAGTAAACTACAAAGAACTGATAAGGTTCTCATACATTTCGGAGATACAAATGATCCTGTCACTACTCAACCTGTGCAAACTCTAAAAGAACCGAACAGATACCGAATACATTTAAAAAAACCAAGTTTTTATGAGAGTGCTTGGGAAGTTACTTCAATGAAGCCTCCCTTGGATACCGAACTTTTACAGTACAGATTGCCTTTGACGCTATACAATTTAAACACTAGTTTTACCTTGAGGCCAATCGAGGGAAATAACATTATAAGTTGGGATTTAAATGAAAATGTACGAAATCAACCATTCAACCACTTTAACGGTTTACACAACTGTATGTACACACGTCCTGTTAATGAAGCTGATACCAATTTCGGCGGAGTCGGAGCAACATTTTTGCCTGTGACAAATACCGCTCTCAACGTCAAAGATAGAGAATTGAGGGTATTGGCAAGAGTACTGATAAAGATGTTGAAGGAGAAGGAAGGGCTGGGAAAATCGCATCAATTAGATTCGGATTTGCTCCCGCGGGAATCGGATTTGGGGAGAAGGATGATTCCTTTTCTTTATCAAGAATCGGCGTCCTTGAGACCATGGCTATTGTCCATGGCTACCGATAATAATATAGGGATGCCTTCCGATCTGTCAGCTGATCATTTAGATGACAAGGGTGTAGATCAGCTGAGCTGGCTCAACAGGAAGACGGAGCGGGGAAGAGTAGGGAATGCGATAGCAAGCCACTTGAGGAGTGCTTATAAACCACAATCCAAAACCAACACAAACGAGGAATTCGGATACGTTCTTGGTAAACCGTTGATACTTCATGACAACGACTAATAGAGACATTATATTTTCATGGAAACAAACATCATTTTCGTCTTAGCCCTGTTGGTGAAGTTTACAACACTCATATGAATAGTGTTTTCAAAAGAATGAAATATATAATAAATGCTTTTTTTTTTTTTTTTTTCTTCTTCTTCATATCCCCTCGTTATTATAAATTCTCGTTTGTGGAAATCAATATAGATTCTACATGAATGAATCAATTTACTGTAGGTCCTATAGCTTGGCTACATTTCATACAATTGTTAATTATTTGACATTGCCATTTAGTGATTGTTACAAAAGTATAACGCACATAACACATTCATTGTCTAAACATGATTAAAAGTGACGGTGCTCACCTTATGAATCATAGACTTAAAACTAACTTACATCTAACAACAAAATCTTTACCTAATTTTCCCCCATAGTCTCGTTCCATCGATGCGGAACAGATGGTGGGGTCATAGTGTTAAAGACTGGGTTTGTTTAGTACTACAACGAGTCAAAAACTTAATGTGTTTCCGGAGGATGAACTCGCCCACCGATGGCACACCAAGGAACAAATGCAGTTCTTTAACGCCTATTTTATGTTTGCGGACTACATCATAAATGCTTATTTTTTCTTTTGTTAATATGTACTAGTAGTTTTGTCAAGTCACTGGAAAGGTGCATAAGAACTTTCTAAAGGTGACGACTAAGTGGTCTATCTGAGTATTGTCTTGAGTCTTGCAGACTACAGTTCTCAGTTCACACACTGGGGTGCTGCATTTTTAGCTACAGTTTAGATAAATCGATATATTCACACACATATTTTCTTTTATAAAATGTTGTTGTTTTTTTACATGACATGAAATCAAATATTTAATGAGTTTATTTACTAAAAAAATTTAGACACATTTTTTAATTTAGGAAATTCGTATAGTTTCAAATATTTTGTAGTGTCACGTCTGTTGCTTATCACCATGAACATTCTACACGGAAGGCTTTCATAGAGGATGTAGAATTTCCTCTTGCCGAATTTTATGTTAGTTCCACAAAATTCTTGTTTGCATGTCAGTGGGACAAAAGCTTGGATTACCAGTTGGGTGAATATCAAGTTATTGTGGGAGTTGGAATGAGGAAATGGACTTTCTGTTTTTGAATATTTAGTTTGTTTTTTCAGGTTTTATTTGGCGAAAACCCTCAGGCCATCAACTCCATAATCAATGGAGTGAATATCTAGTTATTTATGAATTGCTATTAGCAAAGAACCCTGACTTTCCAGCCAGAGATGTAAATACTAAATGTAAATGTCTTTTAGCACAAACCCAACAAGATTCAAGCTACAGACCAAAAAAAATCACTATTTATTATCGTTGCAAAATGTTTAATGAAATCAGTTACGGTGAGTAACGGTTCGTAAACCAGAGCCCAAACCACGGACCGCAGCTTGCACAGCGCTAACCTAGACATTAATCAAGACGTTTTGTCAGAACACCTAGGGTGAGGCTCTACTTGTTTTGGGGGAATTGCCTGCATGTTCTATGATTGCACTAATATTATATTCTACATTCCACAACCTCCAAAAATATGTTAATATTAAAATTGGTTAATATAAAATAACTCAAAAATTAGGAATAAGGGTTTCTTTAGCCAAAGCTCAGTTTACAGTTTTTAGAACAGATAGTGGAACTTTCTATTGTTCTTGAGTTTGTTTCGTAAATAATTTTGTGCATTTTGATTGTTTTAATTGTCAATCATACGTTAGGTCCTTCTGTAATATTTTGGATAGCCTTGAAAGTTGCAAGACGGCTCTGTTTTTTTTTTTTTTTGAAAATGAGGAGGCTAAAATACTTTGTACTTAGTTTCATAGTGCTAAGAATAAGTAGAAGCATAACTTATACCTGCATCGTGACTTCATGGAAGTCAATGATGGTTCCCTGTTATTTTTTAAGTAAGCGACCGCATCCCTCCAAGACCTCCCTACTTCCCAGTATCTTACCCTTTTCTTATACATATATGTCTCAGCTTTAGCCCCAGACCCCAATCGTCCCTAGACCTTGCACCCAGTATGTAGTAACATAACTGTTAATATTTGTATATACCAGTGTTTTGGTTGTACTTCATAACACATCTTTTCTTTCTTTTCTTTTTAAAGACACTCCTCTACAAAGATTATTTAACTGATGACTGTTGAATACTCGCCAAAACCATTTATTATCTTGAATTTTCAACAGCCTTTTGACACGTAAGGAGGAGAGTGATTCTCCTAATTCGGCACTTGTGACACAGATCTGGTTAAGGATGATTGGAAAGGCGGCACGAAGTTGAACTTGATAATACAGCTTTTCTTTTAAAAGACTCTCCTCTACAGAGATTATTTAACTGTTCACAAATGACGAATGATATACTATTAGACATACTCTGTTCAAAGGCCTTGAATATAGGAATGCTAAAAAGGAAGATATAATTCAAGGTATTGTGAGCTAAGGTCATACGAGGCTCCTTTACAACACGTGTACGACAACGTGCATCACCAAGTTTGCTTAAAATTCCATTATTTTTTTTTTAATTACTTTAAAGTAATGTCCTCGGATATGGCTTATGTCCTTATGGCTTCTTTTCTTACATCACGGACAATAAATGGCTGTTAGAAAAAAAAAACATGTTAAAAGTAAACAATAACTTAAAATCTTCATAATACCTACAAACTTTCCTTGCCACACCCTTGGTATTGAGACATGGGGTTTCGTTGCAAAATTCTTGAAGTGCCAACAGCCTTACGAAGACCAGATATCAAGTATCACCTTGTAAGAAAACCTTTAATGTTATGCTAAGGAATTATTCAATGACGCACAATCACATGAGCGAACGGATTCGCTTCGGCCGATCGCACACGTTCGTGAGTATTCTAGTGAATCGGATTTCCCCGTGCCGATTGTGCATGTAAAACAGACAGCCGATAAGCCCTAATGAAGTTCATTGTTAAGTTGAGGGGTGACCTTTTCTTTCTCGTGCGAGCGCTGCTTAGCCTCTGACCTCCACTGCGAGTAATTGGGGGTCTGCGGAATGTCATCCTTTATCCCACGTCCCGGCTGCAATTTTAGCAAGGTCTTGACGGTGAAAGCACGCTTTATGCAAATTATGATCCAATCGTTAAAAAGGAATAGAGCCGATGGCGATAACGTTCGGAAGAAAGGGACATTGTTTTTTTCCTTCAGATTTCTATAAGCTGGATCGGAATGGGTAAAAATATTAAATAGCTTATACAAATAACAACGTAGCCATTTTTTCCAAAAGCAATGTTTTCACAAATCGTCCCAATACATATGGGGTTACATGATAATTATTTGCTCTTTGTCGTCAAACGTGAGGACCTAAGAATATATATTGGGTCGGCAAAAAAGTGATTTCGGTTTGCAGCAGTAGATAGCGTTATGTTTGTTTAGTTATTCTTTTGTCAATCTAAGAATTTTTTTCTTTTAAGCTTTGGTATAGTCGATATCTTTAGGTTGCTATAGAAACAAATTCCGTGTAATTTTGTTTACAACAGTCAGTTTACGGCCATTTTTAACATGGAGTGCAAAAATAAGTATTTTCGACACATTTTACTTTTTTATTTTCATAAAGGCAAAAAAGCGGCTGAGGCTCGCAAAGAGATATGTCAAGTTTATGGTGTTTTTTTTTTAATTGGTTAATTGGTTTAAAAATTTCGTTCTGGAGATTTTTCAGTGAAAGATGTCCAACGTTCTGGTCAACCTTCTAAAGTCGATGATGACAAAATGAAAGGCATAATTGAATCGAATCGTCATATAACTGTGCGAGAGATCACACACAACAATTGAAAATCATATAACACGTCTTGGACTTGTAAAAAAGCTCGATATTTGGGTTCCGCCACGACAATGCGAGGCCTCTCACATCTTTAGCAACACGTACGAAACTATTGGAGCTTGGTTGGGAAGAGATGTTGTGGGGGATGCGATAGCCCCGACCTTGTAAAGTACAATCGGATTATCATTTATTTCATATAAACATATAAGTTTGCAAAACTTCTTAAATGGTAAAAATTTCAGTAATAACGATGACCTCAAATCGCACTGTGTTGGGTTTTTTGCTGATAAGGACCAGAAGTTCTATGAGCGCGGGATCATGATGTTACCAGAAAGATGGCAAAAGGTTATCGAACAGAAGAATGGAAGATATTTCACTGATTAAAGCTCATTTTTTATATAGGAAAAATCAAGTTTTATTTCACAATAAAAAACCTCAATATTTCAGATTTTCAACTAAGCAGGCATTTATTTTAAAATAAATCTCAATTTGAACTTAAAAATATCGTTAGAATACATTTTTTTAATTTAGTGATAGCTACATTGAGAGGCGATGAATATAAATAGATTGTTTGGTACGGAGGTGTATCAATGATAATGAGGCCTCGAACCTAGCCTTCTCTTTAACCAATTAAGAATTTAAATCCACACAGTTTTTATTACGTTCCACAATTACTAACGATTACAACAGAAAGCAGATTGCCACCTCCCCTGCAGATGTAGACGACACACACTCCGACTGTAGGGCAACAAGGCTCTTGGGTCAGGGCCGGCAACCTGACGTATTTGTATCATGCGCGCCTGCTGGAGATAATTGCTGCTGGGGCAAGGCCAAGGGCCGTCCTAACTCCCTCGTCATGTTTGTATCTCTTTGTATCATTAGCGTTCAGTGCACTTGAGTGGCTATGGGAGTGCTAGCGCCTTGTCCAGGTATCAGGAACAAAACAAGTAACTTTGAAGCTAATCAACTGCGTAATTTTCTCATTTCAGAAGGGAAAAAACCCACTGCCTAGTACATACACTGTAGGAACACTCCAGCAAACAGCCTCGTATATCTGGGCATTAAAATGGACCGTCCCCTCCGTTTTAGGGGTCATTTTGCGAGGAAGTTGAAACAAACACGTACGAAGTCTTCCCAGCTTACACACTTACTGACTTCCCCCATCTACCTATCTATCTGCGCCTCAAGCTTATGATGTAAAAGAACATATTCAGGGCTGCCCTGCTGTACAGTGCACCACACTTAAGTGACAACAAAGCGACCCCAACAATTTCAAAATGTGATACTCATGAAAGTGGTCCGACATACTTTCATTAGAGCAGCGGAGAAGCAGTGAGTTCCACGAAGATTTTGAGCTGCCTACGATGGATGAGTTCAATCGCCATAGATATATGAAATTCTCTGCAATAAGTGACCAACCCCTATTTGTCTCCCTGTCGATGGCAGAAGGAAGTCGAGGCAGGAACGCTCTAGTTTTAAGTTAGTATGTATGATTAATTTTAAGATTGTGAGTCCCTCATTGTAATCCGAAGGTATGAGGCCAAGTTCCGTTTTCATTATATAATATCCTAACAATAATAAACAAAAAAACGGTATGTTTCATATCCTGCTCAAAATGCATTTAATGCAGTACAAGGAGCCACCTACAGCTCAATTATATTATTGTTTAATTGATTTTAATTGTAAAAATAAAAAATCTAGGGGTTAAGGAAAAAAAAAAGAACCTTACCCCATGTGCGCGCAAGTAAAATCAAGCGGCCCATTGATAAACCCTGGAGACCACTGATCTACTCTGGTCTACTGGTCATTCCCCTCAACCCATCAGGAGGCTGACAAAGAGCGCGAGAGCCACATACGCTCAGGGCATGATTGAAGAAACTGGCCATTGCTAGGACTCTTACTGTTACGCATTTATTGCAGATCACGAGGAAATAAGACTTAATCTGACGTATACAACAGCTCGGTGACTCCAACAGTTCCAACGTAGACATATCAAATTTTTCGACTCCCTGCAATACCTGACAAACCCGGTGTTTAACACTATAACCCCCGCTCCGTTCCCCCATCAATGGCAGGACGCTGTCGCGGCTGGAACGATTTAGTTTTAGGTTCTAGGTTTAGGTTTTAGTTTGTAAGTTTTTCTCCCACATTGTCAAACTGAAGTTGAGCCCCATCACCTAGAATTGTATACATGTTTTAACTTTTAACCTCAAATCTAATTTATGTAACCCAACCTCCTTGAAATCCATCTGCGCATAGCAGATTGAGGAGAGAACTGTCAATTCTTGTTCATTTATTTTGTTCATTTTTCACATATTGTATTAAATTCAAGGGGTTTAGAAAGAAAAAAAAACGGAGGAGCGTGGAGGATTCCCAAGACTCCACTTCCTCTTTCGCATGTGAAGGAGGGGACAACCATGTGGATATGGGAGGTCTCTGGGCTGTTTGTAAATACTGTATGAATGTAGGAATGAATGAAAAATCACAATTAGTTATTGCCCAATGAGGAAGATTGTAATTTTATCATAATAAAGTTGCAAAAAAATAAATAAAGTATTTAAGTCTTTACTATTTTCAGATCGTCATTAGACAAAACTTTACTGCGCAGGCTAAATGATAAATGAACGTTCTGCATACACTTGGCGTCCTCTCTCGCCATCGTCACTCACTTTACTGCAACCTTTATCACTAAACACTTTAACATAAATACAATTACCCACATTTATAATTTACACATAGCTTTCAGATTGATTGGGCAAGATACCATCACTTAATTCGCTTTTGACTCAGGAATGGCTGTCGAATTAAAAACGTCGATTAATGACCCTGTATGAGAAGTGGGGACTTGGTTACACAAACATCTTTAAGCAAGACGGACCCGTCAGTCTTGACCCGTGGGATGAGCTGACATTTAGAACGGCCAGTAGGACTAATTAAGGGATGGGAGGGGGGGGGGGGGAGCTGCTGTAATTAGAAAATGATTCTGTCGAAATATCTATCGCGTATGTTCGTTCACACTGTTGCTGGATTGCAAGCGTCATCTTCACTGGCCATATGTCAAGTGACGGTTGCAAAACTCGATAATGACCACTGCCATAATGATCTGTGCCACTCGTCATGTGTAATTCTTTGAAATTTTAAAATAAACGGAGTTTTATTATACTTGCTGTAGCGACCGCTAACTACATAAGAGAAATCACCCTATACTCTATTGTATATATATTGTAACTTAGTTATAATATGTTGTAAATTAATTTAAACAAATAATATTACCAAACCACAAGTCACATCAGTGTAAATATTGTAAACAATAAAAGACGCAGCTGTAAAAAAATAGCTCAGAGGCCCCTGCAGAGGGAGTCTTGTAGCTCCAGGGGCTGGGTGGGTCCTGGTCTAGAGCATTCAAGCTTCATCCAAACCTGCAATGCGGTTGGTCAGAATAAAACCTTGCCCTATTGGCTGGACGCGATTGGCCAGAATAGAACCCCAGCCGATTGGCTACTTGGGGCTATATAAACCCGTTAGTTTTAGTCGATAAGTCATACGGGATACAAACAGGACTGCTCAAAAAAATGCCGAGGAGAGGGATAGTACAACTAGCAAACTTATACAACTCTTGTATAGATTGCGGAATTTTCCTGATAAATGGAAACAAGCCATCTTGTTCCCATTACTAAAGCCAGCCAAGAGCGGATATCGACCAGCACACTACCACCCTAGTTACATAGTAGGAACGGAGGAAAATTCACCAGCCAACAACCTAGTATATCTGGGAATTAAAATGGACAGACACCTCCATTTTACGAAGAAGTTGAAGCAAACTTGCACAAAGCCTTACCGGCTTACGCATTTATTGACTTCCTTCAATCTATCACTGCGTCTCAAGCTATTGATTTACAAGAGTGTACTCAGGCCTACTCTGCTGTATGGTGCACCGCTTTTTCGTTATCTGACGTTGTAGTGACCCTAACTACATAAGTGTTAAATCACCCTATACTCTAGTGCATATATAATGTATTGTAATTAGATGTAAAACATAGTAAAACATAGTAAAAGCTTTTTCTAGCAAATAAACACTTGGACCGGCAGTCGTAATAAGTCAGGTAACAGCAGGTGCACTGGCTTAAAAGCTACCTGGCCGTCATAAACAGACCCGGCAGACCTAGGGGCGCCTCTTATAAGCCTTAATGGGTGAGTCCCTAGCAGGCCATAAACTAAGCAACCTTTGTCCCCGGTCACGCGCCTTGTGACAGAGGTGCAGGTGTGACATCATAAACATACCCCTTTTAGGCCAGGCTCCGCCTTCCGGCAAGAAGGGGTAATAATATTTAAACCAGGGGGTTTCGCCCTGTAGGCCTACTCTCTCTCAGTCTCCTCATCTCTCTTCATCCGCAGTTACTCGGTGTAGCTTTACGCCAGGGCCACTTGGCCCTGGAAGGCAGTCACTTAGACTCCTCGTCAGCCTACTCTCTCTTCAGCGCCTCTGAGCCCGTCACCCTATTTCTCAGCCGCCTTGCCAACCCTCTGGCGCCTTGCACCTGTTACGATGCCGGGCCCCCACCCGAACTCTGAAAACTTGTCTTATTCTTCATGAAACCTCTGTACCTCTTCTCTTGAACACAGTGTATTGTCGGGACACATACCTATCATAAATGGAGTCAGATATTAAACGCTACATGGAACAATGGTCCATGTTATAAACTACAACAATCCGCACTTGTCACCAGGGCTAGAGTGATTAGGCACTCCCCTAGTGGCAACCCGACAAACGTATACGACAGCTCGGCGACTCCAACAATTCCAAAACGGTATACTGATGAAAGTGGTCAGAGGTACTTCATTCGAGCTGCGGAGCAACAGTGAGCTTCACGAAATCTTTGAGCTGCCTACGGTGGATGAATTCATCCAACGTAGACATATCAAATTTTTCGACTTTTGCAATACCTGACAAACCCGGTGTTTAACACTATAACCCCCGCTCCGTTCCCCCATCGATGGCAGGACGCTGTCGCGGCTGGAACGCTTTAGTCTTAGGTTCTAGGTTAGGTTTTAGTTTGTAAGTTTTTCTCCCTAATTTTTAAACCGAAGGTGAGCCCCATCACCTAGAATTGTATTTATGTTATTGACCATTAACTTCAATCTGATTTATGTAACCCAACCTCCTTCAAATGCATCTGCGCGTAGCAGAGTGAGGAGAAAAAATTGTCAATTCTTTGTTCATATTTTAACATATTGTATAAAAATTAAAGGGGTTAAGGGGAAGAATAAAAAACGATAAGTCATTCTAACTACGGCTCTCTGGACTGGCACTTGCAGCTGCACTGATGTTTCTAGATTTGACTTTCTCATTTATGAAAACCTCTGCATCTCTCTTTCCTAACCTCGCTATGTTTTAGTCCGGCCTTGTCAGACCCCACACCTTCCTAGTGGGATTATCTGCCTTCGTCTCGCTAGAACCAGCACCTTCTTTGCAGACGACGGTCATCTGGGGCCCTATGAACTTTACCTAGTTGTGTCACCCCCCCCCCCCCAGTGATCAAGACTGCCTCTCTCCGGTTCACACGGGCTCTGGACGGTGTGAATTCATACCGAGTGTGAATTCCTGGTCATTCCAAGACCACTTAAACTACCTACAATTCTCCTGAACATAGTGCATTGTCGGGGCACATACCTATCATATATGTAGTCAGATAGTACAGTAGTAAGTAAGACCCGTCATAAAGCAATTGTCCAGGTCATAGCGTAATCAACCCTCACTTCATCACTAGGGCTAGGGTAACTAGGTGACATTAACGTGGGGGGAAGTAGGTGGTAGTTCATATCCACATTAATACGCGACTGATAAATTCGTTATTTTTTCATACAGTTAACGATTAAGACATGAAAACACTTTAGCTAAAAAAAAAAAAATCACAATAAAGGAATACTTTTAAAGTAAAGATTTCATACTGGGGGGGGGGGCTGATAAAAAAAAGTATGGGCGGCAGATGAGAGGTTGAGGAATGAGCTCCAGATCAGTGTTCTGCAGAGTACAGGGTAAGGAGAGTTATGGCCTTATAGGTCCCGCTAGTTTACTCAAGCGATAGTTTCCCTGAGGAGGGGGGACGAATTGTCCTCTTTACTTCTCTGATCCATACCGACAATAGCTGACGACAACTGTCGAGAAAAAGCTGTTGAACTGATAAAACGATTACTACATAGCCTAAATGATAAATAAGTGTACGCCGCAACGGACGACAGTGCCAGGTGAACAATGGAGGACTCATACGACAAATAAAAACACTTATATCTGATACAACGGACTTTCTTCCGAGGTCAGGGTGGCACCTCAACACCTACATGACGATAAGCAGCCATTATTTAGTATAGGCTTCTCCCCTGGTATCTTTTATCTCGAATGGAAGGGACAAGCTGGTTAAGATTTCTTTTATTTAAGATGCTAAATCTCAAATGGTATCTGGGGTCGAGGTGTGCTCCTTCCGATGTGTGGGCGTTGCATTCTCTTCCCTCCCATTGTGTCCTGCAGGCACTACCTTTAAGGAGGCGCATTTCTGTTCACTCTAAAGTCGCTACCAGTTAAGGATTTATTATCCCATAATATCAGATAGCTTTCACTAGCCAGCGGATTTAAAAACATTTCTTTAGGTTTTTTGTTAACAGCTATTGAAGAAAACTAATAAAATGCAACAGATTATCAAACACGAATCTAAATAATAAAGTTTATATAATAGTAATAAAGTAAAATGTAAATCAATAGTTTATAAAACCCTTGTTCACACCTCTATTAACTTAGAACATAATAGAAAAGAAATGTATTCATGGACAAAGTATCTTGTGAATAACATAAATATTCCGGTGACAAATTCACATCTACCAAATTAAAAGAACTATTAGTTGCATCATAATAAAAAATAATATTGACAAAGTAAAATAAAGTGTAATACTCTATTATAAAAGATAATAATAATTATGAAATAAAATAAATCATTAAATTAGTACAAAAGAAAAAAAGTAACATACAACCTAAACGTACAATAGTAAAAACCAAGGAAGTGTAGGCAGCCAAACATATCTCTCTCTCTCTCTCTCTAAATATATATATATATATATATATATATATATATATATATATGTATATATATATTGAAACCTACCTTTACCATTTCTTTTTCTACTTTATTTGATCAATTTACTAATTTGGCAGGTCCGTCATGAGATCTTTAATTCAAATTGTTTTAGGTATTTGACTTAGAAATTTATCCCGATTGAATCGCCCGATCTCAAGGCTTATGTTGTAGTTATTACTAAATTGAGAGACAAGGAATTGTGAAATATATACAAATAAAATGGTTATAACAAATAATTATAATTATATAGAGTGCTGACAAAAAGTATAAAAAAAATATTCAATTCCCTTTAAAATAGGATAGTTACTACTAATTACAAAAAAACTATATAAAATATATATATAAGGAAGATGATGAGGATTGATGGTTTGAAAAGGGAATGACCTGAACAAATAACTTCCGTTAACTGTAGATAATGCAAAATAAATTTCTAATAATATTATCTTCCTACTACTTGTTGTCATCGACATTAACATTATTAATAACATGGTAAAAGAAAGCACTCAAAGGTTCTTAAAAATTATAAGAGTAGCAACAATAATTTAGTAAACAGTGTTGTGGAAAATGAATCAACTAGGAAGAAAATATATAAAGACATAATTTTATTTTTGAGAACCTTTTACAATTGTTATAGTTGTAGGGTTATTTTCTTCTCTAGATATTTCAGTATTACGTATTAATTTATAATTTTACTTTAGGGGCTTTATAAAATTTATGAGCATATGTAACATAAAACAAAGAATTCTAATAACAAGGGAAAATAAACATATATCTACAGTTTAATTTTATTCCATATATAGTAGGAAATGACTGGAATTCTTAGGTGAAAAAATAAGTGTGACAATCAAGGGACAACTCAACCTCGTAGGGTTGACAATTGTTGTTGACGACTGTTGGAAGTTGAAGAAACTGTGGCAGGTGACATCTTGCATATAAAAAACATTCCAAAGCGAATAAAATAGAATAACAGTGATTGGAAATATTTGAAGAGATTTAATCTATGTGCCATATAATTAATTATTCATGATACTCTAAACGGAATACAAGGTGTAGGCAATGAGCTCATATTTGAATAACAAACTTCTGATTCAATCGCCAAATACGTGATTAACATAAATAAACCTCTCAATTATGGACGAATCGTCTACTTAATTATATCTTTTGCCCGTGCTTCAATTTTGGAACGGCTCGTAAAATATCTAGCTCGATTGAACAACAATAGAACGAATTCCTTTTAAGTCAAAGGCGGTGACACAGCCTTGATAAATTCTGGGTAGGAATATAAATTTAAATCTTGGAACATAATTCGACAATGCTAATTCTATGTAAGAGTTGTCAATACACTGTTGCTGTTCAATGACACAAATCTGATCTAAAATTCTTCAATATTGACTTGGATAATTCCCGAAAGAAAACTGAATCCTTTCCACTAGGACTTATAAATATTTAAAACCGTGCAAGGAAGTGGCAACTTTGTTCTGCGACATACTCATGTTATAACGCCCCAAATGAGCGTTTAAAATTGTCCAGCTAACAAACTAATATCAGATTACATTTACTGAAATTTAATTAAGATAATATATATTCTTTATTGTGCTAAAATTACAATCTGCCTTATTAAGCAATAAGTAATTGTGATAAATGTTCTCATTCATAACATGTTTACAATTTTCATTCACTCGCTTATTCATACAGTATTTACAAACTGATGAAGAGCGCGAGAGCCACATACGCTCAGGGCATGATTGGAGAAACTGGTCATTGCCAGGATTCCGAATGTCACGCATTTATATCATGTCACAAGGCCACTGCCGTTTCAGTCTCCGAGGAGGATTACAGGGATGAGTGGTGAAGTGAAATGACTGTGCTACGGTATTAGGGTGGTTGGTTACTATAGAATTTCATGAACTTGGAAGGGATGAGCTCAAGAATGTAAGGTATATTAAGATCATTATGAAGGGTTTTGTTGCTGATATTAAGGGCCATTCACTATTGTTGTTGTAATTTAATTAAGGTTAAATTTCTTTAGAATTGTTCTGTTCTTTGAAATACTAAATGTTTATTATTTTTTTTTGTAGTAGATTTTGGTTATATTCTAGTGTACATATTTGCCCCGTGTTTCTACCAGACGTGGTATCTCGCTTTTATTAATCTTAGAGACTCAAGTGGGTCGAGAGTCGAACCCTTTTCAAGCACATTCCACTGTGTCTGTCCAGTGTGCAAACATTATACATACCTTGTGGTCTGCCTGATTTGTTATGACGGGTCGAATAATATTCCGTTTCACTCAGCTAAATTCTTCCATGAGAAGATCATTCAAATGTTAAGTAACATGTGGTTTAAAAGCCGCATAACCATTTTCTTATCTTGTTAAAGATTACAATGGCAGTTGCAAGGTAATAATTGTTTATTTATAAGCCCATCCGCTCTCTTTCCCCGATACCACGAATACATTTTAGGAAGCACAACTTGACAACCTCTGTTTGAATTCACTCTCTTTTTATGTGACCTCTTCATACCAAATGGCTTCATGTAGTTGTGTCTTAAGGGATATGCAATATAACAGACTGGATTTAAATTTCGTAGAAACTACGAGGTTCACTCGTGTTGAATAGATCTCGTGAAAAACCTCCTTTAAGCACATAGCTTCTCGAATCCCCACTGTCAGTCAGTGAATTCGTTCCAAGAACCTATCTTCAGGTAAATAATCTTTGTAGAGGAGAGTATTTTAAAAGAAATGAAAGAAAAGTTTTATTATGAAGTTCAATCAAAACACTGGTATATACAAATATTAAGAGTTACGTTACTACATACTGGGTGGAAGGTCTAGGGACGAGAGTGGTCTGGGGCAAAGCTGAAACATATATATATATAAGAAAAGGATAAGATTCTGAAAAGTAGAGAGTAAGGGAAGTAAGGAAGGATGCGGTTGCTTACTTAAAAATAACAGAAACCATCAGTGACTTCCATGAAGTCACGAGGCAGGTATACAGTTCTGCTCAAGCCCCTTCTAATTGTTCTTAGAATTATAAAACTTTCAATAGACGTTATATGAAAAGTAGACTTGCCTAACAGTTGCAAAGGCCTACTTGATAGAATACGTTCCAGAAAGATAAAAATAATATCTAGATGGCCGGAGATACAATAATAAAGGGCATGTGGCTCTTTCGGGTTTTGCAATGGTGGTTTTGCTCTCGTTGCGTCAAAATGTACATCAGTGCAAGCTTCTAGTCAAATACAGGCCTATCACTAGCTCGCAAATTTATTGCCGCAAACGAGATATCGATACCAGGCGTCTCACGATAATTTACTGATCAGGAAGGCTGTGGCTGTCGCCTTATATAGGAGTAATTTTAATTGCTACTTCTTGTTCATTGGCGAGACTTCAGGTACTACCGTACCCTAATTATAGTACGTACATATCTAATTAACTAAACTTCGATGTATTTTAATTCACCTCCAGTCATAACTCCGAAACTAGTTATGATTTAAAGTTGTCATTTTTCACAATTAAACACGTCAACGTGAAATGAATTCCTAAGATTAAATGGTTTTTTTTAGAGAGAAAAAAACATCTATTAAACATTACCCAAGGATTTTATGAAAAATACTCAAAATTAATAGCTTCCTGTCTATACATTTATAAGATAAATGTTTGGGCAAATTTAAGAGATTACAAGTGACAATTAAACTGCAAAACCACATAGTAATACAATTTAGCACCTCTTCAACTGAGTGAATTCTACAGTAAATATTACTAACCTTACACTGTTTAAGTATTTGACAAATTAATGTTATTTAATGCTTCTAATTTTTAGAAAAAAATGTTTAATATACCATTTTTTATCACTTGTGAAGGTCTGAAAGATGTTGCCAGAATTTCGCGAGATGTCAACCTAATAAATTCATAATTATATTTTTTTTATTTTTGTAACTCAAAAGCTAGGTTGCACCTAAGCACCATTGTTAGTTTCAAGATCGAAGATCGGATTTCATTGTGCAAGGGAAATACGACAAAAAATGTATAAGTATAATTTGTTTCCCTATTTTTATAATATTTTGTTTGTGTTTACATTTTTTTCTTTAAGTTTCTTGTTTGTTTCTTTTTATTTTTTATAGTTGGGAAATTATGTTCAATCTTCTAGTTGGTTCAGTATAACCAGAATTGGTTCCCATTTATTCTGTAAGTACAGCGGGTAGCGTTTTGACGATACCGTTGTGGCCCAACAACAAAGAACACTCGATAATATACACTGTGTTGTATAGCAAGAGGCATATGACTGCTGTATGTCAGAGGTGCTTCTTTGACAGCGGGATCCGGTGACTATGACCTGTTCTCGTTCAAGTTAATGCGATGTCTCCTGAGGATACAAGAAGAATGCTAAAGAGATTTTGTAATGACAACCTGATAGACTTTGTACTGGGATAAGTCGACTCCCTCTCGAAATATATTTTCATTGGCTGATACTGAGTTTTATTTTATGACCTGCTTCAGTATTAACTAGAAGGTGCAAGAGCTCTCCCTCAAAGCGAACATGATATGAATACTCCATTAACTGTTTATGAAAATACCAACAACACCTCTAACAGTTTTATACAACAGTGTAGATTAATTTGTAGTAGTTTGAATCGCTATTTCAAGTCGCTTTTATAGATGTGTGTCCACAGCATCCTTGAAAAATAAAGCCGTTTCGAGCTACGGTTGAAGTCCGTCAAATAGTGTTTTGAAGGTAATTTCTAAAATAATGTTGCTACAGCCTAATAAAATTTCAACAATATCACTTATTATACCTTGCTATAGTTTTCTATGTGATTGCGAATAACACGCATCATACAGTCGATGCCAAAGTTAAATGCTGGGTTTACTTTGCACTTGAATCCAAAATTTTGGTAATACTTTGAGAACACTCCTAATTGTTGACCAGGAATGAGTCTTAATTAAGTTAACTAAATATTTTTTCCTCGATTTGTAAGAGATGCTTCCAGAATGGAATATGGAAAAAAAGATTTCCTAAATAAAATACCTGACGATGTACACACATTTTTTTCAGGATCATCATAATAGATTTTACCGATGTTAATATTTTTAAAAAATCGATTAAATACGAATAAACACGATTGCAACTGTTTATTTTTTAATAGAATTAACAATTTGTGTAATTCACAATTAATGAATATTTAAACTTATATTTACACTGTCAGAATATCCTCCAGACATCCATAAAAAGTTTGAGGTCCCCAACATCACAGAAGACAACACATCAAGTTCTTCGACTCGATGAGGCACTGTCCTCATCCTCCTCTCTTCCGTGACCTGCAACCCCCACCGCTACCAACTAGATGACAACTCAGTAGGTCTGGGAAAGCAGACAAGATGGTGGACATTACGGCCCTTGGCCCATCAACAAGCCCCTGACGGGCACACCACTTAACGCTAGCCAACCCTGAACGAGTCAGAACTACATGCCTAGACAGACTCTAGGCTCAACCTTCAGTGGACTCTCACCACTGTACCGAGCTATCTACACCTCAGCCGAGGTCTACCACACTCCTAAATTCCTTCAACCAACCTTCAAATAGGTCCCTCCTAGTAAAAGGATCCCTTTCACTCCTATAAATTTCATGTTATTTTATTTTCCACCCATTCCTCTTTTCTCATTTTCAAATTTTGAGAGCTTTGAAAAAAAAAAAAAAGTCAGAATATTGCAGTTAATTTTCGAGGATCAACCTTCAGTCAGTTCATGACCCAGAATGGTAAATTTAGTCAGTTCGACCTGACGCCAGGAGCACCGATACCTCCGGAGAATTGGTTGATAGTTAGTAGTTAGGATGTTAGAGTAAGGATATAAGTTACACTAATACTCTAAGGACATATAAAAACTTCACATGCACATGCTGAATTCCCCTCCTGAAACAAGAATGTGTTGGACTCAACATTCCGAAAGTGAACGGTCCTTTATCCGAGAGCCTATCACGCAGAGGTGAACGGAGATAAGTCCGTAGAGGCGAGAGCTATTGAATGACGGATAGAGTCAGAAGTGGGTGAGCCAGTACCACTCAGTCATTGATAGCATCAGCAGGAAGTTTAAAAGGTAAAAAATGTTTACCTTCGATGTAATATTTCAATAACGGCCCATAAATTATTTTTATCATGTGGGTTCTCACCTCTTTCGGAGAAATGGCTCATTAAGGCGGGCTTTTATTGCGGTCCAGGATCGATCCCACTGCCGTTCGCAAATGTCAGGAGAAAATTGTATGGGAGCGGGCCTGACGTAAACATGGGCCTGTCAATAGGGGATATTCCCTTTTGGCGAAGTTTTATCCCTATTTATTATTTCACTTAAAATAATTTATATAATGCATATTCAATCTCGATTGAAGCGTATAAACCATTAAAATAAACGTGTAAAAAATAGTACGCATAATATTTGTGGATCTGTGGATTTTCTATAATATAAATATAATGGATTATTTTCTATAAAATAACAAAACCTATATATAATGTAGTGATGCTACAGGAAATACAAAATAATTTGTAAATAGATTCAACTGAGGATCTATAATTATATATAATTATCTGTAAATTTAAAGGGGCTATGGAAAAAATATGTAATAAATGCATAATATTTCTCACCACTGTATCGGAACTATCAACCTCTACCGAGGCTTCCCACACTCCTTAATTCCCTCACACCACCTTC